>CM053622.1:807808185-807838405 GCA_028646595.1 Phalanger gymnotis | reverse complement strand
GTAACTTCTGAAGTGAGAACCAGGAGCCCAGGACAACTGTAGTCAAGGCCTCTAATTCTGAGCCCTGGGACGAAGTCCTAGTCACCTCACCATTGTTAAGCATCTGAACTAATGAATTGTAAACAGGTTCTCAACCTTTGTTTTACATAAATACCAACATTTTGGCTGTCAAATGAAGAGAATTCCCAGAATCTCTGAGACTGTTTGGACAACATGACAGGGAAAAAGTTATCGGTCAGCATTAAAAATAAAGGCAGGTGATGAGCATCTGGCTCTTGGGCAATCATCTAAAGAAAAGGAGGCTGGTATCTTGGCCTTCCACTAATTCTCCACACATCCAAAGAACTGTCAGCAGTAATTTCAGCATATCAAAAAAGCCCACCTGAGTTACGGAATATGAAGGAGTCCTTCTCTTCAGGGTCAACTCCTAGGGCAAATTCAATCAATTCAAATCCTCTGCCCAGGTCCCCAGACCACTAAAGAGAACACTAGCTTCCTAATTGGTATCCAAGCCTCAGGTTTACTCCTGCCCTTGGCATTCTTTACTCAGCTGCTAATTAATCTTCCTAAGACCCAGGTCTGACCATGCCACTACCCTACTCAAAGATCTGCATTGGTTCCCTAGGGCCACTAGGATCAACCACAAACTCCTGGGCTGGCTGGGCCGGTTCCTGCTTCCCTTCCCAGACTGATTTCATCATTCCCTCTGTTCAGTACTATACATTCCAGGAAACTGATATACGGTTCTTCCCTGAACCTGACTTGCCATACAGGCCAGCTCTCCACCCCTGCACTGGCAGGCTGGCCCAGCCACCTCCTCCGGGCAGTCTTTCTGGATTCTCCAGCTCCCTCTGGCCATTGCTTCCTATTTTCCTACCGGTGTGTCTCGGAAACCCCCACCCTGTTGTGCTTTGTGATTTTGTATCCCCAGAAGCTAGCCCAGAGTTTGGCACAGAATGGGCCCTAAATAAATGCTTGACGATCGGAGGCCCACACAATGAATTTCTGCTCCTGGTCCACCAGGGCTCAGAAGACACTGGCAGAATATCTATCCAATGGTGAAGAGCGTGCAGGGAGACAAAACTGGATAAGCAGATGGAACTGCCTCTAGGCAACCTTGAGCCCAAGGCCAGAATTCCAGCCATGCCCACTGGACAGAGGTTCTCACTCAGACTCTCACACTCAGTCTGCCATCCAGCTACCCTGGCCAGCTTTCTGCCTATCACAAGGGGCACACAATCTCCCACCTCCCTGCCTCTGCGCATGCTGTCCCCCACTCCTGGAATGCCCTCTCTCCACACTTTGACTCCTTAACTTCTCTGGCTTCTTTCAAGATTTAATTCAAATGCCACTAGCTTTAGGAAGCCTTTTCCAGTCTTCCCCAGTTGTTAGGACATCCCCCTTCAAGGCTACCTTTATGTCAACATTCTATTCAATATTGTATGTACCTAATAATTTATATCAGAATGTGAGCTCCTTGAGGGCAGGGACTATCTTCGCCTTTCTTTGGATCCTAAGCCAGCAGCTGGCATGACAGCCAGGCACTGGCTTCCTGGTTACCCACCCAGACACCAAACCCTGAAATAAATTCTCCTGTATTTGTAGGGGGAAGACCATATTCCTCATTCCTATGAGCCATGACATTTGTGGGGGAAAAAAAGACTTTGGCACAGATAAAAAAGAGAACAAAACGCTGAAGCAATCATCTTAATAATTCAACAAATTACCTCCATGAGAGACCAAAGAGATCTGACTTTTGAGTCCAGAAGAAAGAACGAAGTTTCTAAGAGCCCAATGGATAGAAATAACCACTAGAAAGAGAGGTGCACCCCCAGAAGCATCCCTTAAGGGAGCTATTCTAGGACCCATAAAAGGAAGTACGTCATGAGGAAGGAGCAAGGTGGAACAGTGGACAGAAGGCTGGGCCTCCAGTCAGACAGACCTGAGTTCAAGTCCAGTCTCAGACAGTTCCTAGCTGTGTGACTCTGGGCAAGTCACCGAATCCTGTCTGCCTCAGTTTCCTCATCTGTAAAATGAGCTACAGAAGGAAATGGCAAATCACTCCAGTGTCTTTGCCAAGGAAACCCTAAATGGGGTCAATAAGAGTCAGAAAAGACTGAAAAACGACTGAACGAGAAGCGCTATGAGCAGAAAACGGCAAGAGGCTTCTAGATCCGTATGTCGGTAAAAGATCCGTAACTGGATAGTTATTAAAGGAAAGAGAGATGCTAGAAATGGAGGCCTAAGCTGGAGCCGAGAGTCTCAGCCTGGGCCACTGAGGACAACTTTTCAAGCTATCCCACAAAACATCCTTAATTGTCACCATCAGAAACGAGACAACAGCTAGTAACAGTAACAGCAAACACCTTTAAGGTGCTTCAACATTCCCAGAGTCCCTAGCCTGGGTTCCTTCAAGCCCCAGCTAAAACCCCACCTTCCATGTGAAGCCTTTTTCCATCCCGCTTAATTCTAGCGTCTTCCTCATTAATTACCTCCAATTTACCCTGCATATGGTTTAACTGCACACAACTGTTTGCGTGTTGTCCTTTCCACCACATCGGCCTGAGGTCCTTGAGAATCTTTGTTGGTGTTCAATCATTTCAGTCATGTCCAACTCCTCATGCCCCCATTTGGGGTCTTCTTGACAGAGATACTGGAGTAGTTTGTCATTTCCTTTCCCAGCTTATTTTACAGATGAGGAAACTGAGGCAAACAGGGTTAAGTGACTTGCCCAGGGTCACACAGCTAGTAAGTGCCTAAAGCTTCATTTGAACTCAGGTCTTGCTGACTCCAGGGCCAGTGCTCTACCCACCATGCCACCTAGCTGTCCTCCTTGAGAATAAAGACTGTCTTTTACTTTTATTCCCAGCACTTAGCACAGTACCTGGCACATAGTAGGTACTTAATAAATGTTTTCTAATTGATTGACATAGATTATAGCATTTATCCTCAGAACAAACTATGGTCTTAGCTGAGCTGCATCAGGAGAGGCAAGGTGATTTTTCCAGGGTCTCTCATTGAACATGTGTGGGAGGCAGAATTCAAAGGAATGCCTTCCACACTCCAGGCCCAGCCCTCCTCTATCTATTAAGCCACCTGGCTGCCAATTGTTCTGACCTTTCAAGGCAATGTCTCAAGTCCAAATGCAGATCAAAGGTCAGCATAGGTCCAAACAACCCTGCAGCATTTTGGCTGGGGAGTCTAGGTCAGATCATCCTCGAGAACAGTCCCTTACACCAGGTCCAGACCCGGACCCAGATTTTCAAAAGCGAGAGTTCATCACTTCTCAAAATCGTGGAGATGACTGAGGATCGGAAGGACCCCAAAGTCCCCAGGGCTCGGGGGAGCAGCCTAAGGACGGCAGCTACAGAGAGCACTTCCTCTGTGTACCTGTAATGCAGGGCGGGGAGGGGGGGGCCTGTTGATGGAAGCAGACCTTCCGTGGGAGCTCTCCCACACACGCCCTCCAACTCTCCCAATCCCCACCCCTGACAGCCTGTTATGATGCAACACCACCTTCACCACCAGTGGAAAGAAGGGCAAAGGAGAAGCAGATATTGAGTTCTTCATAAAAGTAATCGAGGCCAAGTGTGTCTCGTGTGGTAAAGGGAGGCGAGGCAAAAGTCAGGGTTCAACTGGAATTTTAATTGGCTTCCAGTGACAAGGCTTTCAGAGTTTCTCCCAGGGTACTTAGTATCAACTGCATTGCTACTCCAGGCCTAGAGGCCCAGCCTGTGGCATTCCAAGGACCTAGACATTGGGAGGGGCTGGACAACAGGAATCTCAGGGCTTCGAAGAACTCCAAGGGCGGGGTGTCAGAGCTCCCTCCCTTCAGACCCCTCCTCAAGCTCCAGGGCTTCTGGCAAAAGCAGTCTTGGAATTCCCTGGAGGAAGAAGGAACGCTTCCTCCAAGGGTCCAACTGTCCAAGACCTTCCTTCCTCAATATACAGCAGCAAGAGTTAGCTTTCCGCTGACAGACCTACTGTGATATGAACTTCTAACAGATTCATAACCACACCTTGTGCTTTAAGTGTCTTGGGACGGGGTTGACGTGAAGGAATAATGGTTTTTCATGTTTAAATAGAACTTTATTGCATTTAAAAATGTAAAAATCATTCTGAGCTCACTGAGATACAAAACAGGCAGAGGCTGACCCAGGCTGTCATCTGCCCACCCCTCTCTTGGGAGACCCAGAAGAGAGTCCTTGTGGGTCATTCACTGGCCCTCTCCTCACTTCAGTTTCTTCATCCACAAAATAAGGACACTGAACCACATGGTCTCTATGGTTCCTCTATCTCAGTCCTCTGACTCTATGACCTTTGGTGCCTCCCATCAATAAGGGGAGGGGTTTGTGTTGGACGCAGGAATCCTATTGGTTAGATCCAGGAGAGCCCCTCTACTGCCCAGGATCAGGTTCAAGGCCACTTGGGTAACTCTGGGCAAGTCTCTTCCCCTCCCTAAGCATGAGGGGTCAGCACCAAAGGAACTCTGAGGGCCCTTCCAGCTCTAGTCTAGGATGCCACGATTCTAGATGTCCCACAGTGCAAAAGGCACCGAGGTTCTTCAGTGTGAGGTCCTGAGGAGGCCCCTACCACCAGAATTCGGCTCTGACCGTCCAGGGACAGCTTCCTGGCCGCAGGTGGCAGGGAGGAAGGACCTTAAAAGGCTAGCTGGCCAGAGGGAGGCTCACAAACTCATGGCATGTCAGAGCTCAGAGCCCAACCCCTGCTGAGGCCAGAGATGACCGGAGACCATAGCGTCTGGAGATAGAGAGGGCCTTAGCTGCCCTCTGGTCATTTTACAGACTGGGAAACTGAAACCCAGGAAGGTCCTGGGATCTGGAGGGAGAAGCAACATGGTACGTTGGGACCAGCACAGGGGCACTAGCTCCTCTGCCCCATAGTACCCGCACATGTCGCTTGGCCTCCCTAGAACTTTTACAGCCACCCAATTGGAGCACAGATCTCCTATGCGATGTACCTGAGGCCCAAAGACCACGGGGGTCGGAAGAGTCTGAGCCGGAGACGCTTACAGGCCATGTGGTCCAAGCTCAGAAAGGCCACGGGAGGGGAGGGGTGACTCAGTGACCCCGGCCGTTTCTCAAACCTGACCCTCTGTCTCCAGGCTCTGGGCATTGTCTCTGGGGTCCCCCACACCTGGAATGCTCAGTCCTTGTCCGCGCCTCCCAGCTTCCTTCGAGTCCTGGCTAAAGTCCCGTCTTCTTCGCTGCCTCCCTAACCGCTGGTCACGTCACCCAGGGGATAATCCCCGATTTATCCTGCCCGTATCTGGCTCCCACACAGCGGTCTGCACCCACCCCTCGCCCTTCCGCCTCTGCATGCCCGGCGCGTCGCTCGGTGCCCGGTGGCATACAGCAGGCGCAATGACTGGCTGCCTGCAGAGTGCAGCGCCTGCTGTCTCCGGCAGAACGTGAACCCCTCGAGGGCAGGGGCAGTCTTGGCTTTCCTGGGCATCCTCAATGCCATGCCTGGCACAGCACAGTGGATGCCTGACTGAGGCCCCGAGAGCTACATGGAGCTCAAGCTCCACATTTTGCAGAAGGGGAAACTGAGGCATGCCCCCCCCCCCGCCTCAAGATCTGGAGCTCGTGGGACCAAAGCCTGTCCCTTTATAGAGAGGGAAGCCGAGGCCGGAGAGGAGACGACTAGGGGGAAGCCCCTCTCCCGGACCCGGACCCAGGGTGGGAGGCGGCGCAGACCCCGACCCCGCCGCCCGCGACCCAGCGCTCGCCCGGGCTCCGGACCAGCTCCAGGGTCGCATGGCAGCCCACGGATGCGGACTGACCCTTCCCGGCCCCCGTCACTCCGCGGGAATGCGCGGGGAGGGTGAGGGGGCGCAGGGGCGGGGCCGCGGGCGCGCGGGACCGCGGGGGTTGGGGGGGTGTTGGACGAGGGGTCATTGGGAGAGGGGCAACGGGGGGCCCCCCCATTCCTCCCCCCGGTGCCGAACGCTCAGCGGCCCGGGCCGCCGCCCCCTGAGTGCCCGGCCCCCGGCCCCAACGCCCCCACCGACCCCCGGCGCTGGCTGCAAGGCCCCAGCAGCCCCGGCTCCCCCTTACCTGGCTCGTCGGCTCTGCCTGCTCCGAGGACGCCATCTTTCTGAGGCCTGACTAATCGATCGCCGCCCCGCGAGGCCCCTCCTGAACTGAACGCCCTCACCCGCGAACACAGGCAAGAAGAAGCAAGAGCAGAGCGATCGATAGGGAGGAGTGGGCGTGGCCAGTAACGGAGTGGTGGGGCGGGGCCATAAGAAAGTGGAAAAGCTCTTAAGTTCTTAACAGCGCCCACTGAGGAATGCAGGCACTGTCCCAAATGCTTTACAGATATTAACTCATTTGATCCCCATTTTGGAGAACTTGCCCAGGGCCGCAGTAATGATAACAATAAAATAACATATATAGAGCTTACTATGTGCTTGCTAAGCTCTTTACAATCAGTATCTCAATTAATCTTCACAACATCCCTGGGCAGTGGGTGCTTTTATTGTCCCCATTTTACAGATGAGAAAACTGAGAAAGATTGACCTAAAGGACTTGCCCAGGGTCACCCAGCTGGTTAAATGGCGATCAGGATTTGAACTCTTAAGTCCTATGTTTCTTCAACTGCCGTCATACTAAGGATGAGGATTCAAAGAATCTTGGAATTTAGATCTGGTAGAGACCTATCATCTAATCACTGAATAACCCACACTTCGGGTTACAGATGGGGCTTCAAGTGCCTTCCAGTCCTTAACCCCATGATTTGTGCCAGCAACTCAAGCACAAAGACAGAAAGAAGGTGGTTTCCCAAGGGCTGTTGTTTGTCCTTTGTTCTGGAAGAGGACCGTGTCTTCAAGGAAGTGATGCCATGACATGCAAGTGAATTAGATTGGAGTGAGGGAGGGCTGTGCAAAGTCACCAGCTTCACTTTCTCTTCTGGAGCCTTCTGGGTCCAGTGGCCCAGATAGGAGCCTTGATAGGAAGCCAGACCCTCTGACTCCAGAACCACATCCTGGCCTATACTAAGCTATTGTCAGTGATTTATACAGTATAACTTCTACACTGTGGCAAAATTTGGAGGAATTTTGTAATTCATCATTTCCGTGACCTCCCAAGACAAAAGACTTCCTCTGGCCACTGCTTCCCAACATGATAGGGTCTCTCTATCAGAAAACAAATTCATTGTATTTCTGTTCCCAGCAATTAATGCCATGCTTAACTTGGAATTCCCTCCCTCTTCATGTCCTCCAGGCTTCCTGAATTTCTTCAAATTCCCAGGTAAAATCTTCTACAAAACTATCCTTATCCCCCTTAATTCCAGTAATTTCCCTCTGTGGATTATTTCCAATTTATCCTACCTGTATCTTAGATTGTGCATTCCTTAAGGGCAGAGCCTGATTTTTGCATCTTTTTTGCATCCACTTAGCACATTTGTTGTGGTTCTGTCCCGTCCAACCCTTCCTGACCTCCTTTGGGGTTTTCTTGGCAAAGATATTGGAGTGTTTTGCCATTTCCTTCTCAAGCTCATTTTACAAATGAGGAAACTGAAGCAAACAGGGTCAAGCGACTTGCCTAGAGTCACACAGCTAATACGTGTCTGAGGCCATATTTGAAGTCAGGAAGATAAGTCTTCCTGATTCCAAGCTGAGAGCTCTATCCACTTGGACACCTAGAAGTTCCTAGCACATAGTAGGCACTTAATAAATGTTTATTGAATTCAATTGTTTGTACATATCTGTGTTTCCCCTTTTAGACTGAGCTCCTTGAGAGCAGGGACCGACTTTTGTCTTTCTTTGTATCCCCAGCACTTAGCACAGTACCTGACATAATAGACATTTAATAAATATTGATTAATTAAGATACTGCTCCTCAACTCATTATAACCACAACCCAGAAACCCCTTTTCCTCAGGACACAACTCATTCATAATTATTTTACAAATCAGGGACTTTTGCCTTTCTTCGTATCCCGAACACCTAGCACACTGCCTGGCATTTAATAGGTGCTTAATAAATGGGTTTTGGGTTTTTTTTTTTTGGCTATTGATTAATTGACATAGTCCTCAACATAAGTTTTTCCATTCTTTCTTTCCCCTTTCCCCACCTCTTATGCTATTCTATCTCCCAAGTACTTTGTAAAGACTTTCTCTTTTGCATTTATCCGTGTACATGTTGTGTCCTGTCTACCCCACCCCCCAGGAGAACATAAGCTCCTTGGGGCAGGGACTAGTACATTTGTGTCTTTATAACCCCAGTAGCCAGCACAGGGATTTACAGAGAGTAGGCATTTAATAAATGCTTCTCAGTTGGAATCACTGACTTGTAAAATTTTACATTGTTTCATTAGAGATTGATTTGAACTGTACCTCTAGGTGAAATCAAAGCATAGACACACTAAACTCTTAGGTGGACTTAATTGTATTTAGTTATATTCTGAATATCTTGACAGAAAACACTGAAGTCATCACCATCTAATGCATTTCCATTCTTGGTACGAAGTGCTATTCTCACAGATGCCCAGGTCCATTCTTGCTCTAAAATTCAGTGACTCAGATGTCTGCGTTTTTATTGTGTTCCATATTTGATTTCCATTACTATGTGTTTATAGACCAGAAGTGACAGGAATCATCCCAGCTAATGAGGACCAATACTAGTCAACTGCCATATGTTCATGCTGTGCTAGAAGCTTCCTTAACGATCAGTTTTTGTATCTATTTTGTATCCACAGTTCAAGGATGAGGGCTGTGGTTGGTGTAGATATTACCGTCTCCTTCAGTAGCCAGTCTTCAGAACTGGCTGTGGCCACAAGATCCACCCCAAAGGCCCAGCTGGTGATGGCCTCCCTGACCCCAGGCCAGCCTACATACATCATGAGGCTCTTGCTACATGGTCCAGCATGGCAGAGCCTTTCAGGGCTTGTGTTCCACTGGGAGAGCCTCCATATCTTCAAGGTCAAGTCCACACTGTGACGTGCCATTGAAATGAGACTTTTGTGGAGGGAGCTTTCCATGATTACAAAATGTTACAATAATATGATACATCTATCTTCAGAGAGTGTCAGTTGCTGGTGAGTACAAGATATACCCTTTGCACTAACATTTCTTCTTGCCCACTGACTGACTGTCCCTTCCATTCTCATTCCCCCCAGCCTCATCTAATTTCCTTCAGGGTTTTAAATACCTGGTTTATCTGTGTATGTATCCTGTCTACCCCACTCCCCAGGAGAATGTAAGCTCCTTGGGGCAGGGACTAGTTCATTTGTGTCTTTATAACCTAACCCCAGTGGCCAGCACAGTGATTTACAGAGAGTAGGCATTTGTTTAAATGCAATCCTTTGTTTAAATACCTCCAGTGGTGAGAAACTCACTACCACACTGGAAAGACCATTTTATTTATGGGCACCTCTAATGGTTAGAAAGTTCTTCCTTAGAATTGAGTTAAAATCTGCCTGCCTGTGGCTTTATAAGAAAGCATACAGTTAGGTGGTACCAATAGTTCATAGAATGCCTGCCCTGGAGTCAGGAAGACTCCTCCTCCTGAGTTCAAATCTGGTCTCAAGACACTTCCTAGCTGTGTGACCCTGGACAAGTAACTTGCCTCAGTTTCCTCATCTGTAAAATGAGCCGGAGAAGGAAATGGCAAACCACTCCAGGATCTTTGCCAAGAAAACCCCAAATGAGGTCCGGAAGAGTCAGACTGGACTGAAACAACTCAACAGCAACGTACAATTTCTAGCCAAAGGGGTGATCATTTTATAGATGAGAAAACTGAGTTCCAGAGAAGTTAAGTGATAGGCCCAGTGCCCCGCAAGCAGGAGCAGAGCAGGAATTCAATCCAATTCTGACTGTAAAACCATCACTTTAAGAATATCATCAGTCTGGGCTGGGGCCTCTGCCGTTATACAGAGTCAGTTTGAATTCCTCTTTTACGTGAAAGGCCTTCAGGTATTTGCAGCTAGGTCCTTTTTCTACCGTGATAGTCATAGAAGGGAGCCTGCAGCGTCTTCAGAGATCTTCCTCGCGCAGCATTGTTTCAGGTACCCTTTGCAGCTGGTCCATCCTCCTCACCCCCTTAAGGAAAGATGAAAGCCTGAAAGGATTCAGAGAAACCTGGGGGACAGGAAGCCAGTGGAGAAAGAAGGACCCCAAGAGCAACCTGGGGAAGGACCACAACAACGCTGAGAAAGTCGGCCTTCAGGCTCCTGTCCAAAGGAGGGAGATGCTGTCAGTTAAAGAAGCAGCCCTCCTTTATTTGAACAAACAATAAACTTTTCCAGGAAATGGAAGGGTTTGTTTGGATATTTATTGACAAGGGGCTGTTGTTGTATAGAAATATATCGATAGTTTTAAAACTTTAAGGGAAAAAGAAAAGGTGGCAACCAGAAGCAGACACATACTCCAGGCATGCTCTGACCAAGGGAGAATTCAGTGGAACAGTTATTTCCTTTGATCTAACTGTAGGTGGCCCTGAGCGTTCCATCCTGTTCTCTCCTCTCTTCTCCCTCTATATCGTTGTTCAGTTCTGTATGATTCTTCATGACTCCATGGACTGTCCGTGAGTTTTTCTTGGCAAAGACACTGGAGTGGTTCCTCCTCCAGTGGATTAAGGCAGACAGAGGTAAAGTGAGTTGCCCAGGGTCACACAGCTAGTGAGTATCTGAGGCCAGATTTGAACTCAGATCTTCCTGACTCCAGGCTCCATCCACTGGGCCCTACAGCTTCCTCTTCTCCCTCTCTCCTCCTTCATTTAGTGACCTCATCAGCATTACCTTCTGTATACTGATGACTCTCAATTGCCAAGCAAACTAAGACCCAGAGAGACTGCCATCTTTCCTGTCCCAATCACTCTTATCCTCCATTGTCGAGTCTCCAGTTGCCTTTCAGACATCTCTGACTACATGGCAATATACATCTTAAACTCATCCTGTCCAAAACTGAACCTGTTATCTTTCTCCCTAAAGCAGGAGTGGGGAACCTGCTACTTCAAGGCCACACAGGACCTTCTAGGTCCTCAGGTGCAGCCTTTTGACTGAGTCCAAGTTTTACAGAACACATCCTTTTATTAAGGGGATTTGTTCTGTGAAGTTTGGATTCAGTCAAAGGGCTGCACTTGAGGACCTAGAGGGCCATGTGTGGCCTTGAGGCCGAAGGTTCCCCACCTCTGCCCTAACCCCTACCCCCTCAAACCTTCCCTATTACTATAGAGGGCATCACTCTCCTCCCAGTCCCTCGGGCTCCCATCCTGGGCTCCTCCCTCTCTCTCACCCCCCATATCCAAGCTGTTGCCAAGGCCTGTCAATTTCACCTTGGTTCACCTCTCCAGTACACCCCCTTCTCTCCCCTCACCCCGTCCCCACCTTGGTACAGGCTCTCATCACCTCACATCTGAACTACTGCAACAGCTCCAGGTGGGTCAGCCTATCTCAGGGCTCTCTCCCCAATCCAATCCATTCTCTATTCAGCCACTGACAGTGACTTTCCTAAAAAGCAGGTCTGATCATGTCACCTCTTATTCAGTAAACTCCCAAGGCTCCCTGTTGCTACCAGGAGCAAATACAAAGTGCTCTGTTTGGTATCCAAAGCCCTTCATGACCTTGCCCCCACCCACCTTTCCAGTCTCCCCATCACACATTCTTCCACCCAGTGACACTGGCCTCATGGCTGTTCTACAAACAGAACCCTCCCTCTCACAGTCCCACACATTCTCTCTGGCTGTCCCCTATGCCTGGAAGGCTCTCCTTCCTCAACTCTGCCCCCCTAACCTCCCTGGCTCCCTTCAAGTCCTAGTAAAATCCCATCTTCTACAAGAAGCCTCCCCCAACCCCTCTTAATTCTTGTGCTTTCCCTCTGTTAATTATTTCCTATTTATCCTGTATATAGCTTTATACATACACACGTCTTTGTGTTGTGTCCCACATTAGACTGTAAGTTCCTCGAGGGCAGGTACTGTTTTTTGCCTCTTTTTGTGTCCCCAGCACTTAGCACAGGGCATGGTATATTATACGCACTTAATAAATGCTTATTAATTGAGTGATCGATCTAAATAGCATGCTTGATTGGCTTTTTGGGTAGGTTAATGTTGAGCCCAACATCAATTAAAACTTCTGTCTAGCCTCATCTCTCAGTTGTGAGAAACGGCTCAATCTAGAAAGAACCATACTCGTTGTGAAGCCAGAAAAGTTCTCGTTTTATTTTACATTTACTTTACATTCTTAGTGAATGGGTAGCTTCCTAATGGAGTACCATTGCTCAGACAAATGCAATGTTTTTTATGCTGCTCCCAATTCGAATTTCCCCTCTTGCTCTCCATTGGCTAGATGCAATCTCCTGAACCACCCACTTCATGTTCTCTAACTTGTTCCCCCTCAAACAGCTAGTTAAGCATGCGTACAAGCTTGTGACCTGATCAGAAGCCTGGTTCTGCTAGGTCACAGCTCTGATTAGAACCAGTCACCTCTGACTTACATTCTGTTATCACTTAAAGCTGCGGGTAGTTTTGATCCTGTGGAAAGAAAATTTCGTCTTTTATTTCCCCACACTATATTTGTGCCGTTGACTTTCTGAACCTAAATACAGGATTTTACATTTAACTTATTTCTTCAACCCATCATTTCAGAGTAGGTAGATCCTTTACAACCTGATTCTGTCACTTCAGGCATTTAGCTCTTCTCTCTTCCCAGCCTTCTGTCATCCACCAATTTGCCTAGAAGGCCATCCAGGTCTCCCTCTGAGCTATTCATAAGAATTCAGGACAGAGTACTGTGGCACATCGCCAAAGAGCACCCTCTTCTAGCTGACGCAGGAGACTATATGGATCTTGGGTTAGAATGGGTCTAGAGACCCTTTGCCTCTTTTTGTATCCTCGGAGGTTAGCGCGTGCCTGGCACATAGTAGGCGCTTAATAAACGTTTATTGAATAGAGATGAATTAAGGAAAGTGAGGCTCAGGGAGACCCAATCATCAGAGTTGGAATTTGAACCCAAGTCCCCACTTTGCCTAGAAGCGCCCACCTGCAGACCTTTTCACACAGTGAGGGAGAAACAGAGACCACCTTGAAAAGTGTACCGGCACCCCGTATTACGCAAATTGCAAACAACTAAGTTTTGGAATGCATGCGAGTATGCCCACAGGAAGCCTACAAATTCTGGGCGCATAATAAGTAGAGCAGAGGTGAGTAATTCGAAGCGCCAGGAGCAACGTCCAGTCTGGCAGAACTCCAGAACTCGCGCTCGGGTCCCTTTAAGATGACTCCAATGAAATCCGCAATCTCGCTTGGGCCGGGAGACTACAAGACCCAAGATGCTTCGGGGCAGCCCTCCGCGCCCCGAGGCTGTCCGAACTACCTGTCCCGGCATGCTCCGGGCGCGAACCTACGCACGTGGGCGGTGCTCAAGGGCGAGCTCCGAGCTTTCCGTGAACCGGCTGTCGCCCAGTCCAGATTTAGACGCCGGCTTCTTTCTGCCTGCCATGGAGTTGTCGGAGGAGACCTCGGGAGAGACCTCGGGCCCCTTGAAGCCCTGCCTGCTGCGGCGCAACCGGAGCCGGGAGCATCACGGCGCGGCGGCCTCCAGCCTGGAGGAGCTGAAGAGCAAGGGTGCGTAAGGGGCCAGGCCGAGGGGCGTACACCCCGGGGGGCCTGGAGGAGGAGGAGGGTCGGGGCAGCCGGCGACGTAGGGCCTAGCCCCGGCTGGACCCATTTCACAGAAGGGGAAACTGAGTGCCGGAGAGGCGTCTCGTCCGGGCTAGCACAGGGGCAGGGCCGGCACCCTGGTCCCTCCCCACTCAGGATCTAGCCCTCCTTCCACGGTATCAGGCTGAGCACTGTAGAGCTGCCTTGGGGCCCCAGGGGTGGGGGTGAGTGGGGTGGGGCAGGGGCGTGAGAAAGGAGATGGTATAACCTATGGGGCTCAGCCAGGGAGGATGCTTCTGAAAGCGTCGCTGGCTTCCTTCCCGAAGGACTTAGACACCAAATGCTGGGTGCTGGGGGGTTGGGACCTGGCTGGCTGGACCTGGCGCTAGCCCTGACTGCAGTGCCCCTGTGACTGCCTAAGCATCCGTTTGGAATAGACGATCTCAGGGGCCCTGGTCCAGTTCCGCGTCCTCTGCACCTGTGACCAGTTCTCTGTTAGCTGGTCACCATTAACAAAGCACCCTACTGGCCACGTTACAGCCTGGCCCCATCCAGCCTTTTAGATGTCAGTGTGGTCCTCCTTGGAAGCAGGGCACAGCTCCTAAATGCATACCTCCCTCTTGTGCATTAGTCACGCTTAAATTGCACGTTGGCGTTAGGGTTCCCTAAGTCCCATCAGCATGCCTTGGGTGCTTGTGTTAGAGGCCTCTGCACCAAGAGCCTGGCCTCTCCTGGGACTGGGAAGGGCAGACTTGAGGGAGCAGCTCCTGTGATTTGTATTTATCCAGGGTTTCTCATCATGCTGGAGACAGACTCCTGCCCAGTGAGGAAGAAGGTCAAAGTTGCTAATGCCACCCCACCCCATTCCTGCTCTTTCTGTTAAACTTTTTATAGCCGGGTTTGCAACCAGAAATGCTACCTTGTAGACAACGCTTCTGATGTAAGGAATCTGGGCTTTGGGGCAGTGTGCTCAAATCGGTCACATCTTCAGCTTCTTTATCTGTGAAATAGGGATAGCAGTATTTTTTTAAGGCAGTCAGCGTTCAGTTACTTGCCCAAGGTCACACAGGCAGTGAGCATCTGAGGTCAATTTTGAACTCAGGTCCTCCTGACTCCAGAGCCAGTGTTACGGCCACTGCGCCACCTGGCTGCTCCTGGGATCACACTGTTTAAAATAACCACCTTACGGGGATGTTATAGAGGAAAAACCTTTTTCATTTCAGTTGGCAGCTATTATAGCCTGCAGAGGCAATGGAGTTGGAAAAAACATTTATTAAGGCCGCCAGTGGCACTCACTGAGCCTGGAGTCAGGAAGATCTGAGTTCAAATGTGGCCTCAGACACTTCCTAGCTGTGTGACCCTGGGCAAGTCACTTCACCCCGTTTGCCTCAGTTTCCTCACCTGTAAAATGAGCTGGAGAAGGAAATGGCAAACCACTCCAGTACTTCTGCCAAGAAAACTCCAAATGGGGTCACAGAGCATCTGACGTGACTGAACAACAAAGATTGTGTATGAGATGCCAGGGATGTCCAGACAAAAATGAAACAGTCCTTATTGTCCAAGAGCTTAAGTTCTACCTAGGGGATGAATATAGATGTGACAACTTTCACTAGGAAGAAGGAAGGGAAGGTTATAAAAGGCTTCTGGGGAAGGGAGTACATGAAAGAAGCTGAAGCCTCTGAAGAGAGTTGTCCATTCCAAAAATAGGGAACGGCCTGTGCAACTGTACGGAGGTCAGAGATTGAATATGTTCTGAGTTTGAACAGCAATAAACAGCCCAGTTTGCCTGGAAATTAAGAGTATTTAAGATGTAGTCATGTGAGATCAGCCTGGAGACCGGGGTTATAAATGCCAGACAGGGGTGCCCTGATTTGTCTCAGAGGCATTTGGGAGCCCCCAAAGGTATAGTAGGTATCTAGGAATAGGGGCAGGATTGTCTTCATTTCCTTGGCAGGTAGGTCTGTATTTAAGGCATCTCGTGCTTTCTCTCTCAGCTCGTGACATCCTGGCCATCGACAAATCGTTAGAGCCGATCACTCTGGTCCTGGCAGAGGATGGCACCATCGTGGAAGATGAAGATTACTTCCTGTGTTTACCTGACAACACCAAGTTTGTAGCCCTCGCTTGCAACGAGACGTGGAAATACAACAATACAGGTGAGGAGCCCGGGCTGCCCCTTCCACGGCCCTTGGAGCGAAGCCTTCACTGCGATGGCTTCCCCAGGCATGGCCCAAGAGGCTGTCAGGAAGGAGGTGGTGTTGGGAGGCTTCACTGGAAAGTACTTTGCCAATCTTCTAGAACTACGTGAATGCTACTTATTACTAGGCTATATCAGCCCTACTTGGTGGTAGGAACTTGTTGGTCTAAGAATTCCTATAGGCCAGGACAGAGAGCCACCTGTCTCTAACTTAAGAGAGTGGCCTGGGGGCTCAGGGAGGGCTTGCCCAGGGTCACAGAGCTAGAGTCAGTGTCAGAGGCAGGATTTGAACCCGGCCCTTGCAGATTCCAAGGCCAAGTCTGTGTCTACAACGCTGGCTGCCTTCTGGTCTCCACTCTCTGGATGTTCTCCAGCCCTCCTCATAATGACTAGAATAGATTCCAGAGCCTGAATCACATGTGCTGTAAATCGAGGGCATTGAGCTGGTCCCCCCTCCTCACTCCTTGGTCACTTCCAGCCCTACATCTAGGATCCTATCGCTTTGGCTCTTTGGGCCTCAGTTTCCACATCTGCAAAATGAAGGGGTTGGAATACATGGTTCCTGAGGTCCCTTCCGGCTCAAGGCTATTCTAGTATGGGGGTGGTGGGGAGCAAATATCTGGTAGCTAGAAAAGTTTGGCAATGAGCTAAGTCTAACCTAACCCTCAGCGTATGTCAGAATAGTTAAAAGTGGTTTAGTGTAACACTGAAAGGAGGAAAGAGAAGTTAAGCCCCTTGCTGGTTTTCCCATGGATCAATCAAACCGTTTCCCATGAATCTGTGTTTCCTCTGACATAAAGGAAAAGATCCCAGAAGCTCCAGGCTGGCGGGGCTTTTGGGGGCCCCCTTGTCCAACTCCTGCCATACACTATTACCCCACCAAGGGCTCCCCCAGCCCCTTCTCCAGAAGCTAGCTGTTTTTGGACAGCTCCCACCCTAGGAAGCCTTTCCTGAGGTCAAGCCTCAAGCCGGAGGGATTATTACCTTGGACAGCGTTAGCTGTCTCCTGTGTCAGGGTGCTTCAGGCCCCCCTGGTGGTTCTGACAAGCGCCTGGCCTTTTCTTCTTGGGTCAGATGGGGGCACAGCGTGGCTCACTCAGGAATCCTTCGAGGGAAAAGATGAAACAGACAGCAGTGAGGGCTGCAGGTGGAAGAACCTGGCCCGACAGCTCAAAGGAGACCTCTCCAGCATCATCCTCCTGGCAGAGGAAGATCTTCAGGTAAGGGGCCTCCTGCCATCACCCCCCCACGCACCCCCCGACACTTTCCTGCCTCCAACACAGCTCGTTCTCTGCTGTCCAGGTCAGGTTTGATCATTCCCTTAGAAGGGCTGCTTTTCAAATGCCTCACTTTTCCAGAGGCCTCCCACCCAGTCCCTCCCTTCCCATCCACACTGGCCTCTTTGCTTTTCCCAGCACTTTATTAGACTCTCAATAAGTGCTCATCCAATGAATGAATGAATGAATGCCTCTACACTTGTTTTTAGCTGTAAAAATTTGAATCTATCCTCTTTGGCTAGTTACCCTTTTAGCAGACTTAGAACATAGGTAGGAAGGTGATTCCCCTGCTGAATGCACTAGATTTACCTCTGAAAATGAGGTGTAGCTCCTTCTCCCCAGGGTCATTTTAAGAAGGGGGCCTTCACAGTGAGAGACTAGCCTTGGCTCCAGGAGCCTCAGGGTCCACTTCCTGCCTCTGACACCTCAAGGCCTCTCTCTGAGACTCTGAGTGCCAGCCTGGGTCCTGCCCTGCATCGGCGCAGGGCATTGCCAATGATGACGTCACAGTTCTGCACAAAGAACGCTGCCTGCCAAGTCCATTCACAGGTGTCTTAGTCTTCAGAGAGGATGATTCGGCCGGCAGTCACCAACTTTTTCTTGTTTTGTGTTTCGTATGTGTCGGTGTATCCATGGATTTGTGTGTATCCAGGTTTGGTTTTGTGCTTTAATGGAGAACAGTTGCCTTGTTACTGTTCTTGCATTTTTTTTTTTTTTGGCCTAGACCAAAGTCAATTTGGGGACCTCCCAGTGTGGCAGCCCCCTCTCCAATGCAGACTGGTACGTGTCACAAGCAAGATTAAAACCCAGGGCTTCCTCACTTGAAGGACAAGCTTCTCCCCGCTCTGCTCAGCTGTTTTTTTCTTTCCTTGTTCCAGACCAGTGATCTTTGGCATATGTATGAGGGAGAAACTCCCAGTGTGGAAACTCCCTCTACTGATGAAGACAGTCAGCTGAGATCAACAGCTCATTATCTGTAAGAAGCAGAGAGGCTCCTGGGGCACCAGAGATGCACTGATTTGTCCACACGCACACACCTAGTTTGTGTCAGAGGCAAGATTTGGACCCAGGCCTGTCTACCAAGGCTGGCCTCCTATCCCCTCTCCCACACTACCTCTCACTAGCATTAGTAGCCACCCCCCTTTTTTTTTCCCCAGACGGAAAATGGGCACAGAAGAATTAAATCCATTGTGTAGCCGGTTTGAGGGCAGCCAGGTGGCACAGTGGATAGAGCCCTGGAATCAAAAAGTCTCATCTCTCTGAGCTTCAAACCTAGCCTTAGACACTTCCTAGCTGTGTGACCCTGGGCACGTCACTCAACCTTGTTTGCCTCAGTTTCCTCATCTGTACAAGGAGCTGGAGAAGGAAACAGCAAGCCACTCCAGGATCTCTGCCAAGAAAACCCCAAACGGGGTCACGAGGAGTCAGACCTGACTGAAAATGACTGAACACTGGCTGGCTTAGTCCACATCTTGCCCCAACTCTCCTAGCGTCTCACTGACATCGTTAACTTTTTACCCCCAATTAGACTCATAAAAATAAAAGTCATTGTATTTCTGGCTTGCTCTACATCTTCTCCCTTGATTTCTGTCCCAGTGGAATGCTTCCCGTGGTGGATCACCGGCTCCTGGAAAGGGTTCAGACGACTCTGGGAACTGGGAGTTTAGTGGCTTTGATGAGAACCTGTCCCTGTGACTTTATTCCTCTCTTTATTTCTACTTGCTGTTTTCATGTGCCAGGTGCTCATTGACGTTCCCTGCTCAGACTTGGCCCAGGAGCTCTCTCAGAGTCCTTCGAGAACCCAGGACCTCCAGAACACACTCCAGCAGGTGCTAGACCACAGAGAAGAAGCCCGGCAGTCCAGGCAGCTGCTGCAGCTCTATCTTCAGGCCCTGGAGAAGGAGGGAGGCATCCTTTCGAAGCAGGCAGGTGAGGAGAGGATTGGGGCTTCCCTTCCTCCGTGGCCAAAGGCCTTCCCTCAGAGAGAAACAAATGCTCAGTCACCGCCATGTCCTGAGCTGCTCTGAGGTTGGAATTCTCTGTGGGTGATAAGCCGCCGCCTCGCACAGGCAGAGCAATAGGCCCTGCGCTAGGGCCAGCTGCCGATCATTATCTCGTGGCTGCCTTGCAGAGTCTGAGGCTACTCTGGATGAAGGGATGGATGAAGTGGACTCCTCTGGCTACGTCACACTCTCCAGTCACGTCCTAATGGTGCTGAAGGAGAAGTCCTGCCCAGAGCTGAGCTTATCCAGCCAGGACTTAGAGGTAGGTGAGCAGATCTAGAGCCTCCCATTCAAGGCGTCCCGTTGGGCCCTGGGGTGCTCGGGGCTTGGCCTCCGCGAGAACACGGGGTGTCGTCCTCACAAGTGGCTGGGCTCGTTTTGGTTTTGGTTTTTTAAGGCGCAGCAGGAGATTCTACTCGGGAGGCATATCTTTTTAATGAACAGCAATAATGATTGTAGTAATAACTTCCATTTATATGAAGCTTTGCGTTTTTGCAAAATACTTTCCCTGCGTTGTCTCATTTGAGCCTCAGGACAGCCCAGAGGCAGGTGCTGCCAGGGTGGTTCTCTCTGTGGGGAGGCATAGGGCTGGCCTTAGAGACCTGGGTTCAGATCCCATGTCAAACACTAGCTCTGTGGCCTAGAGCCAAGTCGCCTCTCTGAATCTGTAAAATGGGAATCAGAAAACCTAGAGCCTTGATGTCACAGGGTTCTATTGTAAAGATTGGGTGGATGAGATAACATGGAGCTCATAGCCCTTTAGGTATAGACGTGAGATAGCTCAGTTCCTGGCACAAAGTTGGCCCTTAATAAAAGTGTGATGAATGAGGAGAGGTGAAGACACTAGTCCATTGGGGAACGAGGACGGGCTTCCTCTACAAGGTGGCACTTGGGCAGAGTTTTGAAGGAACCAAAGGATCCAAAGGTGGAAGTGAGGTGGGAAGGCATTCCAGACCTGGGGGCCAGCCTAGTACAAAAGCCCGGAGATGAGAGATGTCCTATCCCCTCCACACTGCCGTTTCCTTCTCCAGCTCATTTTACAGATGAGGAAACTAAGGCAAAAAGGATGAAGTGACTTGGCCAGGATCACACAGCTAGTAAGTGTTTGAGACTGGATTTGAACTCAGGAAGATGAGTCTTCCTGACTCCGGGCCAGCGCTCTATGGTGCCACCTAGCCATTGCCTAAAGCAAGGAGGTGTCCTCCTTTGGTCCCCGTCCCCAGGTGTACTCTGGGGCAGTGTTCTCTGTTTGTCTCCTGTTGTAAATGAAAGGGAAGGAGAGGCAGCCAGGTGGTTGGAAAGATCTCAGTCTTTTTCTGCTGGGCTTGGTAGAACTGAGCCCTGGGGCAGGAGAGCATCCTTCTGTACAGATGAGGGTGAGGCAGCCTGCCCCTGGGGAATTCTGTGCTCTGTTCAGTGTCTGGATGTCCTTAGTTGAGTCTCCTTTCTGACCCTTACTGGCTCTGTGACCCAGGGCAAGTCACGCTGCCAGCCTCAGTTTCCTCACCTGTGAAACAGTGCCCAGCAGTGCCCCCAGAGCACCTGTAGGGCTAACTGCGGCGTCGGGAACGTCTAGATTCGGATATGCCTCTGACACATGCCAGCCATGGCCAAAAGCCTCTGTTACTTCCCATCGCAAAGTAGTCGGTCAGACACCAGACTTTCGTTGAGCCCTGACTATGTGGACAAGTCACTTCCTTAGGAGTGTAATTGTAGCTCACGAGATCATAGCATTGGAGCTGGGAGGGATGATGGAGGCCAGAGAGTCCATTTTCCAGAGGACGCAACTGAGTCAAGTGATTTGCCCAATTCAGGATTTAAAAACAGGCCTTCTGTTTTCCACAGTAGGGCTCATGCTCCCCCCCTAAAAAAAACCACCCCACCTCCCGGTGTCGTCGTGAGGCTCATGTGAAGAGACAGTGTCCCTGACGTGCTTGAGAGCGTGTCAGTAATGTAGATCGGATGAGATCATATCTGTAAAGTGCTTAGAGCAGTGCTTGGCACATAGTAGGTGTTCTGTTCCCCTCCTTTCCAAATAAACACTGTTGCTTCTGGTAAGTCAGGGATCTTTAGGGCAGAAACTTGAAACAGCTGAGCCAGTGGGAAGGCAGTGCAGAGGGAGGGGGCCACAACACTGATTTCCCCCCTTTTTATTGTAGTTGGTGACTAAGGAGCACCCAGAGGCTCTGGCCCGAGCTTTAACCTGGGACCTCGAGAAGACCAAAGCAGTCCAGAGAGCCTGTCAGCAGCAGCTCACCCTGCGCCTGCAGCAGGTCCAGAGCCTCAACGCACTCCACAGTATCTCTGCCAGGAAGAATTCTCTGACCGAAGAGCCTGTGAGCCTTAAACGAGCCAAATGAGCCCCCCCTCCCCGCCTCACCTTCTGGCCAGCAGCTGCTGAAAGTCTGGATGCAGGGACGTTGGCAGGAACTCGGACTCTGGCTGTTCTCCCTGTCCAGCCACCCACCCCCGTCTTAGGGCCTCTCAGTGATGGGGGGCGGGGAGCTGGACAGAGGGGCCGAGAGGCTCAGACCCCATTGGGAAAAGCCATCATGGAAACATAGTTATGACCTGAGCGACCGAAGCTCTGTTCATTTTTAGAATATTTGGGCTACAGAGACAAGAACGTCACTTCCCAAACTAACTGTGGGCTCCTGCTTTGTTCAGAATTCCAAAGGGGGGCTTTCTGATTCGTCATCACTGCCCTCCCCCATAGCCATAGCAGAAAAGCCTGATGAGGGATGGGATATGGAACATGCTCACTTGGGAGGGTTGGGGAGGAGAGGCTTTTCTTTTTCAAACAACAGCTTTTCACTTCAACCTTTAGGTGTATTTTAAGTCTGAAAAACGAGGAATAGCTTGAGGTGGAAGAGGGCTGGGTATTTCACTCCTAATATCTAATCCAGAGAGGCAGCTGGCCATGGTTGTTGGGATGACCTGGGTTCAAACTCACCTCCGACACCCCCTGGCAGTGTGACCCTGGACAAGATACTCAGCCCCCCGGTGCCCCAGGCAGATATATATATATATATATAAATAAAGAGAACTCTACATTATTTCATTTGATTCTCAAATCAACCCCATGAGACAGGTGCTAATATTAGATCCATTATACAGATGACAAAACTAAGGCTCAGGTGAAGTGACTTGACTGGGCGCAGAGTTGAGCGTGTGAGGCAGAATTTGAACTCAGGTCTTACTCCAGTGCCTAGCCACCACTATACTATATATAATGCATATATATATTATATACCACTCTGCTATATACAATGCATATATATACTATATCGCTACCACTGTACTGTATATAATGCGTATGTGTATATACATACAATAAATGGTTACATATTATGAAATTGGCTGTGTTATCCCAGTGAAACTCGGGCTACCTTCCCCTGTCTTGAGGCTTCTGATACCAGTAGGGGAGCTCATGGCTCCAGCTTGTTTCCATGTAACTTGGCGCCAACTGTTGATGGTAGGGAATGCCAACGATGGGTTGGGCTTGCTGGGGTCTCTGGCACCATAATGCCTTTCTGTGGAGGAGATGCCTGGTAGGGCCTCCTACCTTCCCAGTCTTCTTATACTGTGCTCCCCACCATGTATTCTTTGATTCACTGACACTGGCCTCCTGGCTGTTCCACAAACAAGACCCTATATCTTTCCCCTCCAGGCATTTTCTCTAACTCTCGCCCTAGAGAGAGAGTGCCGCTGATAAAGTGTCTCTAATTTGCTTCATGTTGGAGAAGGAATAAAACCAACACTGCATTGGGTTTGGGGAGCATCATTAGTATTTGATCCCATCCATTGCACTGGAAGACGAGGAAGTCTCTCACTCTTTCACTCACACACACACACACACACACACACACACACACACACACACACACAAAGTTTTTGAGCCTTCCCTTATAACCAACATGCCAGCGGAGGCTGACCTAGGCAGTGATCCACACCCCCATTCCCTCTCATTCTCCTCAAGGAAACGAGGCATAGATTTCCCATCTCTTCAGGGCCAAGCTTATTGAACTTTTAAAAATAATTTTTCTTGAAGCCTTTTTATTTTTATGTCACATTCACACATTATCACCCCCTCCCCAAATGAGCCTCCTCTTATGACTAAACAAACACTTAAAACCAACCAACACAGAACCCATTTCTGACCATGTGTATAGTACATTTGTATCCGTAGTGCCCCACCTCTACTGAAAATAGAGAGGTGCTTTTTCCCATTAAACTCAGAGATCTTTGAGGGCAGGAAATGTCTTTTGCCTCTTTTTGTATCGCCAGGGCTTTACACGGTGCCTGGCTCATTTATTATAATTCAGTTGTATCTGACTTCGTGACCCCCATAAATCATAGCACACCAATACTGTCCGTGAGGTCTTCTTGACAAAGGTAGTGGAATGGTTTGCCATTTCCTTCTCCAGCTCATTTTACAGATGAGGAAACATGCAAATGGGGATAAGTGACTTGCCCAGGGTCACAGAGCAAGTAAATGTCTGAGGCTGGATTTAAACTAAGGTCTTTCTGACTCCAGACCCAAAATTTATCCACTGGGCCATCTAACTGCCCCTGGCACATACTGGGTACTTAATCTATGTTTAATGATTGATTCTTCAGGGCCAAGATCAGTCATTACAATTTTTCAGCTTTTGGCTTCTGGTATTGCACTCCCGGTTTATAACTTCCTACAGAATTCAATCTGCAACTTCCTCAACCTGGTCCAGAGGACCCTGAGCCTTGGTCCAGAGCAAGGTCCTGAACGTTTTCTGGACTCCTCTCACCACTTGCCCCACCCCAGCCCCATCTCCTCCTCTGGAAGTCAGGTGAAGTCTATGAACCTCTTCTTAGATTAAAGCTTTTAAATAATTTAAGGAAGTGCTAAATTTCACTTAGAGGTTTCACCTTTTTTCTGTTTGCTTCTCTCTGTATCAGTCGATACAAGTCTTCCCATGTTTCTATCCATTCTTCCTATTGGTTGTTTCCTGTACCACAGAAATATCCCATTTCCTTCATGTGCCATAATTGGTTCATTCTACCTTTCTTCAATTGATGGGCACCCTCTTTGTTTCTACTTTTTTTGTTGCAACTGAAAGTGCCACTAGAAATATAGTTTTGGTATATAAGCATGGGGCAGGGGAGGCTTTCTGTTTTTTGACTCCTTTGGGCTGGCTATTCTATAGTGAGACAGAAGAGTCTGAGAATATCGACATTTGCCCTTGTAAAGGCCCTTGGTTCTGTAGGTCATCTCTGTTCCTCCTGTTCCTGGCATTCGTAGAACTGATTCCATTTCACTCCCATTTCTGGCCAGGAGCCCAGGTCTGGCTGGAGAAAACCTGACGTCCACAGAATGAGGCTGCCTTAAAGAGAACATCAGAGGTCTTTTCTTTTTTGCTGATGATCCCCAGGAACAGAGCCTTGTCAGCTTACCTGGCAGCACAGGACAGTAATTTTTTTTAAAAGCGTACCTGTTGCAAAGGTCCTCAAATCTTTGTCCCTGGGTGGAAAGAGAACCATCTCATAGGCCTTGTGATTAGATGGCGAAGTGAAGAGAGTGCTAGGCCTGAAATCAGGAAGACTCATCTTCCTGAGTTCAAATTCTGGCCTCAGACATTTAGTAACCATGTGACCCTGGGCAAGTCACTTCACCCTGTTTGCCTCAGTTTGCTCATCTGTAAAATGAGCTGGAGAAGGAAATGGCAAACCACTCCAGAATCTGCCAAGAAAATCCAAAATGGGGTCATGAAGAGTCAGACATGACTGAAGCAACCAAACAACAACATAGGCCTTGCTGTCATTCCAATGGCTTCCAGGGAGTCCAATCAGCTCCTCTTGAAACTGGTCCATAGGACCCTGGTCCTTGGTCTAGGGAAGAGGTTTTTAACTGTCCTTAGGGTCATGGATTCCCCCTTTTGGGAGTCAGATGAAGTCTATGGACCCCTTCTCAGAATAATGTTCTTAAATAATTAGAGGAAATGCTAAATTTCAGTTAGAGATTAAAGATTTTTTTTTTATCCAAGTTCACAAAGACCATAATATCTACCCCGGGTTAAGAACCTCAGACTTAGAAGCACTTCATTCCTTTTTTTTTTTTCAACTCCTGTTAAAACTTTTTTTAACTGCTGTAAAAAAATGTTTTATTGGTTTGCTTTTTTCATTTTTGGAGCTGGTTGCTTGCCAATATACACCTCCCCAACCTTGAACCCACCCTTAAAAGGAGACGTCAACTCACATTTCTTAAGCACCTACTATATGTGCCAGGCACTGTAATAAATACTGGGGATACAAGGAAAGACTAAAACAGTCCCTGCCTTCAAGGAGCTCACAGTCTAACAGGAAAGAATAATAAAGCATAACCATCCAACCTAGTGGCCATGTCTCATGGCAAATGCCATGATTTACCTAGATTCTTGAATTTCTCCATGGAAGAAGAAATCATGTTTATTCATCTAACTGAACCAAAATTGGCCACTGCAATTACTCTGAGTTTGGTGGCTCTTGGTGTGATTTTCATTTGTACTTTTGTAGTCAGTCCATATTTTGTTTTTCTTCTGCCTTCCTACGTGTCCCTGAATTGTAATTGTTTCTTAAAGCTGACAAAAATATTCCATTACATCCTTATCTACCACAGTTCAGCTACTCCCCAATCCATGAATACCCAGTAGGTTTCCTTTTTATTTTTTGCTACTATTGAAAAAGTAGTTATGAATGTTTTGGTCTATGTGGCACCTTTCTGTTGGTCTTTGATGTCCTTCAGGTTTATGCCCAATAGTGGGTACACATCAAGGAACTTTAACTGGATATCATAACTTTAACACATCCAAAACAACTCATTATCTTTCCCCCTAAGCCCTTCCCCACCTTCCCTATTACAGTAGAGGGCAACACCATCCTCCCAGTCCCTCAGGTTCTCAACCTAGAAGTCCTCTTGAAACCCTCCCTTTGTCTCACCCCTCACGCCCCCCCACAAATCCAAGGTGTTGCCCAGGCCTGTCAGTTTCACCTCTGCAGCATCTCCAGTCTATTTCACTTTCTAGCATCTCTGGTCTATTTCACCTCTGTAGCATCTCTTGCCCATTTCACCTCTGAAGTATGTCTTGTCTATTTCACCTCCTGGAATCTCTGGTCTGTTTCACCTCCTAGCATCTCTGGTCTATTTCACCTCCTAGCATTTCTAGCCTATTTCACTTCCTAGCGTCTCTAGTCTATTTCACCTCCTAGCATCTCTGGTCCATTTCACCTCTGGAGCATCTCTTGTCTATTTCACCTCCTAGCATTTCTAGCCTATTTCACTTCCTAGCATCTCTGGTCTAGTTCACTTCCTAGAAACTCTGGTATATTTCACTTCCTAGCATCTCTAGTCTGTTTCGCCTCCTAGCATCTCTAGTCTATTTCACCTCCTAGCATCTCTAGTCTATTTTACCTCCTAGCATCTCTGGTCCTCACCTCTGTAGCATCTTTTGTCTTTTTCACCTCCCAGGATCTCTGGTCTATTTCACTTCCTAGCATCTCTGGTCCATTTCACCTCTGGAGCATCTCTTGTCTATTTCACCTCCTAGCATTTCTAGCCTATTTCACTTCCTAGCATCTCTGGTCTAGTTCACTTCCTAGCAACTCTGGTCTATTTCACTTCCTAGCATCTCTAGTCTATTTCACCTCCTAGCATCTCTAGTCTATTTCACCTCCTAGCATCTCTAGTCTATTTCACTTCCTAGCATCTCTGGTCCTCACCTCTGTAGCATCTTTTGTTTTTTTCACCTCCTAGGATCTCTGGTCTATTTCACTTCCTAGCATCTCTGGTCTGTTTCACCTCTGTATCATCTCTAGTCTGTTTCACCTCTGCAGCATCTCTCAGGTATGCTTCCTTTCTCCTCTGACACTTCTACCACTCTGGAACATACCCTCCTTACCTCATGCCTGAATTATTGTGATATCCTGATAATGGGTCTGCCTGCCTCCCCACTCTAATCCATCCCCTTTCAGTCTCCACAGTGATTTTCCTAAAGAGCAGTTCTGATTGTGTCCGCCCACCCCACCCTACTCAATGTACTCAATGGCTTCCTATTGCTTCCAGGATCAAATACTCTTCTCATCATTCAAAGCCCTTCATAACCTGGGGTCCTCCTACCTTCCCAGTCTTCTTATACTGTGCTCCCCACCATGTATTCTTTGATTCACTGACACTGGCCTCCTGGCTGTTCCACAAACAAGACCCTCCATCTTTCCCCTCCAGGCATTTTCTCTAACTCTTCCCCCATGCCTGGAATGTTCTCTCTCCTCCACTCCAACCATTGACCTTCCTGGCATCTTTTAAGTCCCAACTAAAATCCCATCTTCTATGGGAAGCCTTCCCCAAACCCTCAATTCTTGTGCTTTCAGACTGTTAATTATTTCCTAATTATTCTGAATAAAACTTATTTGTATATATTTGCTCGTTTGTTGTCTCCCTCATTAGACTGTGAGCTCCTTGAGGGCAGGGACTGTCTTTTGCCTCTTTTTTTGTGTCCCTAGCACTTAGCACAGTGTTTGGCACATAGTATTTTATAGTTGTTTATTGATTGATTATAACTTGTAGTCTTAGAGAGTTGCCGAGGATACTCAGAG
This sequence comes from Phalanger gymnotis, assembly GCA_028646595.1. Taxonomy (NCBI): domain Eukaryota; kingdom Metazoa; phylum Chordata; class Mammalia; order Diprotodontia; family Phalangeridae; genus Phalanger; species Phalanger gymnotis. The sequence continues at coordinate 807,810,697 of CM053622.1, read as the reverse complement.
GTTAAGTAACTTACCCAGGATATCAGAAGCAGGACCTGAACCCAGGCCTTCCTGGTGCCAAGACTGGCTCTAACCATTGAGCCATGGTCCTTCTTGGTATCAATAGTGTATTCTCTATTATATGAAATAAATCCACTAAGTCCCCAGTCTCCAATCTAACATAAATTATTAAGTGTTTACTGAGTGCCAAGTACTGGGCTAAGCTCTAGAGACACAAAAAGAAAGCCGAAACAGTAGCTGCTCTCAAGGAGATGGGTATTTTTATCCTTGGAGCCTACCTGATACAGTGCCTGGCTTATACTAGGTGCTTAAGAAATGCTTTTTGAGGTGATTGATTCTGAGGGGTGGAGTGGGGTGGGGTAGAGTATAAAATGCATGAAATAATTTAAGGCCACAAAAGCAGGGTAGGGAAAGGCTTCTTGAGGTAGAACTTACAAACCAGAGATTCCAAGACTTAAGGGGAGGTGAGGAGAGAGAACATTCCAGACATGCCAGCCAGTACTGAGGCATGAGACAGGCACAGCACCTCAAGTGAGATCATAACTGGAAAGTGTTTAGCACAATGCCTGGCATGTAGTAAGCAACATATAAACGTTAGCTATTGATATTATTATTATTAGTGGCATAGTGGATAAACCACTCACTGGGCCTGGAGTCAGGAAGACCTGACTTAAATCCGGCATCAGGTACTTGCTAGCTGTGTGACCCTGGGCAAGTCACTTTACCCTGTTTGCCTCAGTTTCCTCATCTGTAAAATGAGCTGGAGAAGGAAATGGCAAACCTTGCCAGCACATGGGGTCACAGAGAATTGGAGACAACTGAAATGACTAGACAATGAATTATTACCAACTGAGAAAATAATTGTAAGACATTTAGCACTGTGTCTGGCATATAGTAAGCACTGTATAAATGCTAGCTATTATTATTATAAATTGAGGTAATAATTGTAAAGTGCTTAGCACAGTGCCTGGCACAAAGCGAGTGCTATATAAATCTTAGCTATTATTGTTTATTTTTATTTTAGGCCTCACCAGTGGGAGGGAGGTTTATAAAGGGAATTAACTCTCCTAATAATGAGACAAAAAATAGGATGCAGAGGGCAGCACCTCGTCAGGACTGATGAGCTTTCTTTCGGTCCTTTCTTGCCTTCCAACTCATGTCAAATGTCAGACCCCATTAGGCAGCTGTCTTCTGACAGGAGCTGGGCGGATCCCCACTTAGCCAGCTTTTCATTTCTGGGTAAAAGGAAAAGGAAAAAACAAATTGATTTCTCATCTTTTGGAGAGAAAGGAAGAAAATAAATCATGACGTGAACGTTGAAAGGGTAAAAAACCCACATGTGTTAGAAGAATGACCACAGAGCCTTTACTATCCACATACTCGTTTCGTTTTGAGTTAATGTTGTTTTTTTTTCCTGTTCTATCTTTGGGGTTTTCTTGTGGTGATTTAGAATCAGTATTCAATTCTATGATCATTTATTAAGTGTTTACTATGTGCCGGATGCTGTGGTATTAAAAAAAAGTCTTTGCCCTCAGAGAGCTTACATTCTACTATAGGAGGCAATCCTTGCATAAATAAGTTAATATAAAATAAATACAAAGTAATTTTGAGGAGTAACAGCACTAATGATCCCCTTCATTAACATTCATTAATTTAATAATTCTCTTCATTGACAACTGGGAAGATCAGAAGAGGCATCTTGTAGGAGGAAACTCAAGCTTACCATTGAAAGGAGCTGGGGATTCCAGAGGCAAAGATAAGGTTGTATCATAAGACAGGGGCCACAGCTTATGCAAAGACATGGAAGTCAGAGATGGAATGTTGTTGTTTTTCTTTTTTACCAAGATAAAAGAACAATATTATTTGAGTGTTTGGAGAATGCTCTGGATAGCTCTATTGTGCCTAAAGGTCAAGAAACCACTGGAGCTAAACACAGGCTTGATGTTTTATGGATAAGAGGCTACTTTATTAAGCTTATAGCTGTCTTGGAAGTGACAACTCAGGAAGGGAGCAGAACCAGGAACAACTGAAAAAAGTGCTGCAGTGCTATAAAGAACTTGGAAAGACCGAAGAACCCTGATTGATTCAATGACCAGTCACAGCTCCAAGGGTGAAGCAGCTACCAACTGGTGGCCAGTCTTAAGATACGAAGGAGACATCATAGTGGGGCTGGGGGTGGTGCCACCTCCTGCAGTCCCAGATAATGGGAGGCTAAGGCTGGCGGGTCACTGAGTTCTGAGCTGCAGTGGGTTATGGCCATTAGGCATCTGAGTGGAGTTTGGCAGTGATATGGCGAATGCCCCAGGAGAGGCTTCCAGATTGCCAAAGGAGGGGCAGACCAGAGCAGAAATGGAGCAGGTCAAAGTTCTCATGCCAGGAAGTTGTGGGATGAGGACTATGAGTAGCGACTGCATGGAAAGAAGGAAGGAAGGAAGGAAGGAAGGAAGGAAGGAAGGAAGGAAGGAAGGAAGGAAGGAAGGAAGGAAGGAAGGAAGGAAGGAAGGAAGGAAGG
>CM053622.1:807762597-807807685 GCA_028646595.1 Phalanger gymnotis | reverse complement strand
GAAGGAAGGAAGGAAGGAAGGAAGGAAGGAAGGAAGGAAGGGAGGGAGGGAGGAAGGGAGGGAAGGAAGGGAGGGAGGAAAGGAAAAAAAGAGAAGGAAGGAAGGAAGGAAGGGAAGGAGAGAGGGAGGGGGGAGGAAAGGGAGGAAGGAAGGGAGAGAGGAAGGAAGGAGGGAGGGGAGGAAGGGAGAGAGGACGGAAAGAGGGAAGGAAGAAGGGAAGAAAGGGAGAGAGGAAGGAAGGAAGAGAGAGGGAGGAAAGAGGCAAGAAAGAGAAAGCAGAAAGAAGGAAAGAAAGAGAAAGGAAACGAGAGAGGAAGGAATGAGGAAAGACAGGAGGGAAGGAAGGAAGGGAGGGAGGGAGGAAGAGAAGAAGAGAGGAAGGAAGGAAGGAGAGAGGGAGGGAAGGAGAGCAAGGAAGAAAGAGAAAGGAAGGAAGGAAAAAGAGAAGGAGGGAGGAAGGAGGAAAGAAAGAGAAAGCAGAAGGAAGGAAAGAGAAAGGAAAGGAGAGATGAAGGAAGAGAAGAAGAGAGGAAGGAAGGAAGGAGAGAGGGAGGGAAGGAGAGCAAGGAAGAAAGAGAAAGGAAGGAAGGAAAAAGAGAAGGAGGGAGGAAGGAGGAAAGAAAGAGAAAGCAGAAGGAAGGAAAGAGAAAGGAAAGGAGAGATGAAGGAATGAGGAAAGAAAGGAGGAAAGGAGATAAGAAAGAGGGAAGAAAGGAAGGAAACATTTTCAGAGATGAGCAAAGCGCTTTTTTATTTTGATTGCTTCTTTTTAGAAGGGAATATTTTAAATCTGTGAAGGTGGGATATGGATTATTCAGATCACTGGGTAACAAGAGCCGCAGTGTGGCAGAGTTGGAGTCAGGAAGGCCTGCCCTCAAACAAGTCCTGCCTCCAGCACCTACAGATTGTGTGACTCTGGGCAAGGTCACTCCTGCTCTCAGTGCCCCAACCAACCTGTAAGGCTAAAATGCAGAGAGGGTGCCAACCTCCTTTAGGAGAGGGAGTTTCCTCACACGGAAGTTCCCTAAACCAGTGACTACACGTCTGGGCCAAAAAAATAGGAGGCAAATGATTAAATTCTAAGACTCAAAGAGAGCAATCAGGGAGACAAAGGGCCTCCAGTTCATTCCATTAAGGGATCAGATGGAGGAACTAGGGAAGAAGTAAGACTATTATTATGCTTATTATTTGGAGGGTTATTACTCAGTCAGCTAGCATTTATTCAGCACCTACTATGTGCTAAGCATTGTGCTAATACAAAGGAAGGTGAAAAATGCCCTGCCCTTACAATGTAATGGGGAGAGACAACATACAAGTAACTATGTACAGATGAGCTATGGACAGGATAAAATGGAAGTGATCTTGTTGGAGGGAAGCCACCAGCATCAAGAAGGACTAGGGAAGGCTTCTGGCAGAGGGTGAGACGGTAGTGGAGATTCAGAAGAAGCCAGGGAGCAGAGGTAAAGATGGAGAGGGTTCCAGGCATGAGGGACAGCTATGGAAACTGAGTCACATCAGGAGATGGAATGTCGCATTCAAGGAAGCGCAAAGGCAGTCAGTGTCCCCGGATCCCAGACTAGTAAGGCATAGGAAGACTGGACAGCAGAAGCCATGTTCTGTTTAGTCCAAAGGCCAGATTTGACATCAAAGGAACAAGGGAAAGCTGCAAAAAGGCATATTTAGGCTTAAAGGGAGGCAAAGCTTCCTTACTGTGAGAGTTGACCCATTGTGGAATGGGATGCGTCACTGAAAGTTTCCAAGTAAAGACTGAATGGCTGGTTGTCAGGGATGCGGTGTGTATGGGGGGATTCCTGTCCAGGGATGGGCTACACCGGATGACCCCTGAGGGCCCTCCCAGCCCTGAGATTACATGAGCTCTGAATTTATTTTATCTCTCAGGTTGAAAATACCATTCTCCTAGAAAATATCAAATGAGACATATAGAGGGCTTTACAAATCTTAAAGCACTATAATCATGTAAACCATTATTATAGTTAAATATGTCATATGATATACTAACATGTTAATATTAATAACATCAATCTATGTTAGTAATAGCATATGATATTGTCATTACTCATTAGTCCCTAACTATTAATAATAAGAGCATAATAGTAAAGGCAGCGTACCATAGTAGAGAGACGGCAGGTGTTAGAGTAATAAGTGATAATAATAACGGCTAGCATTTCTATAGTGCTGTAAGGTTTGCAAAGCCCCTTACAAATATTGCCTCATTTGATCCTCAAAACAGCCCCAGAAGGCAGGTATAATTACCATCCCCCATTTTGCAGAGGAAGAAACTAGGGCATAGAAAAGTTAAACGACTTGCCCAGAGTTCCATAGCTAGGGAGCGTCGAAGGCAGAATTCGATCTCAGGTGTTCCTGAGCCCAAGTCCGGTGCTCTAAGCCAAGGAGCTACCTAGTTCAAGACCTGGGTTTCCATTTAGCTTCTGGCCCATAATGTCTGTGGGATCCTGGGCAAGTCACGTGACTTCTTTGTTCAACTCTTTGAGACTGTAGGGTGAAGGACAGATGCCTATCTGCATGGATGGAAGGAGCTTCCTCACCCTGGAGTTCCCTGCACTGACAAATTACAGGCCCAGAGAACAATCATAAATCACAGAAGGTTATAGAACCTTAAAGCACTATAGAAATGCTAGTCATCTGCATTATTAGCTCTCTAACACCTGCCGTCTCTCTACTATGGTATGCTGCCTTTACTATTATGTTTTTATTATTAATAGTTAGAGACTAATGAGTAATGACAGCATCATATGCTATTATTAACATATATTTATGTTATTAATGTTAACATATTAATACATCGTATAACACTTATTAATCAAAGGTTTTCGATATTGCAAGGAAGATGTTTTAGACATTACAAGGAAACAGGAGAAACGGGGACCTAGACCGTATCGCTGGCTCCAAAAATCTGGCATCTATTGATTGTAGATAGGAGGGGTTCTAAGCTTGGTTTGTGGGTCACAGAGCCCTTTGAAGGGGTGAAGCCTACAGGCCCCTCCCAGAATCATTTCTGTGGCCTACATCCATATTTGGATTTCCATTTTCCCCACTCTGTTCCATTTCTAATTCTAAATTTCCATTAAATGTTAGTAAAAATACAGTCTTTTTTTCTCACCTGAATTCACAGACTTCTGAAACCTATCCATAGGCCCTTGGAAGGATTCTTGGACCCCACATTAAGAACCTCCTATCTAGAAAGGCACAATCGAGAAGCCAGGGTCATACGTCCAAAGCTCAACGTCCTTCATAAAATATCACAAGGCCCCATCCTATGACCACAAACCCCCAAATAGCCCTGAGAACTCAACAACTCAGCTGAGAGTCTCAGACAGAGCCGTTGCTCACAGCCACCCAGACACAGCACTGACAAAAATTTAGGAACCCGGGAAGTTAGGTGGTGCAGTGGATAGCGCACCAGCCCCGGAATCAGAAGGACCTGAGTTCAAATGTGTCCTCAGACACTTGACACGTAATAGCTGTATGACCTTGGGCAAGTCACTTAACCCTGATTGCCTTTGCAAAAAAAATAATAATAATTTAGGAACCACTTTTCTAATAGGTGTCCCGCTATTGAAAACTCAGAGGCACCAAATTATGTGGAAAATGCAGACACCTGCTGGAAGAGCTCCAGACTTCGTGAGGATAGAGTGAAACAGACAATCGTCCCTTTCAGCCTGTCTGCGGCTGAAGCTGTCCCTCCCGAGCATGCTTTTAGTGAGCGGGCTGAGGATGAGCTTACGTCTCACTCCTTTTATTCAATTACACAAAGCAATCATTTTAACCACCTGGGCAATAATCCAGAAAACATTAAATATAAAAGAGCAATCATCAGAAACAACTTGTCCCTGGACCATTTCTAACTGAACTCCATCTACTAGAAGAGGAAAAGAATGAGAATACTTCGAATGGGCTGGTACATTAGATTAAAGTTTCAGGTCTCCAAAAAAGCCCTCGATTTAATCATTCTTTTCTTAAAAAAAAAAAAAAAGAACTGGTTGATCGGGATTTAATGCATACTTTTCACAGGTAAGTTAGAGACATAGCTTTTATTTTTAATTTTGAGCTGCATTAGGAAACTGAATGGTCAGTTGATTTCAATACCAGCAGGAATTTCAAGTGTTCCAAAGCCGTTGAGAGTGAGCCAATGCCCAAAGGGTCAGCTATTGGGATATTTCGAAGTATCAAAAAAAAAAAAAACCCAACCCACTGAGAAAAAAAGAAGTAAGCATTTTATATACTTTTCTCCAAACAATTACTTTAATGAAACAAGCCCATGAATTTGCAAACACTTAACTACTTTTAGTTATAAATTTGAGCTGTTAGGAGCTGCTTAAGCAGAAATAAATTAGACTGAGTCAGAGAGGTCAGTGAGAAGGAGGGGATTGTCCGTTCTGCAGCTGGGACCACCTTCGCTTCCTGTTTATTCAATCTAGGGGGAAAAATGAATTTTCCTGCTTTTTCATTCTCAAATGGTTTCTCAATGTAGAGTGAATTGATTCGGAGAATGAAAACGTGCTTTCTTGCATCTACAGAGGAAGTGACTGCTACCAAACCCTAGTTTCTCACTTCAATGCTCTCTGATGAATCCAGGTGCTTGAGAAAATTCCACCCAATGGTTTGACTTCAGTGATTTTCTTAAACCCTCATCAGCCAACATACAATTCTGCAATGGCTCATTCATAACCCTGAAATTTAATTGAGTTTGTGTGATTGATTCTGTGGCATTGTGAAGGGATGATTGCCGGGTGCCCACGTCACAGCCAGCCTCTTCAACACTCGAGGACTGACGTTAGTACCAAGCCCTTTCTTTATTGGAAAGAAAATGAGCTGGAAATGACTCTCAATAGACCCCACAGTATGGTGAGTCTTTGGAATTTTGATATCTCTCATGGTAAAATTTTACATGTATTTGTTTTAACAATGAAAAGTACAAGTTTAATTTTTTAATCTAACTGAAAAGATTTTATACATTTTATTTTGATAAGTTTTACTTATATCTTTTGTTTTTAATGTAACGATCATTTCTGGGAATACTCTCCCTTTTCTTCATGAAATTGAACCCTCCTTTGTAAGAAATGATAAGTGAAGCAAAAATACCTAAAATAGTCGTTGTGTCTGAAATTGTATACAACATTCTGCCCTAGTGATCTCTGCCAAGAGGAAGGATTTATGTTTCATTATCTGTACTCTAGTCCTATTATTGGACTATGGGGCAACTGATAACAGAGATAGAAAGACCAACTTGTTTTTATAAATGAAGAGTAAGGCCCCCCAAAGTTAAGTGACTTGTAGCTAGTGGAAAGGCTGAAATTTTTTGAACCAAGACCCTTTCTCTGCCTCCAAATCTACCACTATTTCCATTATAGTACCAATGGCCTTTTGATCAGAGTTCAATTTCCTTTTATTGGGTTAAAAAAAGATATATATTTTTCCCTACTCTTTTGAGGAAAGATAAACTGATTCTCTGCTGGTATCCAAGCAACATCAGGGGAATTGGAAGAAGGTCCCCAGGACACAGACTAAAGCTCCTGAGGTGACTCGCCAGGAGGGTGTAGAGAGCTGCACAGAATCCCAAAGCGCTGATGGGCTTTGATCTGTCTTGTGAGAGGGAATGTCCACGTGGATGAGATGAAGGACCCATTGGAGTGTTTTAAAGCCTAATATCAAATAACTATTTTTACGCTGTAATTTAAGACAATTAGTGGAATTGCTCATTAAATCAATTCCATAACATGGAGCAAATACGAGTGCCTTTTTTAATTATAGAATTTCTGGGTTGGAAGAGACCACGATGCTCTCCAATCTAACCAACACCTGAAAAACCATTCCCGTCATAACATGGCCCACAAAGGACTCATCCACGCCCCCTCGTACATAAGGCTCATTCAGATTCCACCCACCCCCAGCTGCTCATGCCCTTTCCCCAAAATTACCTTTTACTTACTCTGAAAGCACTTATATGTTATCTCTTCTTATACAGTATAAGCTCCTTGAGGGCAGGGCCCCCATAATGCTTATCTTTGTACCCAGCACAATTCATAGAGTGCTGGCCATAGAGGATGAGTTGGTTCAAATCCTATCTCTGACACATCCTGGTGCGGTGACCCTGGGCAAGTCACTTAACCTCTTAGTGGTACAAGCACCTCTGGCTTAAGGCTGCAGAGAAGTTGTCCACCTGCCTTGGCAGAAGGAGTGTCTTAAATGAATGAAATCACAGGGCCAGTTCATATCCTTATCCCTATCCCCAGTGCTTAGCATACAGTCATCAATCAATAAACATCTATTAAGCCCCTACTATAAGCCAGGCAGTATGCTAAGCACTAGGGATACAAAAAAAAAAAAAAAAGCAAAAGATAGTCCCTGCCCTCAAGGAGCTTACAGTCTAACGGGAGAGACAACATACAAACAAATATATACAAAGCAAAACTACATACAGGATAAATAGGAAATAATTAACAGAAGGAAGGCACTGCAATTAAGAGGGTATGGGAAGGCTACCTGGAGGAGGTGGGATTTTATTTGGGACCTAAAGGAAGCCAGGGAGGTCAGTAGTCAGAGCAGAGGAGGGAGATGGTTCCAGGCATGGGAACAGCCAGAGAGAATGCCCAGAGACAGAGGGTCTTGTTGCTAGAACAGCCAGGAGGCCAGTGTCAGGAGGCCAGGAGTAAGGTATAAGAAGATTGGAAAGGAAAGGAAAGGCTAAGGTTATAAAGGGCTTTGAATCTCAAACAAAGAATTTTGTATTTAATCCTGAAGGTGTTAGGGAGCCACTGGGGTTTATTGGGGGTGGGAGTTGACATGGTCCGACTTGCATTTTAGGAAAATTACTTGAGTGGTTCAATGAAGGGTTATTGATTGTTGCTGACCTCTGATGAGAAGGAGTCCACCAAAGATGAGATCTGGAGGAAGCCCAGCCCACTTTTAGACACTTCTCATTGGGAGGAATTTCTTCTTGCCAGCAAGCTGAAGTCTGCCTGTTTGCTGGTCTCACCCCTTCCCACAGCCCCCTTTGGGGCCAAATGGAACAAGCTTAATCTTTCCATGCCATAGCCCTTCAAACACTTAAAGTCAGTTGTCATGCCCCGCCCCCAATCTTCTCCATACGAAACATCCCTACTTCCTTGGATCAATAGTCACAGCATTCGTTGACTTGGCGTCTTCCCATATACTAGCTGCCCATTTTGGCTGTCCCTTAATTTCTTAAAGAGGCCTATTCAGTAAATGGGTGTTACCTCACTCACTGTGAGCACCTGAAAAGACCTTAGCCTGAAAGGGCCAGAGTCTCCCAATGCATCCTGGGCCATCTCCAGTCATCCTGGTGAATATCAGGCCACTGGATCCAGATGGTTCTGGAGGAGAAAGTGAGGCTGATGACCTCGCACAGCCCTCCCTCATTCAAATCCAAGTCAACTGCAAGTCATGTCATCATTTCCAGGATGCCATGGTCCTCTTTGAGAATAAAGGACCAGCACAACAACAAGCCGTCCCATTTTACAGATGTGGAAACTGAGGCAGGAAGAAGTTAAGTGCTTTGCCCAGGGTCACACAGTTAGGCAGTGTCTAAGACAAGATTTGAACTCATGTCTGTCCTGACTCTAGGCCCAGTCCTCTATCCACTGAGGGAAGGATTATCGCCTCTTTATTCATCAGAGCTATGGCTCTCATCCCACGTGCCAAACAGGCCTAGGATCGCAAGGAGGATTCCTGGAGATGTATCGTCAACTCTGCTGCTTTTCTGCTATTATCATAAAGTCCATGACCTTACAGGACTATTAACGACCTCATGGTCCATTGACATCCAACAGCCGTCGTAATGGCCGTTAGCACAGCAGAATCTTCAGATGAGGAAGTTCTGAAGGTTAGCCGTCCTTCCAAGTAAGCATCTTCTGCTAGCGCCCTGACCCAATTACCATTCTGCTAAACTTGCTGGGTATGGAAATGCGGGCATCGTTAATGCTCTTCAGACATATTATAACTTTATTCAGCTCGCTAAGTAATTAAGACGAGTACAAGTTCAGCTCTGGGGAAACCGACGGAATGGAATGGTCAGCAGAGCCCAGTTCAGTGAGTCTGCTCCCTTGATATCGGACAAAGTGGAGGAAATGGCACTGCCTCCGCCCTCGGCCTTTGCCACTTTTCCCAGAATTCAACTTTACCTTCAGCGGAGTACCATAATTGTGGATTATGAACGCATTCGGTGCTGAAATTTGACAGCTCAGACCTTTGGTACTGAACGTTCCAATCAGTATAGAAGATTCAAGCCTAGTGAGCAGAATCTAAGCAATCAATAGTTTGGAACTTGCTTCGTTTCTCTCAGACTCAGTTTCCCTTCCTCTAAAGCGAGGATAATAGCACCTGCCTTCCAGGGTTGTCGTAAGGATCAAATGAGATATTTGTAAAGTGCATAGCACATAACAGGTACTTAATAAAAACTTTGTTCCTTTCCTCCTCTTCCTTCCTCTTTTTCTTTCTTTCTGTCCTCCCCTCCCTCATTTTCTCCTTCTTTTCATTTCTTCCATCCTTCCTTTGCCCCTTTCTGCCTTCTGTTATGTTTAAAAAGTAAGGTAAACTGAGAGACAATGGTCTGAACATGACCGATTTATTAGTTAGGCTATAATTGGGTCAATGGCCTCTCTCAATGACCAAAGACCCCTCGGTAGGGTTCATCAGCCTTCATATAGTTTTGGGGAGTAGAGAGTTAGGTGGGTGAAGACAATGTAATTGGTTACAGTTGTTGGGGTGGGGACAACATAATTGGTTATGTTAAAGAAATTGGGTTCGCATGTTCATGTGGAGTTAGTAACCACTCCTCTCTGACAATTAAGGAATATTAATTGTTTTATGGAACTCATTGGCATCTTGCAGGCCTTGTTAATAGACCTAAGTTAGCAGACTCCCTGGTGCCTAGAAGGGTTTATTAGGGAGAAAAGACCCTCCTTAATTATACAAGGATAAGTAAGGATGGACAACATTCATTTTTGGAAATGATAACAAGTTAACTTGAAACTTTAACTCAGGAAAAGCCAACTCAATTATACAACTAATACAGTATAAAATGAGTTGAACTCATACAGTAGAAACCAAAGGTAAAAATAATTTTTATATTTTCCATTCTCTCACTCCTTCTTTTTCTTCATCTTTCCTTTTCTTCCTTCTTTCCTTCCTCCATTCCTCCCTCCCTCATTCTCTTCCCTCCTCTTTCTTCCTTCTTCCTTTCCTTTCTCCTTCCTACCTTCTTTTCTTCCTTCCCACCTTCCTTTCCTTCTTCTTTCCTTTCTTTCTCCCTCCCTCCCTTCCTTCTTTCCTTCCTCCCTTCCCCCTCTCTTCCTCCCTTCCTTCCTCTCTTCCTTCCTTCCTCCCTCTCTTCCTTCCTTCTTTCCTTCCTCCCTCCCTCCCTTCCTTCCTTCCTCTCTTCCTTCCTTCCTTCCTCCTGTCCTTCCTTTCTTCCTTCTTCCCTCCTACCCTCCCTTTTTTCCTTCTTTTCTTCCTTTTTTCCCTAAAATTGTCTTCTGTGAAGAAATTCAGTCCAGGTCTTTGGGTGAACTATATCTGCCCACAAAAGGGTCATGAATGGGGCAGAGGCCAAGGAAAAAACTATGACCTTGCCCCTTGCCCCGGTGGATAAAGTGTTAGAGTCAGGAAGACTGATGAGGTACTTGGGTGCCTGTGCCTGGACCCCAGTTCCAAAACCACATCTAGTTCTAAAATCGCATCTCTCTCTAGCCTCAAAATACTGTCTCAGGCAGTTTCTCTCCAGTTCAAGGGCAGCATGCCTTAGCAAAACACTTATCTCTTATTTCACTTTCCACTTATCTAGGGGAGATGAAAGGTAACAAAGATCTCCTAATCATCAAATACAAAGGCTTTTTCTCAGGCCTCATTCTGGGCCTCTCTGCAGCCTAACAGCTGACTACCTTCTCCTCCTGGTCATTCTCTCTTCTCTAGGTTTCCTGGACACTCCATTCTCCTGATTCTTCATCCGTGTCACACTCACTAACCTTGGGTATCTTCTAGGCCTTCAGTCCTGGGCCCTTTTTCCTTTTTGCTCAATACTAAATACCATCTTGCTTGATGATCTCAGGAGCTATTATGGGTTCAATGATCATGTCTATGTAGATGATTCCCAGATCTATATATACACCCCTAGTAAGTCAGAGTTTCAGTCAATAAACATTTATTAAACACCTATTATGTGCCAGGCATTGTGCAACTAAACATTGAGGATACAAAGAAAGGCAAAAGATAGTTCTTGCTTACAATCTAATGGAGGAGACAATGTGCGAACAAATGTGAACAGACACACTATATACAGGATAAATTGGAAATCAAGAGAGGGAAAGCATTAGCATCATGGAGAATGAGGGAAGGTATCTTATAGACATGTCGATGTCTTTTAGGTTCTTCATAACTTGGCTCTTCTCTGTCTTTCTAGGTGCCCCGGTGGATAAAGTGTTGGAGTCAGGAAGACTGATGGGGTGCTTGGGTGCCTGTACCTGGACCCCAGTTCCAAAACCAGATCTAGACCCCAGTTCTAAAATCACATCTCTCCCTAGCCTCAAAATACTGTCTCAGGCAGTTTCTCTCCAGTTCAAGGGCAGCATGCCTTAGCAAAACACTTATCTCTCCTCCTGTTACTGCAGCCAGCTGCACCTATAGAATTTATTGGACTCCCTGTGTGCGTGCTAATTGGCTGTGCACTGGGCCATGACGATATTTACTACTTACTGACCTTACTGATATGTATCCTAGACATAGTCAAATGTATACTTCCTCACATTCGTCTTGTCTAACAAGGCTTTTGATGAAAGCCACCGGGATATATCCAATCAACCCTGACCATTAGTCGACTTACTGATATTTCACAGTCAAAACCACACCTCCAGATCACCCCCCCGGGCTATTTCCCAGTGAACTCTGGGTAAGACACCTGTGCAGTAGATACAAAAAGTGCATGTTCCTTTAAGAACTGACCAGCCCTTAACCGCTCCCTAATCCCACCCCAAAACACCTAATTGACAGGTTTCACCCTAAAATATCATATAAAAACTTTTCCTGCAGCCCTGTGAGGTTGCAGGATCTATATATACACCCCTAGTAACTCTTGCCTGCTGTAAAGCGTAACAAATCTTTGCCACCTTGACTTAAAGAATGCTTGAGATCATGAATTCATTCTGGATGGCCCTGACCCTCATCAGTGCTTGGGTCCTTGAGGGGTACTCCCCCTCAATAACCCCATCTGGGAACTCCAGTCTTGGGGTTCCTGGACCTCGACTCCCTCAACAAGACCAAAGTTCGAATCCTGTCTCAGACACTTACTAGCTATGTGACCCGGGGTAAGTCACTTAACCTCTGTTTGCCTTAGTTTCCTCATCTGTAAAATGGGGATAATAATAGCATCTGCCTGCCAGAATTGTTGTAAAGATCAAATGAGGTATATTTTTGAACCTCGAAACACACACACACACACACACACACACATTCCCGTGTGTGTGTGTGTGTGTGTGTGTGCTAGTTATTATTATCATCATTATTATACTTTCCTCCCCTCCACATCAGGTTTCCCCAGCTTCCTTCAAGACTTAGATCAAATCTCACCTTCTACAGGAGAGATTCCTTGGTTTCTCTCTGCCCCTCCCCCTATCAGATTACCTTCATTCTCCTCTGTAGGTATATTGCATGTATGTACTTATTTACATATTGTCTCCCACATACGATTATAAGCTCCTTGACTGAAGGTTGTGACAGAGGGGCCTAAGGTCAGGAAGAGTAGGAAGAAAAGTCCAGAGAAGAGAAAGGGCATTCATTGGTCGGAAGGACCTTGCTAATTTGCTTCAAAGAGCCAAGGTCCCCTTCTAGGGATGCCAGACACTTCACTCTGAATGCAGGGAGGCTTTTTGCTAGTCTCTGGTGAGAGTCTGTGCTTTTTTTTTTTCTCCTAAAAGAGCTGAGAAAAACCTATAAGGCTTATACTGAAAGTACATTATAGCACCTGCTCTCCCACTGATAAAAGACAACCAAGGATTTCAGCTGAGCTAGAAGCTGGCAATGGAGTGTCCAGGACATTTGGCTAAGCAGTGTCCATCAGGACTTGGAGACTCTAAGACCAGTGAGGAGCAGAGAGATAAAGGCAAGAGTTGCCTTTCCAAGTGTGTTCCTTGAAGCATCCAAATGTGCTCATTGGCCCTCTGTTTTCCCTCTGCCTACATTCTTCACGTGTGTCCTGTGTACATGTTCCCTACATGTGCACCCTCCATGTGTTTTCTTCCTGTGTCCATCCTTCCCAACAATGTGTGTATTTGTGGGAGACTGGACTCCAGGTTTGTGGGGGAAAAGGTTTTTTGCTATTTTTCTTAACTTCTTATTGTACCTCTTCATAAAGTGCTTTTGCTTAGAATGAATTGTTCTCTCTGGCCGAATATTAAAGGTAAACATATTGGTGGGGGCTTGTGAGCTATGGTTTTGGGAGACATGGACCTGAAGAGTGCCCTGAACTTGAAGTAACAATTCCCTAGGGAACCTGCCTGCAAATTGTTGGGGGATGCCTTCAGGTGCTACACTTATGAAACAAGCAGACTTTAAGTATTGGTGCCTCATTAAAAGCAATATTCTAGAGGGTAAATCAATTCCAATTATTTATAAATGAGGCTTTATTGTGGAATCTTGAATAAGTATGCCTTTGCTACTTTAAAACAAAGGAAAACCATAATTTAAACAATAAACCTTTCCTTGGTGTTCCTTGTTTGTCCTTCCTTCTTGAAGAGGACCAGGATATCAGGAAGGTGATGTCATGACTTTTAAGTGAATTAGATTTAAGCGAGGGAGGGCTGTGCAAAGTCACCAGCCTCAACCTCTCTTCCAGAGCTAGGTGAAACCACAACAACTTCCAACACCTAGTTATCAGGTACATTGTGTTGGATGAAAGATAAGTAAAGAAAAATGGAATAAGATATATATGTATATACATATGTTTGTGTATATAGATGTGTATGTGCACACATGTACACATGCATATTTATATAACTATATGCATATAGGTATGTATATTATACATACATGTATACATATAGGTATATATTATATGACATAGTTACGTATTATCTTATGTTAATATACATATAAATATGTGTCTATTCAATGTTTCCAAAACGATTTCCAGGAGATAGGGAGACTGTTTGTAGTGGAATTTGTGATTTCGCTGTTGCAGAGAATTCCCAGGAAGACTGCTCCCTTCACCGATGCAGTGCGGGATCTCTGCCTGAATTGTAAGTTATGGTCTTAGTGCCCAGGGTCACATGGTCACACAGGTGGGACTTGAACCCAGGTCTTTCTAACAATGAGGTGAGTACAACACACTATGCACCTCAAGGTAGGCACGGTGAGTATTAGTATCCCCAATTTACAGATTAGGAAACTGAGGCTGTTCAAAGCAAAGAGACTTGCCCAAAGTCTCACCGCTAGTACATGTATCAAGACCAGCATCTGAACTCAGTTCCTCCCTGCCTCCCTGTCACCAGCTCTTCGCGCTACGCCACCCAAAGTGGCCCTCGTTCCCAGACCACGTTCTACAAAGCAGTGACCCGAGTACTGAACGTTTAAAACCCTAGGCTGCGTTTCATTCTCTATCAGAACAGCCTTCTAAACATTCCATTTGGGCCGGGAATCAAACACAGCACCGTCAGAAGGTTCGGTCCGTATGCTTTATTGGAAGGGTTTGGACAAGCGCTTACATCACACGGGACAAGACCACAACATTCACGAACAAGGGGGATCGCTGCCCCACATTAACTCCGTTTGGACTCCCGGGGCTGACCGGAGCAGGAGCGCACCGCAGGAGCCGGCGGGATTGTCTCAGCAGGAGGAGAAAGTCTTCCAGAAGAAGTTCTTGCAGGGGGTTTTATCCCGAGGCGGGGCTTGGTTGGAAAGAGCCCTTCCGTCTCGCTTGGAGAACTCCATCTCGTCGGCCCCGACCAGAGGCATCTCTCCGCCGCGGGAGGTCCAGTCGTACAAAGAGAACAGGAAAGTCAGAAGGTCGCCCCTCTTTCCTTCCGCCACTTCCTGCAGGGGCTTTTGAAAAGAAGCAAGAGGCGATCGCTGGGTGTTAGAAGAAAGAAAAGAAGTCATTTAGCTCAATGAGGGGTATCCCGGGGCAGTGGGCGGGAAGGAAGCCAGCTGTGAAGTCAGGACTGGGGTCCAGTCCTGCAGCTGGCAAATATTGGCCTTGTGACGAAGTCGCTGCACCTCTCACTGCCCCTGCTACTTGCTGGTCTCCGTCAGTGGAGGGAGTTTCCATACTGGAAGGTCTCGACCCTGTGGCTATCTCAGCTCTAGTCTAAAATAAAAGAACCCTAACTCAGGCTGAGAAAACCACAACTCCCCACTTAGGGAAAGATGCCCTGAACAGAAAAGCTTGGAGCAGCTTCCTCTACCAGACAATGAAAACAGGAGAAATGGTTACCCTTTTAAAATTGCTCCTTTGGTAATGACATCAAGAAAAGAAACTACTTTGTTTAAACCTGCAGGGATTTTTAACCTGTGGTTGTGGACTTGTTTTTTTTTAAAAAGACTTTGATAACTGTATTTCCATAGAATTCATTTCTTTGTAATCCTTTGTATTTTATTTTAGGCATTAAGCATTATTCTGAGGAAGGGTCCATAGGTTTCACAGGACTAGCCAAAGAGGTCCAGGAAACACACAAAAAAGGGTTAAGAACATCTGAGAAGTTCTAGAGGGAAGGAAAAAAATAATTCTCACAACACAGCAGGCATTTTTCCCTCTTACTTTTTGAGGTCCCTAATCAGAATACACACTGGGTCTAAGGAAAAAGGAGGGAAAATTGAATACTTAAGGGACACCCACAATTGTTCTCTGATTCACTGAACATGAAAACTTGCTCTGAATAAAAGCTTTAATAAACATTTTAATAAATACCATGTCCTGTGTACATCATGAATGGTGGGGACCTTAATAGACATAAGAGCTTTCATAAAAGACAGAAGTACTTTTAAGGAATGAATGTGGGAGAATCTTCAGCTGAAGAAGACAGTGCACTGAATACAATGTAAGGAAAAGCTTCCTAACGATTAGAAATATCCTAAAGTGGGATGAGCAGGCTGGGAAGGTAGCCTGGGAAAGTGGCTGCACGACCCCTTATAGGATCTGCAGTTGGAATTCTTGGTCAGGTATGGGTTGGATTAGATGTTCTCTGAGGACTCTTCCTACTCAGTGATTCTGTGATTTAAAAAACACACACACACACACACACAAAACTTTTTTTTTTTAACTTTTGATGGTCCCTACTGATCATGATGGTTTCAGTTCAGTTCTAGCTTTTTTCCCAGATTCCCTAGGAAAGCCTATTCACTGCCAGGCAGCAAAGGATGCTGGAATGATAAATGGGCAGCCTGAACACTGCCTACGATTTTAGAGAAAAATCCATTTTTAATGGCCAAGTTTATGTACTCTCTCTTGGAACTTTTTCAAAAAGGAAAAATAGGGGGAAAAATGAAAAATAAATCACCTTGTAAATTTAAAGATTCTCAATGGGGAATTTAATGATGTCAGTTTCTACCAGAGAGAACATTTACTCTATAAATTAACATTTCCAAAGCACGTGTGTGTGATTCACACACACATCGGGCAGCTGAGAATAGACGGGGCTACTCTCGGTGAACATTTCGGAGCCTCAGATAGAGGTTTCAGCAGCTGGGTGCTCTCCTTTCTAAGGGGAGACTAAACCTGAAGACTTGTCCCATTTAAGGTTGGTTGGAGCTTGGGAGGGGGAGGGGGTGAATCCCAGGAGCCCAGAACTGCAAGATCCTTCTCTTGCCTTCTAGTTCAGCCTGTATCTGACCAAGAATCACATATACAACATCCCCAACAAGTGGTCATTCCTCTTTTGTTTGAAGACCTCCAGTGACTGGGAGCTCACTACTCTATAGGCAGCCCATTTCTCTTTGGGCTAGCTCTCATCAGGAAGTTTCTCCTCTGTGACAAAGAGACATCAGAGTTGCTCAGAGGAAGAAGGTGCCCTGACGATCTTCTGCAGAGCCCCCCCTCCCCCCTTGATGTATAACTGAAGCAGTGGTCTTTGCCTAGGCTTCTGTCACAGGGGGCACACATTGGCTAGGGATATTCTAAGACATTGTCCCTTCTGGGTGTTGAGGACTAGGAAGGCTGGACACTAGAGTCTTGGCAGGAAGCTGGCAGAAACGGAAGTAGAGGAATGACCAACTTCTTCAGCCCTCCAAGGGAAGAAGATTCTCATAGAAGGGAGGAAGGGAAACTGTAAAAAACAAACTACAGAATCGGCCATCCGGATGTGGGATCAGAGAGGATCCTAGCTATCCGGACAAGACCTCAGAAGCCATGTAGAATCTAGATTCCAGACCATCCCCCCACTTTCCTGGTGAGGAAACTGAGGCCCAGAGACCCGTGGGGAGTCACACAAGATGAAAGTCATAAAGTCAGGGATGGGGACGTTGGTGAAACAGACTAGTGCCCAAACCAATCCAAGAGAAATAAGAGCAAAATAAAAGGGGGGCGCTTTACAAAGTTACCAAAGCCAGCAGGAGGGGTGCTTTCCCATTTGCCCCCACTTACCTTACTGCTTTTCAAGGTGAGGCCATCTTCCAGGGGAAGGGCTGCTGTGGCCACAGCCCAGGAGACCAAGAGTAGGAAGCAAAGAGACCCTGGGAGCTGCCAGCTGCCCAGTGACTGATGCATCTTGTTAGTTCTCATGGCTGCCGTCGCTACTACTGCTGCTGCTGCCGCTGCTGACTTCACTCAGCTGCTCCAAAATTAATGTCTCTGCTTTTGAGGGAGGGGTGGGTTTTTTTTAACTGCAAGCTCAACCTCCAGCTGGTTTGTTTTGTGGTCGTTTTTTTTCTCTCCCAAACACTCCCCCCCCCAACTTTTCCTTGCTCAAGCAGTGACGCAGAAAGAGAGGGAGCAATTAGAGGCCCCCAAATGCTTGTCTGTTTAGGTTGAATCTTGGAATAAAGTCCCCAAGAAATCTGCCTCCTTCACTTGCCCTGGGTTTTGGGGTGGGGGGGGAGAGGAGAGGGTGTATCTTTGGTGCATTGAGTTCCTGACCCTCCCAACTGCTTATGACTTCTCTATCCCCCGCCCCCCCCCCCCCCCCCCCCCCCCCCCCCGCAACATGCCTCCCTTTTTTGACCACCACCCACTTCTACGGTCTTTATCTTGTATGAAAAGGCCTTAGCCTAAAAGGGCCAGGGTCTCTCAATGCATCCTGGGCCATCTCCAGTCATCCTGATGAAAGCTGGTCACTGGACCCAGATGGCTCTGGAGGAGAAATCGAGGCTGGTGACCCTGCACTCACCCAAATCAAAGTAAACTGCAAGTTGTGTCATCATTCCCTGATGTCATGGTCCTCTTTGAAAACGAAGGACAAACACAACGACAATAATAGTTGTTTCTATGTGCTGTCCTCTGTGAGAACAGAAGCTTCTTGAGGGAAGGGACTGTTCGATATATTTATTTTTTGTCTTTACATTCCCCTCTCCCATCACTCCCCAAACATACATCTAGTACCTACCTTAATAAATGCTTGTGGGTTGATTTTTTTTTAAACAAAACTATTTCCCCACCTGTCCATTCTAGTCATTGGAGCAGGAAAGCTTGAGCACAAAATAAAGTGGCTTACCATAAACTTAGCCTTGAATCAGAGACCCACATCAGAATTCGAAGAGGGCCGAGGCAGAACTTTGGGTGCAGGGATACCCATGTTTTGGGTGCAGGATGGGGAACGGGGATTGAACTTGGAGTCAGTGAGACCTGAGTAAAGTAGAAAGTGATTTTCTCCACAGTACCTATTCTGATCCTTCTCCCCTATCTTCAGATTGTTTATACTAGCTTTTCCTTCCTTTCTTTTGGCAGAAGAAATCACTTTCTACTTTACTCAGAAAGAAAAGAAGCTATTAATGATAAGCCACCTCCCTCTTCTCAACTGCACATCATCCTCCATTCTTTCCTCCTTTGCTCAAGTCTTGCCTCCTGCTTAGGCCAGACACTTTACTTGGGTTCCCAATTTCATCTCCTCAAGTCTCTTTCAAGGGGGCGGCATAAAGTGTTTACGTTCTGACAGTTATTTTTGAAAGCATCAGTAAAACATTTTTGATGACTGTGGCAAATGCGATATATTGAGAGTGTAGTTCTTACCTTCCCCCTCCATACTAGCTGTGTGACCATGGATGAAGTAATTTGTCTCTCTGAGCCTCAATTTACTCACCTGTAAAATGGGGATAATAACTCTATAGTACCCATCTCACAGGGTTGTTGCGGAGCTCCAACAAGATAATGAATGTAAATAATTTATATATAATATATATTAAAAATTTCTAAGTTCTATTGTAAAAGGCTGCTTATAAAGGGTTTTGCCAACTTGAAAGATCAACGTCAATCATTATTAGCAGAAGGAAGGCAAACTAGCGAAGGGTACAGAGAACAAGCAATTGAGAACTAGGAAGAGAAAGGAGAGTTTACATACAATGTCACCCATCTGGGCCTCAGTTTCCACATCTGTAAAATAAGTGCTAGGTGGTGCAGTGGGGGGTGGGGAGAAGAAGGGGTCAGGTGTCAAATACTGAGGAGTTTAAGGAAGACAAGGCCTGGAAAGATAGCTGTTGGGTTGAGCCATTAAGAAGTCATTAGTGACAGTGATGAGAAGAGCTTCAGTAAGGGGTGAGGAAGGAAGCTGGACATGACATATTCAGACTGCTGCTAGTCCCATCAGGGATGTCAGAGAAGGGTCTCTCTAGTAGGAAGAAGGCTGAAAAAAAAGCTTTGCTAGATGACATCTAAGGACCCTTCTAGCTGTGGGATTTTATGGTTCTGCAAAGTGAATAATCTTCCCCCAATTAACCTTTTTAGTAAATCTGGATTTTAATAGATCAGGTTTGTTCCATCCCAGCAGCTACCCTTCTGTCTATAGAATAAAAGCCTCATTGCCATAGCTCCAGTTAATGTGGGTAATTAGAAGTGAGCTTGGCTGATTTATGGAAAGCCTCTTTAGCAATTGCAGTAATTAGGAAAACTATAGATATGTATTATTTTAAGTGTATTTTATTGAAGGCTTTTGTCTTTATGGCATAGCTTATTTCCACCCCCTGCCCAGGCTGAATTCTTCTTTAAGACAAAGAAAACTAATAAGCAAAAACACTCGATTCAGTAACTGGTTCTGAAAATGTATACAATATTCTGTCTTAGGAGTCCCCCGCCTCTGTCATGAAAGAGGTTTTGTTTCATAAGATACATATGTGCTCAATGATCCTTATACTAGATGAGTTGTGTGAAACAGGGCCATAATTAGTCAAAGGCATCTTTATTTTTTAAAGTTTTTTAAGCTGGGTGTAGTGGCACATGTCTGTAATCCCTGATCCTGGGGAGGCTGAGACTCTCGAGTCTGAGCTTCAGTGGGGTAAACCAATTGGGTGTCCCCATGAAGTCTGGCACAAACGTGAGGAGCCTAAGGGATTAACTGACCCAGGTTGGAAGTGGAGCAGGTCAAAGCTCCCACGCCGATCAGTATTGGGTTCTGGCCCGTGAATGACCAATGCACCTGCAGCTGGAAGAGATACTCAGTCCTAGAAAAAAAGGCACTCGCTTTGAGCACAGTTGGAATAGGGGCATATGGGGGGTTCAGGAGGACTAACCCCTCTGGTGTGAAGGCTGCTCATCGAACTTTGTGTCCACCTGATTCACCCAACTCTCATCTGTGGCTCCAGGAAGCTATAGCATGCTTGGCAGCCACACCCCAATGAACCATCTGGGCAAACGGGCTAAACCAGGTTGAGGGTAACCAACAGGCCTCAAATCCATTGGAGTTAGGGGGATGTCTAGAGAATATTCAGATGAGAACAATTTGTTCCAAGAGTCATGAAGGCAGCTGAAACAGTTGCCGTGAAGCGCTTAGAGACTGGTCAGACATCGAAGACACCAAGGTCATCCACGACATCCCAGGCCGTCCTGACTTTTGTCTTGCCACTGGACTTCGATGACTCAGGAAGAGTGACGTTGTGCAACTTGGCCTCACATCCAGTTGACATGTGAGACTTCAACCCTTGATGTCACCAGCCCTCTCTGAAAATGAAGGACAAACAACTTTGAAATAAATCGTCCGTGCCCTTTGATCCAGGCTGCCTCTAAGGAGATCCAAGGCACACCAAGCTCCGATAGGTACCGAAATATCCCTAGAAGTCCTTCATATGGTGGCAAAGAACCGGAAACAAAATGGAAGCCAACTGAATAGAGAAAGGCAGAAAAAAGTGGGACATGAGAAATGGAATGTCCTTGTTCGATAAGAAGCTATGACTTAGGGAACTCAGAGCCACGTGGGAGTGTCTGATGCAGGGAGAAGGAAGCAGAACCAAAGGAATGATATTCATTATGATTTTGGGGTTGGGGGTTGCTGTGATATCTCGACTTGTGACTTTGTCGGAATAGGGAATGCCAGGTCAAGAAACTCCAGCCAGGCAACTGTTCTGCTCCTTATAGTCGCAGAGAGCTGGCCTTGTCAGGTTAAGTGACTCACTGTGGGTCACTGGGCCAGCATGTGTCAGAGGGAGGGAAAGCAAGCTTGAACCTAGGTCTTTCTAGCTCCGAGGCTAGGGTTTTCTCTCTCTCTCTCATTCCCGCCCCTTCCTTCTGTCCCCTCTTTAAAAAATGTTTATTTCCAGTCCTAAATTCTCTCTCTTCCTCCAGCCCCTTCCCCATCCACTGAGAAGACAAGAAATAAGATGGCAGGCTGGGGCTCTATATCAGAGTGGTCTCTCACTCAGTGACTCCAACAGTGTAAATGAAAGGGGCACTAACAGGAAGCTGAAATATCAAATAGCAGTCCCAGGAGAACAGATAAGGAAATATACCTCCCTCCTTCTGACAGTAAGGTGGGAGACTACCACAGCTGAATGCTGTATACATTGTCAGATGTAGTCATCACATTGGATTTATTTTGCCTAACCATGTTTCTTATTACAAAGTAGGGTTTGATTAGGAGATGGCAGGGAACGGTTTTTTCTAGAAATGGCTGTGAGGAGAAAGCAAAGAGAATCCATAAAACTTACTTTCTATTTAAAAAAAATTTTTTTTTTGGCAGGGCAATTGGAATTAAGTGACTTGCCCAAGGTCACACAGCTAGTACGTGTCAAGTGTCTGAGGCCAAATTTGAACTCAGGTCCTCCTGACTCCAGGGCCGGTGCTCTACTCACTGTGCCACCTCGCTGCCCAAAACTTACTTTTTAAAAAATTAAATGGGAAAAACTCCTTGGAAGTAAAGCCACATCTAGCTCTAGGAGGCTAAGAATCAGAAGACTCTGTAAGAGTGGGGCCACTCTGGCGGGAGCTGGTTTCTGGCAACATATCGAGGGGGGATTGTAAGCCTTAATTCTGCTTTGACTATTTTGAAGAAGGTGGCAGGGCCACTCAGAACTGTAGTGGAAATCAGAGGAATTCAAAAGTCCCCAAGATGGAAATTCAGCTACTGGAGGAGTAACTTGGGCTGGGCAGCTGGACCTTTGCCCCAGGCCGATGGGAGGTTTGGGAATTTGGGGAAGCAGTGATGTCATCTTCCCAGGAGAGCTTCCTTATGGCAGGGGGCCAGGCATTTCCCTCTTCACGGGCTGAGCTGGCCTTCCTGCCTCACCCCTGCTTGCCTCAGGTGAAAATTTTTCTAACTACAATTCATTTCGGTAATGAGGCTGTCTCTTGCTTGGCATAGTGGAAACAGTCTTGGGGTAAGAGTCAGAAGACCTGGGACCTCGTCTCCTATCTGCCGCTGACTACTGTGCAACCTTGGGCAAGCCACTTAAACTATACGCCTCAGTTTCTCCATCTATCAATCAACATTTATCAAGCACTTACTTTGCACCAGGCACTGCGCTAAATACAGAGGACACAAAAAGAAGTGAAAGATGGTCCCTGTCTATAAATTAAGGAAGTTGTTCCGGGTGGCACTTAGACATCATTAGATGCCTCCCCCATCTCTAAAATTCAGTAATCTCTGAGAAATCAGTTTTAAGAGAACTCTTCCAATCAGGCTTCCAGAAAAGTCATGAAACTCAACCATGAAGGATTGCTGAATCATAAGACCCCAGCATCACAGACAGGGCTGGAAAGGACCTCAGAAGTCATTTTCTAGTATCAACTGTCTCATTCCGCAGAGGCTCAGACAGCTGGGAGGGGTGGGGGGGCGACAGAGCCAAATTTGAACTCAAGGCCTCTGTCTAGATCCAACTTTCTTTCCTTCGCAGAGATCAATGGAAACGGAAACACCCGTTCATGACAGTGGAATCAGGAGACAAGACTGACCCCTCTGTCACCACCTGATATCACATCAGCGATGTTTTGAGAGGGATCCTTTTATACCGGACACCCCTCAATCTGTATCTCTCTGAGCTTTGTCTAATAGGCTTCTATTGTGGTTCTCTTTAATTGCCACGACCAAGATGGGCTGTTCTGTGTTACCATGTGAATTTCTTTTCAGATTAAACCTATCTTGGGGGGCCCTGTTTGGGTCTCTCAAGGGTGTGGATGCAGAGAGAGCAGACTGCCCCACTGACCTCCGTGTATGAAACAGGGCCGTTCTGTTGGTGAGGAATCACAGGACCGTAAGTTTAGATTTGGAAAACACCTGAGAAGTCACCAAGTCAGGCCCCTCATTTTATGGGTGAGAAAAATGATGCCCAGATATTAAGTGAATTGCCTAGATTCACACAGCTACTGAGTGTGTCATGCTGTATTTGAACCTGTGCCTGCCTGATTCCAAATCCAGCGCCCCACCCACAATGCCATGAATCTTCTCAGCAAATGTTTATTAAACATCGGCTACGCACAAGGCTGTGTTGGGCTGGCTGGCTGGCTGGTTGTGGTCCTTCGTTCTCAAAGAGGATGAAAATGACATTGTTGTGTCGGGGTCAAGGTACAGCATGTCCAGCTGTGGCTGATCAGACTTGGATGGGCTTGGAGGGTTCTAGGACAGATTGGACACAAATAATCCATGTAAACAGTAGGAGTAGAGATGTCTTTAAATTTGCACATCTCACATTTCTTTTGAGCTACTTCACTTCTGCTTTGCTCATCGAGCACGGCACTTTCTCTGATGCGGGCACGCCATGCTGGGTGGTCCTGTGCCAGTGTCTGCCATGTCTCCCAATCAATTTCAACGTTCTTCAGACACCTTGAGAGTGTCCTTGTATTACTCCTTCTGACCTCCACGTGAGCGCTCTGTAAAACAGTCTTTTAGGAAAGCCTTCAAGCAACGTGGCCAGCCCCTCAGAGTTGCGCTCTCTGAAGCAGAGTTGGAACGCTTGGCCGTTTAGTTCAAGAAGGGACCTCAGTGTCTGGTACCTCATCCTGCCGGGTGATCTTCAGAATCTCCCTCACACAAGTCAAATGGAAGCGATTCAGTTTCTCGGCATGGCACTGGTAGACTGTCCAGGTTTCACAGGCGTACAACAATGAGGTCAGCACACAGCTCTACAGACCTTCAGTTTGGTGGTCAGTCCAATACTCTTCTCTCCTACGTTTTCCATCAGAGCCTCCCAAACACCGAGCTAGCTCTGGTGATGCCTGCATCGACTTTGTTATCAATGTGGATGTCCCTGGAAAGTACACTACCAAGATAAGTGAACCTATCCACAGCATTCAAAATTTCTCCATTTGCTGTAACCCATGGCTCCACATATGGATGATGTGGTGGTGGCTGATGGAGCACCTCTGGTTTCTTGGCGTTAATTGTCAGGCCAAAATTAGCAAAAGCGGCAGAGAATCAATCCATACGTCGTTGCACCTTGGCCTCAGAGGCTGGCTGCATTGAGTGCATGTACCAACTCTCCCTCCACTTTAGTCTTGGCTTGTAACCTTTTCAAGTTAAATTATTTACCATCAGTGTGGTAAATCAGTAGCTGACAGCACCGAGGCCTAGTGTTGGACACTGAGGAGACAAAAAACTATCAATTAACGAGTTTTTTATTAAGTGCTCGCTGTGTTCCAAGCACTGGGCTCTATGCTGGGGATACATGTCCATCTGCAGGGCATTTGCCAATAATGCTTTATTGAAGTTTTTTCCTTATAACACTGTCATTTTCTAGTGCCGCCTACATCCCACCCCCAAGAACTTTCTAATAACAAATAAGTTGCTAATTAAATCTCTATTACTGCTGACAAGATAGAGAGCCATGGGCTGGAAATTGCAATTAGCTTTATTTGGGCAAACTGGAAGGAGATCTCCCAAGGAATGCACAGGGATCTGTCCTGGGGCACCCTGCTCTTTCACATTTTTGTTAATGACATATAAAGGTTGGCATGATTATCAGATTTTCAGACGATACAAAGCTGGAAGGGACAGCTAACATACAGGACCCCAAAAGATCTTGTAACAGGAGAAATACACATAGGCTAGGTTCAGTTTTTTCCCAACAAAGGAAGAAAGCCGTCTCTGAGACTTGATTGGTCCAGGGGACTAGGGCTGAAGATGTCCATGTGGCTTTCCAGCCACACAGGGTTTAACAAGGCCAGCCGTGAGGAGTCTAATCCCCTCAGAATGGACAGCTATCCTATCATCTGAAAGTCACCACACCTCTCTGATTCCACAAAGCACTCTAGCCAGACCAGTTTCCATTTGGTGAGGGGGGGGGCGACATCTACGTGCACCATTGCTGTTTGCTAGGTATTTTTTTCCACCCGTGAACAGCAAACTGGTTTTTGTGAAAATGTCGGGTGATCTACGAGCACCTCATTTCATTCCGATGCCAAGCTTGAACCACTAGACCAGCCTAAGTCAGTCCTGGCCCACAACAAATCTCAACGGGCTAAAATACTGGGTTGGATCCATTAAGATGACATTTAACAGGGATGAAAGTAAAATCTTACATTTGCCTTTGAAAAACCGGTTGCACTGGTACAAGATGGGAGAGGCACAGTTAGACAGAGATTTCTACAAAAAGAATCTAGAGGTTTCGGGGAATGATGAGGTCTATATGAGTCAACCGCGTGCTATGACAGTAAAAAAGGAATAAGATTTTAGACTGCATTAAGAAAGACATACTGCCTCAAACTAGGGAGGGGACCATCCTGCTCTATCCCGTCCTGATCTGACCTCACGTCTAGGATTCTGTGTTCAGTTCTGAGCACCTTGTTCTAGAAAGAATACTGACAAACAGGAGGATGACTATAATAGGTCTGGGCGTCGAGATTAGGCCATACAAGGACTGGCTGGAGAAACTGGGAATGCTTTGCCTAGGCTTATAGAGGAACATGTTAATTGTCTTTAAGTCAAGGAAAGGATAAATGTGGAAAAGGATTTACATTTAATCTGCTTGGCCCCAGTAGACAGAACTAAGCATAGTGAACAACTCCAGGAGGCACATTTAGGGTGTTCAAACAAACAACTTCTTTGTAAGAACGATCCCAGAGTAGAGTGGGCTGCTGGAGAAGGGAGGCAGCATGCTCCTTTACTAGACACATTCAAGCAAGGACTGAAAGGTCATTTGCCAGGGATGATGTATCAAGAATTCTTGTTCCTTTATAGATTTTCACTAAGTGGCCTAGATGGGCAGCTAGCTGAAGCAGTGGATAGAGAGTAGGGCCTTGAGTCTGGAAGACTCATCTTCCCAAATTCAAATTTGGCCTCAGACATGACCTGGGTCACCCTGGGCAAGTCACTTCACCCTGTTTGCCTCAGTTTCTTCATTTGTAAAATGAGCTGGAGAAGGAAATGGCAAACCACTCCAGTATCTTTGCCAAGAAAACCCCAAATGGGGTCACAAAGAGTTGAACATGACTGAATAAAAACAAAGGTGGCCTTCGAGGGCTGAGCCCCGGTTATGAGTCTTTCTGGCTCTCTCAGGATTTTGCATTCAATGTTGTCTTTACTTTTTTCATCATTCATCCAGGTACAAGAGGGGTCTGTGACTTCATTAGTGTGAGGAATTCTTAATGCGGGAACTTTCTCCACCAATACCTATTGCAACCCAGCTATGATTTAATAAATATTTTCACTTGTGTCCTACCCTTCGTGTCCCCATTTGGGGTTTTCTTGGCAGAGACATTGGAGCAGTTTGCCATTTCCTTCTCTGGCTCACTTTACAGATGAGGAAACTGTGGCAAACAGGTTTAAATGACTTGCCCAGGGTCACATAACTAGCAAGTGTCTGAGGCTAGATTTGAATTCAGGTTTTCTTGACTCCAGGCCCAGTGGTCTATCCACTGCACCATCTAGATGACCCAGGAGATAATTACTAGGGAATTGATTAGTCTAGGCACACAAAGATTAAGTGACTTGCCCAGGAACACAGAGCATCAGTGGCAGGATGTGAACCCAGGTCTAGCCTTAGCTAACCTACTACTTTTCCCAATTCGTACATCGTATTTAATCTTCCATAAACAATTACAAATTTAATTGCATGTTGATTCATGCACACTCTATACAGACATACGAATACAAATGCACACACATACACATACACACAGTAAGGCAGGGTCATGAAAAAGTCAAGTCAACAAGCATTTAAGTGCCTACCATGTACCAGGCACTGTGCTAAGCCCAAAAAGCAGCCTTTCCTCTCAAGGAGCTCACAGTCCAGTGGTGGGGACAACATACAAACAGCTATGTCCAAACAATCCACAGACAGGACGAATCGGAGGAAATCTCAGAGGGAGGGAAAGAAGGGAACAGCATTTATCAAGCGCCTAGCAAGGGTCAAGCACTGTGCTATGGACTTTACAAATATCATCTCATTTGATCCTCACAACGACCCAGCAAAGTAGGTGCTGCTGTCAACTTCATTTTACAGTTGAGGAAACTGAGGCAGACAGAGATGAAATTACTCGCCCAGGGGCGTATTTGAGAGATGCTGCAAAGGTGAAAGGGGCTGGCCTTGGCAAGAGCGTGGATGTTGGAGATGAGAGAGAATGAGGGGTCCTGGATGACTCCTAGGCTGAGTCCGGGGGGCTGGCAGGAAGGTGATGCCCCCCCCCCCCAGTAACAGGGAGGTCAGAAAGCCTTGGAGGGATGTTACATGTTGTACATGTTGAGTTGAAGATGTGTACAGGACATCCAGTTAGAGATTATGATAGGCAGCTGATCAACGGGAAAAGATGTCAAGGCTAGATAAACAAGACAGTGATCAGGAGCTGATGACATCACCAAGCAAGAGTCTAGAAGGAGAAAAGAGCCCAGGGCAGGGCCTTGGGGGACAGCTATGGATGAAGGTCCAGCAAAGGAGGCTGGGAAGGAGCAGCCAGGCAGGTAGACAGAATACCAGGAGAGAGTAGTATCAGAAAAACTTAGAGAGAGGAGTCTACAGAGAGGTCAAGGAGAATGAAGAGTGAGATTATTGGGCTTGGCAACGAAGAGATGGACCACTGGTACCTTTGGGGAGAATGGTATCAGCTGAATGATGAGGTCAGAAGCCAGACAACATAGATGAGGAAGAAAATAAATAGTGTCCTAGAATTAGCTCCCTGTTACCCAACCATGGTGACAGCTGAGAAAAATAGCAGTTAGGTTCTTTGTATTTGTTCCCTGTAAAAAAAAAAAATACTGCCAGGCATCATCTATAAATATATGCAGAAAATGAAATTTCAATTTCATTTCTCATTAAAATTTCATTAAATTTCAATTTCATTAAAAGTGAAATTTCCATAAAACCACACTGTATGCTAATACTTTTGTTGAATGATTTAAGGTATATTAAAGAATCCTCCCAAAGGAGAAAATCTTTTTTTTTAATTTTAAAAAAGAACATTTTATTAACAATTTACAATTAACAAATTACAACTAAGTTAAACCTGCTTGGTCAGTATTCACTTAATTATTATTTTCAACATGTAAAGCAACATAACAAGCTCAGAGACTAGCACACAGCAAGCACTTAATAAAAGACTTATCCATCTATATGTGTGTGTATATATATATCTATCATCATCTGTCAACCACTTCTCTTTATCTGTCTCTATCATCTGCCTATCTCTGTCATCATCCATCCATCTAGCTAGCTAGCTAGCTCTCATTTATCTGTCTGGACTTGGTGACCTCTCAGGTCTTTCCCAAATCTAAATATATGATCTTATGATTGTATGCCTCACCCATTAAACAGCCCAATTTTATACACAGAGGTAAACTGGGTATGTCTTGCTAAAAAGAACCACAGACAATGAAATAATATCAATACTAAACATGTATGTACCAAATAGCATAGTGTCCAAATTCCGAAAGAAAAAGTTAAATGAGTTTCTGGAGGAAATAGCCAGTAAAACTATACTAGTGGAAGACCTCAGTCTTCCCCCCTCAGAGCTAGAAAAATCTAACCATAAAATAAATAAGACAGAAGTTAAGGAGAGGAATAGAATCTTAGAAAAGGAAAGAAGCAGGGAATCAAGTATTTATTAAGTGTCTTCTGTGTGCTAAGTGCTTTACAAACATCTCATCTGATTCTCATAACCTTGGCAAGTAAGTGCTATTATCATCTACATTTTACAGTTCAGGAAACTGAGGCAGAGATTGAGTGTTTTGCCCAGGGTCACACAGCTAGGAAGTGTCTGAGGCTGGATTTGAACTCAGGTCCTCCTGATTCTAGGTCCAGCGTTTTATTCACTCTGGTGCAACTGAGCTGCCTCTTTGCAAACCTTAAGGAGTCAGATAAATATTCTTTATTATTATTTTTGTAAATGTACTTCTCATTTTCTCCAGAAGGATGTAAACAAGCAGATGTTATCTCATTCTTTATATTAGACCTCCTGGGGTCTAACACAGAGCCCAGCACACAGTAGGATCTTCATCAATGCTTGTTGACTGATTGCATTATAATATTGTGTCACACGAATATACCACAATGTATTTAGCCATCTTCAAATGTTGCATGTTTAAGTTATTTACAGTTGTTTTTTTTAATTATATATAAAGCTGACATAAACATCTTTGAACAGATCTCTTTTTTAACTTTGAGAGAATATTCCAACAATAGAATCACAGGTCAAAGCGTATTTATGATTTTTTTCTCTCTCTTACTGCATATTGACAGTATTCTCTAAAAGGATGGGAAAAAATCTTTCCTGAATATGGACTGTACATGCTGCGTGTGACAGTTTATATGAAAATAGAGAGAGCGCCTAATGAAGTGGAGAAAGAGCCCTGGCTTTGGATTCTGGGTTCGAACCTCAGCTCTGCTTCCTCCTATGTGACTGTTCCGGAGCCAGCCCTCCCAGCTTTCTAGGCCTTGTTTCCCTCATCTGTAAAAATGAAAGGGCTCAGCTGTGATCCCCAAAGCCCCTTGAGCTTTCTCCATCCTATGATCGCAGGGTGGAGAGAGCTTTCTTCTGTATTAACATGGCTAGCCAACTATTTAGAATAGGAAGAGATTGGCACTAAACCACTCCACAGCATCTATTTTCTCTTCACCTGTCCCTCCAAAGTTGGTTTTGCTAATGAGGGGAACATTTGGGATGACCTTAGAGAGTGACTTCTCTTTCACAGCTAGGAGACAGGTGTGAAAATCAGCTGAGACCCCAGGAAGCATTAGGCCTATAAACCAGAACCTGCCTATAAGCCACTGACCTTGAATGTAGGTGGGCTTATCTGTTTGCTGTTACTGTGGAGAGGACTCGGTCTGGGGGTGTCTTTCCCCTAAATCAGACGGGGAGCGTGATCATCCTGTCACCAAACCAAGAAGAAAAAGAAATGGCCCTGAATCTGCCAGAAACCTTGGAGAGAAGATAGAGGAGGTGAGTGGTCTGAGAAAGCACGATTCACAAACTGGGCTGGGGCCCAAATGTCTGAAGTTCCTAGCAGAAGAGCAATCCATCAGGACTGGTTTTCCCCTCCCATGGGATTTCTTGTAAGGTCAAAGAGCTCCTGCCAGCAGAACTGGAGACCGGACTGTGACTACCTTAAGACCTGTGAGCCAAAAACAGAGGAAGGGAGACGGAGCCGGTCCCTTCAGGAAAGAGAGAAAGCTGTTCCCAACCTGCCATCTTTCTTCCCTTTACCACAATGGCATCAGGACGACACAGTAATCAGAACAAGCAAGCAAAAAGGTTATAAACATAGCTCATTCACTGCTATTTTCTGGGTATGTCGTTTAGCCCAGGAAAGTAGAAAATAGACAGAAGAAAAACGTGTTTGGAGTCTGAAGTGGTTAGCTACACAACGTTTTATTAATTAAAAAACAAAAAAAAAAATAATTTAAATTCACACTCCTCCAACACTCCTTTCTCAGAGTTCCAATAAAGGCACCAGAATACCTTGCTTAAGTATTTCCACCTTTCTTATGTGTTAAATTTTTAGTCAGCTATTTACAGTAGGAACAAGATTAGCCCCCAAACACCCATCAGTATCTACTCTCTCTCCATTCATTCCTTCCAAGTTGGCTTCCCAGAGTAGATCTTGTGGGATGGTGACTGCTGCCATGGTCCGCTCCTTTGGCCCCGATGCCACCCAGAGCAGCTGGAGCAAGGAGTGTCCAGCAGTGGCAGCAGACCATCTCAATCGTCAATGTCCATTTTGGTCACTGCCTGTTTACTGGATTTCTTGCTTCCTCCTTCCGCCTTCTTTTTCTTCTTATCTTTCTGTTCCTGGTTAGCTCGAGAAATCTCTTCACTCTTCTCTGTGATGTAACTTAGCTAAAAAAAAGGTTTAGGGATAATGTTTTGAGACTGCTTCTCACTAGACCAAAAGCACAAGAATTCTATACAAGAGGTAACAGATGCTTATTGACTTAAGGATTGAGTGGTTTCCCCAAAGCGCTGGCATGTGGATGTCCAAGATACATTCCCCTCTCTTCAGGATTCAAACCAGGGAGGGCTTCCAATCCTGTCTGAGTTCTAGGCCTATTTGGCAACAGGCTGGTAAAGCCCATGAACCCCTTCTCAGAATAACATTCTTAAATGCATAACATACACGGGGTTACAGAAGAAACTTATTCTTTTGAAATAGTCAAAACTTTTTTTTTAAACGAAGTTCATAGACCCCCTAGGTTAAGAACCCCTAATCTAAAAGCTTTCTTGGCAGATGAATCAAGAAAGGCAGGATGGTCTAACAATGGATAGAGAGCTTCACTCAGGGTCATGAAGTCTTGGGTTCAAATCTCTTATGGCTGACACACGCTGGGTGTGTGACTCCACTGCAAAGTCACTCCATCATTCAGTGCCCCAGATAATGGTAAAGGAAGAAATCAAAGGAGTGACAACAGCCATTACAAATACAAGCTGCAGGCCAGTTTATTAATCTGCCACTCAAAATGCAAAGAAAAGAAAAGGGGCAGGCAAGGAACAAGTCCATTGGTCATAGGAGTCGGGAGGCCCGGCAGGTAGAGAGGCCTTCCCTACGTGACTCCAGACCCTGTCCAGGATCACATCACAGGAACCCAGGTTATATACTACACTCCAGCCACTGGCCCTCCCTACCATCTCCCATCTCCCACCTCTGGGAGGGCCTCAGCCCAGGATGCCTCATGTGCACTGCCTCTCCTCCAACCCTCAGCATTCTGAGCTCCCTTCCAGGCTCCACTGAAGCACCGCTTTCTGGGGAGGGCCCCTCTTCTCCCTCCTCAAATCAACTTGTGGGTTTCTCTTTGTAAACGAGCTTTGCAAAACCTCCATGAGAACTGGGGCCCTTTATCCTTCAGTTTCTGTATCCCTAGCACCTTGTACATAGTATTTAATGAATGCCTGTTAGATTGGATCAGAGTTGTGCCTGTCAGTAACGAGCTGTAGATCTCAGGGCTTCAGTTTCCTTGGGGCAACCAGGGAGTTGCACTGGGATGTCAAGGAAGGGCCCTCCAACTTTCAGTGAGAACACGGAAAACTCGCTGTTTCTTCACATGATCCCAGGCTTAAAGAAAATAGTCAACAGAGCAAGTTCTGGGATCCATCCTTGACCTGAGGCTTCAATCATTTTTGGGTCACCATAACAATGCTATCCCAAGCCAATCTCATCCCCAAACACCCTGATGATGCTAAACAGGCTACAGAGGTCCAAAGTTTAGAGGTATGGAAAAAAAAAAGGAAAGGGAGGGTGTGCAGATGACTAACCCCAGAGAACGCTGATGACAACCTGCAAATGGTGGGTGGGCAGATCCATCAAAATGAAAAAAAAAAAAAGCCCATATATTACAGACAAGTCCTAGAGGCTCAGCTAGCTCTGGTTTTTAATGCAAGGTACCCTGGGGAATAACTTCCTTGCTTCAGGTGATTAATGGGGAATAATGTATTCTGATAGGAAAAGGGAGGAAGGAAGGAAATCCATCTCTCACCAATGAGCTACTCCTCCTGGCTAACAGCTTCACGTCTTCCATGTTAATTGTGCTTCTTTTTGCATGTCTGGGGAAAGGGCAGAAACAATTCACCAAATTTGCCATTACTTCAAGGGCTGCGAGTTCACAGTCTCCCAACTAGCCAAGGCCGGGCAATCAGCAGCCTCTGTGGACAAGGGTGCCCCAGGAAAAGACAAGAGGAGGACAGCGAGACTCAGACTACTGACCCAATGTGCTCCCCGGTCTGCCAAGATCCAAGGGAGAGGAAGCTCCAAGGATGAGCGAGGAGCCCAGCTGCCTGAGGGGTAAGCACAAGCAAACGGGGAGCAGGTCCTAAATCCCTTCCAGAAGTTGGGCATAAACACCAGGAAAAGCCAGATGGGAAGGAGGGAATACAGTTTGGGGAAAGACGAAAGTCTGCCGCAGATTCGCCATTTGTCACGGCACCTCCGTCAGCAGCACACCGGCCATGGACCAGTCTAATTCCAGGCTGGGAATCAAGAAGGCAGCTAAAGAAACAGACACGGTCTCTGCCCTCTAGCAGCTTACAGTCTAGATGAAGAAAAAAGGCCTACAGACAAGAAGGGGGTCTAGCAGCAATTCAGGGGTGCAGAGCACCTTCCATCCCCCAGAAACCACCCGCAGCACAGGCTTCATTACCAACTTCAGCTAACGAAGGGACTTATTATTCAAACACTCCTTGCCCTTTCCCCATCAGCACCTTTGCCCACACCTCTCCTCCACATCTACTGCTATGTTACAAAAGGCACTTCTCTGGATCCCTGCCTCCCCAAGTCTTCTGAAATAGGGAATTTCAAAAATAGGGATTTCAGAAGTAGGGAAGGCAACTGTTATCTACATTCACTGGGGATGTTGGAGCTGGGGCAGGGGGCCTGGGAAACAGCCAGGATGCAGAATTCTTTACCTTAGCAGACATTCTCATCTCTGTTTACAGCAAGGGAAGAGAGATGCCATTTTATCCAATCACACAACAAAAGGGGCCTTCAACGGAAGCCAAACATAACTAGTTTCACTATGATGATGCCTGATATTTCCACCTTCCTTCCCTTTTCCATTTATCCATAAAGAGTTGCTATTTAGAATTTTGTCTTTCTTCCATCATCTGGTCACACTACAGAAGACAAGCTGGTGGGACAGCCTCTGCTGCAGGGACAGTGGCCAGACCAGGTGCCCCCTCACGTTTCCTCATTTCTTCTGAGACATCAAGCTGAACCCCACAAAGCACACCACCCGCTTCCTTTTTCTCACTCTCTGTGCTGAAGGTCCCATCACCCTGCGGGCCATCCCTGCCCACAGGGTCGGTCATCAGGGCCTCCTCCTACGTCCCATAGGTCACTGCCTCTCCCACTGGCTACCTCCTTACACATTCCCAGGCCAAGACAGAGCAGTGATGTAGAACAAGGTCTAGCGTCCATCACGCACTGTCCCCTGGGTGGGTTTTTGGTTGCCATAATAATGCTGCCTCAATCTAGTAGATTAGGGGCAGCTGATGCATAGAATGATGGGCCTGGAGCCTGAAACACCTGAGTTCAAATCTGGCCTCAGACACTTATAGCTGTGTAACCCAGGGCAAGTCACTTCACCCTGCTTGCCTCAGTTTCCTCAGCTGTAAAAAGGGGATCATAATGCAGCACCTCCTTACCCGGACTGCTGTGTGGAGGAAATGAGATAAGAATTACAAAGGGCCCGGCATATGGTGGCTGCCACACAAATGCTTATACCCCCACCTGTCCCCTCCCTTTCTCCATCCTACACGGCTCTGATCAAGACACCAAAAAGTACTCCAAACCCTTCTGTGGCTCCCTATTGTCTCCTAAACAAAAAACGTTTTCTTGGCATTCGAAGACTTCTACCTGGTTCCATCCCACCTCTTGCAGCTTCCTCGCATTCTTCTACATAAGGACCACTCTGTGTCCCCCATTCTAACTGTCCTTTCTGCCTCCTCGTCCTTATACCCCATCCGCTACATCTGGCACAGCCTCTTCCCCTTTCTCCACTATCTGCTTTGCCACTGTACCCCAAGACCCCTGGGGCCCAGCCATCTTTCAGCTGAAATCTCCCATATACTCTATCTTCCCCTATTAGAAAGTGAGTAGCGTCTTGACTTTCTCAGTCAATAAACACTTATTAAGCACCTATGTACTAGGCACTGCAAAGAAAGGCCAAAGGCAAGCCTTGAACTCAAGAAGTTCAGTATAAAGCGAGAGACAGGGGACAGCCAGCTGTTGGCAAACCAACTGTGGAAGATAAGTGGAAGATAATCTACAGAGGGGAGGCCGGAGAATTAAGCGGGCTGGAGAAAGGCTTCTTGTAGGACCTCAGCTGGGGCCTGAAGGACTTTCATTTGTATCTCTGGTGTCCAGAAGAGTGACAGTACCTCGGATGTGCTCTCAAGGCTCGTTCATTCATTCAAGGCCCCAGTCAGGGATCACCTTCTAGGAAGCTTTTTCTGACCACTGGTCCAGCTAAAGGTCATTCCCCCTTCTTCCTCCCTCTCCCTCCCCTCCTCCCTCCTGTCTCTATCTCTGCCTCTCTCTCCATCTCTGTCTCCCCTTCTCTTCTGTTTCTCTCCTTCCCCTCCCCTCCCTCTTCTCTTCCTCCCAATTTCTTCTGTCTACAATACTACAAGGCCTCTTTCCTTGGTTTTTGCCCTCTTCTTCACCATCATTTTTTGGGCTCCCACTTTCCCTCCCTCTCAGAACAGGGACTCTGCCATTTCTCTCTCTGTATTCTTGGCTGTCCCCTGCACACAGTAGGTTCTCAAGAAAGGTATGCTGAATGAGCTCATGGCCAAGTCGGAAGCTGCTGGTCGTTTCTAAGAGGGCGAAGGAAAGTAGGAACAGGTACCGTGTTTGAAGTCTGCCCTCTGGGAACCCGGTGCTTTAATTCATTCAGAACATTCCTAACTGAAACAAAGGGGTAAGGAGGGCTTGGGGGAGGGAGAGGTTGGCACCAAATCAGGAACGTTGGCAAATTAGAAAGCTTTAGCCCTTTCAGGACTCAGTCATCTGAATTGCTTCATAAAAGCAATTCATGGCAATTGTTTTCAATTACCTAAGGTACTAATTGAAGAGATGAGCATAAATCACTTGTAAAAGCTAAAGCGATTCTAGATGAAAGCAGGCCCTCACTTTGCAAGGGCTTTTTTTTTTTCTCTTAACAAATGGGGCAAATGAAGGCCTTTGACTAGCGGCAGGCATCTAGGCGTCCTCACCCCCACACCTGCAGGCAATTATACCCCGTGTACACACAAGAGAGCTTCTCCCCGTCTCCCACCTAATTTCCTTTTGTGTCTTTCTTTCTCTCTCTCCACCTACAAGATTTCAAAGTGCTTGAAACCCTCATTCCGAGAAAAGTGGAGGAGAAATCAGGAGCCGAGAGCCCTTGTGCACTCGGCTTAGAGGCCCCTCGGTCCAACACCCTCCACTGAATCTGCAATCACGTAACTTCTGTTCTGCGACAGACACTCGTACGACTTCATGAAAACGTCGCCAAAAGTGGGGCTGACTCCAACTGACGGAAAGCAGACACTAATTACGGGGCTTCACGGATGGAGACACGAGGCCCCCTTGAAACCTGGCTGCCAACGGCAGGCGCCAGCTGCAGTCACACAAAAGCAGACAAAAGACCCACAAAACCCAAAAAGACAAGACTTCCCCAAAACCCACCTCCTACACCTACCTGGCAAACATCTCAAGGTCTTTGGCGAAATGTTCTGAAGGAGAAAGGAGAGGTATTTTAGCCACCATTATCCTCAATCTTGTTTCAGAGAGATGAAAAGTCAGTTTTAAATGTCTGTGATCGCTTGACTAACACAGCAGCATTTCAAAGGTGAAGAAGGCTCTCATCGCCCTTATTCATCGCGGCCCCATCTCTTCCAGCACCCTTTACCCCTGCAAATCTTCCATTAATTCAGTACCTTTGGTTTAATAATTAAACAAAACCATTCTTTAACTTCAGGACTGACCCCAAAGATGGAGCTTTGCTTGACCCCAAATCAGAGCACCCACAGCAAGTACCAGAATGGTCAATTGAAAAACCAAACTTTCCAAAGCCCTGAATCTAATCACCAGATTCCTGAGAGGTCAAGGTTCTAGGGAGCTATTATTGTCCCCATCCCCACCCCCCACCTCCTCTTAGCTGGGAGGTATAGGAATCTGGCACACCCTTCCAGACAAGGTCACTGTGTCTGCTGGGTTGGGCAGGGGTGGGCAGGAAGTTTATTCAAAAAAATTCTGTGTTATAAAAAACAAAAGGCCTCAATAACACTAATTTTCAAAGGCGGGGCAGCCTCAAAAGCTGAAGACCTGGGTTCAAGTCCTACCTCAGACACACACACTTACTGTGGGACCCTGGGCAAGTCACTTAACCCCTTAGTGCCCGCTGGCTGAAGGAGTTTCCTCACCGGGAGGTTCCCTATACCACTGAAATAAGAGGCTCAGTAGAGAAGGAATGAGCAGGAAGGTTCAGGGTGGGGATGGCAGAGAGGATCAGAAGGGAAGTCAAGACTTGCAGCCCAACCTCTCTATTTACATAGGAAGAATAATGAATAAAAATGAGGAAAGCAGGGGGACTAGGGTTACGGAAAGGGAGAGATGCTCAGTTACATGAGGCCTTTACCTTGGTTCTGTGGGGGGTGGACAACAGTGATGTAGAAACAAAGGGCATCCATTAAATTTATTTTTAAACAGAAACACAAAAACAGGGGATGGTTCCTTGCTGGGGTGGGGTTGAATTTGGGGAGAGAGCCGAGATGAAAAGAAAAAACCAGAAAGGCAACAGACAAAGCTCGTTTTCAAAAGGCAATGCTGAAGCAAGGGGCAGCGGGAGCAGGAGTGGGCCCGGGCCACCTACCGCACTGCCGAAAGGTGACTTCGGATATGGCCGCAATGGCCGGCTTGGTGAACCTGACGCCTTTGGCCTCAGCAGCTTCCTGGCACATGGAGCCCACCGTGTAGTGGACGGTTGCCTTCAGCTTCTGAAACACAAGACACGATTCCGGGGGGGTTCAATTCAGCGAGATCCAAAGGGTGTGTTCCGGTGTCCCGGGGGCTGGGTGCTCTGGGAGCTGACACTCTACCAGGTGAAACAAGCAAGTAAAGGCCAAATCTAGGCCGGCTGACCCCCGACAAGCACTGGTTGAGCTCCTACTGCGCGCCAGGCATTGCGGTGGGTGCTGGGGATTCAAACTTACCAAGAATGAAATGGTTACTAAGCACAAGGAGTGTGTGCAGATTAAACAAGCAGCTCCACAGGAGGCAGTGAGGGAGGGGGGCACTCAGCCCTGGGGGGAGAGAGTCAGGCCAGGAAAGTCTGGGCAGGCTTGGGTGGGTGGGGCGTTCTGGAGCAGAAGAGTGGAGACAGACCAGCACGGAGAGGGGCTGCGCAGGTGAGACGAGAGCAACTGGAGGGGAGGGACAGCAAAGAGCTCAGGAAGGCTTTGAGGCCCCCAAAGGGACTGGCACGAGGGCCTTGCAGGCGGGGCTTAAAGCCAGCAGAAACACTCTCTTCTTTCAGCACTGTCTGTGGGATGTGGGGGGAAGACCTGGGCCTAGACAGTCTCCAAGGTCCCCTCCGGCTGACCCCTACCACCGCACTGGTTACTTGGGGACTGAGTCTCCTGGCCGAGATGACTGAGGTGAGCAGAGACACTGTTTCCAGCCATGGAGGAGCCAGCAGATAGGATAGGCCAGTGCCCCATGACAACAGGCATCTGGGGCCCGCTCTGCCCCCAAACCACTGAAAACCTGACCGGCTCAATCCAACCAGCCCAGGCAGCAGAAGACAATGCCAAGAGGGGCCCTGGGGCTGACATCACAAACAAAGAAACAGAGATCCAGGGGCAAAGTGAATGCTCAGGGCCATGGCTCACAAGAAGCAGGATGGGGAACAGAGCCCAGGTTTTCTGACGCTCTTTCCACGAGGGGTTGTCAGATAGAGGAGCGCACCTGCAGTCAGGAAGACCAGAGATCCAGCCCACCTCAGATGCCAAGATGAGATTTTGCAAAGTCAATCTTACATTTGGGTTCAAAAAGTAAACTTCACAAGTGTAAGAGAGGGGAGGTGTGGATAATCACAGCTGGCATTTCTATAATGCTTTAAAGGTTTGCAAAGATTTTTATAAATCTATAAAGAAGATATTTATAAATATCTCATCTTCAGAACAATGGGGGCGGGTTGCTATTATCATCTCTATTTGATAAAGACACTGAGGCAGACAGAGGTCAAGGGCCAAGTGTGGCCCAAGGCCACGCTGCTAAGTGAGTGTCTGACACAAGATTTGACCTCAGGTCTGGCCTCCAGGCCCAGCCCTCTGACGGACACACCTGGTGGCTAGACATGAGCTTTTCTGAGAAACACCTGGAGCTTTGTTGTTGTTCAGTTGTTTCAGTCATGACTGACTGTTCATGACTCCATTTGGGGTTTTCTTGGCAAAGATACTGGAGCAGTTGCCCATTTCCTTCTCCAGCTCATTTTACAGATGAGGAAACTGAGGCAAGCAGGGTTAAGTGACTTGACCAGGGTCACACAGCTAGTAAGTGTCTGAGACTGGATTCTGACCATAAGCTGTAAGTCAGTAGTGTAATATGGAAGCCAGAAGAGCTAATGACATCTTAGCAGACCTCTGAAAACCAAAGGAGCAGGCTGGCTCTGCTACCGACATGAAGAGGCCTCGTGTCCAGAACTAGGAAAGTGGCCTCTTCCACATGTCTGTACTCCCAGGTGAGGCCCAGACCCATTTTAGGGGCAATGCTGATAGGCTGCAGAGCGCCCTGTGAGCAGACTGAGGAGGGCCAGCTGAAGGACCTGGGGATGTTTATCCTGAAGAAAGGAGATGTAGGGGGGACCATGGTCACTGTCTTTGAGGTCTGCAGAGCCAACCCGTGGGAGCCACATTAGATTTTTCTGTTTGGCCCCAGAGGGTGAGACAAGAAGCAGCGGTAAAAGGTGGTGAGGCCGCTTGAGGGCTGGTGCAAGGAAAAAAGTTTTTGCCAGCTAGATCTCCCAGAGCGGAGTGGGCTTCCTGTCCGTGGGCTCGATGGGCTCGACATCGAGAGTGCCCTGCCCCCTCCCAACAATGCTCCCACTTCTGACACAGGAGGTAGTTCCAGAGCATTGGGGACAGGCAAGGGCTGCTGGCTGCAGCCACTGAGCCCCTGGCCCCCCT
This sequence comes from Phalanger gymnotis, assembly GCA_028646595.1. Taxonomy (NCBI): domain Eukaryota; kingdom Metazoa; phylum Chordata; class Mammalia; order Diprotodontia; family Phalangeridae; genus Phalanger; species Phalanger gymnotis. The sequence continues at coordinate 807,768,201 of CM053622.1, read as the reverse complement.
GGCCAGAGTAAGGACCCTGATGGAGCCTCCCACACACCACTAACACTGGGCAGGAGGAGACCCCTGCCTGGCAAGGGCTCTGGGGAATCCCCACGGCAGAAGGACTGGCATGGTTAAAACAGCATGCTTAGCTTTTGCGATAAAGGCAGACCCAGGCAGAAACAGAAGGGATGTGCTCATCTTGGGGCAGCCAGGTAGAAGATTGGCTAGAGAAACACCTGGAGTCAGGAAGACAAGCCTAGGAATGAGACCGGATGGAGCCCTGTGGCCCTGAGCAGGACTCTTTATCTCTGTTTGCCTCATCTGCAAAATGGGGACAAGAAAAGCTCTTAAGCCATCACTTCTGGGATCAAATAGGGAGGGGGCAGTCTTAAAGCAGCTTTAAGCTACATAAAGCTATTAAAACATTTTCCTATTTTATTTTTTAACTGAGTTTTAATTTCGTGTTCCAAATTCTCTCTTCATCCACCCCTCCCCCATGCATTGAGAAGGCAAGAAATAACGATTCCCTTTGTACCTGTGAAGTCATGCAAAACACTTCCACGTTAAAATTACCCAACTTAAAGCTAGACCAAGCCAGCCGGACACCAATGTAAAATCCTTGGGTATTCACTTTGTCACGACCTGCCCTCTCCCCACTTTCCAGCGCAGGTCCCCGGTGACCCAGTGCAACGGCCTGTGGCATTCCTGCTAGGCCTGGTGGGTCTTCCTCATCTCCCCACTCCCCCCCCAAGTCCCAGCCACAACTCTACCCCCTGCAGGAAGCCTTTCCTGATCCCCCTGAACGGTAGAGCCCGCCTTCTCTTCACGGCCTCTAGTTTCTCCTGTTTCTGCCTGTCTGGATACTGGGTCTGCATAGCAGATCGTGAGATCCCTGAGGGCAGGGTCTTCTGCCTTCCTCTGCATCTGCAGCCCTCAGCACACAGTAGGTCCTCAATAAATGCTTGTTGACTTCATTTCCTTCCCAGGGTTGTTTTGAGGATAAAATGACATCGTTTGTAAACCTTAGGGCGCTATTTAGGGAGTGGCTCTTCTCCGTATACAGGACAGTCACCACGACAGCCTGCCAGAAGCATGGGGGGGGGGTAGCCAGACAGCGTCGGGAGCTCTCTCTTGGCCAAAACCAGAAGAGCTAATAACCTCCCCCCTTGCCTTCATGATAATCTCATCTTTCAGGAGCCAACAACGGGAAGATGTGCGCTGGGTCTGACTTACCTGTGGGATGGAAATGATGGAGACCCTGGGGGAAGAGAGCACTGCACTGAGAGCCTGTGATGGAGAAGGGGAGGCAGGGTATGGGCGGCCTGAGTGTGGGAGGGCCCGGGGCTCCTGTCTGAGCGCAAGGGAGGCCAACCACACGCCCAGCTCAGCATCGAGCCTGCGGCCCCAGCCACCCAGGCTGAGCATCTGGGACACGATGAACGAGAACCCGGAAGAGAGATGGGCAAAGCCCCCTGAGGAGGACAGACACCCCCTGCTCTAGAGCCTCTCCAGCTCCGCCGTCCCCTGTTCTAAGGGCCCACGCTCCCGTCATGTTCTGCGGGTTCTGGTCGTCGGAGGCCCCAGGGGTTCAGCTGGGGTGCAGAGGCCTTGCTGGGCCGTGAGCAGACATTGAGGAAGAAGGAAGGAGGAGCCCAGGGAAGGTGGGGGAGCGCCTGGGCCTGTAATCTTTGGGGGGGGGGTGTCCAGGGAGTTCCCGAGCCGGTGCCCTGCGGACATCCTCCCAAGGGGGGGGGCTCCTTCCTGATTCTGCCCCGGGGAACGTGGGGGGATGGGCCGAAGCACGTGCTCCACACAGGGACCCCCAAAGCGCCCGGACACTCTCCCTCTCTCCCGGGAGTCACAAGTGCCGGGTTCAAATGCAGCCTCTACCGGAGTGACCGAGTAAGGTGACGTCACGGAACCTCAGTTTCCCCGTCTGTAAATCTCGGGAGTGAGGCTTCAGGAGCCTCGGGTTTCTCCCGGACGGAGGGCAGAAGCGCAGGGCGCGGTTAACCCAAAACCCTGGGATAAAACAAAATGGCTTTGTAGGAAGGCTTGGCGGGGGCAGCGCGCAGGGCCCCGCCCATCTGCGCGTCATTGAATTATTCTAGAAAATTCCCGAACGTGAGGGCGGAGAGCGGGAGCCTGTGGGCGCTGGGAGGGGCCTGGGACTCTACGGCGCAGAGCACTGAATGTCGGGACCTGGCGGGGCCTAGAACGCCGCGACAACAGCCCCAGAAGAGGCCCCGTCCCGAAGGGCGGGGGTCGGCCGGGCTCCGGGGCCCCGAGCTCCTGTACCTTGACCAACGAGAGCCGCCGCTGCTGCTCCTCCTCCTCCTCCTCTTCTTCTCCTTCCTCCCACTGCTCCGGGTCCATGGCGGCCACGGCTGCGCGCGCCCGGACTCGGGGAAACTTTTTTTTTTCCCGCCTCGGAAGCTCCTCGATACGAGATGTGGCAAAGGACATAAAGGACCGAAACGCGAAGCGTTCCCTCTGCCGGGCCGCGCCCTCTAGCGGCGGCGCTGGGGAAAAGGCGGCGGAGGCCCCTGCGGGACAAGAGTAACTGACAATGATCCCTCGCGAGGTGAATCCCGGGGGTGGACTGACAAATTAACAAGTAAGAATGAAATTATAAGGACAGGGGCTGGGCCTCCTGTTTCACCGCTATTAATTGATAACAGAAAATAGTATAAAACAAACGATATAATAAATATAAGTATAATAACAAAATAAATAAAATAACAGAAAATAAAGGACCAGGGAATATAGGGCACTCTCAGTTGAGGAATTCCCTCCACCCGTGCAAATCCCAAGGCTCTGGCTCAGTTCTATTCTCCTTCTCCTCGCCTCCGCAGCCTTTGACACGGTCGATGACTCTCTCCTCTTTGGTACGCTCTCTAGGTTCTAGGTCCTAGGTTCTTGGGACGCTGCTCTCTCCTGGTTCTCCTCCTACCCATCCGACTGCCATTTCTCAGTCTAATTTACTTGCTCTTTACATACGTACCCATAACAACTACAAGTGTCCCCTAAGGTTTGTCTAGAGTCCCTCTCTCTTCCCCCTCTACACTATTTCAAACACCCTCCCTCCTCATCTCTGCTTCCCTGGCTTCCTTCAAGCAAAACAACTCCTACCTTCTCCAAGAAGCCTTTCCCAGTTCCCCTTGAGGCTGGTGCCTTTCCTCTCTTGGTTATCCTAATGGATCCTGTCGCTGTCTCCTTGGTATTTAGTTTGCATATTGCCTCTCCAACTGGACTGTGAACAACTTGAGGGCAGGGACTGGTTTTTACCTTTCTCCGGCTCCTCGGTGCTTAGCTCAGTGTCTGGCCCACAGTAAGTACTTAATAAAAGTTTCTTGTTGATGATTATGATAATGATGGATTTTGTCAAATGGATTTTTTCCCCTTTTTTATGTGTTGCAGGGGCTGGTTCACTGTGTAGTAGATTAAAAAAGATATATTTGGAAATAAAGGTGGTATAAAAGCAAAGAGAAATTATATGTATTTTTAAAAGGTCACAGTTTTCCAAAGTTGTGAATTTAATCAAAAGGTATTAAAACTCAAAAGTAAGGGGTTGGGAGAAAACTGTCTATGAATGAATGAATGAATGAATAAATGAATGAACGAGTGAATGAATGGATGGATGGATGGATGGATGGATGGATGAGTGAGTCATTGAGTGAATGAATGAGTGAATGAATGAATGAATGAGTGAATGAGTGAATGAATGAAGCCTTACCAAGGCAATACAAATATAAAAGTAGAGTCAGTCCTGTTCTCCAGGATCTCATATTCTAGTGGAGAAGTCATCTCTCATTGGAAGATTCATCTGCAGATCAGATGGAAAAGTCCCCCATGGTCTTTAGGGGTTTCTAAATCCAATGAGAGTAGGGTGCTGTAGGAAGAATTGTTATAAAGACCCCCAGAAATTCACCAGTGATAAAAACCTTGGAGGAGTTGGCACTCGAGCCCATGGCTCAGGTGATGATATAGAAAACACACTAAAAATGGGTAACAAGAGAGGAGAATGAGTGATCCAAATGAAAGGGACGAGTTTGATTTTAATAAGTACTTTTGAGACGTGATGAGGTAGCACCTATGGCTGGAACATGGCCCTGGTAGGGTATATACACCTTATCTGGAGGAGGGAAGGCAGGGCAATTGGGGTTAAGTGACTTGCCCAAGGTCACACAGCTAGTAAGTGTGTCAAGTGTCTGAGGCCTGATTTGAACTTTGGTCCTCCTGACTCCAAGGCCGGTGCTCTACTCACCACACCACCAAGCTGCTCCTATATACACCTTATCTGTAAGAGAAAAAGGGCACAAGCAGAGATGTGCTGGTGAATGGCAACTGGCTCAATGGGGGAATTATAGGCATGACACACTTTTAAGTTTAAGTAGAATTAGGGGCAGAGCCAAGATGGCAGAGTGAAGTGAGCATTTTTTTCCAAGCTCTATGAAATACACCCTTCTAAATAACTTAAAAAGTGTCAAACTGAATTCTGAGCAGGATGACCAACAAAATGTCACAGGCAGTCATTTTTTCCAGCTCAGGAAGATAGATCTATGTGCACTGGGCTGGGGGTGGGCAGGGAGTAAGGCTCTAAGGAAGTGGCACCAGGCATGGGCCTTGGAGCAGTAGCAGCACCCTATGGGCTTTAGAGCAGCAGCAGCAGCAGCAGCCAGTTACCCAGGGATGGTAAAGGGACCAAACATCTGGTCAGAAAGAGATTCCAGAGGACCCCTGTGCTAGCACTGGGCTCAGGACTCGGCATCATTTGGGAACTCCATCACCCATTACTTAGTTCTAGGTCAAAGTTCCAGGGCAGAGAGGAGCAGTTGTGGTCACCAGGGAGCAGGGCCCCTGTCTGTGTAAGGACTGAACAATCTACGAGACAATAAATCAAACACTAATCTGTAGTGTTTGCCTCCTTCTGAGTTGTGAAGGCCCACACTGAAAACTGAACAATTAGCTCTCACAAGAGTAGTCTGAGTTGGTCCCACCAAAGACACCAGTGAAGGAGATAAGGGGAGTAGAATTTTCTTTTCCTTTTGCCTCAAAAATTGACATTTATTCAAAGTCAAAAAAAAAAAGGAAAAAATGACAAAGGTGTCCATCCCTTGTTCCCCACTCCCATCCACCCCCCAACCCCCATCCCAGAGAGCAGGTGGGAAAGCCCCTCAGATGAGGTCAGCCACATTAAGAGGCATCTCCTCAATGGAGGTATTGTAGAAAGTCTTGATGTCTCAAATAATCCTCTTGTCTTTCTCAGTCACCACGTTGATGGCCACACCTTTACAGCCAAAGCGCCCACCATGACCGATTCTATGAATATAATTCTCCCGGTTGGTGGGAAGGTCATAATTAATAACCAAAGACACTTGCTGAACATCAATGCCTCTAGCCAATAGGTCAGTGGTAATAAGCACCCGACTGGAACCTGAATGAAACTCCCTCATGATTACATCACATTCTTTTTGGTCCATGTCTCCGTGCATTGCAGAGATAGTAAAGTCACGGGCATGTGTTTTCTCAGTGAGCCAACCCACCTTTCAGCAGCCATTGATGAAGATAACAGCTTGGGTAATAGTCAGCATTTCATACAGATCACACAAGATATCTAGC
>CM053622.1:807677597-807757597 GCA_028646595.1 Phalanger gymnotis | reverse complement strand
CCTCAGTTTCCTCATCTGTAAAATGAGTTGGAGAAGGAAATGGCAAACCATTCCTGTATCTCTGCCAAGAAAACTGTCAGCCAGTGTGGGTCAGAGGGGAGATTTGAACTCGGGTCTTCCTAACTGATGACTGCTCTCCATCCACACTGCCCTCTCTCTTTGTGTTACCATGGGCACCAAAGTTCCCCATCTGGAGGCGAGCATGAGGCTCTTCAGGCTTAGCTAGGCCAGTTCTTGAGGTGTTGCCAGCCTGAGCTTGCAAAAGCCGTTGGGAGCACAAGGCCACCTCCACTCCCATGATGAAAGAGCAGATTTCTAGCGAAGGCAGCTCAGTCACGGTCCTTCCTCCAGGACAGCGCAGCGTTCCGGCCCTGGTATGAGCCGAGCAGGGGCAGCAGGACCGTGCATCGCCCGGCCAAGGTGGAGGCACTGCCCAAGGTCAACCCGAATTATACACCTCGTCTTTAGCAAACAAGACACTTGGGTAACAACTTTAGGAAGTAGTAAGGTGTTTTCTTCCCCTCCAGGGAAAGCCGTGCTGTGTAATGCAGGATCTGCGTTCAGAGCCGGGCTCTGATGCTTCTTGTGTACCTAGAACACAGTAGGTGCTTCATGAATGCTTTGTTGAATGATCACAGACAAGCCACTTCATGTTCAGAGTTTTGTCCCACACAAGACGAGGAGCTGCGTTACTCGGCCTCTGAGGCCCCTTTCACTTCTAAATGATCTTATGGTCACACAGCCCCTCATAGAAATGCCCCATGAAGGGCCAGGGCAGCGATTTTGACTGCAACTTAGTGTTAGAGGCTCAATGTGCCCAGGGTCACACAGTCAGTATGTGTCAAGAGGCAGGATTAAACCCGGGTCTGTCATTTTTATTGTTGTTTTAATTATTTACTTATTCTTTTCTTTTTAAATTTTGAGTTCCAAATTCTCTCCCTCTGACCTCCTCATCCACTAAGAAGGCAAAACAATATGAATTATGAGCAGCCAGGTGGCACAGTGGGCAGAGACCCTGGAGTCAGGAGGACCCAAGTTCAAATAGGACCTCCGACATTTATTTGCTGTGTGACCCTGTGGAAGTCACTTCACCCTCTTTGCCTGGGTTCTTTCATCTGCTAAATGAGCTGGAGAAGGAAATGGCAAACCACTCTGGTGCCTTTGATAAGAAAACTCCAAATGTGGTCACAGTAAGAAATGACTTACACAACAAATTATTAATTATACATGTGAAATCATGCAAAAGATATGATGTGGGTATTTCTGATCCAAGGCTGACTGCTATGCTGCATGACCTTGAAACAGATGTACCACCTCAGGGAAGAATAGAGAACAGGCTCAAAGGTGGAGAGCAGGAAGGCACCTTGTTAGGACACATCTCAGGGGCCTTTCCAGCCCTTTCGGGGGCTGACTCCTCTCAGGACGCTGGGAGGCTGGCTCACCGAAGCCTCCCACAATGGCCAATCCCCTTGCAATGGTCTCAGCACGTGGTGGAGTCCCAGCTTCGGAGGCAAAAGAGGAAGCCTGAATAGGGGCGGACTTTGAAATAGGTCAAGGAGATGGCCAAAATCAGGGGGCAAGGCTGGGAACCTAATGGACATCTTAGTCCAAAGTCTTGTTAAAGCTGAGTCATTGTGATGCATTTTCTTAAAAGGGAAAAAAAACCCAAACAAATTACAAGGAAATTGGATCAAATGTAAGAAAAACTGACCAGTCAGGGATTATGGGTAATAACTTGCATCCCAGGCTAGAGAATCATCAGCTGTCTGGGGGAGAGTAACAACGGACTCCCACAATCTTCCCCAGTGGACCCTGAGAAGGCAAGGAAAAAGCCAGCAGATCCTGACATTGGTCAAAGTTTTGGAATCTGAGGACCCCGGTTCCAGTCTGGATTCGTGTCCCGCCTGTGTGACCTTGGGCAAACTACTTAACCTCTATGGTGCTGTCTGCTCCTCTTTAAGTGAGGGGGCCTTCAGCCTCAGGTGTGGCGTTCTCTGACCCGACCCTGAGACAAGGCATGCTCTGGCACAAGGGGCACCAGAGCACCACACACAGCAGCTTGGGATTCATCCCAGGGCAGGGCTGGACAGCACTGGGAGGTTCCTTTCCCCCAACTCCACGGGCTGGCCTAGACGATGACTGAGCTTCCAGGACTCAGTGGTCCTGACAGAAGACTATTTAAGAGGCTGGAGACAAAACTATAAACATGATGGAGCTTTTATTAAAGGTAAAATATGGGTCGTTCCCCTGTGTAAGACAGACAAGGATTCCAATTTGGTCAGATTCCGCCAGAGCCTTTCCCAACCACAACACATGGGCTGCTGCCTTCCGGGAGCCTGTTCCCTGCCTTGATAGATCCTGCTCCCAGAGCAGGGCTGCTGGTCAGAGCTATTGTTCCCATGATCCGTTTCTAGGCAGTTCTAAGAAGCAAGGGCAGAGGGCAAGAGAGGGGCCTCCACAGAGTCGGCGAGCAGACTCCAATTGTCCTCCCCAGAGGGGAGGGCTCTTACAACAATTTATTTTCAGAGCCCTGGGAAGAAGCAAATGCAGTGCTAGCTGAGGAGGTGGCAGGAATGTCCCAGGTCTATGGAATTCGGAAAGCAGTCTGGTTAGGCATTGTATGACGAGGAGGATACGCTGCCACCATGGCCTGTCCAGTTGGTGTGGATGAAGTGTCCTGGTTTGGCTAAGAGTTCATAGGTGTGAGCCCCGAAGTAATCCCTCTGAGCCTAGAAAAGAAAAATAAGTTGGGCATGCAGTCACCCCTCCCCGACACCAATCCTAGGCCTTGTGCCGTCTGCCTGGCCAGGCTAATGCTTGATGTCTGCCCGAGAACATACCTGGATCAGGTTGGCAGGCAGCATCTCATGTCTGTACCCATCGTAGAAGGACAGCGCGGTGGTGAAGCAGGGCATGGGGATGCCAGCCTGTACACCGGTGCTGATCGCCCGCCGCCATGAGTCCTGGACACGAAACATGGAGCAAAGGTTTGAATACAAGAAATCTGGTTCATGCTAAACTACAGCCACTCCCGGGGCTGGGGACGTCCCCAGAACATGCCCCATCGGGCACGGCTCACACGTGGCCTCTTGCTGGTGCACACACCTGGCAGTTCTGCACAGCAGTCTTAAAGAAATCATCCAGGAGAAGGTTCTGGAGCTGGGGGTTCCGGTCAAAGGCGTCTTTTATCTTCCCCAAGAAGACACTGAGAAAAGAAGGCATATGCCAGCAGGTAAACCAGGGCCCCGCGCCCAGGGAGGTGAAAAGTCCCATTTTCCACCTCTCCAGAGTGTGGGAAAATGGAACACTGCCATGTGTGCATGAATCAAGGTCAGGGCAACAGACCAACTGATAGTGGATCTTGGCTGTCTCTCATTCTCGGCGGCCATGAGCCACAGAGGCTGGCGGCGCAGACTGTCCAGTCAAGCAGCCTGTGCTCAAACATGGAAAAGAGCAAACACTCTCCAGGGACAGAGCTAGCCGTCACTCTCAAACCTCTCTGGAGCAATTTCTTTCTTTCTTTTTAAATCAAGTCTGACCAGTGTTTTTGTTTGCGTTCCTGTCATCTCCACACACAGGCACCTCTCTCAACCACCTGTTCCTCAGAACAAAGGAAAGCAGTCAGGCAAAGTGGAATGACTGGCCAGCCGCCATATCCGCTGGTGTATGCACTGTTCACACCTGTTGTCCCTCACCTCTCTACCCAAAGGAGGAAGGCGCATTTCTGTATCTCTTCTCTGTGGCCAAGACAACATCACAATTCACTTGTAGTCATTTCTTAAAAACTTTTATGATTTGGGGAAAAACCCAGTTTCTCAGAAGAGCCCCAGGACTGTGTGGCCACTGCCAAGGACTGAGCACAGCGAGCGGATGAGCAGGACTGGCTTCAAGGAGGATGCCTTGGGGCTCCCACCTGCAGCCTCCAGGCCACGGGGGCTGGGATGTCCACACTGACTCCACCACTGAACACTAACACCCTAGATGCAGGGGATGGATGCTGCCAGACTCAGATGGAGAGTTGATCCACTGTTCATGGCACCAACCTGTAGTGAAGCCAGGGAACCCCTCTCACCTGCGGATGATGCACCCTCCCCTCCACATGAGGGCAATGCCGCCATAATTGAGCGTCCAGCCGAACTCCTTGGCTGCCTGACTCAGGAGCATAAATCCTTGTGTGTAAGAGATAATCTTGGAGGCGTAGAGGGCCTGGGGAGAGACACAAAGACTCAGGCCAGGCTCTAAAAACAGAGGTGGGATTGTGGGTCAGACACAAGTGAGACCACATGGCCCCTGGGGGTTCTGGGATTTCTGTGGCTCCTTCTGATTTCAGAAACTAAGCAGAAGGGCAGAGAACCCCACGAGCACTAGCTGGACCAGCTACAAAGATGAGACCTTACAGATTGGGAAACTGAGGCCCAGAGAGAATCCACTCACTACGGTCCTACGGGTAGTAGAGACCCTGACTCCAAACCCAGCTTTCTACTGGACCAAGCTGACCTCTCAAATTCCTCCCAGATCTAACACTCTATAGTTCCACAGTGGATGGATCTAGCCCTGCCCTCAGGGTCAGGAGGCCTGGGTTAGAATCCTGCCTCTGGCTCTTTGCCACAATACTTTGGGCACATCACCGTCGCCTCACTCTTGGGCCTCGGTCTCCTCATCTCTAGGGTCCCTCCGGCTTACGTCCTGCCATCCCGTTCTCGGTCGGCGCGATGGCCTTTCTGAGATGGCTGGAGGACAGGAACATTGTAAACCCCAATTCAAGGGGCCACTTGACCAAGCGGCACGTCCTGTGCACAGTCTGACCCCTGTGTCTTCAGCACATCTCCTGTGCCAGCCTCACCGCCTGGATGGGATAAAGAGCCACTGAGCGACCCTCCTCTGACCCACCTTGCGAATGTCCTCCAGGAATGATTTCTTGTCGCCCCCAAACTTAGTCTTCGGGGGGCCTACCAACTTCCTGCTGGCTTGGATCCGCTCGTCCTTCAGAGATGACAGACATCGCGCAAAGACAGCTTCTCCTAGAGCAAAGCGAGGGAAAGATATTGAAGAACCCAGAGGAGAGACTGCTCCTGGGGCAGAGCTGGGCACTGGCAGCGGGCAGGAGGAGAACGCAGGCCTCAGCTGAGATCACTCTATGTGTGATGGGTTATCTCTGACAAGTAAACCCCAATTCCACTTTCCAGACTAAGTAAAGGTCATTATCAGTGCAGATCAACAGAAAATTCCAGGGCTGTTATGTGGAAAACAAGAAGCAGGTGTAAGCTCCTGGTCACTTTTGCACCCGTGATTCCCCTGGCGCAGGGAAGTCTCTCTCTGTGCCCATGCAGGCTGGCACCTTCTCTCAAACTCTTAGATCGAGGGATCTTCATCTTATTTGGGTCATGGACCCCTCTAGCAGCTAAGTGAAGCCTATGGCTCTCTTCTCAGAAGAATGTTTATAAAAGTATTAGATACACGGAATTACAAAGGAAACTAATTATACTGGAATAGTTTTCAAGACATTAGAAAAAAAAACCCAAGTTCACAGACCCCAGGTTAGGAGCCTGTATTAGAGAATTAAAAACAAAGCCCATGGGCCCCATGGGGCTGGTAACACTCCTGGGTATGGCCTGGACCAGATTAAAATGTAATTGGGAAATATTTAACAAAATATATGAAAATACAGTAACATGCAGATAATATTACATTTTAAAGCTAAGTCATTATGTGGCCCACAGAGAACCTTAGGTAGAATTAGTGGCTCCCGTTTCTGAGTCTGGCATCATTTGACCTCATGGTTAAGTGACTGGTTCAGGGTCACACAGCCAGTATGTTTTGGCAGGACTTGAACCCAGGTCTACTTGACTTGGCGGTGGGTTCACTGTCTACTACTCCAGCCTGCCTCTTATTCAGCTTTAGTAACCTGTGCTGGACTCTGAGTGACCCTTTGATTCAAAGAGCTTTATGGGACATATACCATTCACTCCGGCGCTTCTATTCTCTGCTGGCATTTGGGAACAATCAAGTGACTTCTCTGTTTCCTCATCTATGAAATGGAGAGCCTGGAGAGCCTTGAAATCCTTCCTGAGAGTGAAATCCAATCTAACCCTCCTCTACTATGTGTAACACACTGTCCTAGGCACTGGAGGTGAGCCTTGAAGAAGTCAAGGATTTCTCATTTTTTTCTCTCTTATAGAAAAAAATTGTTACCCTCTTTTACAATGCTTGAATCTTCCCCCTGTGTTTTTTCCTCCCAGAGAGCCATATAACAAATTTTTTTTAAAGAAAAAACAGAAAAGAAAGAAAAACTGATCAATCCATAAAAAACCCCCTAGTCATATCCACAATGTTCTGTGGACTCTACCCTGCCCCCCCCCCCCCCCCGCCCTGCAAAGGAGTAGGGGGATGTGTCTTCTCTTATTTCTTCCCTAGGGCCGGGGAAGCCAATGGAGAGAAGAGAGAAAGTGCATTTGTGGCTTCTGAGAAAGCCTGGGCAAATGCATAGGGGCAGAGATGGGAGGTCCAGTTTGGGGACCAGCAAATGAGCTCTGGTCCACTCATTCAGTCACTGAATAGAGATACTGAGCAAATACCCTGTGGAAGAGCCTCGAGCACCTGCCATGTTCCACGCAGAAGAGCCCCCACCCTGAGCTCTGCAGATTCTATTGCAGCTGGACCCCACCAAGGGCCCCCACACTGCCCATGCAGGATGACTTGGCATTTGTGGGGCGAGATGTGTAAAGGCACCTGGTGCAACAGGACCAGAGGAGCCGACGCCCTGGGTGTTACATAAGGGCCTGGGGAAGCCTTTGCTTCCTCATTGGCTCAGGGAGCCAGAGGCTGCACCTAAGCCTTTCCCGCCCTCGCCCACTGACACTGCAAAAACAAGAAAGCCCTCTAAAGCTGCCTCTGAGCAGGGCGGTGCTCTTGTGTATCAAATCAGGGATATCAGGGACCAGCAAAGAGCTTCCCAGGAACCTCCCTCCCCTCCCTAATCTCCCTGGGTTTGGCTGAAAAGCTTCCTTGCGTGCAGGGTTGGTCTCTGGCCTCACAAGGAAACTACAAACAGGGTGGGGCATGATTCAATCTGAAAACACAAGGGAGGGAGGAGAAGAGAGGAGAAAAACCAAATTTCAACTTCTTGTTAGAAGAGGGAGAACTTCATAGATGATCAGAGTTGAAAAAAGACTTAACTCCTTCATTCTTAAGACAAACATCAGCCCTTGGATCGGGCAGGTGGCTGAAGAAGGGGCTAATGCCTTCGTCAGGAGGATAGAGGCTCAGATCCTGCCTGTGACAATGGCCACGGATCCCCTCTCTCCACACATAAAGCCGCCAGCCAGCCTGCTCAGGTTCTCACCCCCTCCAGCTTGGCCCCAAAGGGCTGCCAAAGCACAGGTCTCACCAGGTCCTTTTCTCCTTTACATAAACATCAGTGGCCCCCCACTATCTCCAGGATCAAACACAAAATCCTCAGTTTGGCATTCCAAGCCCTTCCTCCCCTGGTCCCTTCCCACCTTTGTGCTCTTCTCTCCATACTCCTTGTAGGCCATCTCCATCTCTTGTGGCCTGGCCTCTGCATTTAAGGTCTGCCATGCCAACCTGCAGTCCCCTCCTCTCTGCTTTGGTTCCACTGGCTTCCTTGAGGGCTCAGCTCAAAGTCCACCATCTGCAGAAGGCTTTTCCCAGCCTCCTAGCTACCAGTGCCTTCCCCTTTGAGATTACCTCTCATTTACTCGGTAAATATTTTGCACATTCATGGGGATTTATATGCCATCTTCCCCATCAGAAGGCAGGAAATGTCTTTTTGTGTATCCCCAGTGCCTGGCACAGAGCAGGCATCTAACAAATGCTTGTGGACTGTGTGACCACGGCTCTCACTTCACCTCACTGGCCCTCAGTTCCCTCTTCTACTCAACAGAGAAACAAGACCTGAGGAGTCTGAAGGGAGGGGGTGTATGGGAAGGACTCTGAGACAGCTGAAGCACTGCATAATAATGACAAACACTGATTATTAACCTTCCCCTCATGGCGCAGCTCCACAATTCCTATTCCAATGCCTTCTCCACTTCCAATAGCGCTAGAAGGTGTGGATCTGGAGGGTGGGGTCTCTAGCGTCAGGCACATCCTTACAAGCTAGCCGGGGTCTCAGAGGCTGCCTCTTCCAATGCCTTCATTTTACAAATAAGGAAATTCAGACCCAGCAAAGGGAAGTAAGTGCTCCAGGTTCCACAAGTGGGAAGGCCCAGAATCCAGATCTGAACTTGGAGCCTCCCCAGTCAGAGTTCTTCTCCCAGATGACGCCGCCATCTAAAACTATTCCAAGGATAAACCAAGACAGAGGACGGTACCCTGACCCCATGGACAGAGAAGAAAGGGGCCAAAGCAAGAGGAAACAGGAGAGTTTCCTTGTTTGGTATTTTTAAACGGACACCTAGTGTTTGATGATGTTGTGTGTCCTGAGAGCTCACGGCTGGCCCTCTTTTCCACTCTAGACAAATACATATTTAAAAACTTTTGTTTTTATTTGTTTATCAGACACAGTAGGTGTCTGATAAACATTTGCTGAAAAAATTAATGGAATGACGACCATGCATCTCTAGATTTAGCACTGGAAGGGCCTTGTCCAACTTCTGTTTTATGGGTAAGAAAAGTGAGAAGGTTCATCAAAGTTAGACAAAAGCTCTAAAGAAAAGTCCCCTGGCTTTCTAAACTTCCTAAGTTTTCTCAATAGGCCAACAGGGTCAGAATGGGGGAAAGGTGGCTCAAGTGGGGGAGGGGCATCGGGCATTACCGATGAGGGTCACGGGGACCCCGTACTCCAGTGCGGAGATGGCCGTCCACTTCCCAGTGCCCTTCTGGCCGGCGCTATCCCTGATCTTCGGCAGCAGGTGCTGGCCATCGCTATCTTGGAACTTAAGGATGTTGGCTGTGATTTCAATTAGGAAGGAGTCCAGCTCTGTCTTATTCCATTCTTCAAATACCTAAGTACAGGATGTGGGAAGAAAGGAAATGATAAAGATGAGGATGAGAGTGACAAGTATCCTGCGGCCGGCCTTCCTGACCACGAGCTGGATGCCCTGCTTTCACTTTTACATCCTGCTGGACCCCCCACCAGCAGCCTCCCTCATACGCTCAGCCACAACAGTCAGAATGAGAGCTGGCAAGGATGAGGAAGACAAATCTGGAGAAGAATTTCATGAAATGATGCAAAGTGAGAAAAGAATAAACTGAAGAACAGACTAACAATGATCACACACACCAAGGCAGCAGATGGAACACCAGACTTGGGAGTGAGGCCGATCTGGGTTCAAATGCTACCTTGGATACTTCTAAGCTGCATGACCCTGGGCAGGTCACCTGATCTGAGCCTAATTTTTTTCCCCACACATGTAGTGGCCATGATATCTAAAGGGGGTGACCTCATAGAACTATTCTAGGGAACAAATGAGATAAGCTTTGTGAGATGCTTTGCAAACCTTTAAGTGCCATACAAATGTTCTTTATTAAGTATTCACTGTGTGCCAGGCACCTAGAATACAAAGAAAGTCAGAAACAGCCCCTGTTCTTGAAGGAGTTCCCATTGCAGGGGAAGAGACAACATGTATAAGATAAATACAGTGTGGATGGAAGATAAGGAGAGCCCTGGTAAAAGTAAGGAGAGAGCCAGCCTATGAGTCAGGAAGAGCCGAGTTCAAATTCTACCTCTGACCTATGCTAGCTGGGTGACTCTGGATAACTCCTTTGACCTCTTAGTGTCTCGAGCTACTTCTAAAGACTCTTAAGTTACAAACAAGTTTCCAATTAGCACCAGTAGAGAGGGCTTCACCCCAAGAAATGCCCACCAGTGGCATCACAAGTCCAAACCAAATATAAGAGGAAAAGAGAATAAGGATGAATGGACAAAGAAGGCTGATGAGACTTTCCCAATCCCTCATCAGAGAGAAACTTCTCATGACAAAGGAAAACAATTAACCAAAAAACCTTGAGAGAATAACCACAGATTTCGACTCCCAGGAGCCAAGATGGCGGAGTAAGCAGTAGGTCACTCTTACCTCCCCTACTGACCTGGAAAAACCCAGACAATACTGCCCCAGGAAAAGTCTTGAAATAGTGGAACCAGTGGAAAGATGAGCTGCAGCAGTCTTGTAGCTCAGGAGACTAGGGGGATTAAGGGAAAGTCCCTGTGGCTGTGTCTGAAGGAGACCAGTACAGGACGGGAGGCTTCCCAGCAAACCAATAGAACAGCCTGAGCCCCAGGGTTGTGGAGCAAGCAAGCGCCAACACACACCAGGCACATACCAGCCGCCACTACCAGCTCCAGCGCAGCACCAGGTAAGCTGCCCACCTTCAACTGCCAGCACACAAAACCAGTAACCAGGTCCCTAGCCCCAGCACAAGAGGCCTGGGACAGTGCCCCCTGGGCCCAGAAGCAGAGATCAACTTTAAAAGCCAGAAAAATGGCAAACAACATGAATAGAAAGCAACAAAGAAAACAGTGACCACAAAGGAGCATCTTAGTGACAGGAAAGACCAGAACACGAATCAAGAGAAGTCAACATTGTCAATATACCCACATGGGGAAGATGAGCTGGTCTCAGTCCCAAAAAGCCTTCTTGGAAGAGCTCAAGAAGGATTTTAAAAGTCAAATAAGAGGTAGAAGAAAAAGCGAATGATTCCTTTAAAATACAATCGACAAAATGGAAAAAGAGTACACTGAAGAGAACGACTCTTTAAAAAGTAAAACTGGCTGAATCGAACAGGAGGTACGAAGCTACCTGAAGAAAGCAATTTGTTAAAAATCAGAATTGGGCAAGTGGAAGCTAATGACTATGAGACATCAAGAATCAAAGAGAATCAAAAGAATGAAAAAACAGAAAACGTAAACCGCCTCATTGGAAAAACAACTGACCTGGAAAATAGATCCAGGAGAGGTAATTTAAGAATTACTGGTCTACCTGAAAGCCATGATCAAAAAAAACCCTGGACAGCATCTCTCAAGAAATCATCAAGGAAAACTGCCCTGAGGCTTTAGAACCAGAGGATAAAATAGTCATGGAGAGAATCCATCCATCACTTCCTGAAAGAGAGCGACCACAACGGACAACATAGCCAACATTCTGACTCAATATTCCCTTGCCTCTCTGCCACGACGGAGACACGTAAAACATTTGGTGTTTTTACAACAAAAGAATGAAAAAGTGGTTATTAAGCACTTACTAGGCACAGAGCAATGTGCTAAATGCTGGTGAGACAAAGAGAAAAGATAGTTCCTGCTTTCAAGGAGGTGATGTTCTAATGGGGGAGAAAATATACCAGAGAGAGAGAGAGAGAGAGAGAAGAAAGAAATGAGCAGAAACGTATTTTCATGAACCACTCTGCACAGGGCTGGGCTCCAGACTCACCTTGGCCATCTCATCATGCTCCATGCCCAGGATGTCTTTCATCAGGTGGTAAGCCTCACAAATCAGCTGCATGTCTCCATATTCTATCCCATTGTGCACCATCTTGACAAAGTGGCCAGCACCTTCATCTCCCACCTATCAGAAAGAGCAAGTGCCAGAAGGCCATGAGAGAGGCTGCTGGAACACCAAAGCAAGCCGACGCTGGTCCGCTTCCAGCAGTGAGCTGCCCTGAAGGCAGACTCAAAGGCCCCTTGCCCCTTAAGGGCAGACTTGAAGTAAACACAGATAGCAGGAAAAAGCCAGGCTCTTGCTGAGTCCACTTCCCCGTCCTTAGTCCCTTAGGTTTCACGCTGAAAGAAGCCCTGAGGAAAGGACCTACCACACAAAAACATTCATGGCAGCTCTTTTTGTGGTGGCTAAGACTTGGAAATCGAGGGGCTGCCCATCAATGGGTGTATGGCTGAACAAGCTGTGGTATATAATGGTGATGGAATGTTACTGTGCTATAAAACATGACAAGCAGGATGATTTCAGAAAAACCCGGAAAGACTCACATGAACCAATGCAGAGTGAAGCGGGCAGACACTGTACACAGTAACACCAACACCGTGCCATGATCAAGCATGAATGACTCTGCTATTCTCAGCAATATAACGGTCCAAGATAATCTCAAGGACTAAGGATGAAGCACGCTATTCGCCTCCAGAGAAAGAGCTGATATTGTTTGAATAGAGACTGAAACACGGTATTTCGCTTTCTTTCTTTTTCTTTTATACAAGTCTTCTTGTACAAAATGACTAGTAGGGAAATGTTTTACATGACTATGTAAGTATAACCTGCATCTATCTGCTTGCTTACTGTCTCAGGAAGGCAGGGACAGAATTTGGAACTCAAAACTTAAAAAAAAGTTAGAAAATTGTTGTTAACATCTAACTGAGGGGAAATACATAAACACAAATATACATACATATATGTATGTGTGTATATATATATATATCACACACACACACACACGCATGAATACAAGAAGGCCACAAAGCTTAGTGTAGCATTGGTCCTTTCTGACTTAGTGACACAGACTCAAGGGCCCCTCCCTCAAGGCAGGTCTTCAGAGTTCAGGATCGCTGGAACTTCTCTGCATTTCCCTTTGCATCATTTTTATAAGCTGCATCCTCAGGTGACCCAAAAAGTCCCATTTTCCTGGATAAGAGTCTCCCCACAAGTCAAGGCTGAAGAAATCTCAATGATATTTAACAGAGGCCAATATGATCAGAGATAGCGTTGTCTAGTGGGAAGAGCTCTGAGGGTCAGAGGGTCAGGGTTCAAATCCTGCCACTTACTACTTGTGTGACTTTGGGCAAGTCCCTTAAGATCATACTGAGAGTGGAAGAGACATGAGAGGTCATCTAGTTTAATGCAGCCCCCCACCCCCGCCCTTTTATAGAAGGGGAATCTGAGGCCCAGAGAGGCTCAGGGACTTGTGTGATCCCACACAGCCACCAGAACTGGGATCTGAACACCTTAAGCGGTGCAGTGGACAGAGCGCACAGCTGTAGTCAGCAAGGCCTGAGTTCGAATCAAGCCTCAGACACTTGTAACTCTGGCCAAGTCACTTAACCTCTGTCTGCCTCATTTTCCTCATCTGTAAAATGAGGGTAATACTGGCACCTTGCTCCCAAATGAGGTATTTGTAAAGTCTTTTGCAAACCTTAAAGCGTTACACAAATGTTAGCCATGGCAATTATTAGTACTGTAGAGCTAGTGGTCTCTGTACCAGTCCCCCAACCATTTCACCTCTCCAGGCCTCAGTTTCTCCATCTGTAAAATGAGGGGATTGGACTCGATCATCTCTGAGGCCCTGCTCTCTTGCACTGTCCCAAGCCTAACCCAGGAGAAAGTATTGCAGCTGCTCTCTCTCTGAAGTGGCCCATAGCCCAGTATAAAGGTTTCCAGGACAAGCCAGCACAGGAGGGCTGACTCAAGACTTATCTGAGGACCATGACCTCCCAGGCTCTCCCTAGTGTTTCAATTAGCCCAAGGGCTGCTCGCGAGTGAAACAGAAAGGGCAGTTTTATTGCAGGGGAATGAGACAATGAAGTCAGCAGGAGTAGCCAGGCCTAGCCCAGGAAGGCTGCCCTCCACCCCTCCCCAGCACAGACTCAGATTCCTGCTTCATCTCTAACAATGACAGCTCTCTGGGACCAAGCTGGCCTTCTACCCTAGAACATGGAGTGGGACCTCAGAGGGAAGTTAAGGCACATTTTAACAGCAACACAGGGAAGCCCTAAAGTGCAGCGGAAAGAAAACTTGGAAACTGAGGATCTGGGTTCAAATCCTAGTTCTGCCATTTATAACCCCGGAGATTTTGGAAAAGTCATCCGAGTCCTCCAGTCTTTAGCTTCCTCACCTTTCTAAGAGCTCTAGATCCTATAACTGCGGTGGAGTGGGAAAAGAAACCTGGAACCAGAATCTAGGTGCTCGGTTTCCAAGGCTGGCTGTCAGAAAAGAGAAAGTCAACGAAGCCCCCCTCCCCCACCCCATAGACCTCAGCCTCGTCTGCACACTGTCTCTGAGGTCCCCTCCAGCTCAAGATCAATGGTCAGATGAAGAGCTGGAGCTACCTGTCTCATCTGACCATGGACCAAAGAAAGTCCAGGGTCCAGGAGGTCCAGGCTTCTCCATCTCCACCCAAAGCCCCGTGGACATCCTGGATCTCAGGGGTCTGTTTAACCCACTTCTTTCTCCTGAGATTACCCATAGGTGGACTCCTGACCCAGCAGTTATCAGCTACAGCAACAACCTATGGAGTGTGAGACCACAGAGCTGACCCTGGGATCCCAAGAAACTGCCATGTCGTAGGAATGCCCCAGGTGGCTCTGCTGTCCTCTCTGGCTGCCCCTCCCTCCCCAGTCCCAGCTCCAAGGGCACAACTCGGTACTTGCCCAATCACAGCAGGGTTCCCCAGTGCCCACTTTGGCGGCGATGCTTTGGAAGATCGTCTTGATGTGGGGCCTGTGGAAAGGAACACGGTCAGCTCAGCAGTCAGGAAGAGAGGCCAAGGTTTCCACCCAACACTCCGCAGTCCCAAGAATAAACTCTCTTCCTTCTAATGGGGAGAGATGATCCCCCATTTAAGTAACAATTTCCAGGACAATCCCAGAAACCAAAAAGTGCTCTCCAGTTACTTGCTAAACAGGCCCCTCTTTCAGCTCTCAGGGGACCACAGACAGCAGTCAAAAAGAGGGTGGGGTGGAGGAAGGAGAGAATCACTTTAAAAGTTAAAAGTGAGAATCTTGATTCCAAAGAATCAGAACTCCCCAATGGGAGAAACCTCTCCCGGCTGTTAACACTCCCCCTCCCCCTTCTTCAACCAAAAGAATTTGTAATATTTACTTTTTGTTCCAGATATACTTATCCCTGGCTGTATCATTTCCCCGGATAGAATATGAGCTCCCTGAGGGTAGCACTGCTTCACTTTAGCCTTTGTAACCCCAGGGCCTGACAGAGAGCAATGCCTGTGACACTGGGGCACCTGAACATGAGCTACTGTGGCTACCCTAACACAGGAGGACTACGAAGAATTCAGAGAAGAACGGAAAGATACGTGAACTCATACAAAGTGAAGTCAGCAGGGTCAGGAAGACTCAGATTTGCAAAAGAATTTAAAAGTGCCTTTGTCAACTAGTCAGCTCTCATCTCTCACCTGGCTTTTGGGAGTGTAAAAAATAATTCTAAATCCCTTTGGTTTGTAATTCCTAGTTCAAAGCCCAACCACGGTGTGGCCCGACTCAAATCCTTCAAAGCTGAGATGGTATTTTAATCTGAACAAGAACTTAGCAATGGAAGTCTGGGTAAAGGGTAAGGGCTGTCCCAACTATGTAGAAATTCAAGGTACAGTGTGCATGAATGTGTGTGTAAATTACAAATTTTTATTGATATCTTTTGTTTTCACATCACCTATTTTCTTCCCGAATCCTTCTCCCTCCCAGAAAATCATTCCTTACAATTTTTTTTTTGAGGGGATGATAGATAAACTGTTATTCAGAGGAGAAAAATACAGATGGCTACCCTTTTATCCTATCCTATCCTCTCCCCAGGTGGGCAAAAGTCACCATTTTGAGACTACTGTATCTTAAATTTATTAATCTGTCAGCTGTTAACAGTGGGCTACTTGGGGACTTCCTCTGACCACTCCTGAGGGAGGCCCAGTGATGACTGATTCGAGACAACAAACATTTATTAAGCTCCCACTGTGTGCAAAGCCCATGGCCAGGTACTAAAAATGCAAAGACAAAAATGAAAACTGTCCCTGCCCTCCACGGGCAAGATGGTCCTGGTCTGAGGCGAATCACTGAGTCTGGAAGGAGATGAGCAGTAAACGTGTAAGGTGAAAAGTTAACACTGCTCTGCCCCTGAACCTCAGCGCCTTTCCCCAAACCTTTCCCATAAGTCTTTGCTGCAATTTCCCCAGAAGCACTGTGAGAAAAGTGAATGTGAGGGCCATGAGCAGGGCAGGTGGCTCGATGTGGACCTCCCTCCCCACTCTCCCAGGACTCTTGAAAAGCAGCCTCCGCCCCTTCTAGATTTCAGCATCCTGAAGGGCTTCTCTATTTAGATGAAAGCCAAACCAGGTCATTGGGAGAACAAGCTTCCTCAAAGTTACCCCTGACACTGGGACAGTTAGAGGAGCCTGCTGAGCCCTGGTATTATGCACATTCCATCCTTTAACCCTGGGGACTCAAACTCTTGGAGAGAACAAGGTTACCTGTCTATAGCTCTCTCACAACGATGCTTCCTTTGCTATTTTCTCCTCCTCTGTTCCGTCTCTGTCTTCCTGTATCTGGCTGCCTCTTTTTTCTGGAGTCTCAGTGGTGATGTTTTCCCTCAGACTAATTTTTATACATAATTAAATCATTTGCGATTTTCCATTTTGACTCCCCTCCTTCCCCTTCTCTCTCCACCTTCTTCCAAAGCTCTATGACGCTCAGATTTTTTTTCTTGAGACTTATCCCTGACCCTCCATTCCCACCAGCCTTTTTCAAAGGTTTCTCCTCCTTTCCCCTTTATTTGTCCAGAATTATTCATTCAGCAAAAGTAGTAAGAACCTGTGATGTGCCAAGACTGTGCCAGGTACAGGGGAGGGTGCGGGGTATGACAAAAACAGGAATGGGCACCGGCCTCTCTCCCTCTAGGGATCTCACAGTCCAGAGGAGATAAGGAAGGCAGGATGTTGCAGCGGGAGGCAGCCGACAGCTGCACCCACCCTGGCACTCACGCAAGCAGGGGTTCCAAGGCCGCTCTTTGGAAATGAGCGTCTCTAACCTCAGGTTTGCAGAGATACAGAGTGTCTGAGCAGAGGGAGGCCTTTTTGGCAGAGCAGCAGCAAGGCTGTGTGGGTTGGGTACTCCTGGGTCATGAGATTTCTCTGTCCTCCAAGGATCCCTACTGCTTTCAAGGCCAATCTGCCATGTCTCTTTCTTTTGGAAATAAAATGTGACGCAACAAGTCCCTCCCAATTTCTCCCACTGTATCTGCATCAGATCTAGGGCTCGTACAGCTAAAAAGGCAGGGGCCATCCCCCAGACCGTCGTGGGCTGGTACTCAAGGGTCCAGGGCAGGCTGTATCTTTTCAGTCTATTTTCAGTTTTAGCCTCATTTAGGGAGGGAATATGGAACTGACAGGCACATGATGTCAAAGCAGAGAACCAGCTAGCTGAAGAGTATCTCCATATCCTTAACCCTCCCTGCTCAGTGCACACCTCCACAACTGCTCCTTGCTCCCTCATTCACAAGTTGACTTCTCCAGAGCTGGTGGGGACAGATTAAGCACCTCCTATGTGCTCAAGATCACTAGACTCACCAGGCTTCTTTGTTCCCTCCAGGCATGAGAGACGGCCCATAGCGGGCCCCATCCTCTCCACCACTCACACCACTCCCCACAAACAAGATGCCTTTGGCCTTGAGGTCTTGGCATCGCCTCTGAAGGGGAGAGAAAAGGAGTTCCATTACACATCAAATAAAATCCTCTTTCTACAAAAGGACAGGGGTGAGGGGCAGGGAAGAGAAGGGGAGAAGGATCCTTCCCTCTCTTCCCCCTAGCTCTATCATAAAGGGATCTAAGAGCCATGAAATCATCTGGAAATGCACAAAGAGAAGGACAGTCAGGCTTTGGAAGAGGCCTGTGGGAGCAGGGGCTTCGGTGAAATAGGCAACTTCATACCAAATGTCACCTATTAATGTTACTATTGGGGAAGGCTCGCTCCACAGGACTCTCCAGCAAAATAAACCCATTTCTCCAAAAAGATGAAGCTGGTGGAGAGGCCTCAGTAGAAAATAAATCAAGCCCCCTCCTCTCAGCAGGGAGGGGCAGAATCCGGGCTAGTGAGGCTACTACATCACTGGATAGAGCCTCTGTATCAGATTTTTTTGCTTGACTATTTTTCTGTCACAAGAACAAGTTCAAGTGGAGAGGGGCACATGGGGGATGACTGGGGTGCACAAATAAAATGCATCAATAAACCATTAAAAAAAAAAGTAAAATGTTACTGCAAAGACATTAACATACAAAAGTAAAACTAGGAACCTCCAAAAACAGTTCTGAAATCCAAACAGCATTCTGAGAGGTAGTCAGTGCTGGCACCCAAGTCCCAAGTCATCCTGGGTCAGAGCAGGGGAGCTCCTTCCCAGACAACAAATCGAACATGAATGCAATGACAGCACATCCTCGGCCCTACTCTCAAACCCTGGGCTTTCAACAAAGGAGAGAAAATACTTACTGTGGTATCTCTGTACTCTGAATTCCCCCCATCGATGATGATATCACCAGCTTCCAGTAAGGGCACCTGCAAGGAGACACACGCGTCAAAAGGAACATCTGCCTCCCCAGGAAAACCCAATGCATTCCAGGAGCCTCTGTGGCCTGAGATGTTCAAGGCAGCTTATTACAATGTCCAAACAAGGGAGTTCCCACAGAACCACGTGCCTTTTAGGGGTGAGACAGAATGAAACAAGTGTCTGGTTTTTAAAACTTACAAAGCAAATCCACCAAGTCCCTAAAATCTATCCACAGACCCCTGGTTAAGAATTCCTGGTCCAGAATGTCTCAACTCTCAGGCAGCATTCTTTCCACACAACTATTCTGCCTCCTTAATTATCTAAAACAGAGACAACAAACGTATGTGAGCACCATGAGGCCCATAATACTCCTGAAGATGGCCCAAATCCGAATAAAATGCCACTAAGAAATTTAACAAAATAAGTAAAAACACAACAAAACACAGGTAATATTACATTTTGAAATGAAGTCTGTATGAGGCCGGCAGGGATGCTTATGTACAGTTTTGTGGCTCCTGTTTCTATTTGGAGTTTAACATTTGGATTAACACCATTAGGAGGCAGGAAAAAGCTGAGAGTAAGATACCTCCTATGTGCAAAATGCTATGCTAGGCCCTCACGGAGGGCAGAGAAGAAGCCTGCACAGATAACGGCATGGCACAGCATCACAAAACAAGCATGTTACATTAGAATGGGACAAAATAAAGGTCCCAGGGCAGAATTCTGGTCATTCATTACCAAGGAGGGCCAGAGAGGATAGGGAAAGCCTGGAGAAAGCTGTGGGGTCTGAACAGAAGCTCCCTCTGCCCCCAATCCCAGGTAGAAATGGACGCAACCTTTTTTTTTTTTTAAATAGGTCCATAATGTCCCCTAATTCTTTTCCACTCATGGCATGATCCCACAGAAGGAAAGCAACTGAGGCCTACCTCTTTTACTGACATTTACTGGGGAAGTCCCAGAACATCGGATGTGGAAGACCTCAGAGCTCACCTGGTTGGGTTCAAAGTTCCCCTCTCCAGAACAAGTGGTCATTAGAAGTGGATGAAGGAAGGAGATGCTGAGGCACCAAAGTGGACCTTAAACCTTCTGCCAGTGCTGGGGTTTCTGATGCAGGCACTCACAGGTAGTAGGGTTTTCCCTGAGCCCTCTGCTAACCAACACCATCCCCTCTGGACCCTGAAGGTCAGGAAAGGGAAAAATCGAGGTTGATTGTGGGGAAGCCAGAGTGTCCACATGCTCCAGGCTGGTAGAAGGGAAGTGTAGCCATAATAAACTTTACCAACTCCCAGAATTTTTGAAGAGGCTCAGGATAGAAGGCCCCTAGCCATCTCCAACTTCCCCAGGGTACCCACCCCCTTCTCCAAAATTATTTAACTCTCCTCCATTTCCAGCCATGTCAACCAAACTGCCATAGCCCCTCATTGAGATCTCTGGTATCCTGGAAGATGCAGGCTCCTTGCAAAGGAGCCAAATAATACAAAATGTCCTTTTCCCTGCCCTCTTCCCAAAGAAGTAGACTGACTGGTGTAACTTAAGGCCCAGGTGTCCAACAAATGGCTCACCTAAAAATGGTTCACGACCTGCCTAGTCTCAACTGCCCAGACCAATACCACTCAGTCCATCTGAGAAGTCTCATACATGTGAGGTCCCTCCTAGTGACCCATTCCTTACAAATTTCCCAGGTTGTTGTTCTCCCTCTAAATGTCACGCCTGCTTAAGTATCACCATTCCATCATTGGTGGGGCTGGAAGGGAAGCCTTGGCCACCCTGCCCAGTCTCCTTCTTTTATACTGGCAGCAGTGGAAGCCCCGGGGAAGGCAGAGAACAGTCGGGAAAAGAGATCCAAGCTCTTCCATTTGCTACCTGTGTGCCCTCAGGCACGTCCTAACTTCCTGTCTCGGCCTCAGTTTCTTCATCTATGATGTGTGTTGGGGGGGGGGGGGTTAGCCGAGACACCCTGAGACGACCCTCCCCCGTGCCCCTGCCAGCTCTGGGTCTGATACGAAGGGAAGGGACTGGCTCGCAGGAGACTCCAAATCCAGGGTGCCGTCTTCCAAGCAGAGGGCCTGCTTCCATATTTGTCCTCGAACACCCAGAATTTAACCCAGCACCCGGCATAGCGGAGGCTCTTCGGAATGCCTTCTGAAGACCTTTCATTTCGATTCCCCGAGCGCTTTCCCTGTTACGTTACTTGAGCCTTACCTTATTAACGCCATTTTACAGAGGAAAAAACTGAAGCTGAGAGGCACTGAGTGACGTGCCCAGGGGCACATGGCTGGTAAGTGCCTGACAGTAAAGCTCACAGGTCAGTGCTGCTTCCTCTGGAGGGCTCGTTATTAATAATAAAATGAGGTAATTATTTGAGATTTACCCATTTAAGGGAACTCCAAGAAGCAGTTTTTAAGTTTTGGTGCTAAGTCTAAAAAAGTAAGGCAGGCAGTGGAATCATTCCATAAGGAGATAATAACCACATCTGTTAAACCCTTTGAGTCTGTCACAGATAAAGCTCACACAAAAGAGCCCTCATGTTACTATTATTAAAGTTAATGAGGTGTTTCTCAGAGTCATCTAAATTGTACACCTAGGGAATTCCTACAGGGAGTGTGGGCGTGGCTTAATTAGTGGTAATCAACATTAGGATAGCTTAGGTCAGGACGGCCCAGGTTAATTTGGAGAAGAGGCTGGGAGTCTGGGCAGAAGAGACAGAAAACTAGGGGAGGGGGGCTGGCATCAGCTGAGAGCAGAGCAAGCCTCACCAGTTTCACAATGAAATCATCGACAGCCTGGCCAGCCTTTACAAGCAGGATGATCCGACGGGGTTTCTTCAGCTTGGCAACCATTTCCTCCAGGGAGCGAGCTCCAACCACCTTAGTCCCCTTTGCCTCATTGGCCAAGAAGTCATCGACTTTGGAGACCGTTCTATTAAAAGCACACACCTGCAAGGGAGGAGATTTGACTTGGGGGTCTGCCATGAATTAGACTCAGAACCTAAGGTGGGTACAAACCAGGTCCAAAGTGAGTATCTCAGATTCACACAGAGCTACAGTTCCAAGGTCACTTAGTCCAGCATTCAGTTAACTCTAGCATCCTGGCTTAGATAAGTCTGCTCTCTATCTGGCTACCAGGGAATCATTTTTCTTGAGCCCATCAGGAGCTCTCAGCCCTCTCCAGAGTCAGGGCACTGTCCTGCCTAATTTGTCACTCTGTATTTTCCCAGGCCTCAGACTTTAGTGTACAAGCTCTGAAAGACTTATTCAACGAAACTACAATTCTTCATGATTTCCAAAGAGCTGGTCCTCCTACAAAGGAGCATCGGTAGTTTTCTCTCTTTTATGAAAGTGTTTCAAGGAACAACTTGGATGTAGTGAAGAATGAGATCTTCCACATCCAAGTGTGTGATCGTGCTCTGCTCCTCCTGCTCATGGATACACCAACCCACCAGAATAAAAAGGCATTATTTCCTCTACTCACCACAAAGCCATGGTCATTCATGTTTAAAATTAGGTTCTGGCCCATGACAGCCAGTCCAATCAGTGCAATATCAGCTCTGGAAAAGGGGGAGAAAGACCAGAGAGAAGTGTGTCAAAAGAGATTACCCACTCCCAAGTGAGGAACCCTCACTTTCCGGATGCTGCTAGTAAGGGCACCCCGGTGGACCTGACGGGTAATCAGTATGGGTATTCCCTCTAGTGTACAAGGGGAAATTCAGCCATCTCTGCCCACCCTGTGTGCCTCTGGTCAATGTCCACCCTTAAGTATTCCTAGTTTACAGTCAATTTCCTAACTTTACCATTCATAACTAGGCATAACTGTCTTTTTTAGGGAAATTCTTCCCTGCATCCACTGGCACCCCAACAGTCTCACTGTAGCCAATTAGCCTAAAAAAGAAAAGGTTGCCCCAATATAATAAGTACTTATCTGCTGTAGAAAATCTCAGCAGGTATTCTGGTTTTGTTCTTTGTTTTTTTAAAATTTCATCTGTCCTTACTTTGTGTTCCCAAAAACCAGGGCAAGGGGCAGATTTTTATCTGGCCCAGGGCTCTGAAATCTGTAGGCTCAGGCCGTGTTTGATTAGGAGCATGGAGTGGGGCTGCCATCCCTCAGAGGGCAAGCCTTACCTCAAAAAAGAACTAGCTGAGTGACCAGGGCAAGGTTCTTAAGCAGCCTCAGTCTCCTTTTCTGTAAAATGGGTGGCAACAAGTTCTAGGGATGCGGCGCTTTTAAGGCTTATAAAGCGTTTTCCTCGAAACAGACCGAAGAGGCGGGTACTATGGGTCTTCTCAGCACCCCTATTTTAAAGACGAGGAAACTGCGGCTTCGGCAAGCTAAGTGACTGCCTGCCCCAAGGCCACCCATTCGGGGAGTGTCGGGTCCAAACTTCAAATCCGGGTCTCCAGACTCCGGGTCCCCAGGGGCGATTCTAACAGACTAGGTCATAACTGTCTACCCCAAGTCTTAAGGGGCTGCCCAGAAATGCACGGGGTTGCTGGGGGTGGGGCCTCAACATTCTCATCTTTAGAATAGTCAGGTTGGGGCTAAAATCTTGACCTCTAATGTCCCTTCCCCCTCTAAGATTCTCGGACAGCCCCCTCCCCCCCCACCCCTGCCCAGGCTCCCCCAGTCCCTTGGGGGTGGGGTCCTCCTCCTGCCCGGGGAGGAGGGGAAGGGGAGAAAAAGAGGCGGAGAAAGGAAGAGGAAGGGAAGGAAAAAAAGGGGAAGGAGAGAAGAGAGGGAAGGTGGGGAGGGGGAGGGGTTCCCATCCCCCTGACCTCAGGGCCCCAGCCCCCGATCAGGTGGGTGGGCACATGGGGAGCACCCCCCCCCCCAAGAGGAGGAAGAGTGAGGGCTCAGAGCAGGGAAGGGGTCGGGCTGGGCGTGGCTCTGGGGCTGGCTCGGCTCGGGCACTCACTGGGCCATGGCGGCGGACAGAACGGGCCGGGCAGGGCAGGCGGGGCAAGACAAGGCCGGAGCTGCTACAGGACGAGGGCTCCCGCTCCAGGTTCAGCCTCGGAATCAGCCAGCCTAGGCTGGGCTCGCTCACTTTGGCGTCTGCGCTCCCCTCCCCCTGCCAAGTTGGCCAATCAGAGAGCAGGGGTCGGGGAGGTGCTGCCGCGCCATTGGTTCGCCCTGGCGCCTGCTAGACCTCCTGAGAGTGAGCGGCCCCGCCCCCGGGCCTGAGGCGGCTCAGTTGAAAGCAGATGATATCGATCGTTTAAAGAGCCCGTTCTTTGGCCCCGTGGCAGTGCTCGTTCTTTCTTGGAATCCTAGTGGGTCTGGGCTGTGGGTGGATTGGGCTGGAAGTCAATTTCCAGCCCGGGGATGATCCCTTGAAAGCCCAGGAGTTTACACTGAGAATAAGGACACTTCCCGGTCCTGGACAGGGAGCAGGGAAAAATGCATTCGAGTTGGGGTTGCCCTACTTAGTCCCTGGTTGAACTCTGGTGAGTCATCCAAGCTCCCGGGGTCATGCCACCTCGTCTGCCAAGTGCTCCTCCTCAGGGGAGGTGGTAGGCATGAGCTAGATAAAGTCTGCAGAGCAGGAGGCCCCAGAGCAGTCTGTAAACACCGGGTGTTATGAGGAGCCAGCGCCAGAGAACAGATAGCATCACCCGGGAGGAGGGATTCCTCGCACCTGGGCTGCCCGGCACTTTGCCGCCTTCCTTTTCTTGCCAGCCCCTCAGCACTTGCCTCCTTTCCACCTCTTTTGCACCTCGATTTACTCAGCAAAAGCCTTCCTGAGCAGTAAATTAAATCGTGATTAAAAAATCACAAGGAGAGCTAAGGAAATCCCTTAAGTCAACAAGTACTTAAGCGCCAACTGTGTACCAGAGAGGGGGTCGAGCACTAGGGGCGTAAAGAAACGCAAAAGACCAGTCCCTGTTCTCAAGGAGCTCACAGTTTAATGGGAGAGACAATAAGCAAGCTACGAACAAACAAGATGTAGACGGGATGAATTGGAGATTGTCACTAGAGGAGAGGGGATTAGGAAAAGGCTTCTTATAGAAGGTGGGATTTTAGGAAGAACTTGGCTGAAAGCAGGGAAGCCAGGAGGCAGAGATGAAGAGGGAGAGCATTCCAGGCATGGGGAACAATAGGAGAAAATGCCTGGAGTCGGGAGATGGAGTTTCCTTTGAGGAACGGCTGGGAGACTAGCATCCCAAGATCACAAGGGTCCTGGAGGGGAGTCAGGTGCAAGAAGACTATTAAGGTAGAAAGGAGACGGAGTTGTGAAGGGGTATTAATTTATCTTTTGTATAAACCCTCATTTCCCAGTAGAGGATTGGCTGCAGTGGCGGCATTGTTTTTTTCAGCGGCTTTCGCGATATGCTCCTATATACTTCCTCATATACAATATGGGGTAATAGATTGAGCGCTCGCTCTGGAGTCAGGAAGACCGGAGTTTGAATTTGGCCCCAGATATTTACTAACTATGTGGCTCTGGGTAAATCACTTAACCTCTGTTTGTCTAGGAGGTCACTAGGGCCCAGAGTCTGGAAGACTTGAGCTCAAGAAACTTACATATGTGTGACACTGGCCAAGCCACTTAACCTCTATTTGCCTTAAGGAGAGAAGGAAATGGCAAATCACTCCAGCATTTTTGCCAAGAAAACCCCATGGACAGTATGGTCCACATGGTCCTGAAGAGTCGGACATGACTGAAGCACAACATATACTATATATTTCCCTCTTTTGTGAATTACAGAGGGTGCCATTAAGGGCACTATTAGTTGACTTACTAGGCATGAGTGGAGCTAGGTGGCTCAGTAGGTACAGTGAAAGGGCCAAGATTGGAACTGGCCGTCTCTCAAGGAAGCAGTACTGAAAAAAGCATTGGTCTGGGAACCAAGAAATATCCTGGTTCCGCCGCGGTGAGTCACATAATCTTTCTAGGCTTCGATGTCCTCCTCTGTTAGTTAAATGAGGGATTTGCCTGTAGTTCCTCTATAAAGTTCCTTTGAGCTGTACAGGCCTATAATTCTCAGTAGCTTTTGCAAGGTTATTGTGATTACAACTAAACAGTTTGTAAAGTCAGTCCTGCTCATCTCTCTAAGTAGAAAGGCCTTTGTAAGAAAGAATATACTAAAGAAACATCAGAAACCTTATCTAGCATTACACACGATTGTGAAACTAGGTGGAGAAGGAGGTTAAAGCACCTTTGGCCAAAGAGCTGTCTTCCTTGAAAGACATTAGACCCATGCTCCCCTAAGGGTTTTCTCTGCTTACAATTCAGCTTTGGTGCTCCAGCTACCCCGGGGCTAGGTTGATCCAACACTGGAATTCTTGATGGCCCCAAATATTGTTATTTCTTTCTGCCCATCCCCCACCCTCTCATCATGGTCTCTAGTTTCCATCCCCTCCCCTCCCCTCCCCCCTATCATGGTCGTTAGTTCCACCTTCCAATCCCTTGGCCAAAAACTGCTGAAGAGGAAGAAAGAAATCCAGGTCATGGCAACCTGCCAAAGACGTCTTTTCAACACACCAATGTCTAAATAGAATAATTGGGAAACACTTCTTTAGAAGATATTTAGAGATGAGGTAACACAAGTAAAGTGCATTGCAATTCTGAAAGCACCCTAGAGATCCCACTATTATTTTTCCTTGCTTGCAACACAGACACAGCACACAAAAGTGCCACTCGGGAATTTCTGGGGCAGGGTGTTTTTTAATTTCAATTTTATTTTCAGCTCTCAATTCTCTTCCTCCAACTTCCTCCCTCTACCACCTATTGAGAAAGCAAGAAAAACAAAACTTGTTATAAACATGTGTAGTCAAGCAAAACAAATTCCTGTATTAGGCATACCCAAATACACACACACACATCTGTATGCCTCACCTCTGTCTATGTAAATACATACCCATGTAGACATGTATTTACATATACACGTGTGTGTGTGTGTGTATGCTTCTGTCTGCACTCTGAGACCATTATTTCTCTCTCAGGAGGTCAATAGCAGGTTTCATCATAAGTCCTTTGAGACTGTGGCTGGTCATTTACATTGATCAGAATGCCTAAGTCTTTCAAAGATATCTTTGACAATATTGTCATCATTCATCGTGTAAATTGTTCTGGTTCTGCTCACTTCACTTTGCATCAGTTCATACAAGTCTCAAGTTTCTCTGAAACCATCCCCTTTACCATTTTTTATAGCATCCCACCGAATTCATATACCATAACTTGCTCAGCCGTTCTCCAATTGATGGGCATCCTCTCCGTTTCCCATGAAACTGACAGCATGAAAAGAGCTACTACAAATATCCTTGTGCACATGCATCCTTCTTTTCCTTTTTCTTTGATCTCTTTGGGGTATAGACCCAGTGTCACTGGGTTAAAGCTATCTACAGCTTAATAGCTTTTTGGTCACAGTCTCACTCTACCTCACCCTTTCCATCTTTTCTTTTGTGTGTTGCCTTCCCCCATTAGATTGCAGTAATAGATTGTAACACTTTGAGGGCAAGGATTGCCTTTTTTCTTATTTGTATCCCTAATGCTTAACACAGTGCCCAGCACATAGTAGGAGCTTAATAAATTGGTATTCCATTGCATTACTTTCCAGAATGGTAGGATTAGGTCACAGTTCCACCACGAGTGCATTATATATTTTTTCTGACAACTCCTTCAACATTTGTTATTTTCCTTTTGTCCCTTTTGCTGGTCTGGCAGGTATGAGGTAGTACCTAAGATTGTTTTAATTTGCATTTCTCTGGAGCATTTAAAAAACATTGCTATGGATAGTAAGTATCTCTAAAAATATCTCACACTCCTCTTCCTCATTGGAATCCCCAGGTCCAATCCCTAGTCCACTAGCCCTTGTGGAAAGTTCTACTGGAGAGCTGCCCCTCACCTCTGCTTCTGAGTTTTTTTGGCTTCCTTCAAGATTCAGCTCAAATCCCCCCCTCTATAGGAGGTCTTTCCTCCTCCCCTCAACTGATGTGCCTTCCCTTCTGAGATTACCTCCCACCTACTCTGTGTATATCTTATAAATACCTAATTATTTGTATGATATCTCCCTTACTAGAATGTAAACTCCTTGAGGGCAGAGACTTTTTTTTTGAATCTTTGTATTCCCAGTGAACAATAAATGCTTAAGTGACTGAGAACAAAGATGGATACATCAATCCTCTTGGTACCTACAGCCCTTAGTTCCAAAAAAATGTGAAGATATCAGATTAGCAAGTGGTAGGTTAGAGTTTTGTATCCATCCTTTTCTATTTACAATTAAGACCCCTTTCCCCCATATCCTCCCCAGCCAGCCCCAGAGGAGATCCATGCAAGTACCTCACAAGGCACTGTGAACAAGGTAAGCCAAGAGTGGCCTGCTTCAAGTTTTTACCGGGTATCTGAACTTTCAAGTTAAATACTGATTTCCTCTATTGTCACCACATTGAAGGTCGGTGGGAGGGGAATCAATGGGGTAGCTGCCTGGAGGCTGGAAGGAGAGAACCTTACACCTAGGCTAAGGGTACAAGAAAGCCCCCAACACTCTTTAGAAGCCAACAATGCAACCAAAAGGAAAAAAAAAACCCTCCCACTCCTAAAATAAGCACTCGTAGGTGATAGCCTTCTTGTATGTGTGTAATTCCAATCCTTGCTCTTGGCCAAATCAGTGAAACTTGGTATCCTTTTCCTGGAGAAAGGGCATGACAATTAGCATCTACAGTATAAGTGGGTCAAAACTGGCCTCAGACACTAATGACCCTGGACAACTCACCCAACTCTGTCTCAGTTTCCTCATTTGCACCTCCCTCTGGGGCTTGTTGTGAGGATCAAGTGAGATAAGAATTGTAAGGTGCTTAGCACAGTGTCTGGCACACAGTACGCCCTATTTAAATGTTAACTATTATTACTACTATTAAAAATAAAGTAGGAGGCGCATTTTATTTACTCACAAGATCAAAGAGAGACCTTAGAAGCATTTAGGTGGCTCGGTAGATAAAGAGGAGGGAGGGGAACAAGCATTTATTGAACTCCTACTATAAGCTCACATTGTGCTAATAGCTTTACAAATATCTCATTTGATCATTGAGTGCTGGACTCGGGAGGCAAGGAGACCTGAGTTAGAATCCTGTCTCTGACATTAAGGAGCTTCGTGACCCTGTCTGGACAAGTCACCTGCCCATTCTGGGTCTGCTTCCTCATCCGTAAAATGAAGGGGTTAACCTCAAGCCTCTCTGAGGTCCTTTCTGGCTCTAGAACTGTGATCCTATGATCTAGTCCTTTGAGATCTGCCCCCTTATGTTAAGATGAGGTTATCCTGGACCTAGGAAGCCAAGGGGCTTGCCCCAAGATGTGGTTCTCCCTTCTGGGCTCCATGGCGGCCTGATGGCTGAGTTGACCCCCAACACAGTAAGGCCCTTCAGCCATGTGGATATTTATCAAGGTTGCTTTGTCTACAGTAAACACACAATGGTTGCTGAGTTGTAGAAAGCCCTACATCATCACAGTCATAATGCCTGGGGATCAGAAGGGACCCAGATATGCACAATGCAACTGTCACTCCTAAGGTACAGAAGGACTTCACTTAGGGTGCAATTTTGCCTAAGAAGCCAGCACTATCCCTCAACATTATTCAGTGGTAGACTTTTGCTATAGATAGAAGGTACCAGCAGCCAGAGACAGCTCTGTTTTTAAGATGTGAGGGCATCTCCCTCTAGCCTCTCTTATGCCAGAGTGGCCCTGGCCCACTGTCCTTCTCAAGCCTAGGTGCCTCTTCTGCAGGAAGGGGCCCCTTTAATCTTACTCAGTGTGTTCTTAGCCTTGGCAGTTCCTTTTCCATGACTATTCTAAATGAGACAAACCCATTTGGCAACCTCTATGGCGATGGCACTACACCACGTTGATTTGAGGATCACAGCAGAACTTTTAGGAGTTGTTTGCATCACGTAGGATAAGGACCTTTTCTGTCCAGTGAAAGTCAAGAGTTTGTACCAGGGAACCAGGAACATATTCACTTCAATACATGGTGACTTGGAGCTGAAGATTTAAACACTGTCTTTGGAGAAGCAAAAGCAAGTAGTGGAGTATTGAGTAAGTTCCTGATGCAACAAACTCACTTTAAGAAATCTGTGGTAATGTGAAAAGTCATCCACGCTCCATTTTAATCACTTCCTTGTTCTATAATTTTGCCTACAAGAGCCGTGTGAAAGGACTGTTTCTGGAAGCAGATCGATTGCTCTAGTCTGAAGTTTGGCAAGGGATCAATTGTGCTGAGTCAAGGTGACCGTACAAAATGACCTAAGCCAGCACTGGCTAACCTTTTCATTGAACAGGCAGGAAAGAGTTTAATTCCATAGCAAGTGGCTGTTTTTTTTTTTAACCAATAAAACCATACATGAAATTTTATTCAAAATGCTCAATCTACAGTGGGCAGTGGACACTGGCAACAGCACATAGGCTTGTAGAATGGCTTCGTGGTCACCTTGAAGGCGGGAAGGCAGCCCGTTAGAAAGAAAAAGCTGCCATCCCTACTTCCCCACTCGTCATCCCTATCAACAGTGGCACAGCACAAATATCCCAGGGACACTGAACCCTAAATAGGAATTATCTAAGAAAATATAAACATGCCACTGGGAGGTGGGGGGAGATATTAAACTCTCACCTCTGGCATTAATTTGCTGTTATTATGACTGCAGAGGAAAGGCTGAAAAATAACAAGGTGAAGATGAACCAATATTTAATAAGGGGGCAAGAGGTTTCTCTCTGTTCATCTACAAAAAAAAAAAAAAATTACTTAAAGAAGTACCAGAATATCCTTGTGGGAAGAGAGTAGAAGCGAGAGGCAGAAGACTCGTGTTTGAGCCACTGGCTACCTGGGTCACCTGCTTGACCTTAAGAAGTCTCTTTTCTTCTCAGGCCCTCAGTTTCACCATCTGTAAAATGAGGTCGGAATAATAGCTCCGAGGTCCCTTCCAACTGTAGAGCCATAATCCTCTTGCTGCTAGACAACATCCATGAGCATTTTGTAAATTAGAAACAAGGGAGGCGGCTGAAGGGTTTGCTGGGAGGATGTGCAGCACGTCATCTTTCTCGGAAGGGCAATAGACTAGATGACCTCTCGGGTTTCTTCCGGTTCTAAATCTTATGAACCTACAGCCCTACTGTCTGACCCAAATACTGTGAAGCAATGTGGGGACTGTGGAGGGCCAGCAGGCTAAATTCAGGAACAGGATCCTATCTATTCACCAACTCGGAGATGGCCAGACATTGCTTTGTTCTGTTAAATTCATAAAGCGTAATTGAGAGACACTAAAAATCAGCAGAGTTCAAAACTTAGATCCAACAGATATAGTCTGCTCGTGGCAGATCAGTGCCAGGCATCCTGATTTAGTCCCCAAAGGTACATAGAAACTCCTCGAGAGCAAGGGCTGCCAGCCAGCAATTATGTTTTGTTGAGTCGTTTCAGTCGTGTCCGACTCCTCACGACCCCATTTGGGGTTTTCTTGACAAAAATATTGGAGTGATTTGCCATTTCCTTCTCCAGCTCATTTTGCAGATGAGGAAACTGAGGGGACAGCACAAAATGACTTGCCCGGGGTCGCACTGCTAGTATATCAGTCTGGATTTGAACTCACAGGCCCAGCGCTCCATCTACTGTGCCAGTGACTACTTTCTGAAAACAGCGGGTGTTCTACTCACTGAGCCACAGGAGTGACGGCTCCCAACAGTAAGACCTCTGAAGAATCAAAAGGAGTGGCGAGCACAACATTCAGGCAGAAACAAGACAAAGAGCCCAGTTTCTGGGCTAGAATGTTTTACGGAGTGGGCACGTTCATCTTCTAAACAAAAACAAGCTATGAAGGAGTGTGTGGTGACTCGGGTCCAGGTGAAAGGAAGACTTTGGAAATCAAGACAAGAAACCCTGTGTGGGGAACTGCAGAGTAAGCCGTACCAGGAGCCTGGATGCACTGGTTGTACCTTTATTGTTTTACCTCGTTCACTAACAGTTCCATGGTGCAAGGTTACCATACACAGTTATTTAATGTCTGCATTGCACATCTAAGGCTATACAGCAAATGAATCCCAATTAGTACAAATACATGAACTATATTTACATTTTGTATACTGAAGCTCCAAACATCAGATATATTTACAAAATAAAACATGAAATGAAAATCTGAAATTAATAATGTACATCATTGCTAATGTGCTTGATTCCTTCACTGGGGAGAGATCAGTTTGCAAAGTATTGGTTCAAGAAGGCCACTTATGCTTTATGGTTTTTGTTGTTGGGTGGGAGGGTGGCAATGGGAGATGGGTATGAGGGAAGAGCATTTTTAGCAACAACATCTAAAATACACAAAACACACGAGTGTTGATGGAACCACGTAGGTCAACTAATGCCAGAGGTGAGAAAACAACACGGCAGCCAAGGTGTGGCGAAACACCAGCATTCCTCTAGCTTTCCATCTGAGCACAGCTGTTTGGTTGTAGGTTTTGGAGAGAAACTTACTATCAGTTACAGAAGTTTTCTGTTTCTTAAATAACTGCCAGTTTTCCTAAATTTCTTATGGGGCTTGGACCAAAATTTCATAAATGGCCTTTTGAACAACAAAACTCTCTCTTTACTGAACAGCTGATGTTTCCATTTAACAAGGAAGCACAAAGTTAATACATTCCCAGTACATACATAATGGTTTGGAACATTGGGTAATTAATTAGTAGCCACAGTGGACAGATGCAATGCACACAAGTTAGAGTCCTATTTCAAATACATTCATTCAGCAAACCTTCCAAGAACAGCAGCATTAATCTCTTTTTAAGAAGCAGCTTAACAACTGGCCTTTAAAAAGAGAACAAAACTAAAAGGAAAGACAAAGGCCCACAAGAACGGAAGAAGTGATGCTGTACAACAGAAATAAGAGTGGTGGCCAGGCAGCAGGAGTCAAACGGAGAACACCAATTAGTGCTAACCTCTGGATAATCCTTTTTTTTCCAGTCTAATGTGCAATTAATTACAGATGTGTAAATATACAATACATTACAAAACAAAATTAAATATCCCTGTAAATTAGATAATAAGCAGCAGGCAGCAAAGTCTTTGCTTTGAAATATGTGCCAGGAAAGTCACTATTTTTTTGGTCTGAAAAAGACCTTTTACAATGATTTTATTTCCCTCCCCCAAATCTTAGGATAGAGAAAAAATAAAGTGTTAAGTGGTTCATAAATTTTATGTAGTTACAGAAAAGCCACAAATGTCCTGTGTTTCTTGGCTAGGGAACAATCATTTTTGATATAACTAAATAATTTTTAAAAATCCAATTTAAGAATTCCAAGTCATTACTGAAGTTGCATGTTCTGGCCTAGTTGCCCGCTGTGTGCTGGTGGCCATGGTCAGTGGGTTGGCTGGCCCCTGGCATGGTCCCTGCCCTGAGAGCTGGCTGACTCCCAAGTAGGCTGCACAAAATCAGTTAGCATTTTTGAACACAAGCTGTTGCTTTCTTAAGGGGAAGGAAGTTTGAGCAGATAAGAGGAGATAAGGAAAGGGGAGGAAACAGTGCCTGGTTTTTAACCATCACACATTCCCCTTTAACTCTTAGGGTGTTTTTTAAAGGCTCTAAAGCTAATCGGATTGCCTTGTGAACATCTGAACACAAGTGACTTAGAATCACTTTATATTTCCACCTGTGCGACTGCAGTTGGATCTGTCTACTCCAAGCATCACATGGCAGTCGCTGCCACTAGACCCACTTCCTGGGGACCTAGGAGTGGTGCAATCCTAGATCCTTAAGTCCAAGTCTCCAGACACAAAGGAGACACAGAAGCTGTGCCTGGCAGCCAGGTAGGAGGGGGGCAAAGTAGCTTCGATAGGGACAAGAAGCAGCCACACACCTGTCCTGGTCCCCACCACAGGATGGCACCATTCCTCTTGCTTTCAAACATAGGTCTCTTAGCTGTGATCAGTGTAGATGTGTAATTCAATTAACTCATCTGACTTACCCAAAGCAAAGACTTTCCCAACTAGTTGTGTTCTACTTAAAAAACAAACCAAATACAAAAGAAACCCAAACTAAACCCAAGTCACTTGAGTGGGCCACATGATCTTACTGCCTCTCGGCCTTCTCACCCACACCTGTAACAGATATGTCCTCTTGAGTTAGGCATCACAACAGCCTCAGCCTTATCACGCAAGTGATAAGCGAGCTTCCACTTTGTTCTTCATTCATCAGTAGACCTGATGAACTTCGACCAGAAAGCCGTCCACAGCATGAACAGATCCTGGTTTGTACCACGCCAGGACTGCATGTTGTGTCCATTCCAGAGATAAAAAAGAAACATCTGACAGCAGTAAAAATCCCACAAACAGCTAATAAAACAAATGAGACACGGGGAGCAGAAGAATCCACGGGAGAAGGTTTCAGCTCAGGCCCACCATGGTACCATCTCGGCCTTCCTGTTCCTCTTGCACCCAGCTCTCAGACTTGCTCATCCTCTTAACTGCAGGCAGCTCTAGTGGATGAAGCATGGGAACTTAGTGCCGAAGGGGTGAGATCTACCTGCTTGATGGACAGCTCTGCGGAGAAGGCAATCAGTGCTCCCACAGACTTCTCTGGCTGTCATGATCATTATCTACCTGGGCCCTGTTGGGGAACACCATCAACCTCAAGGCTGAGATCTCAGTGCACAGCCTTCAAGCGTGGCTACGGTGGAATCAAGTGCTACTTTGGAAAGAAGCAGAGGATGGCATAAGAATCTCCAGTCATCTAATAAATTAATTGAGGTAACCTGGAGACCTCTGTTCTCTTCTGTCATTTCTGTACAACTCAATGACCAATGAAAGGACAGGATAAGAGGGGCAGCATGCTGCTCTCCAGGGATCGTCCCTCTGAAGCAGATGAAGTTGCCTAGAGGTAAGGATGCCCTTGCTCAGGAGCAGCTTTCTCCTTTCTCAGTAGGGAGCCCTTCTCTTCTGTTCTAGCAAGACCCACTAACTCTCTAGGGAAGAAAGGGAGAGCAGGAGGGACAAGAGAATGCATAAGAATAGCTTCTCTCTAAGGGAAGGAAAAAATCTGACACCAAATTCATGAGTTCAGGCATACATTGTTTTCTCTTCCTTTGTATGCCCTTATTTATGTGTACACATACACACAGACACATACACAGACACAAACACACTTCAGCGGAGATTTTGTTTTGGCCATCTCAACTCAGACACCTGCAAAATAAAGCTAGAAGTACATATGGACACAAAGGGAATATACTTTCTCCTCTTGGATGAAGGCCAGTGGGACCAAAGGTAGGGACACTTGATTACCATTCTTTTTGATACTAGTTTTCTTGGGTCAATTATGACTTCATCAATTAACAACAATAATATTATTATTACTCATCAGAAATGAAACATTCCCCCCTTCTGGCTAATTCTTATACTCCAATGCATGTATTCCAAAGGGCAACCCCAGTAACATTACTAGTGCTAAGGAGATAAGTTTCAAGTTCTACTGAATCAATTTTCCTTCCTGATCCTATGGCCCACAGAGCTGCATGGAACTTCCAGGGAGTGATGACTTGGGAGAATTCGTCTACCTGTTTTCGCCCCTTACGGTTTGGACGTTTGGACCCTAACAGCACAGTGGCATGCAAGCTGACATCTCACAATCCTCACCTGATGCCAACAGTAGAGCCACCTTCCTTTAACAGAGAATGCCATTGCTTCAAGCCTACTGAAAATAATTTTCTCCCCAACACCCCCAACCTTCAACTAAACTATTACAAAATCTCTTTTCAGGTGAGCTCCAATTAATTCTCACAAAAGAGTCCAATTTTCATTGTAGCTGCTTTGTCTGGAAAGAAACTTAAGGATAAACCAGAGCCAGAAGAAGAAGAAAAACAAAAATCCGAGAAAGCGTCTAACTGTGGTTTCTGTCAGAGTAAGGCCCCTTATCTAAGTGACAAAGGGACTGGATCCCTTCTCCTTCCCATAGGTTTCAGGTCACTGGGGAAACTGTAATGACCTCACCACAAATCAGGAAAGGGGAAGAAAAGTCTGAAGCAGTTTTCAACGACAGACGAAAATATCCAAAGATAGCAGTACAGACACCAAAGATGGTCAGAACAGCTAACCAATGATCCAAAATGAACACCCCTCCCCCAACAAAAAAAATTTGGAGATTCATTGGATCTCCTCTTTTTTCCATTTTTCCTTTTGTTTGACCACATGCTACTAATAGTACTCCCAGCAGAGGAGAAATGAAAAGAGGACAGAGCAAGAAGGGTTAGGGAACAAGAGGGCTAGAAAACCACACGGTGGGGAAGGAGTAGTAGTTAAGCCACAGGAGCACGGACGAGAAGAACCGTCAAGAAGCACAAAGAGAATGAGCGGTGACCCTTTTTCTCTGTCTGAAGGCAAGGGAGGGGGCTCTGCAGCATCTGCTCAGTACTTCAATGGGCCTGTGCGTCTGCGAGAGAGTTTTGACCTATAAGAGACAGGTAAAAAAAATATGTAAATTGGGTTGCAGATCTATCCCCTTCCTGCCTCTCCTCTGTGACTCATGCCTGGAGCTTCCTCTCCTACAGTTCAGAGCCAGGGATCTGGGCCTCTTGGACAGAAAGCCCAGACTATCCCACCTTCCTCCTGCACGATTAGCAGGAACAGCTTTTTTAGGAACTGCCCCCACACAAGGCTGAACAACACTAACTCCCCCGGATTTGTAATAGTGACCCAAACACTGGAATAGCAAAACAAAACAAAAAAAAAATCTAAAATCTGGCTCCCATCTCATGCCTGGAGAAAGTCTAAAGACCAGTAATGAAAATAATGAGAGAAGACAGAGAAAGCACAAATATGGTTTGAGGAGTACATATGAGAATAGGATATGACAGGACAGGTCTCATGGGGAGTACAGACACCTCACCCTCAAACTATTCAGGCCTCATTCCACCCAAGGGTCAAGTACTAAATGCTTTTTCTCCTTTTTATATCAAATTTGGTGAGCAACTCATAGTATCCACTACCCATTTACAAATGCTGATGCTCTTAGGGACTCAAAACTAAATGACAGAAAGGAAAGACAGGATTGTGCCATATCTTACCGTATTGTGCCAGCAAGGAGTGGGTTAAAGGCATATAACCAGTCACTCATGTCTTTGTCATTGATAGCTTGGAGAAGGACGCCACGGTGCTTTGTGAATACAGCAAAGGTGTTGGACGTCTAGGAGAAGCACAAAAGGTAAGAGAGTTACTAATAAGATCACTAATTTTCCAGGGTTTTACATTTTTACCAAGTACTTTCACCAAGAGGCTACAGGATACCACAGAGACAGGACCAGAATGGGACTGAAGACCTTGTCAGGAGCCCGTGCTAGATATCAGTGTGGACACAGCCAAAGGAGTTCCACTGTGAACTAAAAATGATATCTATACTACCTTCTTGGAGATGAAAGGGCTTTGAGAAATAGCAAGGTAACATATACATGTTGGCCATCATTTAGTTTACGTTGGTTTTCTCAATCCTCAAAACAGCCCAGTGAGGCAGAAAGGCAGGTCTTTTCCATATTTCTCAGATGAAGAGACTGACTCTGAGGACAGTTCATTAGCTTGCCAAAGGTGCCCTGCAGATAAGCAACAGTACTTCAAACATGGTAGTACTAGCTCACACTCAAACTATGCTCTGGTTAATACAGGACATCCTGACATCTTCTCCAAGCATTTGGCACTCCAACGAATTGGTGATTTCACTAAGATCAACAAGTTCTCTGATGATACAGATTTACAGATCGCAAACTATGTGCCATCATGCTCTCTGTTGCAGCCAGCTTCCCCCCAGCTTCCTCAATCACAGGGCTGCTGCCCTGGAAAACCTTCCATTTCAGGGCCCTGCTGTTGCGCCTGGTGATTGTCATTCTCAGGACACCAGGCAGGCTTCCTTTCACTCCTGATGCTCTGGCCATTTCCCCCACTCCCCCACTCCTCCACCCCCTGCCCAGCTTCACCTTACCGCTCTGGGGGAAATTCTGTTTTGGGCCTCGGCTGTCCTGACTGGTGACTGCTCTTCCCAGACCATCGTTTTTAAGGTCCAGACACATTTTGGCTGAATGCCTTGTCTTAGCCTCAGGTGTACCCTCTCCCCTCCGCATCCCCTTTCCAGTTATGTAACCAACAACCACATCAACCAAATCAATTCTGTCGAAATTCTCGGAGGAGGAGTCAGTCTATTCTTCTGTGGCCCCACATATGAT
The DNA here is from genome assembly GCA_028646595.1 of Phalanger gymnotis. Classification (NCBI taxonomy): domain Eukaryota; kingdom Metazoa; phylum Chordata; class Mammalia; order Diprotodontia; family Phalangeridae; genus Phalanger; species Phalanger gymnotis. The sequence continues at coordinate 807,720,202 of CM053622.1, read as the reverse complement.
CCCTACAATTTTCCAAACCAAAGTGCCTCATTATATATGTTGATTCTCCCATAAGAACATAAGTTCCTTGAGGGCAGGGCATGTCTTTACTTTTATATTTGTATTCCCCATTATTTGACATGGGGCTTGGCATATAGAAAAGGCTTAATGATTTTTCATTCCTTTATCCATTCGTGCCTGCCTATCCATGTCTTCCCATCGGTTTCCCACAGAAGGTCCACTTAATATCTTTGTGGGAGAGTGGGCAGCTTCCTCTGATTCTCCTGACAAAGAAAGCATACTAGTGGAAAGTGTGAGCTGTCCATCAGGTTTCACCTTGCTCTCACCATATGATCAGCCCACATTCTGTTTGGATCATATATTTCTTTTATTACATCTTTTACAACACTTTATCCAGCCTAATTTTTGTTTTGCAATGTGCTGCAACCTGCTTACACACACCACGCACTTCACCACTGCCCTTCAAGAGATCATTAACCCCACTTTCCAGGGACTGTACCATTCCATGACTTATAGCCACCTAACATTACCCAAAGACTATTGATATTAAAAGGTCTCTTTACAGAGAAGCTTGGGATCAGTACTGCAATTTCCCAAAGGCAATCCAGATTGCTCTCTTCCTGTTCTGGGTCCAGCTCACTGTTGGTCTGCAATGTCTGTCCAAGATGTCTAGATTGATGGATGAGTGCTACAGGTTATCCATCAATCTGTACAACACAGTCAAAGGCATTCTTATTTTTTCATGAGTGGGCAGTAAGACCAAACTCAAAATCTTCACTAATTAGAGATTTCATTTAGGAAGACTGGCCTTGTTACAGGGCTCGCTGCAGTCGGTCTAATGTCATTCACAAACAGGGACCTCTGGAGGACCTCAGTTTACAGGGACTTCCTCTTGGATCTGGATTCTGTGGTAGCTCTTCTCCACAACATTTGTAGTAAGTAAATGTCTCCGTGGCTGATGCCTTGATTCACGTTAACAATCGGCTCCAAAGACAGAACATTTCAGAAGGGGCACAGGCATCAGGGAACAGTTTCCTATGCTACACAACTTTGCTCACGTGTTACAGTAGGAACAGGACACGTTATACTGACCTTCACCATGGCCTGCTGGTCCTCACTGCATTCCACTTGGGCTGTGGATAAATTAATGATCCCTCGCTCTACTGGATCTTTGTCGCTGTTGTAGATGAATGCGTATGGACGTCGTACCACTACAAAATGTTTAGCCCAATTGCTGGAATATGGTTCCTTAAAATGGAGATACCCCTTCTTAGAGACCACCGAGCTGAAGGACAACAAGAAAAGGTAATTTCCCAACAAATGAGAGAACATCAGCCAAGGTCACACACACAGACATGTATGCCTCATCTAACTTATAGTTAAAATTGACCCTGTGCTTTGTCTTCCCCAATTAGAATGAAAGCTCCTTGAGAGCAGCGACGCTCTAAATTTTCTAATTATATTCCCCAGTGATTAGCACAGTGCTTTGTCTACAGTAAGGATTAAATGGTTTTTTTTTTATTCATTCATTTATTCACCTAGAACAGGTAAAGACAGGCAAATGGGTCATTTAGGCAATCTTATCTTCTTCTATGGCTTTAACTTTTCTCTCTGTGTAGATGACTCTGAAATCGAAATCTTTACCTTAATTTTCCCTTTCCAATCCTAAATTTCTGACTACTTACTCTGCATATTTCCACCAGCATACTGGCCCAGCCCTTTATTCTCAAAAAGTTCTTAACATCTTCTCCCGAAAACAGTTTTATTCCTGTTTCTGACACCATTGTCCTGACCATCACTAAGGCTTGAAACTTTGGGGTCATTTTTGGTTCTTTCCTTTCTCGCCACAAATAATGAGTTTCCCATCTATTCCCTCTCATTATAACCATCCTAACATATCTTGGCCTAGGACAGCCTTCTAACTTCTCCCCCTCTTGCTCTCCATATGATCTTTCCAATGGACTGCTCTGATTGTGTCCTCCCTTGTCTACTCTGCTTCTCCACTGACCCTCTTGGTTTATCCTCACTTCATAGTTCTGTCCAACTGGACCTTTGGGTACCAGCTACGCTGGGTGACCCCTCAGCCTCTCACCTTCACCCCAGCCCTTTCTAGGTGGACCTAGAAAGAACACTTTGACTCCTGATAAAGTCCCTCTCACTTCCCCAAGACTACATTGGTCAGATGGTTCCTTTGTCCTTGACAGACCTGTTTTAGAGCAATCTGTATACATATCTTTTCAGCTGCTTGAGATCTGTTCTATTTTCTCTTTACATACCCAATTTCTCCCATAGTGTTCTGCACTTATAAGTGGTTAATACATTTTTGATGAATTGAATTTGGGCAAGAAAGCTCTCTCAAAGCAGCTCATAGGGAGGTATAAAACTCCAGTCCTCCTCTCAAAGCACCAAATGCAGATGGCTTAAGTGACCTCAGCTGGAGAGCTTTCAGAGCAACAGCGACCCCTGCTGGAGTCTAACCACCTTATGCTGAAGGGCAAGCAGGATGAGTAAGTATCCTCATCCCAAGCAACCTCGGACCAAAAATGAATCCTCCTTACCCAGGTCTAATTTCTTCAATATCTGGAACAAGGTTGAGGAATTCATTTTTTCCAGCTCGAGCCAAGTAAGGTGTCTCCACTGTTGGGACCAACTGGAACTGTTCAAACTCTGGGCAGGGACTAGAGGCCCGAGAGTTAGCTTCTGGGGTCCTTTAAAACAGGGATTGAAATAGGAGATGTAAAATTAAAGTTACTACTTATTTATTTTCATGAAACTCTGAAGGTAATGTTCTGAATTTATTTTATAAAATATTACACAATCTATCTCAGCGTAACATCACGAATCAGAGGTCCTCCAAACAACCTGGGAGAGCAGTCTCATAGAGCAGTTTAATTTCATATTCAATCTGTAGGAGTTTTCAGAAGCTGCACTAACAGGCTAAGTGAGAGCCCACAACAGCACTCCACCGTATCGCTACAGTATGTATTTGTACTCTTTGAAGAATTTCTATGTTAATAGCATCCCCTCATCTTATTCTGCAAATGCTTATGACCGAAAAGTCCTGCAAATAAGGCATTTCAAAGTGGGGTTTTAAAAACAAAAGAATTTCCCAAATCTATTAATGTCACATGAGAGAAAACAACAACTTAATTCAACGAAGAATCCAAATAGCAGTCTTGAAAGTGATTCTTCCTTTTCTTAACTATTCTCTTCACATCCCAAATAGTCTTTCAAAAATAACACATTGTGCATCTCATCCAAAAGGAACCTATCTGGAAGAACATCATAACATTTTGCTCACAGTGGTGTGAATTTTAATTCTCTAATTTGCAAACTTTGCATGAATGGTCTTAGGACAAGTTTGATCCTATGATATCATTTTATGTTGTGGTTGTGGTCATTCAGTTGTTTTTAGTTGTGTCTGACTCTTCATTATCCCATTTGGGGTTTTCTTGGCAAAGATACTAGAGCAGTTTGCCATTTCCTTTCCAGCTCATTTTACAGATGAGGAAACCGAGGCAAGGAGGCTGAAGTGACTTGCTCAGGGTCACACGGATAGTAAGTATCTGAGGCCACATTTGAACTCAGATCTTTCTGACACCAGGCCTAGCACTCTACCCACTTCACCACCTAGCTGCCCATTTCATTTCATAGGATTATCATATATATTCTATGCAGCATACAAAATTTATGTTAGACAACGATATTCTTTTTCCAATGTACAATGCTTTTTCTACACAAAAGATTACAATTCAGAAGGGAAAAGGGAAAGAAGATGAAGAAGGGCACTTTGGAGGCAACTGAAAGATATGCTGTAAGAAAGAGAATCCAGCAGCCGCAATAAGAAGGAAACCAGTCATTGTCACGTAGCACCCAAGTCATCATCTCCAAGTGGGGGAGGGGTACCTACTTCTGGTCCCCCGAGCTGCACCTTGAGTCTACCAGAGAGGGACAGGTAGATGAAGGGGTGAGGGTGGCACTGCTGAAACTGGACACTGACGGATCTCGCCCAATTGGAGAAATATCAGACAACTGCAGACACAAACAAAACAGAATACGTTAGATTATGCAAAACAACAGAAAAGCTGGGGAGGAGTTTAAAGTTGCCCTAAAAAACCCAAAACATCAAATACTAGAATTTGAAGGGTTTTGCCTTTATAAGTTTTAAGAATTAGCAAGTTATTAAAAAAAGAGAATTAAATCACCCAAACATTCAACAAGCACTTATTAATAAGCACCACCATATTCTTGATGAGGAGGAAAAAGGAAAGAGGGAAGGAGAGAGGGAGGAGGAGGAGGAGAGGAGAGAGAGAACAAAATACAAATAAACATGTGTAACTTAGGGAGCAAGGGCCCTAGAAGGCTCCAAGAAGGAGGAGGTGCTGGAGCTGTGTATTGCAGGAAGGAATACTATCAGTAGGAAAGAAGGAAGTTATCAGTGGGATGGCCAGCGCCAAGGCACAGCAACGGGAGCTGGGTGAGAGGAAGGCCCAGTTCGGCTGAATTGCAGAGCATGGACAAGAAATCAGGAAAGAGAGGCCGTTCTATTGGCGGCAGAGTGCAGGATGAACTGGAGTAGGAGCAGACTGGAGGCAGGGAGCCTGAGCTATGGGAGTGGAAAGAAGGGCTTAGAGGTCAGAGGAGTTTGGAGCTAAAATGACAACAACTGTCAACTGAGGAGATGTGTGGAATGGGGGACAATGAGAAGTCAGGGACGATGCCAAAGTTAAGAATGTGAGACTGCAACAATAGTGGCTCCTTTGACGGAAAGAAGGAAACTTGGGAGAGGGGCGGGCTTTAGAGTAAAGATACTAAGCTCTATTTGGACATGATGAGTTTGAGATGCTTACAGGACATTCAGAATGAAATGCTGAGATACAGAGGGAAGGAAGCAAATAAGCATGTATACAGCACTGACTGTGTGCCAGGCATTTTGCTAAGCACTTTACAAATCCTGAAGACAAGGCAGCGGGTACAAGGATGATGGTCTAGGAAAAAAATGAAGAGTAGTGGGAATGAAAGTCATGGAGAGGATAACAAACTGGCATGAAGGGTCCTAAGACATAGGTAAAGATAGAACGATAAAACAATACAGTCAGAGGAACTCTGGAGTTCATGGAACAGTAAACAAGCCTGAAAGGGAGAGGGCAGGGGGGTAGGAGAAGAACTAGGAGACAATTCTGTCATGAAGTCCTGGTGTGTCCAGGAGGGGAAGGCAGCAGGATAAGGACTGAGAAGAGATCCTTAGATTTGGAAATGAAGAAATCAACAATAAAGAGTAGTTCAGCTGAGTGCAGAGGTCAGAAGCAAGATTCCATCTCTGACTCCTCCGGCGCTCCCTCCACACCTCCAGTTTATTGCCAAATCTTGCTTCTTCAGCCTTCACACTATCTCTTGTCTATGTCCCTTCACTCTCCTTCCAACCACCCCAGCCACCAAGCTAATTCAGGACTTCAGCACCTCTTGCCTGGACTGCTGCAACAGGCTTCTAGCTGGCACTGCTTCCTCAATACCCTTCTGAGCTCCACTCCATCCTCCATTCACCTGCCAGAATGGTTTTCCAAAGGATATGAACAGGACATTCTCAAGGGAAGATATCCAGGCTATCCTACAGCCACGTGAAAGAAATATTTCAAATCACTACTAATTAGAGAAATCCAAATTAAATCAATTCTAAGACTCTCACCTCACTGGCAAAGATGAGAAAAAAGGAAAATGAGAAATGTTGCTGAGGCTGTGGGAAATACACTATTGGGAGACACATGAATGGGCACAACTATTTTGGGAAACAATTTGGAATTACGCCCCAAAAGTTAATAAAAGCTGTGGGCCCTAAGACTTAGCTGTACCATTGCTAGATGGTATAGGCCTAGATCCAAAAGAGAAGAAAGAAATAGGAAGATCCTGTATGTATAAAAACACGTATAGCAGCTTTTTTTTTTTTTTTGGTGGGAAGAAGGGCTAAATAAATTGTGGTATATGAGTATGAAAAGGTTGTGCTGTAAGAAGTGAAGAAAGAAACTATCTTAGAGAGACCTGGGAAGACTTGTACAAAATGATTCAGGGTGAAGTGAGCGGAAGAACATGCTACACCACAATGTCAATATGACAAAAGCAAAGACTTAAGAGATTTTTATAAGTGAATGAAGTCAGCAGAACCGGTAGCACAATTTATACAATAACGACCACACTGAAAAGACAGAGACTTCTGAAGGCTCTAAGAACTACGGTAAAAACAATGAGCGTACATAATTCCAGAGGCCAGATGAAGCATACTCCCCACCTCCTGACAGAGGCTGGGCTGGACTTAGGGCTGTAGAATGAAACACAGGAATCTCTGAATACTAATTATGGGGGAATTTGTTTTGCTTGAATATGCATGTTTATTACAAGGAATTTGTTTGTCTTTCCTTTTTTAGTGGGGTAGGGCAGAAGGGAAAGAAACTAGATTTGTGTTAATTTAAATACACTTTACAAGATAGAGAGGTTGGGAATGCTGCTACAGATGTGGAATACTGCATGCACTGTTGGAGGAGGTCACTGTATTGTGGATCAAATGAGATAATAATTGTAAAGCAGTTGGCACAGTGCCTGACACACAGTAAGCACTATATAAATGTCAGTTACTACTATTGTATATTTTGCTTAATTGTATTACTTTATTACAAGAAAGTTCTCATAGACTGGGAGCAATCTGGAAATGTTTGTAGTGTAAAAATAAAGTCAATAAAACCTAAAAAAATAAAGTGTAAGTCTGACCATGTCACCTGCCTGTGACCTTGAGAACCTTACAGAAAGTTCTTTTTATAACCTGACCTCTTCCTACCTCTCCAGGCCTCTTACACCCTACTGCCCCCTCCATGTACTCTATGATCCAGACCATTTAGCATGGTTAAAAAAAGAGAAAAGTCATTGAATGAAATAGGTTAGATAAACAAGAAACAGCAACAATAACAGGAAGGAGCAAAGAAACAGCTTTTGGCAAACACTCACTATATGCACCAGGCCCTATGCTAAGCATATTACACATATCTAATTAGATCCTCAAGACAACCCTGGGAGGCAGATGCTATTTTTAATCCCCATTTTACGGCTGAGGAAACTGAGGCAGACAGAGTGAAGTGGCTAGACCAGGGTCACACAGTAAGTGTATGAAGCTGGATTTGAACTCAGGTCTTCCCATCTCCAGGTCCAGCACTCTGTGCCCTGTGGTGCCTCCTTGCTCCCTCCCTAGGAGGTGCAGAAATAGCAGAACTTGCTATTTTCGTAACTGGGATATGTGAGAAAAACATACACACATGAGGAAGGAGTAGGGAAAGAGGGCAGTCCTTAAATCTCACTCCTCTCTGAAACCCCCAAGGGAGGGAGGGCTGAACAGGGCCTGGTGCTGAAATACCTCCAACTCCACACAAGAGTAATGTTTAGAGTGGTGAGGAGGGAGAATAATACTGGGGAAGGAAAAGCTGGAAGTAAAACAAACTTCCTGATCCTGAAATGGGAATTAAAAGGAAAAAAACAAAGAAAAGCAGAGAATTGTAAGAGAGCAGAACCCCTCAGCTGGGGAATGGCTGAACAAATCTTGGCATGCAAATCCACTGGAATTTGACTGCACCACAAGTGATAATCAAAGAGACAGTTTTGGAGAACCCAGGAAGCATGAACTAATGCAGAGTAGAATAAGACAAAATAGGACAACAATGTGATAAAGAAAAACAGCTCGCAAAGACTTATACTCTCTTTTCTGGTATTAAGTTCCGCATTGAAAAGAGAAGAGAAAAAAGAATACAGAATAAACTAAGGGGGTTGGATTCAGTGGCTTCTAAGGGCCCTTCCAGCTCCACTTCTATGATCTCGTGACTCAGGAAATGCACACACGTTTCTAAGGAGTCCAAAGCTGATTTTTCCCACATAGCGATTTCACAATGAGGTCTCAGAACCCCTTATTTTCCTTCAAGGTTGGGCTCTGGAGACATCTCTTACATTAGGGCTTCTTAACTTTTTTTGTGTCCCTGCATCCCTTTGGAAGTATCTGGGGAAGCCTACGGAATCCTGCTCAGAATCAGAGTTTTAAATGCACAAAATAAAATACATAGAATTACAAAAGAAACCAATCACACTGAAATACATTTATTTAAAGACTTTAAAAACAAGGTAATAGATGCCTTGAGTTCAGACTCTCCTGTGCTATGTGAAACCTTTCATGATGACCTCAGCGCACAGTGCTGTCACCCTCCTGGAAATACGGTACACTTACTTATCTGTGAACATGTTCTTACCTCACACACTGTCCCTGGCCCTGGGCCACTCCTCATCCCCCTGCATAGAATGTGACCTCTTTGAGGGCAGGGACAGTTTCATTTTCATCTTTGCATCTCTCATGCCTAACCCCACCAATTTAAGGCACTGTAGATAGGGATTAAAAGATAATTTGGGAAACAGAAAAGGAAAGTGAGCTGGAGAAAAAAATCATTACTATATTACTACGATGACTACAGGTTAAGCATCTTGCTTACCTTACAGTCACTGATGCTACTGTGCACCTGGTTAAATTCTCGGTTGAAAGTGTGGGTGAGAAGTTGCAGGCACTGGAGAAGAGAAACAAAACAAAATTCAGAAGCTCCCCAGACACATAACAAGATGCAGGAAAAGTATAATTATTAACGCCCACAGTAGAACTCATATGTAGCCAGAATAATCAGTTACAAATATACCAACATTACAGGAAGGGAAACACCTCACAAGACCCTCCACCTGGGCCAGGACTAGGAGAAGGCATCTAACAGTGTCCACACTCTTGGAATACCTCACTCGCTGCAGCAATGCCTCGTTCTCCCCCCCCCCATCCCCGCCCCCTGCTCTGGTCAGAGACCCTCTTTCTTTTACTTCCCTCATGCCCAGCCTATTCTGCCCTTGAGTTATTGTGCAGGCTCACTCTGCCAGACCCTCGACTCCATGTGGTACCTCTCTCTCTTCTCTTACTCCCTCCTTCCCTCTCTCTGCCTCACAGTGTGCACTGAACACCGAAGGTATTTAATGAATGGGGAACAAATGTGGCAAGAAGGAAAAAGCTCCACAGGGAACTTGAACAAATCGGAAACATGGACACTACATGACACAGTTATCCTTAATTCTCAGGACCCTCTATTTTCAACAAAAAGCAGTGTACTGACTCACAAGCTTCAGAACAAGATTCTCTGATGAGGAAAGCACTGAAGAGGCAGAAGCTAATAAACCAAGAACTATGAGTAAAAAGGGCAGCTCCTATGAGAAAGCACTCCTTTCTAGTCTCCAACAATGTCAGGTTACAAGGATGACTGGTACCTTGGTAGCCAGCTCTTTCTCCCGATCCACCAGACTCTCAATGTCAGCCGAGTCGTAGCCACTGCTCTCACTCGGTGTGACTGCACTCTCCAAGGTGGTGGTGGAGATTTGAGAAGAGATGCTGGTGGAGGTGCTCAGGGTCCCACTGCTGAGGCTAGGAGACAGGGAATCACTCAGGGACTTGGGGATGCTATCGCCAAGCTTCTCACGGAGCAGTAGGAAATGACGAGTCTTCTCTACCTAAAAACATCCACACAAATGTCATGACTGGGAACACAGAGAGTGGGACAGGAAGGGGTAATACACTAACCACAGTGTAGCCTTTTCTGAACTTAACACTGGCTATCAATTTGGATAGAGTGGATTTAAGTCAACCAATAATGAATGGAAGAGCAGTCATGATTTCCCCTCTTGGATCACGGCCTTGCTGTGGCAGAGGGGCTCGTGCAGCTCAGTGAAACTATGAACTGTGCCATGTAGGGCTACCCGAGACAGCCAGGTCATAGTAGAGAGTTCTGACAACAAGTGAGCCACTGTAGAAGAAAATGGCAAACCACTCCAGTATCATTGCCAAGAAAACCCCATCGACAGTATGGAAAATGATAAAAGAGAAGACAATGGAAGATGAGCCCCTCAGGTTGGACAGTGTCCAATATGCCACTGGAGAAGAGTGGAGTACAACTACAAGGAGCTCCAAAACTAATGAAGTGACTGGGCCACGGCCGAAAGGGAGATCAGCTGCGGATGTGTCTGGTGACAAAAAAAGTCTAATGCCATGAAGACGAGTACCACATAGGAACCTGGAATGTAAGATCTATGAACCATGGCAAACTTGATGTTGTCAAACAGAAGATGGAAAGTTTAAACATCGACACCTTGAGTCTGTCCATAAGTGGACAGAAATGGGTGAATTTAATTCAGGGGTTCATTACTATCGTGGGCAACAATCCCTTACAAGAAACGGAACAGCTCTCATAGTCAACAGAAGGGGAAAGCAGTACTGGGGTAGAACCTCAAGAATAACAAGGAGGCGATCTGTTTGGCAAACCCCTCCGCATCACAGTGATCTATGTTTGTGCTCGCTCAGCTCTACAGAGACCTACAACATCTTTTAGGATAAAATTTTAAAAGCCGTCATGTTCAGCATAGGGGACTGGAATGCTAAAGCAGGAAATCACAAGATAAGTGGAGGAACAGGGAAGTTTGGCCTTGGAGTACAAAACGAAGCAGGGCAGAGACTAGTAAGAGTTTTGTCAAGACAACTCACTGGTCAAAATAAACAGTCTTTTTCAACAACTCAAAAGGCAGCTCTACACATGGACATCACCAGATTTATTATATACTTGGCAGACAATGGTGGAGAAGCTCTATATATTCAGTTAAAACAAGACCTAGAGCTGACTGTGCCTCAGATCATGAGCTTCTTACTGCAAAATTCAGACTTCAACTGAAGTAGGGAAACCATCAGACTATATAGATATACATCCTTTATGAATACGAATTGGAGGTGATGAATAGATTTAAGAGATTAGGTCTGGTAGAGTGCCTGGAGATCTACGGACAGAGGTCTGCAATATTGCACAGCAGGAAGCAATAAAAAACATCCCGCTTCCAAAAGAAGAGCAAGAAAGCAACTGCCTGATGAGGCTTCACAAACAGCTAAAGAGAGAAGGAAAGGGAAAGGGGAAAAAGAAAGATACCTAACCGAATGCCTAATTCCAGAGAATAACAAGGAGAGATAAGGTTTTCTTGAATGAGCAATGCCAAGAAATAGAAGAAAACAACAGAATCAGAAAGACAAGGGATTTCTTCAAGAAAATGACATGATAAAAGACAGAAGGGGTAAGGACTTAACAGAAGCAGAAGACATTAAGAAGAGGCAGCAAGAATATACAGAAGAATTATACAAGAAAGATCTTAACATCACCAGTAACTATGACGGTGTGGTTACTGATGAAGAGCCAGACACCCTGGAGAATGGAGTCAAATGGGCCTTAGAAAGCATTGCTAGTCATAAGGACGCTGAAGGTGCCGGAATTGCAGTCGAGCTACTCAAAACCCTAAAAGAAGATGCTGTTTAAGTGCTGCACTCAACACACGGCACATTTGGAAAACTCAACGGCGGTCGCTGGATTGGAAAAGATCAGGTCAGGACCAATCCTAGAGAAGTGCAATGTCAAAGAATGTTCCACTCACCTAACCATCACGCTCATTTCACGTGCCAGTAAGGTTATGCTTAAGATTCTGAAAGCGAGGCTTCAGCAATATGTGAACCAAGGACTGCCAGAAGAGCAGGCTGGCTTCTGAAGAGGCAAAGGAGTAAGTTGCCAACATTCGTTTGTTGGCTTATGAAGAAAGCAAGGGAGTTCCAGAAAAAAACATCTACTTCTGCTTCACTGACTACACTGAAGCCTTGGACTGTGTGGATCACAATAACATGTGGCAAGTTCTTAACGAGATGGGAGTGCCAGCTCACCTTACTTGTCTTCTGAGGAACCTGCATACGGACCAAGAAGCGACAGTCAGAACCAAACATGGGACAACTGACTGGTTTAAGATTGGAAAAGGAGTACGATAAGGCTCTATGTTGTCACCTTATTTAAGTTATGTGCAGAGTAGATCATGTGAAATGACAGGCTGGCTGAATCAAAAACTGGAATTAAGGTTGCTGAGAGAAATATCAACAATCTCGGATATGCAGACGATACCACTCTGATGGCAGAAAGTGAAAAAGAATTAAGAAGCCTCTTAATGAGGGTGAAAGAGGAGAGTGTGAAAGCTGGCTTGAAGATTAACATTAAAAAAACTAAGATCCTGGGGTAGCTAGGTGGTGCAGTGAGTAGAGCACTGGCCTTGGAGTCAGCAGGACTTGAGTTCAAATCCAGCCTCAGACACCTGACACACTTACTAGCTCTGTGACCTTGGGCAAGTCGCTTAACCCCAATTGCCCTGCCCTCCCCTCTCCAAAAAGCAAACAAACAAACAAACAAAAAAAACTAAGATCTTAACAACTGGTTCCATCACTTCCTGGCAAATAGAGGGAAAAGAAATGGAAGCAGCAGTGTCAGATTTTGTATTCTTGGCCTCAAGATCACTGCAGACAGTGACTGCAGCCATAAACTTAAAAGATACTTGTTCCTTGGAAGGAAAGCTATGGTTTTTTCAGTAGCAAAGTGTGGCTGTGAGAGCTGGACTACAAGGAAAGCTGAGTGCTGCAGAATCAACACTTTCGAATTATGGTGCTGGAGAAGATTTTTGAGAATCCCTTGGAGAGTAAGCTGAAAAAAATCAGTCAATACTTAAAGAAATTAATTCAGACTATTTATTGGAAAGACAAATTACAGAAGGTGAAGCTTAAATACTCTGGCCACGTAATGAGAAGACAGGACTCACTGGAAAAGACCTTGATGTTGGGAAAGATTGAAGACAAAAGGAAAAGGGGCCAGCAGAGGATGACATGGACAGATAGCATCATGGAAGCAATCAACATGAGCTTGGATAGACTTGGGGAGATACTGGAGGACAGAAGGGCCTGGCATGCTATGTGATCCATGGGGTTATGAAGAGCTGGACAAAACTGAATGAACGAACAACATATTCTTGATTTCTTTATAATGTGCGATGATGAGTGTAAGGGAGTTCTCACTTCTCAAGCTGCTTTTCTGTGATTTTTCTCACTTTGAAAAGAGGATTCTCTGAAGGCCCTGATGGCATCAAAGAGAGCCCAATTCTCTGATACCTCATGGAGAAGCTCTAATTTCTCCAGTTCCCACTGATGCTCAAGAATAAGGCTGTCTCCTCTGGGCCGCCAGCCTGCTAGGTTCTCTTCTCCACGGACATAGGCCACGGATGTGTCTAAAACTTTTCTTCTTCTCCTTTGCATACCTAAAATGGAAAAAACAGAAAAACTTCAGAAGAACATATCTTTACTTTGTAGTATCCTCCCTGGTCCTCAAAAAATTAATGATCCACTAACTCACCAATCTGTGCTTGACTGATTTGGTTTGAATTGATTTCCGTAGACTCAAGAGTTTCGCAAATTCTATTCAGCCTCTCCCAACTCTCCCCACCCCCCGCCAAAGAAAGAAAATCCTACACGTTTTAATTTCAAATTTTATTCTCCAAGACACTGCTTAGCTCCCAGTGGGCTGTGAAACAGTGGACCCACTATCACACTACTGGTGGAATTGTAAATTAGATCAGCCATCTTGGAAACTAATTTGAATTCTATTCCCTAATATACCCTTTGGTCCAGAAATTCCACTGTTAGGCCTAAGGAGGGAAATGGCAAGAAGGAACTAACACGTTAAAATACTCATCCTTTGCGGAACTTTTTGAAGTAGTGAAGAAGTGGAAGCAAGCAGATGCCCAGTGACTGGGGCGGGGAGGAGGGAGTGGCAGAATAAGTTGTGCCACACAAAGGTAATGGAACATGATTGTGCTATGAGGAAGAGAGACGTGCAGAATGACTTCTATGAACTGATCCAAAGTGAAGAGAGCAGAACCAGGGAAAGGATATGCAATGACTGTGACAATGTCAACAGGAAGAGCCAGAACAACAAAACGACTTAGTGAAATTGACTGCTATGAAACTGTCATGACCAAGGCTGGCCTCAAAGAAGGAAGAGGAGGGGAGCCTCCCCTAATTTCTTTGCACAAGTCGAGGACTCAGTGTGTGAAGCACTGCATATGTTGTCAGACTTTTTTGATGTTTATGTTGAGCTCTTTTCTTCCTCTCTTTTTTATTTTTTGTTAAAAGAGATTGCTCTTTGGAAGGGAGTAGATATAATAAAAAGTCTCAATAAAAATGGAGATTAAAAACCCCCCAAACCTTTCAGTACTGCTATAAAGACTTAATTTCAAATTAAAGGCTTCATCTTTTCTGTATGAATCAAGCACGTGAAATTCTGGTTTCTACTTAAACATGCTTCCTATAGAAACAACAATCCATTAGGGATTAAAAAGTTCTTATTCATTCAACTAAGCCCCTCTTGCTCTCTCTGATACTATTTACAGAGAATGTGAAGATTTCCTTCAGTCCATGGGGCTAGTGATAAAAGGGATGAAAGCCATCAACTTATACCAAAATATATGCTTTGATAGCAGTTAGAATATACTTTAATATTTCTAAATGGTACTGATTCTTTTTGGTTTCGTGATATCTTAATATGCTGTCAATTACCTCCAGGAGTCAAATTTCCAAAGCAAGTTCATTTTAATTCACTTTTAATTTCTAAGATATGCAGCATTCTACGCATCTTGTTGTCAGGATGATTTTCAAAATTGTGTTGCAGCATAAGAAACAAAGGGGAAACTCGCCATCACTCTCAATAGAATAATTTGTGAGAAGATACATTATAATAAAATAAAATTTTTGTTATGAAAATTTTTACTTTTAATCCAAGTGGATGTTTTCTAGCTTTCTGGAACAACATAACTCTACCAACAAGTATTTGTAGCACCCATGAGTAAGTATAACATTACACACAAATTGGCAGCTGCTTACCAGGACTGCCTGTGTCTGCCATTTTGCACAAACTGAGTTCATAAATTCCGGTTACACGGTTTCTGTTTAAAAAGAAAACAAACAAAAACAATCCCATCAATTTTCATTAACAGAGATATGAAAAAACAATTTCTCTTTCACACAACATGTTAGCTTATATCCATAAAGATGATCACCCTTCTCAAAGACAATGAAAAGTATCCTAGAAATAATAATGGTATTTGCATAGAATTTTAAGCTATACAAAGTTTTTTACCCTAATAACTATTTGAAATAGTGTGAGTATTGTTATCTCAATTTCACAGATGAGGAAACTGAGGCACAGAGTGGTCAAGTGTCATGTCCAGCACAGCTGTGCTGGACCCTTATGTTTTAGAAGGAGGCCAGGGAACTTGACTTTGATTCCTAGAAATATACTAGAATGTATTAACAAAGACATAGTGAAAATTTTAAAAAGAAGGTCATGGTCACAAAAAGTTATGCAAAATCATTTATTCAATGCTTTCTTTGTGCAAAATACTGGGGCTACAAATAGAAAAGGAACATACGCCCTATCCTAAAGAAGCTTTCCTGCATTAGACTGGGAATTCCTTGAAGGGAGACACTGTCTCCAGTGCTTAGCACAGTGCCTGGCACACACAGTAAGTGCTTAATAAATGTTTACTGACTGAACGACATTCAAATGGAGAGCCAATGAAGTTAGGAAGTTCCAACTGTGAGTCAGAAAAGTCTGGTGTTCATTAGGGTGCAGCAGCAAAATAGATGGTAATTCATCTTCTTTAATACATTTCCATTCAAAAAACTCTAACCTGTTTCTGACAGTGAACCATTTCACGATGTGAAAGGCTCGGAAGTGAAAAGGACTTTCCTCTCTGCGACTTTAGTAGCTGTGGCTGCTAAGGAGGCAGGAGTCACAGCACCTGCAGAAGCACTTGTCAGATCACATTTCCACAAAGCGTATTCCCTAGACAATGACTTCAGGGCTTAGGCTTGAAGCAGGGTCGATGGTCTGGATACCACTGTTTTTTCTGGGCCTCTTAGGCTCAGGGTCCTGAAGAGTCTATGAGTATTAAAATATAACTACCAGCAGCGTAGTATGGAATCTTTGTCTGCTAACCAATGAGTTATAGAGTCATAGAATTTAAGACTTGGAATGGACCTCAAGTCCAACACATACCTAAAAAAGAATCCACTCTAGAATATACTGAACAAATGGTCATCCAGTATTTGTCTGAAGATTTCTATTGAGGAGAAATTTGCTACTACCTGAGATAGCTCATTCCACTTTGGGAAGTCTGTCCTTATTTCAGGCCTAAATTTGCCTCTGCAATTTCTGCCCATTTACTTCTGGTTCTGCCTTCTTGGTCCAACAAAACAAGTCGAATCCTTCTGGAAGACAGCCAGCATCCCTGAATCTTACCTTCTCTAGGCTAAACACCCTTAGTTTCTTTAACTGATCCTTATTTTGAATGAACCGGGGTCCTTTCACTGTCCTGGGTACCTGTCCCTCTTCTGGATGCTCTCCAGCTAATCAGTGTCCAATTAAACTGCGGCACCCAGAAATGAACAGACTCCTCCAAATAACTGTCATCTCCTTGTTCCTGGATGCCATACATCTTTCAATCCAGAATAAGACTGCTTTAGCTTTCTTGCCTGTCACATCACAATGATGATTCCTATTGAGCTTACCATCGGGCCACTACAACCCCCAGATCTTTTTCAGACTAACTACTGTCTACTTGCATGTAAATTTGGTTTTCAAAAAGCTATTTTAGAAATTATTGTACTAATTTATCAATGATTAAAATGGACTATCTAGTACTAGCTTTGCAATACCATATTAAGGGAATATTAGAATGAAATGGAATAGAACTTAACCATTTCAAGAAAAATTTGGACTGGACAATTTGTAAAAA
Organism: Phalanger gymnotis; assembly: GCA_028646595.1. Classification (NCBI taxonomy): domain Eukaryota; kingdom Metazoa; phylum Chordata; class Mammalia; order Diprotodontia; family Phalangeridae; genus Phalanger; species Phalanger gymnotis. The sequence goes on along the minus strand of CM053622.1, from coordinate 807,703,459 downwards.
CTTACGAGTCTGGGGACTTGGAGTAACCACTCCCAAACAGGCTGCGAAGAGAACGTGGTGGCGAGATCTTGGCATCTCTTGAATAGAAGACCATACAAACATCCTTAGTGATCACAGCTGGTTGAATGCAATGGTCAAGCTGGAAGCAGACAAGAACATGCTAAGGACTGAAACAAAGGCGTGCTACGTACAATTAATTAGTGGTGCCTAAGTACTACAGACGGAAGGTTGTATTGAGACAGATTTTACTCTTACGGGGCAAAAGAAGATTTTACAGCAACTCCTCAAACACGCTTAGAGTCCATGTAGTACGCCTCCCACCAGCCTGCGAGCTTCTTGTAGTTTTTTCCTTTCTACCTCTAGTACTTAGCTCAGTGCTAGGCACACAGTAGGAGCTTAATAAATGTTTGATGACTTGACTACTATAGCAATGTTCTTGGTAGTCCATCAGGAGAGATGTGACCGTAGGGACTAGGCATTGACTTTGGGCATATCTACAGTACCATAATCTGCCAATTCATTCAATTAGTCAACATGTATTTATTGAGAATCTACTATGTAGATTCAAGCACTGCACCTTTCAAATGTGTTATTGTTTTCAAATTATTTTCAGGCTGCTTCCACAGAGGAACTAGTCTGCAGCCAATTACAGGCGCATTCCACAACTATAAGGACACATTCTAAGAAGAACAGTGGATCCTTAGCATGCTAAAATTTCAACCATAATAAGAGTCATGCCCTTTTGGTTAACAAAAGACACACATGTAGTTTAATCTGTGTCTGGGAGCTCCTGAGGTGGGAACTTCCTATACCAGGGGAGGGGAACCTAAGGCTTTGAGGCCACGCATGGCCCTTTAGGTCCTTAATGAAAGGATCTGTTCTGTAAAACTTGGACTCAGTCCAAAGGCTGCACTCAAGAACCTAGAAGGCCGCACGTGGCCTCGAGGCCGCAGGCTCCCCACCTCTGTGATCTATACCCATGCGGCCTGCTGCTTACAGCTTTAGAGAATCACCCCGGGGCTGAAGAGGCTGAGTGACCTGTCGCACTGCTGATAAACTTGAAGCCAGGTCTTCCTGCCTCCTAGGCAAGCCACGACATGACGCTTCCCTTTATCTACTATACCCAGACCAGTCACAGCAGAAAGCAATTAAACAAGGTTTCAGAATATGGTAGAAAAGTAAAGGTGCAAGATCGCCATCCAACACTTGTCTCGGCATTTACTGCTCTTGGATGCAGCATCCCAGGTCTGAATACATCTCCGGTAGCCCAGACCTAACCACAAACACAAAAGATCAGGACCCTCTCACCTCTAGGTATGCAGACAGGGTCATGTAGATCTTTTCTCCATAGGGTGTAACTCTGTTCAGCAGGAGGGAATTATGCAAAGAGCTGTCCCACACAGCCTCAAAACGATAGAAGGTCCTAAAGTAAGTACAAGGAGGCAGTGTGATCCAAGGGAACCTATGATCACTTAGGACCAGGAAACATCATTATCAAATAACATGTTGTACACCCATGAGGAGGTGATATTACGATATGTCCCACAGAAATGCCCCCGAAACCTTCAGTGTATTATTTATCAAGTGGTTCTTCAAACACATCAGAGCATGGCCCTAATCCCCAGCAATGTTGAGGAGCAAAAGGTACATCCAGATCAGCATTAAGACCCATTAAACTATTCTTTGTCTGAATTCAGACTGTCTTCCTCCTATGAGAGAGAAAGAGAAAGATCTGGAAGATTAACACAAATGAGGGGAGGGGAGTGGGAGTGAAGGGTGGGGGAGTGGGGAGAAGGAAGAATACATAAGCAGCCCTATCAGCCATTAACTAGAGCTAGAAACAAATACTCAATTTGTAAGCCCTAGTCTTTTTATCTCTAGAGACCCAGTTAACATGCCATCCAGTTTTCTTGCCCTCAGAAAAGCCAGAAGAAGAGGTCTCTATTCAATGAGCTCTCCAATCACAGTCATATTTTGTAGGACTGATAAAGATGGGCACTATAATTTAAATACAGAAAATTATCTTTTGAGAGTCAGCATTAGATAGCAGATAGAGAGCAGGACCCATTAGGATAACAGCAATCAAATGCTGCCTCTGATGTATACTGGTGGTGCAACCCTGGGTGGGTCACTTAACCCTTTCAGTGCCCTAGGACTACAAAATGCAGAGCAAATATGAATCTGCATGTGAATCACACGATAAAGGAAATTCTTCTCTAGTAGGTTTCTACATCAACAAAACCACAGAGTTGGGCAAAAAAAATTTTTTTTTAAATATTCAGCTAAGTCTTTTGTCAGTGGAAAAAGCAAAAGAGAACATCGTTTGTTAACCTGCCAAATAATTCACTCTAAAACTCAATTATTGACATAAAAGAAACTGTACTAACACGAAACTTTATTCATTAAGGACACCAATAAACAAGTTCTCATGTCTCTTCCCCGTTCCCACAGGGAAAACTGAGTGGTACTGACTAACCTCTCAATAAGGGACTTAGAAGAGAGTTTAAGTAGAGAGCTTCTGAGTGGAAGTAGAAAAGGAGCCTTTTCTCTCACACACTTGGACACAATTGTTTAGCTTTCAAGGTCTGCCAACATCTCACTTGTAGCATTTTACTGAATACTATTGTAAGTGTGGAAATTGCCCTTAATTCCTAATGTTGTCCACTATTTCTTGATGCTAAAGTTTAAGTCCCAGAAGAGGATTCTGATTCAGGACTTGAGAATAAGGTTTCCTCAACAGTCTCCACAAAGGCAAACTGCTATATCCTTCCAGAGAATTCCTTCATACCTCTTCCCTGACCTATGACAGAAAAATCCAAGAAACCTTTACCAGGCCTTCTGATGCAATAAGTCCTTGGCACTGCTGGCTAACTTTCTTAACACCTTTGTCCCCTTTAGGCAAGACTGCCAAAGAGGCCTCTAGACTCCTTAGTTTCTAGGTTTTCACAGCAGTGTGGTGGTCCCTGTTGATTGCATTTTGTAATTGCAGCTTCATTCAAGATTCTTTATGGACCATTGTGATACACTCTGTCTTTCTCTTGGAGAGACAGGGCAACGAAAGCACATGAAAAGACAACACAAAGGGGAGAGGGGGATGAGAGTATGGGAAACAGCAACGGGGGCAGGGGTGGAGGAAGAAAGGGTGAAAGAGGGGGAGGACGGGAGGGAGGAAGGGAGGGGGAGAGAGGGGGAGAGAGAGAGAGAGAGAGAGGGGGAGAGCGAGAGAACCTAACAAAGGGAAACCAAGTCTCTCTTGAATAAACCTTTTACTCAATTAACCATTGTTTAAGGCCAAATTCTACTCTTTCACATGGTTCAGGATAACTTAAATTTAATGAAAGTTTCAATTATCCCCAAGTAATCCAGGATGCACACATTCTCTTTTGACTTTCTGTATTTTACATCAGAATGGGAATATTGCTACAATGACTCAATATCACAAATTCTTATATTACTATATGTAATCTGTAATTGGCTACATTATTTCCAATACATCTAGTTTGGCTATGTTTAGTGTTACTAGGCAGGTTACATGATTCAAAATTAGTGAGCCAAAGGTTCCAGTTCGCACAGGAAAACTTGGCATTTCTATAATTCAGGGTCAATTTTCCAGCTTGCATCAAGTAGGACAATAGGGCATAAGAGTTAGGGCAAACACACCAAAGAATTGTGGAAGTTTTTGATACCTCCTGATGACAATTGAAAACTTTCCTTCCAAGCAGACCCCTTGGTATAGAGTTCCTTTGGGGTAAGTGTTTTCAGAGCCTGCAGCATGTCAGAAGACTTGAGTTCAAGTGCAAATGGTATCCTTTCCTAGCTGTGAGCCTCTGAGAAGGTCCCTTTCTTTTGCAGAGATCCTGTGAGCACCTACGTAAAGAATGGTTGGCCCACAAAGCCTCTGAGGGCTCTTTCAAGCTACACCTTAGTGGAGAGTCATTTTCTTTGGAGGTTAAATTAGATAGATTGCTGGGGGAAGGGAGAGGAAGGGAGGAAAGAGAAGAGGAAAAGAGAAACAGACAAGGGAGAATGATAAAATAATGGTTTTAGAGTGTAGTTTACAATGGCCCTCTTGGAGATATTTTTAACCATGGCAGTATTGTTGGGAAAAATGTATGGCCTCCTGGGGAGAGCAACAATTCTCCTCCCTTGAGTTTGAAGGTTAGCTTAGCTTGTGTTTCCTAAAACTCTCATGACTTCAGAGGCACACCTGACAGGTTGCTCTGAAAGAGGATCAGGAGAGGTTATTCTCAAATGAGAGCACAGTAGAGAATCCATCAGACTACTAACCTATGGCAAAGGTTAACTAGGAGACAAGCCAATAACTCTACCTAATGCAAAATACCTGACAGCTTAAGCGATGGGTACTTGGGACTCCCCCTTTCCTAGATTAGGCAAAACACAGACATGGAAAATTTCTGATATAACACAAACATGGCCTTGTTCTGCTCCAAAGGGGAAGAGTGGATGAGCAGGGTAAAGAAGCCTCAATCACCAAAGGAAGAAGGACAAACATAAAGGACAGCGTGATTGACACCTTAAAGTTACTGAACAATCACTAAACATTTATGAAGCGCCTACTATGTGCCGGGCACTGTGCTAAGCCCTGGGGATACAACATTCGAGGTAAAAGAGCATCCTTGCCCTCAAAGAGCTCACAATCTAACAAACAACAAGCAGCAAATCTCTCTAGCTTTTGGCTTAAAGTCAGAAAATCAAAGACGGAGTGAGGGATTGTGAACTAGGGCTCAAAGACCAGGAACAGTTTGCTTTACAAATAAAAAGAATGAGAAGCAGCATGAAATTTACTCAGAAGTTTCCCATTGTGTAATTAAGAGCAAGATCACTTAAAAAGAGGAATTAAATGGAGCAAGTCTAGCATGTGGAAAAAACCGTAAATCATCCATATGCTGAACCGTGTTGATGAATAACAGAATTTCAGTGGAGAAAAAGAAGCTACTTCAGAACAATAAAAAAGAGCACAGATCCTGTGTCTTAAGCATCAGCTGAGAGGTTTGCAAAGGGAAGAGCACTAGGAGTTAAAAGTACAGTTATAACAACATAAGGCAAAGCATTCTGCTAAACAAGAACTTTATGTACATAAGAAGCAAACAAAAAATACCTAGGCATATCCTTATCAAGAAACGGCCTGCAAAAACACAGAAAAAGCTTGTTAGTGTAGCCAAAAGCGAGACAAGAAAGCAGAAAAATAAAAACAGAAAAGGAAAAAAACGATCTGCTAAGAGAAAATAATTAGAAAACAACAGTGTAGACACTCAGCCAACAGATCTGCCCAAAGCCCCCATCAGATGCGGAGCCATGCTTGGTTACAGCATCTGGCCGCTAGGGGGAGGGGGGGCGTGGCGGCGGCGGGCGGGGCAGGCAGGAGTGGCTCTCCCTGTCCCCCCCTTCCCCAGCCGTCTTTGGAGCTGCCTGAGTCCTACAGAAGGTGAAGATGAGAATTCTAGGGAGGGAAGGGATCTGATATATAATGTAATGTAGAAAGACCGCTATAGGACTAGGCAGAATGGAACTGCTTAGGCCTTGGTGATGTCAGTCCATTCTTCACATCCACAAGCCCCTTCTAAAGATACACAATGAACTGACTTGGTACTGTGAGGTAAATGCAGACTAGGTATATTTGAAAATCCATTCTCCCAGGCTGTAGTTTTCTCTTGGCCTGCCAAGATGGGTGTACACTGAGTCTTGTTAAGGGTCTCTAGATACTGATGGGCTCCTTGAACTCCACCAGCACTCCAAGCTTCTTTCTATATGTATTTTGCTAGGCATCACTGTATTCCCACAGACAACACGGTGAATAATACCAGTTATTGGCAGCAGGGGGCAGCCTACAGACGGGGAGCTCCTCTTGGCTGCTCACTAGCCTTAGACATGCTGGATAGGCTCCCAGTCAGCCTCTGCCTCCCTCTTGCCCTTCAAATGTCATAATCTGGGTCTTTCCATTCCTCTGTCTCCTAAGGCATTTGTTAATATACTTATCTTATCACTGACTTATGACACAATCAACATAAAAAAGATTCTTAAAATGGAAGGGGTCTTAGAATACAGAGAGGCAGCAGCCTCCCCAGCTGATGACAACTGTACCAGCATGTTAAAACAAATAATCTAAAGGAAATTAAATGGGTTCATTTATTTTGAGCACATTTTCAGGAATAAACAAACAGGGCAAGTTAAATTATGCAGAAACCAACAGTAAGGCCCATATTAGAACACTGAGACTGCCATCCTGAACCATAGAAGAGACCAAAAAGTTCTGGCTTCCCCACAATGAACGCTTTGGTCCTTTCCCAGGCAAAGAGAAACTCTTCTATTAAACTGGGACCCAGTGAACACCTCTGAAATGAGTTTTAGTCTGACAGAGGGAAAGAAGATGGCCATTTAATCAAGACATTTACAATGATCAATATTACTGGGAAAAGGAAATGCAAAAGACTTAAAGACAAAAAGAAGTTAGGTCTTTAGATCAATCCTTCTAGGTTATAGAGATCTGTGTGCAGATTCACCACTGTGAACCAAGACAAAGAGGAAAGCAATGAGCAGAATCAACAGAGTTCCTCCAAGCAGGAGCAGCAGGCCTGGCTACACACAACAGGCTCCATTAAACGCTAAAGGGGTGGAAGGAGTAAGGGGGAACGTGTCTCTGCTGAAACATTGCTGTTAACAGTATCTCTTCCACAGCAACCACTTCATAAAAAAGTAGTCTTAATGATGCCTTATCTTTATCTCGACTCTCTGGTTAGCATGCCGAGGCTCCCCGCCCCCTTTTCTCTTTACTTCATTAAAAAAAATTATTTTCCCATCTATATGGTGATCACTACTATAAACACATACACACAGAGAGTTATTTTGTTGGCAGCATGAGGACATCTGAAAAAAGAATGGAAATAAGTCTCCCAAGAACCTTCAGTGATACAGGGCTCAAAGTACATTCTAATCAGGCCTCATCAAGCTGAGTGTCTTCAGGGGGCCCTACCTGCTAGAGTTGTGGGAAGACTTCAGATACTTGGCAGAGATGATGTTCAGGGAAAGAATGGCATCAACAGCAGCTTCATCCACCTCTGCTTTGCTCCTGATTCGACCTGAGGAAGAAAGTTGACGTTAGTGTCAGAATACATTCCCTAAGACAAAAAAGCAACTCCCTAGACCACAAATTAGTAAATTAATTCAAAATCCTAATGCTCCAGGGGCAAGGAGGGCTCCTCGGGTTGGCTCTTCTCAGTGCTTAGGCCTCTGCTTTTCTCTCCATGTGCTTTTCCTAGGGGACCTTGACCCCTTCACTTCCACTGCCACTTGTGACACCTTTCAAGATTCTCTCCTGGGCTGGGAAAGAAGTGGTGGCGGGAGGAAAATAAGTGTCCAAGTGCTAGCTCTGCTCCTCACCAGATGGGAACCTGGGGCTAGTCATTCCTCTACTCTAAGCCCTGATTTCCTGACTCCTAGAATGGGCTAGAATACTAGAACAGACCATCTCCAAGGTCTCTCCATCTCTAATACTCTATGACCTTTCACTCAAAGGTACTTCTAATTACACACAGGAAACATTCTATGTAGATGTTCCATCTTTATCATAAACTTGTGTCACAAGACAAACTTATCATCTACAACAGACCAGGCTCTCCTTTCCAATGTCTTTCAGTGGTACCAGTTTTCTCTCATGAACTCAGACTTAAAATTTCAAAATAATCACTAAATCTTGCATCTTATCTCCCATGTGAAGTTAGACATAAAATTCTATCATTTCTTCCTATAAAACATCTTGCATTCATCTCCTCTTTTTATCTCCACTGTCATCTGCATTTAAATCAATCAATGAATTAAGCATTAGAAACTTACTTATGGCAGTCACTGAGAAGAAAAAGTCAATATACAAAAGAATTCCTGCTCTCAAGGAGCTTATGTTGTAATGTAGACACACAGACATCTACATGTAGGACAAACACAAAACAAATAAAAGGTTGATAGGGAAGGTGGGCACTAACAGCTGGGAAGAGCAGGAAGAAGGGCCTGAACTGCTTCTTAAAGAAGTAAGAAACAATCACCTCATGCCAGGACTACTGCAGCAGGATCCTGAATGGGAATTCATCTCACCCAGCCCCTCAAATTAATTTCCCCCAAATGCCCACGTACAATATTCACATTCCTTCTCTATTCAAGAGCCATTACTTGTGCTATGCTCCCCCTCCCTCCTCCCCCGATCTGGCCCTAGACTACTATTTACCAACTCAGCTCAGGCATCACCTTCCCTGCTTCCTTAGATGTTTGCAATCTCTCCCTCCTTACATTCTCTGTATTTACTTACCCACATACATGTCACATCCCCTGAGCAGAAGGCGAGAACTTTATGTGGGTGACCTCAAGGCCTAGCATAATCCACAACACACAGTAGGGGCTTATCAAGTGTTGGACTGAACTGGATTCATGATTGAGGCTCAAGTCTAACTCATTTCCAACCGCCCCGCTTAACACTAATCTGTACTTTTCCTGAACTTCTGCGTACTGCTCACTAGGACACTACTTACTCAATGACTTAGCGCATCAATGAATGAACTCATAAATCAGTAAATAGACACTTGTCATCTACTACGTGCATAGCAGTAGGGTTGTGCCATACGGGAGACAGAAAATTTAGAGAAGATAAGGTTCCTGTCCCTAGCAGGGGAAGGAAACAAACACAACTATACTGTGCCACAGAATTACATGGTAAGTGCATCAGAAAGCTAAAAAATGAAGGCGTGTGTGAGATTAGAAGGGAAGGGCTATTGCCCAGCAGCAACAGGAGCCAAGTTCCTGTAGGAGTTAGAGGTTGGGCTGTGATGAGTTGTGATTCCACAGGTGAGGAAGGGAGAAGGAAGGTATCTCAAGCATAGACAAACCATGAGCAAAGGCATGGAGGAGGTGTGAAGGCACAAAGTAAGTATGTTTTTGTCTTCCCAACAATACTGCAAGCTCCTAATGGGAGCTTTTATAATTTTTAGAACTCTTTTATGATTCCCACAACTCCTGAAAAAGAGTGCTTTTACACAGTAGGTAATTAATATGTATGTGTTGAATGAATGAATGATTACTGTGACAGTAATAGGAGGGAAAGAGGAAAAGTCAATTTCAGACCCAAGACTCCTATGCAATGTGTCTGTGTCCATCTGTCTTCCCTAGTTCAGACTTCATTAAGGCCTAGGAAGTACAGCTGAAAAAAAAAAAAAGATCCCTGGATTTCTTTTCCCTCCAGCAGGTGCACTTACCCACCACCAGCTCTCGAACATCCTTCCAGTGGAGCTCACTGCCCTTCTCGTGGATAATGGTCACTGTGATCCTCCGCTGGATGCCCTGGGAGGAAAGCAGAGTGCTGGGTTAGTGTGGCTGCCCCTCTCTCGTCTGCACCATCGGCCCACTCTTTGGGAGCAGGGGGCTGTCTGAGCCATCGTGCAAACAAGTATAATGAGACACCAGCTGGGAAACATCCATTCTAACTGAGCTTCCTCCCTCCCAGAAGGGGCTTGAGAGCATCCTCACGGGAGGATGTTTGGGCTGAATAATCTTCATTCCTACTTCTTTCTCCATTTACGGAATACAGAGTGTACCGCAAAATTTCTTTAAACATTACAACACAAAAGCCGTACAAACTATATACTAAATAACTAGGTGTGTTCGTGGGAACTGTACTACCTAGCTGCTTAATGTATTATTATAGAGATACAACATATCTAAATGCTGTGCAAGCTTTAAAAAGCTCACGTGAAGTTGTAACTCTTTTTGAGACTCAGCTCCCCATCTCCTTAGTCTGGAAGCACAACGGCCACAGTTCCAATGCCGATGAGCACAGCTTTGGCCTGTTCTTTTGTCCCATGAGGGCCAGCTTATCCTTCCTTGGGCTGACTGGTGATCCTTGGCTACTGATGCTGGACACCTGAGGACATCAGATGGCCTTGCTGCTCAGAACTTCCGAACAGCAGCAAGGGCTACAGGTGTGCAGCAACGTACCCAGAAGTTGTTATTAACAAATTTCTTCAAATCATCTTTAAAATAACAAGGACACATAGCAAAGCAGCAAGAGGAAAAATTCAAAAGTCAAATTTATGAAAAAAAGTTACAGGAATCCTATTATTTCTCTCCGCCCCACTACCTATAAAGAAATCTCTCATGAAGGGGAGAGTGAACATTAGACAAAAATGCTTCTTTTACTCAACAATTTCAATGCTTGCTCCCAAGCCCCTTCTCCTTTATTAGTACCTGGTGAAGCAGAAATGTTCCTTGACAGGGAAGGCCTGCAGTGTGATCAACCACAGCTGGGATATACCTGCATAAACATTGGCACAAAAAAAGGAGTTAGGATCACTAATCTAGCTAAACAAATGAGTATCGACCTTCTCAAGACCTTACTGATTACACAGCACAGAAACACAAAACCACAGAATCTGACAGTTGAAAAGAACTCAAGTCATTTAATCCAACCAATACATGAAAAAAGAGTTCCCTTTAGAGCATTCTCAACATGTTGTCACCTCATATTTACTTGAAGACATCCAGGGACAGGGAATCTGATCCCTGCTGGGTCAGTTCATTTCACAAGCGGATAGCTTGGAAGCGTCTTCTAACATAAAGGCAAAATCTTCTCCCAACCTTCCATATATTATTACTAGTTCTACTTCTGGGATAAATAGAACAAATCTCATCCCTCTTCCATGTGAGAAGCCTTAAAATACTTGAAGAAAGTTATCCTGTGCCTTCTAACTTTACTTTTCTACAAGCTAAACACCCCTAGCTCTTTTATAGGCCCCTCCAGCTATTATCTCCCATCTCCTCTTTTCCAGGCTAAATTTCTCCAGCTCCTTCAGGCAATTCTCCTGGCATGACCTTGAGGACAGTCACTCTCTTGGCTGCCCTGCCTCTGAGGCTTTTCAATTTACCAATGCCCTTCCTCGAATGTGGCACCCAGAACAGTCCAGTACTCTGAATGTGGTCTGACCAGAAAGAAAGACAGGCCCTCACCCTGGACGCAGGACTTCTTTTAATGCAGTCCGAGTCTGCATTAGCTTCTGGAGGACAAGTCGCACTGACGACCCACGTCAAGCTTAGAGTTTATTCAAATTTCCAGATCATTTTCAGACAAATCGCCGCCTCATAGTCGTAGGCCATTTCCATCTCTCTCTGATCCTGCACTTATGGATCCAAGTATGAGCATTCCATGTGTCCCACTAAGCTTCACCTCATTAAATTCAGCCCCACGTCGTAGAGTTTTGCCACCGGCATCTAGTGACTGCTACTACATCCTGCCTCTCAACAGCACCTGTTCACGCTGGTCCTAGAATTCATCGGAGGGTGATTTGCTTTGTTACTTAAATGAATCGCCTTTCCCGAGAATGTAAACAGTAACTGTATCACAGATCTGCCTCTTATTAAAGTCAAATCCTTCACATGAGCCTCATCATCAGATTCTTAGTCATTCGATCCATCGTTTGGCATAGTGCCTTAATGCCGAGGCGTCAAACATGCAGTTCACGGGTGCACGGTGGCCTGTAAGGCTACCCGGTATGGCCCCCAAACTGGACTGACATGTAAAAGGGAAATGGATCCTTAGTTGAGTGGTCCCCATTTCTATTTGAAATCAACACCACTGCACTAATGTACTAGGAGTTCAAAAATGGTTAAGATTATACACAAAACTAGAGTCAAAATTTTAAGCTTACAATTTTCCTTCAATTTTTGCTACTTTTAGAGTGCCTTCCTCTATGATATAGATACTAGTTTGCAGAAACATTTTAGACACAGCTTTACTCAATATTCACATTCATCATTTGCTCCCAGGATGGTAAGATCAGCTTGGATCTGTTTTCCTGATCCAGGGGAGGATCCTATCATTCAGAAACTATCTGAAATTCCTGACAACTTTCTGTGGAATAGTCTCCTATTCTCTTTGCTCCCAATGAAACCCACTCCGTGGGAGGAGAGCAGGACAACATGCCTGCAGGACAAAGCACAATGAGGTTAATAGGATTGCAGCTCTAGAGCTGGAAGGGTCGGAGACATCCTGGAGTCCATGTTCCATTTTACAGACAAGGACATTAAGGCCCAGAAAGGGGAAGGGACTTGTCCGGAGCCACGCAGTCAGTATGTGAGGGGAGATGTGAGCTCAGGCCTTCCTGGCTCCACGTCCAGGGTCCTAACCACTACACCATGTTGCCTCTCAGGTTGGTTCCATCGGTCCCTTCTGCCATCTGATAACAATGAAAGATACTAAGGCACATTTGTGGTTAGAAAGCTCTGTGATGTGAACCCTTGACTGGTGACGCAATGCTGAAATGACCAGTTCAGCTCCTAACTGTGATGACAGGGATTCAGAAAGTTGAACCTAAAGAATAAGGTACACAGAATAACACCACCACCACCACCAGCTGGCATTTCTACAGAGACTACTATGTACCAGGGACAGTGCTAAGGGCTTTACAAATATCATCCCGTGATCTGCACCATGACCCTCAGAGGGAGGTGCTATTATTAGCCTTATTTTCTACTTGAGGAAACTGAGGCAGACAGAGGTGAACTGATTTGTCAGGGTCACACAGGTAAGACAGGCCTTAGCTGTGGCCCTAGCAGCCACACACATGTAAGTGTACACACGTACACACACCCCACATGCCACAGCTCTTCCTTTCCAAGCCCTTTTCTTTACCGAGAAACATATTAAGATGGACTTACTCTCCTGTAGGTTCCAGTTCACTGATCTCAAACCAAACAAGAAGGTCATATTTGCTCATACTCTGGCCCAAGCTGGTTTTGCTCATAGTGTTCAACTTTGTTGCTGGCACTTTATGAAGAAAAAAATGAAAAAAAGACATTAAAGTCTTGCTTGCTCAAAGCCACTTACTAGAAATGCATGGTGTTCAAATAGCAGTCTTTGACACTTAGGTCACTTTGGTAATTGCCACAAAAGCCAGGAGAGTGATTTAGGGTAAGAAAACTGGAAGGTAGAAGCCAGAGAACATAGAGAATAAATATAATTTTTCCCTCTTAATCTAATGAATGAGGTAAATGGGTAAATGGTAGGTAGGTCCTCAAACAGTATACTGCATTTGTGATCTGTATCTCCATTACAGTCATGCCCTAAAAAAAGGGTACATGACATGGCACGGTACAGTTTGCATGTCTGAATCAGACACATCTAGATAGCACAGGATGAAAGTGATACAAATTGCATTAAATGCTCAGGTGTCTTTGTGGGAAGATTTAAAATTTAAACAAAATCTTTTCTACAATTTGCTTCAAAAGCATCTTTATGAGACCAAGAGCATAGCACAGAACCAAAAGTTCTAGGGTAGGGGTTGGCAAACTATGGCCAGAGTCCACCACCTGTTTTTGTAGGGCCCAAAAGCTAAGAATGGTTTTTACATTTTAAAATACAATAAAATTTTAAAAAGATATTCTTAGATGCTGAGCTGTACAAGAACAGGAGGAAGCCAGACTGGGTCATAAGCAGTAGTATGCTGACCCCTACTCTAGAGAACCATATTTTATAGTTTACAAAGCATGAATTATAATAAAGTTCCTTTTTTTCTGTATTTCTGAGAAAATGATTCAAGTCTGAAATTTCCATTTACACAAAGATCTTTCCTAATCGATGTGTAGTGTCTGTACCTCCAAATACAAGATTATGAAAGTTATTTTATATATTTACTTAAGATTTAAACTTCACACCTCAACTAACTCTGAAATGTTTGCATGAAAAAATTAGCCAGGATCCTAATTTTTTGCTAAGAATTTCCATTCCCCAAAAGTTATAATTTTGAAACACTATGTTAAATATAAACTTGAACTAAAGAGACGATAGTGTACTTGTAGAAATAGTAAGAATCTTAGCAGGCCATCATTCCAACCTTTCCAGTTTAAATATGAGAAAACTTAGGCCCAGAAAATTGAATGATTTCCTCAAGGTCACGTGGGTAGAAAATGACAAGAGAGGATTCAAACCCAAGACTTTTATCTTCAAATTCTTCTGGAAGCCATGGAGGAATTCTACTCCTACTCCTAAAATCTGTGCCCTCACCAAACTCAGCTTATTTAAGCTGATGGTGCCAAGCAAGAAAGAAAAAGAAGCCTTCACTCAGAGACACTTCTACATACGGAACTTTGAAACGAAAACCGCCTTGAAGTATAGAGCTTCTGAGGTCTAAGAAACCCAGCAGGATCTCCTTCTGTGACAAGCCAAGAAGGGCTTCCCAATATCTTTTTCAAAGCTATGTTTTGGGACTTCCTGACTAAATGAACTGTGTGTTAAATTTGCAGTATCCAAAGAGGACAGAAACACCTGTGCTTCATCCACACAAAACCAATGTCTTAGGAAGGTTCTACATCTAAGGTGGAAATGGTTTGGCCACTAACCATCTTGTTTAGGCACCCTCTCGTTCTGGCAGCCAGGGACAGGCAAAAAGAGAAAAGGCGGTAGCGGGTCAGCCCCATCCTGGAAGCTGGCGATGGCAGAAGATGCAAGGGCATTGGCGTGCTCAGAAAATACGTCCAGCACATGAACATTCACATAGCCAGACATGAGATATCGAATCAGTTCAATCTTTCTCTCATGGTCTGGTGAGAGGATGAAGAACCAGGGTACAGAGAAGGAGGAAGGAGAAAAAAGCGGGTTGGGAATTAGAGGGATGACAGTGTGGGAAAAGGAAGGAAATAAAAAGAAAAAAAAGATAATTGAACATGCAGAATAACTTGATTATGCAAAGAAAAGTTCTGAATCATTTCAAGGCAGCTAAAAACATGCAGGGAGCTGGGGAGTGGGGGTTGGGTTACGGTAAGGAAATGGACAGTTACAAGGAGGAGAGACAGGTGGGTTACCAAGATCTGGCAAATGCTTAGGAAGCACACAAGAGTGGTTCTAGGGATAAAATCTTAACTCTTCCCACTTATTGCTCTGGTTCTGAAGCTGAGGAGATAGCTGCTTTCTCCGGAAAATTTAAAGTTAAGTAATTTGGAAGAGTGGAAATCAGATTGTATCACACGCAAAAGCTGTTCAGAATGAAGGACATACAGACACACATATGACTCAATTCTCACCTGGTTTAGACAGCGGCATGGGTGGAGGGAAGAATCGCCGGGATGGTTGAGGAGGACTGTAAAGAAAAGAATTAAGTCTGATTTCCTACAGACTGAGAAAAGGTTTGGGGACTTGGGCCACCACCATTTTACTCTCTCTTTAAGTAAATCTTTCAGGTTTTTGTCTCAGTATTGCAGATGCTAGACCTCATTTCTCTTACATTAAAATGTTAACTTAAATACTTTTTGATGATTCTTTTGTATGTCTCGGCTAAAAATGGACAGTGAGAATTTTCTAGTTAATTTTGTCTTGATTAAAACATTATTCTATCATCAACATCATTACTCTACCACACACCAGTTCCTACGTATTTTTTTCATTCACTAGTTTAAATGTCTTAAGGGGAAGAAATTAACTATTCAGTATTGTTTCTTGGAGTTTGTGCTTCAAGAGATCTTTTACAGATAACTTTTTGACTTGCAGCTAATCTGAAGCATAACAGAGTGGCCCATCTCTGGTGAAGCCTCTTTCTACAGTCATCTGAGAGAATCTTAAAATGTCCTCAGAAAGTGGACCTTTGGTAAAGCCTCTGCAAAGCCAGTAACTTTAGTGAACATGGGGAAATACAGAGTGGCTGGGATAGTATTTGCCTTACATTCCTATAATGGTCTTTTTTTTTTCTGAGAAGAAAACAACTAAAAAAACCTCCTCTTCACTCATTTGATCCAAACCTGGGAAGCTCCTGTCCCTGAACATGAAGGGGGTGTTGCTGGTAATGCCCAAAAACTTCAAATACTATAGGCTTGGTCTTGATGTAGTCCACAAAGGATTCCGTTACCTCCACTGCAATCTAGCAAAGGGGAAAAAAAACCAAATGAGAGAAGTGAAAAGACTAACAAAAAAGGCTTTTTTCTTAGCTGAGATCTGAGTTCAAAGTATTAGTTCAACATTCCCTAAGAGTACATACGAGCACAGTACCAAGTACCTCCACAAAAAGGTTCCAATCTCTCTTCTAGATTTCCTTATGTGTGTCAGTTAGAATTTACATTATATATATGGGCCACCTTCCTCCTTCCTATCACAAATGAGAAGGCTGAGAGCCAGGGCTGGGTAGGTGAAATTCTAAGACTAGAAGTCAGGTTTTGATAGCCAATCTAGTGCTTCTCCTCCCACTGAGCTGTCTTAGAATCAGTATGTGAGGTGTGGCACCCTTTGGTGTGAGACTTTACTTCCACTGTGTTCTGCTCAACAAGCTCTCCCAGATGGCAATGATGGTTGTTAGCGTGACTGAGCCACTGGAGAGAGGCAAGCATGCTCTTGTGCTCCAGAGGGGCTTCTCCATATGTTCTGTGTAATTACTATTCTAGTTAGTCAGAGAATAGAGTGTAGCCTGGAGCCACACAGTCTATGGGGTTAGTTATTTGTCATCGGGAAATAGAACCCTGAATTCCAGAAAACACAAAAGACTTAAGGTTGTGAAAGTCATCTTTTACTATGTGCAAGCTGAGGCTGAGGTTAATGGCTTAGAATTTAACTGAGGATATGGTCACCTCAATAAAATGCTTATTTAACACACCCATATTTTTCTGGAGAGAAGACAGTAATTGACAAATGATATAATAAGCCCAAACTAATGGAAGATTTCATTAGCCCCTGCTACCACCCAATCATACACACACATACATATTGTTCACTAAGATGACTCACTGAAATTTGTACAGGACATGCTTACTCTTGACACTGAAGATTACATCACCACTTTAGGTGGTTCCCTCCATCTTCTCTACTCTATACTCCCCTTCTCCTTCTTGGGCAGCACCGCACCTCAACTTGGAGTTAATCTTCCCTTGGTCTGGGAAAGTTGAATGGAAACCATACAGTACTATCCATTCTTAGCCAAACTCTTAAGGAATTTAACGTATCGCTTACATTTTGAACGTGATAAAAGCCGAGAGGACTTCCCCTGCCATTGTTTTTTAGGGGTTCAGTAGAGAATGCTTCATCATGACGATGTAAGAAGCTAAATGAATAAAACAAACAGAGCTTTCAGTAACCTGAGTCACTAGGATCCTCATTTTCAAATCTATATTGTGGAAAAATACAGAAATCCAAAAGTGGATACTATTTACAAATTTACTACTATACATGTTTAAATAAATATATATGAAGACCAAGACAGCATAAATGAGAGTATTATTGAAATTAACACCCAAACTACTCAATATTCTTTAAAGCTAACTTCCAGAAACTGTTCTGGGGCTCAATCACTCAGTAGCACGTGGATCTGAAAAATTCCTTGGGGGTGGGGTTGGGTGAAGTAGAGAACTGAATGACCTCATTTTGGTGCTATAGTCATTGTTTAGAAAATCATGAAATTATTTCCTATAAAATATGTCTGCAAAGGCTTAAAATGTTATGAAATGTACTATGGTCTGTCAGTAGCATCTATTTTCCTGGAGATAGCTTATACAGAGCAACTACTGAGAGTGGACTGTTGAGACTAACAGTAAGTACTCTTTACATTTACAGACAATGAAAATTCTATTGCTAAGGAGAAATTGGGAATAAAAATGGTAGAGAACAAAATAGTAGTCAGTACATGAACTATTCTCAGACAACAGATGTAATATCCATTAGGAGAATATAGAAAAGCAAAGCGAGTGAAAGATCCAGAGGGGAAGGGATTTAAAAACATTCATTTTGCAGATCAGTTTCATGGTCTCAAGGAAAGCAGTAATTTTTAGCTTAATTTTTAAAATTTAATTTATTTAATATATTTAGTTTTCAGCATTGATTTTCACAAGAGTTTGAATTACAAATTTTCTCCCCATTTCTACCCTCCCCACCCACTCCAAGATGGCATATATTCTGACTGTCCCGTTCCCCAGTCAGCCCTCTCTTCTCATCCCCTTTTCCCTTATTTTCTTGTAGGGCAAAATAAATTTCTATGCCCCATTGCCTGTATATCTTATTTCCTAGTTGCATGCAAAAAAATTTTTTTTTCACATCAAAAACAGTAATTTTTAACACAAGGGATACAAAACATTGGTGAAAAATCTGTGTCTCGCTATTACTTTTTGCCATATAAAGAAGACCTTCCTATTGTTTCTCTCGTTTTTACTCCCTATCCTTTCTTTATTCTCTTTTTCTCCTTCTTAGCTATGTCTTATAAAGTTCCAGGTATAGGGTAGGTACTTGATAAATACTGACTGCACTTGCCACTGGTAAGGATCATGAAGTCCCACTGATAGCACTCGATTGTTCCACATCGTTTCCACTATTATCAGCAGAGTACATAATGACTATAATGTATGAGACTGGTCCATACATAAATCATATACCAGATCATTAACATTACTTTATTTTTATCTCAATTTCATTTTCTCTTCGGCACCTTTCTCTCTGCTCCCGCTCCATTTAGAAAGCAGGAAAAACAAAACCCAATACAAACAATGCATAGTCTAACAAAACAAATTCCCATGCTAGGCATGTAAAAAAAAAGAAAGAAAAAAGGTATCTCAATCTGTACTCTGACTCCGTCCTATCTCTCAGGAGGTAGGTAGCATTTCATCATGAATTCTCTGAAATTATGATTAGTCATTGTGTTGCTCAGAGTTCTCAAGTCTTTCAATGTTGTCTTTCGAATATGGTTATTATTGTACAAATTGTTCTGGTTCTGCTCACTTAACTATGCATCAGTTCATACAAGTCTTCCTAGGTTTACACGAAATCATCTCCTTCATCTTACAGCACAATAATATTCTACCACATTCATATGCCATAACTTATGGACCCATTCCCCAACTGATGGGCACCCACTGAGGTTCTAACTCTGCTACCACAAAAAGAGCTGCCGAAAGTATTTTTGGACATATGGGTCCTTTTCCTATTTTCTTGATCGCTTTGGGATACAGACTTAGTAGTGGCAATGCTGGTTTAAATGGCATATACAGTTTAATTTCTTTTGGGGCATACATCCAAATTGTTTTCCAGAATGGTTAGACTAGTTTACAGCTCTGCTCACAGTGTACCTATTTTCTGACATCCCTTGTAACGTGTCGTGCCCCATTTTTGTCAACTTTGAGAGTCTGATAAGTGTGAGGCAGGGCCTCAGTTTCTTTAATTTGCATTTCTCTATTAGTGATATAGAACTTGTTCATATAGCTATTGGTAGTTTGGATTTCTTCCTCTAAAAACTGCCTGTTCATATGCTTTGACCATTTCTCAGTTGGGGAATGGCTCTTTTTCTTGTAAATTTGAATCAGTCCCTTATTTGTAAGCTCCTTGAGGGCAGGGACTGTCTTTTGCCTTTTTTTGTATCCTCGGCCCTTAGCACAGTGCCTGGCACATAACAGGTGCTTAATAGTTACTTTGAATTGTTATACCTAACAAATGAATCCTTTATTAGAGACACTTGCTGTACTTTTCCGATTTTCTGATTCCTAATTTTAGCTGCATGGATTTTGTTTGTGCAATGTAGTTTCTGTCAAACTACTTTCCAGTTTTCTCAACAGTTTTTGTTGAATAATGAGTTCTTGCCTCAAAGCTGGAATGTTGGAGTTTATCGATCAGTAGGTTACTTCTGTTTTTTTGCTTCTGTTTCTCTGCCAGTACCAAACTGTTTTGTTGATGTTTATTCTCTTTTCGTATTTTTCTTATGTAGCTTTGACCCCATCCCCTGGCATTTTTAGGTCTTTTTCTTCCTTCCAGGAATTCTGCTTAGAGCTGCACTTTTCTCTGAAGCTTTGCATGTAAATGTTTTTAAGTCATTAAGATGTTTTTAAGTTATTCTCTTTATCTAGTTTTGTGGTTTAAGCATCCATATCACCACAACAGCTTTTCACAGTGGGATTCTTTTTTGGGGGGGTGGGGGTTGGGGGGAGGAACTCCTTCTAGCCTACTTCGGGGGGGAATGTCTGAGCTGAGTTTCTGTCCTCTTACATTTTTCTGTTGCTTTCACAGCTTAAGCTGAGGACCTAAAAACCTCCAGAGCTCTCAAAGAGAAGTGATCTGGTGTAAAGTCTGTTCACTGACCTCATGGTTTGAGCTCTTCAACTTCTTGACCAAGGTTTGGGCATGCTGATTATGTCTGGTTGAAAAGTGCTAGTAGAGTGCTGCTGGACTCAGTCACTGAGAGGCTCTATAGGTTGAGGGACTGAACTGCTGGCTCCCCTTTGGTCTGGGACTCTGCAGGCTTCAGCCTGGGTTGGAGTCTAGAAGTAAATCCCTGCTCTGCTCCCGGGATCATAGCCTCACTGATACTGTTGACTTGTGTACTTGTTACACAGCTAGGGCCCACAGACCTACACTATAATGGCTCCTTTCTGCCATTCCTTAAATGCAGGTCCCCTCCTTTTGGTCTGTCCTGGGTCTGTGACCCAGAATTGGGTAGAGGGCAATAAAGATTCTAGATGGCACCCATGTCCTAGATGGTACACCTAGACAGTACCCTAGTACCTTGTACTAGTTCAAGAATTCCCTGGGGTCTCTTTCTGTCCTGGTGCCCAGTCTCAACCCTCTTTCAGTCTCTGGGTTGTGGAAGGCTCTGCACGTGGCTTGCTCCTGGCCATACCCTGTCATTAGTAATTTGTTCTTGGATTTCCCCATTTGGTCTAATGACTTTTTTAGATCTTTTGGGTGGCAATGTACTTCTTCCTGCTACTTTGCGATCTTGAAACTGCCTCCATTCTTATTATTAGATAGCCATATTCATAAAGTGAGCTGGGAATAACCCAAAAAGACATTGAATGTTGGAAGTTCTATTTGAACGCTGACCACTACTCCAGGACTGTATCTATTCTACCCCACTGGCCAAGCTGCAAGTATATACTGCCTCTGGGGTTAAAGAGTGTGGGTTGAAATGCTGCTTTACATGCTCACTAGTTGTATGACCCTGGACAGCTCCTTCATCTCACTGAGCCTGTTTCCCCTCTGCAAAATAGGAGTAATAACAGCACCTGCCTCTCTGGGTTTGTTGTGAGGCTCAAAGGAGATCATGCATGTCAAGTGCTTTGAAATCCTTGAAGTCTATAGAACTGTCGATTATGATTCAAGAGGATCTGCATCTGGGTCAGAAATGTAAGCACCTTGCCAGGAACAGACACACAATCTAGAATATACCGCCTAATTGTTGTCTGCTTGCTTGAATCCAAGTCTCAGTTATGTGTGGGCATGTGGATACCTCCAAAAAACTCCAGCTTCTCCAAAGAGATGGTGAGCCTGCACCTGGAAACCTGCCTGCTATGTTAAAAGGACTCAAATTTTCCTAAAGGAGTCAGGGTCTCAGTTTCTCAGAAGCCAGCTGATTGTCTATGTGTATAATGGACTCCCTCCCCTCCACCACCCATTGTGGTCTGCCTCTCTGGGGGAGGGACTAGGAGGGGAGAGAGAGGTGGGAGTTGTGGAGTGATGAGGCACTAGTAATAGGTTTAAGAGTCATCCTCATATCCTCTATGTGTTTAGGGCCTCCATTTGACTTCTACACTTCACAGTTATAACGCTCCCTGTTCCCCATCAGGTATCTTGACTCTCATCCCTTTTACCTCCCTTTTTCTATGTTTTCTTTTCTCCATTAGAATGTAAGCTCGTTGATGGTAGGACCTGTTTTTCTTTTTTCTTGTATTTGTAACCCCATTAGTTAAGCTCGTTTCCTTCCTCCTTCCTTCTTTCTCAGAATTTAATATCCCTAGAATTCAGTCACCAAGAGATGCTGGCCTTTTATTCAGAGTTAAAGGGACAGAGATGAAAATGTTAGTACAACTTCAGTCATCACATCAACATCAACTAACAAAAGGCCTTTTTTTCCTTCAAAGTTCTCATTGGTCTGACTTGAGTAAGACTGGACAGTTCTGAAGGGCGGATTTTTATGTCCCATCCAACCTCATCTTAGCTCTGGTGATACCAGCTAATACAAATTACACAGCTGAATGACACTGGACAGGAGGTAGTTCGACATTAATATGCTACAGTAAGTATTCCTGATACTATGCATTCAAACTTAGTTTAGTATGGAACTGAGACCCCACCATGAGCCTGAAGCACTGTTTCTCAAACTGTCCTGGAGTCAGGGACCACCAAAGAGGGACATAGTGATGAAGGGATGGAATGTCTGCAATGCCTGAGCTCAAAACAGCTATTAAGTGGTAGCAGTGACAAACTATGGGATGCACATGTCAGCCCCAAGTTTGAATCCTATACTCTCCTAGTTTTTAAGGGACAGGAACTGGACCTGTGGGTTGATTTGTATAAAGAACTTCCAAGTCAACAAGCATATATTTAGTACTTATTGTGTGCCAGTATGCTTACTAGTGGCCCAGCTGGTAGCAAAGGGAATGCAAAGAAAAACAAGAAAATAGTCCCTGCTCTAAAAGAGCTCATATCTAATGGGGGAGACAATATGCAAACAACTACATACAAAGAAGATATATGCAGGGTAAACTGGAGGTAAGCTCAAAGGGAAGGCCCTAGCATTAAGGAGAGCTGGGAAAAGCTTCTTGTAAGAGGTGAGATTGTAGCTGAGACCAGGAGAGTCAGGAGGTAGAGAGGAGAAGAAAGAGAATTCCAGGAATGGAGGACACAAGTGGAAATTCCTGGAGTCAGGGAGATGGAGTATCGTGTGTGAATAATAGCAAGAAAGCCAGCACTACAATATTATAGAAGGGAATAAGGTGTAAAAAGATGGGAAAAGTAGGAAAGGGCCAGCTTATGAAGGGCTCTGAAAGCCAAACAGGATTTTCTCTTTGATCCTGGAGTTTACTGAATGAGACGGGGGAGAGGAAGGAGAGTAATGTGGTTGGGCCTTGATTTTACGAAGATTAGCTGGAAAAGACGAGCTGCAACGGGAAGAGGCTTGAGCGAGGCTGTTGCAGTCGTACTGGCATGAGGTGATAAAGGCCTACGCCAGTGTGGTGGCAGCAGCGTCGGAGGAGAGAAGAGATTACGTAGGAGAAGAAAGGTAAAACTGGTAAGATTCGGCAACAGAGTGGGTATGTGGGGGTGACAGAGTGAAGTGTCAAGAATGACACCTAGGTTGCAAGCCTGGATGACAGAGAGGATGGTGATACCCTTAACGATATTAGGGAAGTTAGGAAGAAGGGAAGGTTTGGAAGGAAAGATAATGAATTCCTTCTTTCAGTTTGGCACCTTCTCTGCATCTTATAGTCTTAGATAAATGTCCAGAGCACTAAAAGGTGAAGTGATTTACCCAGAGCCAATGTGTGTCAGAGGCAGGATCTGAACTCAGGTCTTCTTGGTTTCCAGTCCAACTACTTAGCCACTCTATCAAGCTACCTGTGCACTAAAACTTTTGGAATGCTTTGTATAACACCAATGGTTATGGAGGACCACAGAGCTTTTTTACTGTAGGGTTTTTTCCTCTCCCTAAAGAGAAAAGGGATGGGGACTGAATAAGGTAGTATGATGCAAGAATGTCACTGGAGATCAGGAGAACTGAGTGTGGGACGTATGATTTTTAAAAAAATGTTTTAGAGCCACTCTCCTGTTGAATGAATGATGAAACCAAGAAGCAGCGCCCCTCTTGCTCTTCACTCCACGTACTGCTGATGCGCTACTTACGGATCATCAACTCTACTTCAAATTGCAGACACTGTCTCGTATAGAATTTGCTATTTAGTGTAAAGGAATAAATGGCTATCAATGGCAGCTAAGCAGGTTCACAGCTGTCAGACTCCACCATGAAAAGTGCCAGGTACGATTAGCAATAACCTCCTAATCGATCGAGTTCTATGCTTCTGACAAAGGTTAACTATTTAGCTACTAAAACATTAATGCTGAACGGACAATGTTTTCGAATCCTTACATGATGAACAAAATTATACTAACAACTTAATTCTATTCTATTAATCTTAAATTTCTTGTTCTTCTCTCGGTCCTGAGTGAAGAAAGCATTCTGTTTCAAGGTAAAAAAACCCCTACACCAGAC
This sequence comes from Phalanger gymnotis, assembly GCA_028646595.1. NCBI lineage: Eukaryota > Metazoa > Chordata > Mammalia > Diprotodontia > Phalangeridae > Phalanger > Phalanger gymnotis. Next base: position 807,679,466 of record CM053622.1, on the reverse strand, counting down.
AAACTAAGAGAGGAAAAAGCCCACCAGCTTTGCTTACTTGAATTGGCAGAAGATGTCTGCATATTCTGGGAGGATCCCACTGGCCTGCAATACCGTCACACGGAAAGTGAAAGCACTGCCCAGCTTCAGATGGTCTCCAACCTCCTCGGGAAACCCTTCCATCACCATTTTCCCATCCAGCAAAGTGCCTGACTTTAAGTCTAGAGAGGAACAAATGACAAGTGTGTGGTTCCTTCAGGAAGGCAAAGTCAGGACCTCTGACCCTGCTCCAAGGCAGCTTAGGGAACTGCTCACCTTTTCTGCACATCCTTTTCCCACCATCTCATCTTCTGTTTACTTACCTGGTTCATTCTCTCGAATGATTTCTTCTGGAGGAGTAATGATGTCACAACTCTGACCCTGCCCTTCCACAATCCTTAGTTCCTCAAGGGACAATCCAGAGCGGGTCATCGCAACTGAAGAAAAATCACTCTGAAAACAAGACAAGGGGTCACACATGATCTAGCATGCCGATACCGGTTTCTTTGAATTTTTCATTATGTCTCAAAAAAAGGACCAGGATCTTAAAATGTAAAATTAAAGAGCTTAGAAATTATAAAAGTATTACTTACACATTCTTGTCCTTATTTAAATATTTAAACACATTTTAAAATTTAAATAGTTTTGTTGTAACATTCAATGACTTTTTAAAATATAAAATTCAAAATAAAAATAATTTCTTTAAAAAAGTAACTAGAAGTTATACATTTAAAAACATCTGAAACAAAAAATGACAGTAAAAGATAAATGGCTCTCCCCAGTCTGAGGAGGACATGGAAAAAGGAGGCAGAATGACCAGGATTGGAACCAGCACTGGTTTAACAATGCCAAGCTAATAACAATTGCTCGTAATAGTAAATGAAAATTTGCTGACAACTTCCTAGGAATTGACTATACAAGCTGTTCTGTAGTTACTAGTAATGTGGCGTTTTTGGTCCAACTTCTAGAATTTTCTCTCTATATCTTTCTTCCACTCACCCCTCCTTCAAATCTTCCTATTTTATTTGAAGACTTACCTGATTAAAATATTCATTATCAAAAGATATCTTAGCTGTTCCTGACTGCCGAATCCCAGAGCCATAATCAGGAGCTTCTTCATCAGCTATTCAGATAAAAAAAAGAAAAAACCCAACATGGTAAACTAAGCCTAAAATCAAAGTAAGGCTCAGCTAAGACTGAAAACTTGGGCCAAAAGTGAGTGATATCTATTAGACTGCCAAACAGTCTTGTCATTTGAGATTCTGAAAACCACACAGTACTAAAGAAGCTCTATCGAGGGGAAGAGATGGAACAACACAAGTAGGACAATTCAATCCAGTCATTTTAATCCATTTGTCCAAACAAGACTAGAAAAAAACAAAAAATGCAATCATACAAATAAGTTGAATTTTCCTTTGCTTATGTTACACCAATTTCAAAAGAACTATGACTCTTAAATCAGTCCTACTGTACATTCTTGACATAATAAATACTGTAGATTGGTAGGACACTACTTAACACCTCCCATAAAGCAACTAACTGCTTTACCTTTTATGAAACACACGACACAAACGTTTCACATTTAACCAAACGTTAGCATTTTCCCCAGATTTAGAAACAACTGCCAATAAAATAAGCTGCTTTAGTGGAGTAACACCCAGGTGTAGATTCATATAACACTTGAATGACAGACTGTACATGACAGGAATCCCATCACTTCTTTTTTTTTTTTTTTACTTTTGAACATCTGTTTTACTAAAACCTTGAGTTCCAAATTCTCTCCCCTCTTCCCTTCCCCTCCACCCTCCCTAGGAAGTCAAGCAATTCAACATAAGCCACATGTGTATCATT
>CM053622.1:807592836-807677097 GCA_028646595.1 Phalanger gymnotis | reverse complement strand
TTCCCTCTGCCCCTTTGTGGGTTCTGTAGTTCTAGAATTGGTTCAGAGCCATTTTTTCATAGGTTTTTGGAGGGACTTGGTGGGGAGCTCACGCCAGTTACTGCTTTCCAGTCGCCATCTTGGCTCCGCCCCCCGAATCCCATCACTTCTTGAGGCAGCTTATTCCACTTTGGAATAATTCTAATTCCTGTGAAGTTTTTCCTGAAACCAAAAGTTTAAATGTGGCTCTTTCCAATTTCTACTCGCCCACATTTCAGCCTTGAAGGTGATCTCCCACCTTCACTCTGCCAAAATCTGCTCTTCTCCAGGCTCAACATCCCCAGTTACCTCAGTCAATTGACCAGTTCTCCTCCAATAGGACCTGAAGGCCCACCCTAGGCACCCTACCCTAGATATTTTCTGCCTTCCTATTTCCTTCCTACAACGTGGCACCCTGAAGCGAAGACATTACTCCAGACGAGGTCTGCCCAGGGCCAAGCACAGCAGAACCTAATTAAGTTCTCTAGCCTTGGAAGCCTTTCCAGTACAGCATACATGGCATTGACTTTCTTGGCTGATATATCATACTGTTGATTCACATGAAGCTTACAAGTCCACTAAGACCCCCAAAGATCTTTTCCAGGACAACTGCTGTCTAGCTATGTCTCCTGCATCTTGTACTTTCACAGATAATTTCTTTTTTGAATTTGTATAAGACTTTGCATTGATTCCCGTTAAAATCATCTTCTTTGACTTAGCTAGACTTTGTAGTTTGTCAAGACTTTTGTGAATCTTAAGTATACTGAGGGTGGGTATATATTTTGAATTTGTGGCACACTGTCTAAGATGTTGATCTAAATCAGATTGGGGACCTTTCACAGCTATGGGTAAGGTAGGGGGAATTCTCTTTGTTCTCTCTTTTTAAAAAATTAATTAGAAGATTCTCCAAAAAAGAGAATTATTTTCACATACAAGAAGGCTAGAAAAGAGGGTTGTATGTGAAATCATGAATTAAAAATACAGCTTTTAAAGAAACATGAAATTTAATGTGGTAGTAACAACATTGCCAGACAAACAGCCTGTGGGAAATTCTGAACTTTCTTCTGTGTATTTTAAAAGTGCTTAATTTATTCTCTTTTCTTTTTTATTTTCATCATGGATCTCATAGATTTAGAATTGGAAAGGAGCCAAAAGGCCCCCTAGTTTAACCCTCTCATTTCTTATGAAATGAAGCTCAAGAAAAGTTAACTTGTCCAGGGTCACACAGCTACTTAAGTGACTGAGGCAGGACCCTAAATCTGTACTCTATCCACTAGAGTTATGCAGCTCCCATTACTGCCACCCTCGACTCTTCCCATCCTTCCATCCAAATAAAAACTCTCTCGTGATAAATAAACAAAGCAAAACAAATCATATAAAGGAAGAATTCTTAATCACTCAAGGACCAAAGAGTCAATATTATGTGGTTGAAGGTCTGCTGGATTTAGATTTCGAAGGCCCAGGCTCAAGCCCAAAATCCCAGCTCTGACCCTTTATTGCCTTGGCAACCTTCAAATGTTAAAAATTGCTTTTCCGTGCAACTGGGAAATAAGATACGGGCAATGGGTTACGGAAATCTATCTTGCCCTACAAGAAAGTAAGTGGGAAGGGAAAAAGGAGTGGGGTGATAGAAGGGAAGGCAGACTGGGGGAAAGGGTAATCAGAATGCATGCCATCTTGGGGTTGGGGGGAGGGGAGAAATGGGGAGAAAATTGGGAACTCAAAATCTTGTGGAAATGAATGTAAACTAAAAAGCAAATTAATTAAAAAATGATGAATAGAAAAAACAGAGAAACATGGGCAGACTTGTGTAAACTGAGGCAAAGAGAAGCAAAAAGAACCAAAGAAATATAAATGACTACACCATTGTAAAATGGAAAAAAATAATTGAGATTGAATGCTGTGTAAATATAGCTAGGTGGCACAGTGCACAGACCTGAGTTCAAATCTGCCCTCAGACACTTACTAGCTGTTTGACCTTGGACAAGCCATTTAGCCTCTGTCTGCCTCAGTTTCCTCATCTGTAAAATGGGGATATTAATAACACCTACTTCCTAGAGTTGCTGTGAGGATCAAATGAGACAATAGTTGTAAAAATCACTAAGCACAGTACCTGGCAAATAGCAGATGCTATGTAAACGCCTATTCCCTTTCTCCTTCCTGCTGTGTACGAATAATGAACAAACCAGACCAGGAAAACATGGGCTACTGGTCCGAAGGTAGAGAATTACAGGAAATGTCTTGCCTGATTTCTCAGGCACTAGGAAGGATAGATTATGGAGAAATGCCAAATAGTGATGCCTTGATGAGTTCTTTTCAAAGGGGTAGCCAATAAGCTGGAAAGCTTGAAACTCTTTGGCTCATATGAGAATAATAATATTTTTTTTTAAAAAGCCCTGAAAAATAATTCAACATTTCTGAATAAGTAGGGTGATGTTATTTTAACAGTAAAGAAATTCTCTATGGGGATTGTATTAGTTGGCCATATAATATCAAGGGAAATTCCTTTATCCACTTATTCCAGAATAGCAGCAGCTACTGTCTAGAATCAACTTGCAGTTTTTAAGAAAGCAGTGAGGAAGCAAACAGTAAAGAATTGATTTATATTTAATGGATTTGTGATCTCATCAATGTGAGCATGTACAACACCTGCCCACATTGCAGCCCTTCTACATATTCCTATTCTGTGACTTTTGCCACATCTTTCCAAGAATGTCCACAGAAGAGTTGTCTGATATACTCTCCTCGAGGCCTTCCTCTACATCTTTTACCATTTTGTGAAGGTCAGTGCAATAATCTGGCTGCCCACCCATCACACTCGCTTACCTCCTCGTCCAATCAGCCGTGCCTTTGAGTTTTGTTGTTGTTGTTTTTTTTTTTTTACTCCACTTTGCATGCACCACCCTCATTGGTAATATGCAGCAAGCTATACACAAGCACTGTACGTTTTTCCAGTGATCTCTGGGTCACTCAAAGTTGTGATTCTTTTGAGGCTGTACTGTTCCATGCTTCAATTCAATAAACATTTATTAAGTGCCTGCTATATGCAAGTGACTACCATATATCATCACTAGCAGAATGATATTAAAAATACAGGAAGTACCTTGGGATCAAACACACTACTGTGATTTAGCCCTTTTCCCTTCTTTTCCACCTATTAAAATCTGGACTCAGCTCACTGCAAAGCAGTGCCATTTCAAACTAGAGAGAAGCACTGAATTTAAAGTCTGAGGCCCATGGCTTAAATAGTGGTCGGCTACCTATTACCTGTTTGACTTTAGTCTGGATCTGAGTTTCCTCATCTACAAATTGAGGTGTTTAAACTAAACCAGATGATCTCTTGGGTTCCTTGCAGACACAGATCCAATGATCCTATACCTACTAGGTATGGATGAACTCAATGGATGGTTGTAAAGTGGGGGCCATGGCATGACTTGAAGGGGTAAGCGATCAGCCAGAGTGTGGGAAGATGGGCTGCCCACCCCTGTGAAATACCGTCATGCCCTGTCTTCAATAACCTACACCTACTCTTTCCCCATTATAGGTCAACACTCACAACCTTTATTCCCCTCACATGCTACGAAGTTCTCAACCTCCTTCCTCATGCCCAGGTACCAATCCCTCAGGTCAGTTATAACTAATCTGTCACCGAGACCCCTACAGCAGTAGCTGTGCAGGTACCCTTTCTAGCATGACAATGCTTCCCTCTAGATGCTCACAAACTGTACTATATGGGATTCATGATTTTAAAAGTTTGGAGACCACTGGTCTAATCAATTGGTTGCCATAGACTAGACAACATTCATTATTTATCCAGATGTAATGGTAGCATGATCAACTGTAAGTTAGCTATATATGAGAGTCAGCCAGACTTCACTTTGTAACCTCAATTTCTGACAAAACAAGAAAATTTGAGAACTAGAAGAGAACTTAGAGGTTGTCTACCTCTAGGTAGAGAATTCTCTCTATGACATATACAAGTAATCTTTCAACCTTCTGTTTGAAAGTCTCTAGAATATAGAGATTTACTATGTCTAAGGCAGCCCATTTCATTCACGGATAGCCCTAATTATTACCAAGGTTTTTCTTACATCACATCTAAATCTACCTCTGTAATTTTACCCATTTCTCCAAACTGTATGTTCTGGGACCAAATAAAGCAAATCCCTCTTCAACTTAGCCCTTCCAATACTCAGAGAAAGCTACTTCCTCCTACTAAGTCTCGCCTTTGCCAAGTTCAATTGTGCCCAGCTCCTTCAAACCTTGTGTGACGTGAGGCTGAGAAATTTCAGCATCTGGATGCTCTATTCTGAAGACCATCTGTATTGTCACCGATCTACAGCTCCCAGAACTGAATGCCTCTCATGGTGTCTGATTAGAGCAAAGGACAGAGGGACTGTCAATCATCTCCTTGATCCAGTGTGAACAGCATGCCCCTTTTAATGCCACCTGAGGTCATGTAGCTTCCTCAGCTACCGTATCACACTTGTGACTCATAATAAATCTGTAGTCTATCAAAACCCTCAGATCTTTTTTTTAGACAAACTGCTATATAAGCATAATTCCCTCACCTTTAACTTGTGAAGTTGATTTTTTTGAGCCCCAAGTGTAAGACTTTACACTGATCCTTATTAAATTTCATCTCATGAAATGTCAGCCAGCTGAAACAGATCCCTGGGTCACTCCACTGAAGACTTACTTCCAAAGGTGACGTTGAATCATTAATGACAACTCTTTGGGTTTGGCCATCAAACCGCTTCTGCATCTACCTGCTAGTACTATCATTCCATTCATTTATCTCCAATTTGTCCACAAGACTAGTATAAGAGACTAGACCAAATATTTTACTAAAATCTAGGTAAGCTATATCTACGCATCGAGCACCTAGGTGGTGCAGTGGAGAGAGGGCTGGGCCTCGAGTCAAGAAGACATATCTTCCTGAGTTCAAATCTGGTCTCTGAAACTTATAACCTATATGACCCTGGGCAAGTCACTTAATCCTATTTGCCTTATTTCCGCATCTATAAAATGAGCTGGAGAAGGAAATAGCAAACCACTGCAATATCTCTGTCAAGAAAAACCCAAATGTGGTCATGAAGAGTCAAACAGGACTGAAATGACTGAACAAAAAATATTTACCAACACTTAACAATAAATTTACCAACCTAGTAACTTTGCCAAAAACGGAAATGAAGTTATGCTGGCATAATCTATTTTAATGCAGCTTTGTTGGCTCTTCGTGATCATCACTTTCTTTTCTAGCTATCTATTAACCAACATTTTATAATAGGTTTTATAATTGTACCAAGAATCAAAGTCAAGCTCAGTGGATGGAATGGTAGGGTCACATGAAGTTTATCTGAGGAGACCGGGATATGTTTGCATGCTTTGTATAGAAAGACTAAAGCCTGAAGAGAGTGGGTGGACAACGATTATACAAGCAATCTGCCGAAGATATGGGAAGAAACAGGATCAAATATAAAAGCAGAGGCCTTGGTGAAAGGATGGACCATCTTTCACCAGTAATGATTTCAAGTGGTTTTATGCTGTAGACTAGAAGAGAAGAGGAAGCTCCTTGTGGAAAAGCCTCTATTGTCTCAGAAAACAGAAAGGCAGGATTCTCTGCAAAGAAAGAATTGGGAAGGGAGTGATGTAGGAGGAAGGAAGAGTTTGGAAGATTCAATTAGGGGAAGAATAAAAAGGTAGCCAGTAGACTGAAGATGACATAAATTATTAGTGGATTTAGGCAGCCAGCTGTCAGGTTCAGTAGGACACTGAGGAGGCATGGAAGAAATAGATGGAGAGAAGCTTACTGTAGCTACTCTATAAGGCAGAGGCATGCACATGCATACGTGTGTACGTGTGTACATTTGTGTGTGTGTGCGTGTGTCTGTCTGTCTGTTTTCTCCATCCTTTTCAAGTTTAAGGACCTTCTACTTAGATTCCAGGTAAATATTTCTCATCATTCTTATAAAACAAGCTAGGGTCCAGAAATCTAAATTTCATTCTAAAACCCTCTCTTTGGGGGCAAGGGAGGGGCAGCCATTCATACCCCAAATATGCCTTTCTGCTTTGAAGCCTGTTCCTTTAATCATTAGTAAGTGATGAAAACACCACCACCTGTATCATCATGGTCTTTACTTTCCTTCAGAAGACTTTATAATCCTAAGCAAAGGCTATTGTGCTTTCACTTCCTCATACAGAATGCTATTTCTATGGTTTAATTACTTTACTACACTGTAGAATGGTAGTAGCTGAGCAGATTAGTACAGTAGAGTTGTCTGTTACCACTATTATCAATGGTGAGAATAGGTCATTATAAATCTGACAAAGCTCTCCCATTTTGTGTCTCTTTGTTGCCACTCTTCCAGTTCCATCTAGAAATACTTTCCAGATGGTTGGCCTTAATTGAGTCTCATTCTAAGCCGTCTGTAGAATCATTTCCCCCATGCCCTTTCCTTTACTACTAATGTTTCCTTTTTTTCCAGAGTCAAGAGCTAGTGGTTAAGTGGGAACAGCTGTAATTGTATGCAGTATGGTCTCATTTTTATTCTTTATTCTAACCAGGCACTGAAGATGACCTTTGCTCTAACTAGCTGATAATCCAAATGCACACAAAGTTGACTCGAAAACGGCTCTCACATTGGTCAGAAGTTGTTGCCTATCAAGAAATGTTCAACTTCAAATTTGTCAAGTTTTTTGGTGTTTCCCACTATCCAATGCCTTTTAAGCTTTCTTACTGAAAAAAGTATTCAGACTATATATGTACAAGGCTTCTGAATAATTCATAAACCCTTTATCATCTTTCTTTTTTTTTAAATGCCAAATCATTTTTTCTGGCATCTTACAATGTTTTCTGCAGTGCTACCTTCAAACTAAAAGTATTAAAATATACAGTGAAGTGCTGTGGAGGGCTTTGTTGTTGTTCAGTTGTTTCAGTTTTGTCTGGCTCTCATTTGGGAAAGATGCTGGAGTGGTTTGCTATTTCCTCCTCCAGATCATTTCATAGATGAGCAAACTGAGGCAAATGGGGTCATGACTTGCCCAAGGTCACACAGCTAGTAAGTGTCTGGATTTGAACTCAGGTCTTACTGACTCCATTCCTAGTGCTCTATCCACTGCACCACCTCAGAGGGCTTTATCGGGTTCTTACACTTTCTCCACTTTAATCTCTACAACAAATGTTGATACATAAGCTGTAATTACTCATCGGTAGTGCGTCTGCTTGTGCTCACCACGAACACTACAAGTCAGACGGGGAAGTATCCTATGAAATGACTATTCTTGCATATCTAGACACAAGATGAAGACAACTCCATTATTTACTCATCCATGACGATAACCTGTAGACCATCCTTTCATTTAACTTTAGCTTCTCTATGTCTTATGGTTACATTCCTAACAAAAATCTTTATGTGACATGGTTCAAGCGTGTCAGTACATACTAACTCATTGGTTGTAGGACAAAGAGCTCACATTTAGGTACTGAAAGTTAAATTAACATTTGTAAGTAGTCTAAAAACTGCATAATTGGCAGCCCCCTCTACTGCCTCTTCTGCTTTTCTACGACCTTTCCTTCAGCTCTAAATCTATGATCCTCTGATCAAGGGCCATTATGCCTTCTGTTCTGTATCACGAATCATCATGATCAAAGACGCTAGCATCTAGGCACTAACCTTATGATGAAGATCCTCTCTTGTTATGTACAGATAGATATGGTCTGTCATTGAGACCATACTCTTTGCAAATTGGGAGAAACTGCATTTTACTAAGGTCCACACAAAGTATGGTGGGGCACGGGAAATTTCAGGGAGAAAATTTGTTTAAGAAACAAAAATATCCTGAAACTTATACAAATAACAACTGTAAGGACTATGTGAGCAATGAATTTTTGCTAAGCATAAAGGCAGAGATTAAATCAAAAAGTATTTCATGAAATGGCACTTACTTACTTACCTGCAATAGCCTGTACCGCCACACGCAGAAATCCTCGAACTTCCCCCTTCTCACTGACAACAGCCACTCTATGAATCAAGGGTACTGGGTACAATAGGTTACTCAGGTATACAAATGCCCTAGTGATAGAAGCAGAAAGACAAACATTATAGCATTAACTATAGAGAGAATTTGGCATTTGGATTCATGGAGTCTTCTGGAAGTCTCTCGCTGACCTTGTTAACAGGGTGCCCTTTCAGACTACACTGAACTGTTAGTTTGCTTCTAAATAGCTTCTGACAGGACAGTTGTTCATAGGAACACAATCAAGTACTTGGTAAAACAACTGGCAAAGACCAAATGAACTGCATCATTACTCTCTACATCAATTACGACAGGTGGATGAATGACAATTGAGAGCTAAATGATCACATAGAGCTCCATGAAGACTGTTAAGAGAAAAAAAATCCATTGATGAACTTCATGGCCTTTATGCGCGTGGAATGGAATCAGATGGTCTGTGGTTGCCATCTTTCCCCCCAAGGGTTACAACAAAAAGCAGAGACATAAGAGACAAAGAAATACGGCTGGGACTCAAAGCGCAGCTCGAGAAACTGATCTTATTCACGACAATGTCTATTATGAGCAAGAATTCCGATTAGAAAAAAGAATTTCCATTTGTCAGGAAAGAAAAGTGACATATAGAAGAAACAGGTACACAGGCAGAAAGCCTGCGCTGCCAGAATTGTCTGAATAGTTTGGGGGGACATTGGAAGAACATCAAGATAAAATTATGAGAAAGAACAAAAGTATGTGTGTCTGTGTGTGTGTGTGTACACACTCTCTCTCTTCCTCTTCACACTCTCTATTGTCAGGAATGAAAAAAATCCCATGTGGGGATGAAAATGTATAATTATAGACCTAACTTTTTTTTTCATCCAAAGAAAAAGACAAGTTTATTAAAGATTCGCCATAATGGGTAGTCTTATTTGCGATGCTTGTTTTCACAAGCGGGCCAGATTCAACCTACTACTGAGCTAGACTGAATCTGAGACAGACCTAACTTTTAATATCACAAATTAACTAAAGTCTTCTCATATTTAGCTTCTTTCCTTTTCTATAAACTGGTAGAAATTATTTTTATTTATAAAAAAGCTTTGGTGCGATTTAAAAAAAAACAACTGTTGATACCAACTCAAAGCTTCAAGTATTAGCTCAGATTAGCAAACAGGAGACAATTAGAGGCCCCTGCTACTAATCCATTGTCTTCTACATGGCACACATTGGTCTTTTGATACAAAAGAAAAACAGTCAACATTTAAGAAAATAAACGATTATTTCATATGAAACATACATCTCTAATCTGTCCTTCTAACCCTGAAATAACATAAACTGGAAACAAAGGCACAAAAGTATGAAATGGATATATAGAGATTTCAATAGCAAATTAAATAAACAACGAAAATACTAAAAGCAAACTATTACAGAAAAAGAAAAGGTTACTAAAGCTTTAAAACTACAAATGAAACATAAATGTACATAAGCAACAAAATAACTATATATCTACTACAGGATAGAAAATGGAATCTATTTCCTTTTCAGTCTGCTCGAAAGTACAGGCAATATTAAAACAGGAAACATTAAACTCTGTGAAATAATTTAAAATAACCTTAGGAAAAAGTCAGATTAAATCCTAGGTCTTTTGAAAACGATTCCACACAAAACTAGCAAATACAGGTTACCTGTTATAGTTAATGAGATTTAAAATCTGCTTTAAGTAGGTACTGAACTATGCTTTTCACTCTCAAGAGTGAAAAATAAAATATATCCACCAAAGAGTATACAATCTGCCTTGACTCTGACCATTAAAGATTACACACAAACTTGAGCACCCTCTTTTCCATGAAAATAATCTAATTTGGGAGAGTATATGATTGCCATTAGGACACACTAGAGAAAAGGACAAAAGGTACTGAGTCTGGATGGATAACTATACTTTATAAATTACATGAGAACATATAATTGTAGATCAAGCAGGAGCCTTAAACATTATCCATTCCAACTTAAAAAATGATCATCTAAAAATCTAGAACCCAACCCTTTTTAAAGGAAGATTACCTCTCAGATGGGCTGATGAACTGATTACAAACTCACACAAGGTAAGGTCCTTCTTTAACACCCTTGATGAGTTGATGTTAATGGAAATGGCTCTTTCAGACACATATGGATCTTCCTCACAATGATCCTGAAGAGATAACTTCTGACTGAAGACAACTGCAAATTTCTACAGTGGTGCAGTCTCTGAGGACAGGTATATCAGCTCCTGGGACTGCAATTACTCTAAGCACACCATCTACATGACTGAAACTCTTTGGCATTAGGGGATGCTTTAGTGAAAAATGAAGACTACACACCAAATTCTTCTAATGCTTTAAAGAAGGGAACTTTTCAATCACCCTATTATGGAGTACTCTTAAATCTTGGCCAAGCAGACTGAAAGTGGAGGGGTGGTGGAGGCAAAACACATATTAGATGAAACAATGGCAAGTTAAAATGGAACAGGAACACCAGAACAGAAAATTAACAGAACAGAAAATTTTAACCATTAAAAAGTAATTTTCATAGAAATACAGAATCCCTATTCCAGCATTTAAAGAAGTCAGAATATAATCATCTTCAGTCTAACCCTCCCCCTTCCCATAAACATTAATTATTTAACACTGTGTCCCAAATACTACTGAATGGCTCATGATATCCCCACATGTCATAAGAAATGGCTAAAGGGACAAGCTCTTTTAATTTCCATACAACGATTTAGTAAAAGGCAGCCAAGGTTGAAAATCAAATGCTACAAGTGGAATAACACAAGAGAATGGAAAATTGTACTGCTGAATAGTAGTTTTAGTTATATCTTAAACGGGGACATACACGGTTGTCAATCAACACAAAGGCAAAAAAGGAATCTACTCCTCTGACACATATACAATGGAGACTTCACATTTTTAAAAAGATGGATGATTACTTTTCTAAGGCATTTAGCAATTTATTAACAAGATACAGTGCTGGATGAACAAGAAGTCTAATCTACATATTGTGTTTCTCTTCAAAGACAGCAAGCACTGGACAAAAACATGCAGAAGATATTTATCCCTCATTTTACTGATTTCTGGGATTTCTCTCTGGCCTTTCTGTCTCTCCAGCTACTCTAAAATTAGCTCAAAGCAAAGGTGCCTTGAGCACCATCAAGATGAGGCCCAGGACATCTGCCCATATGGGAAGGCACAGAATCAACTCCATTAATGAGCACATGACTCAAGCAGAAGTGACTGTTTCATACCTACTCAAGTTGAATACAATAGAAGTGAATGAAACTGCCTGACCAGTTCAGGCTTTACCTAAGAAAAAAATAGCGTACACATCTGACCAGAGTCAATAAAATTCTGCCTTCAGGTGGGCTGTGAACCCAAACTGCCTCTTCTAGTGTCACCAAGTGGCAGTCTTCAGTTAGACTCTCAGTAGCAGAGAAATGGCCCATCACTGCTCAGAGCTGAGCTCAAGAGCAGCTTTTAGGTCATCTAGTTTGACCTCTAATCTCAAGAAAGCTAAGGGTCAGAGAAATTACATCCCTTGCCCAACATCACACAGTTTAGTGACCCAGAAGAGAGAGCTTTTATCTCTACTTTCAGGGCAGTGCTCTTTCCACCAGGATATCCTATGTAAGCCAAGAAGGAGGCTCATTACACAGAACACAAGACAACCGGTTAGCGGTTGTGAGGTATGCACAGGAATCCTTGTAATGAAGGATCTTGGGGACGGGTACTTCTTCCAGCTGCTTCCAACATTTTGAACATGAAGTTTGCCATCAGCTAAGATACCTCAAACACCTATATGTCAAAATAGGCTTTACAAAATCCAAAAAATGGATTTTACTCTTCTTTATGCTCATCTCTCATCCCACATAACAATAAGTAAGTTTCTCTGAAATTCTGAAGATTATTTTCTTGGCTATGAGTGAACAGGAAAGATGACAGATGACTAAGAACACATATAATGTCTCTTTACTCTATATTGGTTAATTTTCAGAAACAAATTTAAAAACCTATTTCCCCTGCAAGCCAGACATTCTCAGTAATATTTCCACTTAATATTTAAACCAAGCTCAAGAAACAGCATTCTTCATCTGGGCCTGCTAAGATCATATAATTTTCGATATAAGATGTTTTTTAACCATCAAAATGCTGCTCTCTCATTTTGTACCATCATCAACTATTTCTTTCATAAATTCCACAAAGTACATGACATTATACCAGCTGCTGCTTTCTTAGAGTCTAATGGTAATTTTTTACACGGGGCTTTCCCATCTGATATCTATCTCACTGGTTAACAGCACAATATAATGTGGTTCCACTGCAACTACATGGTTGCTTTGATGCCCAGAAATACTGGGCATACTTTCCAGCCAATCTGGGATTTCTCTTATACAATGTGGTGCTGAGTCTACAGGGAAATCACTACATCATGAAAAGGAAGGATACAAACAAAAATATTAGGATTGGAGTCCATGCAAAGACAGTATTCTTCTGTAACAAATGGATGTACAGATCATCGAAAAATGGGGTGACCATGCAGTACTAAACAATGACCTAAGGCAACATCCCCATAAATCATTATCTTTTCAGACTTGTAAGAAGAACATTTATAGTTAGCTCCTCAGGGAGAGAGTCGCAAAAGAGAGGTAACTCTTTTAATCTTTGGCTTTCTCTATTGAGGGGGAAAATTAATTCCTCTTTTTATAGAGTATATTATATACTCTAGACTAATGCAGACTACCTAACCCTTTCTCCCTTCACTGTATCTTTGTTCTCTACTGATAAATATGCTAGAAGTAATTTTCCCATTTTTCTTAGATACTGCATATAGCGCAAAAAAAAGAATATCTGGGCTCCAAAGAAATCCTGTTTGTGCATCCAAAAAAGGGGAAATGGACCTATTTGTACAAAAATATTTACAGAAGCTCTTTTTTTTGTAGTGGCTAAGAATTGGAAATCAAAGGGATACCCATCAATTGGGGAATGGCTAAAAAAGCTGTGGTATGTGATTGCAATGGAATATTACTGTGCTATAAGAAATGACAAGCAGGAGGATTTCAGAAAAACCTGGAAAGACTCACATGAACTGATACACACTGAAGTGAACAGAGCCAGGAGAACACTGTACATACACACTAACAGCAAAATTGTTCAATGAAGAACTGTGAATTACTTAGCTATTCTTAGCAATATAATGATCCAAAACAATCCCAAAGGACTAATGATGAAGCATGTTATCTGCCTCCAAAGAAAGAAATGATATTGACTGAATACAGACTGAAGCTTCCTATTTCTCGCTTCCTTGTTTTCTTTTATTTGAGTCTTCTTGTACAAAAATGACTAATATGGAAATGTTTTATATTAAATAAAATTCTGTCAGTGGCCTTATGATTTCCATCTCCAACCAGGGCTATGTTTACATATAAAAAGAGCCTAATGCTTTGGAGTACATGGACTGAGCATCCAGGGATTCTGAATGGCTAACTCTAAGTTTAATTCAGGAAGCACAAAGATACTTATATAGCAAGAGCTGGTCCCTTTTTGCCTTTCTCACAATAACCTCACCAACCTTCCCACTAAAATGAACCAAGGGGATCGGTCGTAAAACGGGTCGTGCCCATCACTGAAGAGATCTGATCCCTCCTCCGTCCCTGCGTCAGAGCCAGTGTCATCCACGAATGCCTCATCATCAAAGTCCTCCATTTCATCTTGTTGCTCATCAGCCAGCTCAGTGATGTCGGAATCAGCCGTGGAAAAAGTGGGGGAAGGCGTACGGTCAGCAAGGCGCTCATTCACACAGCCGTGGAAAATGGGGGAGCTAGACATCAGGTAACGGAACACGTTGATTAACACAGCCAGGGAGAGAGGAATATTTGGTTAAACAGAAAGGAATAGGTGCCATCAGGAGGGAACCAGCTGTTGAATCAATCAAATAAATAGCATAAAAACAAAAAATCTTAAATCAGTTAAGAGACAACTGAGAAAAGTAAAGCAAAAGGTGGTTCTTAAAATTAAGAGAAAGCAAGAGAATACACAGCTAGGATCGGATAAATACTGAGTTTACATATAGGGCTATAAGAAGCATTTGCATGGTGCAGGACACAAAAAAGAATCACATTCTCCCCCAACCCCTTAAGTAGTCTAAAGAAAGAGGCTCAGAATAAAGGTTAAAAAATGAGAAAAGGCTTTTAGTCTTCATTCAATACCTCATGAAATACCAGGTGGGGAAACAAAATAGAATGGTGTTCTAGATGAAGCATTTTTTAACTCTTAAAAACCTACCATACTGTAAGAGTAGTGAATAAAAGGACTTACATTTTACCTCTAGAGGATGCTATGCATCATCTCTCTACCATTCCCTTAGTGCCTTTCAAAATGCCTTTCAAAAATGTGCTACTAAAACACAACTCAAATTCTGAATAAGGGTAAACGCAAATCAGTTACCGCTAAAAGAAATTAATTTGCTCATCTCAAGGCTACAAAATTTATTAATGCTTCCTTGCTTCTCAATAAAATTCTAAACATAAAAAAGCCTTCACAATCACAAATGGGTAGTTTGTTTTTGTTAAGTATGGATACTATTCTATGAAGAGAAAAGCAAGGCATCGAATGGAACCCCAAGGGTATAAATCACACCACTGGTTAAGACTAAAGTCTTAACCAGGACAATAAGTACATACCTTCCTACCAGTTTGAACCAATGGAACCGGTCATAAAAAGGGTCACTGCCAGTCATTGCTGCCTCTCCATCGTCCTGGGCATTGGAAGCCATTTCTCCAGCCCTGTCATACATCTCTCGCATCAGTTCCAGTCTTTGTCTATACAATAGAAAAATTATTAACAAGATACTGTGAAACTTTTGCTCCTAAAATACATACAATGCTGTTTTTGTTGACATATTTATTCCTCTGTAGAAGTGAAGCTCTTGAGACAAGGGACTGTCTTTTGTTTTTGTCTTAAGTGTGTCCCCTGCCTAGCCCACGTCAGTCCAGCACTTTTCATGTAGTTGTTTCTTAACAAAGGCTTGTTGAACTGGACTACTGAATTCAATCAAAAATGACAAATTGTGAACTATGTCCAAAGGGCTATAAAGATGTGCATATCGCTTGACCCAGCAATACCACTCCTAGGGCTGTATCCCAAAGAGATCACACGAGTGGGAAATTGACCGGTATATACAGAAATATTTATAGTAGCTCTTTTTGTGGTGGCAAAGAATTGGGAAACAAGGAGATGCCCACCAACTGGGGAATGGCTAAACAAACTGTGGTATATGGATATAATGGAATACTATTGTGCTCTAAGAAATGGGGAGCAAATGGACTTCATTACAACCTGGAAAGATTTATATGAACTGATGCTGAGTGAGGGGAGCAGAACCTGGAGATCACTGTACATGATTACAGACACACGGTATCTGTAAAGACTAAACTTTGATAGACTTGGCTCCTCTCATCAATGCAAGGTTCAAAGACAGCTCCAAAACACTCACGATGGAAAAAGCTATGCACATCCAGAGAACCAGAGAAAGAATTATGGAGTCTGAATGCAGGCTGAGACCAACTATTTGCTCTCCTCTTTTTTTTTCCTTCTTTTTTGGTTTTTTTTTTCCCCTCATGATTCACTCCATTGGTTATAATTCTCCTTTACAACTGGACTATTATGGAAATAAGTTCAGTGTGAAGGTATATGTAGAACCTACATTGGATTACATGCCGTCTTGGGGGGAGGGGAGAAGAGAGGGAGGGAGAGAAAATTTGGAACCCCAAAACCTGTGGAACTGAGTGTTGTAAACTAAAAATAAAAAGTAAAATTATTTTAAAAAAATAACAAATTGCTATTAATATACAGTGCTACTATTTATGAAAGAGCACATCTTATAAAATGGCAAAAATAGCCCCCATAAGTATAAACCTCAATGTCTGTGAGGCTGTCAGCAAGCCAGTACTCTAATGTGAGTGCGACAGCAAGTTGTGGCAAACACTGTGGAAAGGAACATAGAAACATTCAAAAAGAGCAAAAAACCTAATCATACTTTTAACCCAGCAATTCTATTTTTAGGAATTTAACCAAAATTATCATAGAAAGAGGGGGAAGGACCTATCCACACAGACAAACTTATAGCTATGCTATTTGTAGTAGCAAAAAATTAAAAAGAAATCAATTAGGAGAGTGACTAAATAAATCGTGGTACAACAACACAATATTACAAAACAGTAAAATAAAACAAAGTGTATAAAATATTGAAAGCTTTTTGTGAGGTGATACTGTGTGCCATCAGCAGAACCAGAACTGTTTCTATCTTGACAGTAACTATATCTCTCTATTTATGGAAGGGAAAGAGGGAGGGAAGGACAAGGGTAGCAGAACTTTGTGCATGCCTGGAAGGGGACAACAGAATGAAAATCATTCTCTATTAATCTATTTAGCTCTGACTTGTTTAAGGATAAGGGTTTTGTACAAGATTTTGACTTCTGTTGCATATAGTTATTTTATTGACAGTTAAGCCTGTAACTTAACATTTTTAAAAATATATATGGCTAAACAAACTATGTTTGTTTTTGTGTCAATACAAAAAGCAAATGGCGCAGAAACTAGAATATTTAGTTTTCCAAAGTATATATAAATGTAGAGAAAGGCCCAACAGGACCCAATCTGGCTAACCTGCCTCATAGGCTTAACAATCCATATGAGAAATGTGGTCCAGTGATATGTAGTAACTCAGTGGCACTGAAATAAAAGAGACTTTCTCATCTTAACCAAATGCATAGATTTTTCTGTTTATCAGTGAATGGTCAGAGAGTGGGAATGGTTAGAAAAATGAAGTCCTCATGAGGGCAGGAATATTGTATGTATACAAGCAACATGGAAAAGACTTTTTAAAAAATAGCTTTTCTTCAGAGGGTAATTTTAAATTATGTCTGGTAAAAACTGTGGAAAGATCTTTGAGAATTGAGGTTATGATGCTTAAAAATAGAAACAAATGTTGAAAGGGAATTCCATCATAGTTCGCCATTCAGAAAGGCAAAGGGAAGTCACAATGTTCTGAAGGAAAGGAATGACCAAGAAAAGAAAGAGGTTTTCAGGGCACTAACTTGAAAACTATAAACAGTTGGATGCCTCACTGTTATTTCTAAATTTATCATTTCCAAAACAATATTCCCTCTATAGGGTTTTCATACTTGAGTTTTTCCAAAGACCAATAATGTGTTGCTCCATTTTTTAGATCCTGTACTTCCACAGCCACAACTGTACGAGGGAAAGGTCTGTCATCCTGAGTTTTCTCCATCTCAGAGGGCAGCAGCTCAGGCGGCAAAGGGGAGTAGAGTGTGTCAGTCAGCAGAACAAACTGAAACTGTACCTGAATTGAGAGAAAACACTACTTAAAAATTAAGGACAGTACTGGCCTTTATTTAATGTTTTCTGAAAATGTTTCCTAAATGTTATCTGAAAGGATAGACAAGAAGTAAAGCAATTAAAATTTGCCTAGTACAGAAAAAGATTGAGGCTATAATAAGTACTCAAACTATCAATGAGCAATTAGAAAATAACATTTCCTGGTCTCAGTATGTTTTCCTCCAAATTAAAGGTTAATCACCAGGAATAAACAGAAGTTTTCCAAGATAAGCTTGCTTTCTTTTGCAGGATATAGTTTTGGAAACCTTAACCTGGAACCAAGTACAGTTTTCTCTAAACTCCAAGTATGAGGATGTAACGCAATACTAATGAAATGTATCATGTTATCTTTGGTGGAAAAAAGACCTGTAGAACAACGAGGTCAAGTCATAGATTTTAGATTAATACAGATAGAACTGTACTAATGAGATGTAGAGAGAGGGAAAAGTTGCTCAACAAGGGTCATAGGTTTTAGTAATGAATCAATAATTTGTGGGTGTATGCACATGCATCTGTAGGAAAGAGGAGGTCAATAAGGCCAATGGACTTCAAGAAAAGATTTTTCTAGCATTATATTTCTTTACTGCCAATCAACTCAGTTTCCTCAACCGCAATGTGAAACAGCTAGACTAGATGACTTGTAAGGGCTTTTCTAGACTGAAAATTTCGTATTAAACTTGGGTAATTTATGTATTTGGTAGCACTGACCAGGTGAAGCAAAAGAGGGGCTGAAAAATTATTCATGTTATAGGCTGAAAGAAGGCTTCTGGGATTTAGGAAACATTGTTGAGTGACTCCTACACACTCCATACCTTCTTCTTCAACTCTACACTGATAGCATTGGCTTCCTTCAGGTAAACTGCATTTCCCCAGAGCAGATCTCTTAATGAGGTAAACTGATGAAATTTCCATTTCCGGAATGCCCACTGTGCCAACTCAAATTCATGTTGTGTCCAGGGGACTTGAGAGAAAGAGGAGGACAGGGAGAGAAGAAAACCAATAAATAAATCATAATCACTAAGTTTAAATGATTATCTGAAATTGAAATAGTAAATTACATATCTTTCTTCTTAGCTAAATTTGTTTACATAAAATTCAGTGAGTTTTCTAATTACGCTTTGTATTTACACTCTAAGTATACTAATATTTTAAAACAAGTCAAGTAAAGAACTAGTTAACTAGATATATTCCTAATGTGCCGCTAAAAAGAATGTTCTCATCCTCCTCTTAACTTTTGTAGTGTCCCAAATGGTCAGGAAAATGGAGAGAAGTAAACAAAACCAAGGCCAACCCTGAACTATGTACAAAATACACATGAATATAAAATTTGTTGTTGTTGTTCAGTTGTGTCCAACTCTTTGTGGTTTTCTTGGCAAAGGTACTGGAGTGGTTTGCCATTTCCTTCTCCAGCTCATTTTACAGATGAGTAAACTGAGGCAAATAGGGTTAAATGACTTACTTGCCCAGGGTCACACAGCTAGTAAGTGTCTAAGGCCAGATTTTAACTCAGGAAGACAAGTCTTCCTGACTGCAGGCCCAACATGCTATCTATCCACTGTACCACCTAGCTAGTGAACATAAAATAGTAGTCCACAACTTTTTTTCTTAGAATCTGTTTTCACTTTCTTAAAGTCCTGAGATTTTCACACATTGGAAGACAGAGAGCTAAATGCTAATAAAGACCACGATGAAGAAGGATTTCTGAAGTAAAATTCCCAGAGAGACTTAAGGAATAATGTGCTGGTCACTGTCAGCTGTAGTCTTTCTCCTGCTGGTAAATCCAGGCTGACCTTGGGCAAGGGGCCTCAAAGAGCAGGAGGATCACAACTAGCAACTGCCTGAGAGCCACCTGAAAAAAGGCTGAGCCAGCAGCATGTTACCCTGGAAAGCACTAGGCCTGGCATCTACACACTTGAATTCAAGCCCTTACTTGGGCACTTGCCAGCTTGTCACCAGGGGAAAGTCATTTAATCTCTCAACTTTGGTTTTCTCATTAGAGACTATTTGCACGTTATGGGGTGACTGTGGGAAAAGTTCTTTTTAAACTGTAAAGCACTATACAAATGGGAGTTATTATCTATCAGCAGACCCCAATTCTCTAGGTTAGAGATATAAAACATTAAAAAAGAAATCTAGAATGTCATCCTAATTGGTGACTAAAGTACATTCACCATAATGAACTTTAAGATACTTATTAGAATGCTATGTAAAGAGTACTACCATTTTCCTACTCTCTCTCATGCCATGAGATGAATGAATGGTGCTAATTATGTAGAAAGGCAGTATTCAGGGACTCTAGGAAGCTGTGATTAATACCAATATCAACTAGAGGCTTCCTCAAGAATGTGGTCTTAGTTTCCATTAAATCACTACCTGGCTTAGTGACACAGCAAACAAAGGCAGGATTGGCCATGGAGAACACTGTGTACACTATTAGTGAGGGGCAGCACAGCAGAGTGGGGAGGGCATTAGAAAGAACGAGGCTCAAATGCCACCTCAGACATTTACTAGCAGGAAGCTGCCTCTCCTCTCTCTCCCTTACTTCATCTATAATTAGGGGAATGGGCTTGATGGCCTCTTAGGTCTTTTCCATTCTTTACTTACGAGGCTATGATAGAACAGATAACTGATAACCGATGAAAAATGAACTGGTCAAAACTTACGCTCAGGAGAGCTTTTGCTCTAAAGAACTCACCTTCTTCTTCTTCTTCCTCCTCCTCAGTGGTTTCTGCAGTAAGTGAGCGGGTCTCAACCTGCTTTTGTAGGGCCTGCAATTTACTTTCATAATCCTGAAGGGAGAGAAAGGAGATACCATGTAGGAGAGAGAGAGTGTGTGTGTGAAGGGATGGGGTGGAAAAAGAAAACCAGAGGATGGGAAGAGAGAAAAAGAGAAGTTGTGGGAAGTCTACAGAGAACAAAGAAAAAGAGAAAGACAGACAGACACTGGGGATGATAGCAAAGTGCAGAGAAAAAGCTTACAAAGAGCAAAACTGTAGGAAAAATCAATATACAGTATTCTCCTTGTGTTAACTCTAAAGAAATGTAATGTAGTCTCTTTCGGCTTCCTCGAAGATGTAAGGGGCTTTAAAATTGGGGAAATGGAATTGGCAGTAACAGGGGAGAGGTTGGTAGGATGGGCAGAGAGGAATGGTGCTCTTAAAATACGAAGGTCCTCTCAAACAAACTAATATATTTTTCAAAGATTAAAGTAGCACTGGAAAAAACACTACCATTCCTTATTTACTACTAAAAATAATTTTAATTTCATGTCTCATCTAATGAGAAAAATAAAGGTTAGAGCCATTAAGGCTTTTTATGTTTTAAGTTCAGAATGATCACCTTTATGGATTACATCTCTGGATGAGTAAAGCATTCAACTAGATTTTCACAGGAACATTTTAAGAAGTAATAAAATAATGTATACAGTTCATTTACTTATTATGAAAAAGGAGTGTCGGTAGTGCTATTTTACAGATGAGAAAACTGAGGCAGATAGTGGTTAAGTGATTTGCCCAGAATCAAACAGACAGTGAATGTCTGAAGCTGGATTTGAACTCATGTGTTCCTGACTATAGGTCTGGAGCTCTGTCCACTGTGCCACCTGGTTGACTTTTTACACTAGAAAACTAATATTAGTAATGGCTGATATCGACAAGTGCTTTAGGGTTTACTATGCACTAGATATACATTTACCTAATTGCACGTTTTAGGATCATCTATTCTTCAAAATACTTTAAAAGAATTAAACGATATTCCACTAAAAAGTATTCTGCTGTGTGAAATACAGTACGAGGCACTAAGGAACTTGAATTTTTAAAGTTAAAAGTTCATTTTTAGGTGGAACTGCAGTGAAAGAAATACGGCCAAAGGCAGAGAGAGCAAAAAATGTATTTTTACTAAGTCCCAGTTCCACCACCTAACTCTCAGAGTAAAGAATAGATAATTTTTTAGAATGGATGAGAAATAACATCCTTAATTTAAGCGTGCTTCTCATAACCTCAATTTTTCCATTCAACCACGTAGTCTATAAACATGTATGAAATATGAAACACGAGAAACTGAAAAAACAGATTTGCATTAAAATATATATGCAGAATGAGAAATACTGTGACTTGTTTGTACTGATTGACCTGATTTCTAGTATTGGGAACAGATTTTAACCAATTTCCCTTTAAAAGGTACCTATTTTCAGAATACTGAGGTATAGTCTAAAAAAAGCACTACCTTCAAGTCATGAATCTAAGGACATTTTGTAAATGCAAAACAACAAGGAAGGCTAGATAAAGGAGACCCTCCCTAGAAATAAAAAGTGTTAACAATAGCATTCCAAAAGAGCAATGCCCAGAGCTTTCCTGTTTTCTCAGGCTTCGTAGGTGTGGTCCATTATTGGAGATTCTTTTAAAGCCCACACAATTTCAGGGTTGGGCTGTGGGGGGAAGGAAAGGAGCTAAGTTTTCAGAATCAAAAATACATTCTGTTTTGCAGACCACGACTAAAAGCAGACTTCACAAACTATTTCATACTGGGCTCTCCATGACAATGGTGGGCAGAAAAGGAAAGAATTTTAAAAAGGGGACATGCTACTAGTGACATTCTCTGAGGCTCATATTTTTTTCTTGGTTAGCGAAAGTAGTTATCAGGAGGTAAGGTCAGTTTTACAAACAAAAAATTGTTTTATGACTATTCAGGGGTACAATAAAGCAGAAAGCAATGGGCAGCCAGAAGACTTGAGTCTGGGGCCAGACTGCCACTAACTATGTGATCGTGAGCAAGCTGCTTAAAATTTTTTAAAGTTCAAATTCCTGTAATCGGATAAAACATATTCTACCTAACAATGCTATTGTTTGGTTCCAACATTATAATGCCTATGAGGGGGCTTTGTAAATAGCAAAATGCTTTAAAACATAGTGTTTTAAATGTTTTGTTACCTACAATTGATGTATCAGGTCCTTTGAAGTTAGGGAAGGGAAACTGGACGCTTTCCGGTTCGTTCATTAAGTACAGAAAATATTTAATAATAAGCTTGGTCAAGTTACAACAATAGCTAGCATTATCTACAGCACCACATCCCAGGCACTGTACAAGTATTTTACTTGATCTTCCCAACAACCCTGGGAGGCAGGTGCTATCATTGTTGCCATTTTTCAGATGATGGAACTGAGGTGGACAGAAGTAGAGTGACTCACCCAGAGTCCCACAATCAGAAAATGTCTGCAGCTGGCTTCAGCCTTGGGGTTTCCTGACTCTAAGTCTGCAGCTCTATCCTCTGGACCACCGGATTCGGTGGCTGAGCAGCAGAGCTATCACAGACAGGCTTTTATGAAATGTGCCAATTAAGTTCTAGTTAACGGGCTATGATTTCATCTTTGTAGGAAACTCCAGGGGTGGGAATTGTCTCCATGACTCAATGGAAGAGCGTTAGTAGAAAATCCCTAAGAGTGGTTTGGGACTCCCAGAGGTTAAGTGATTTGCTCTCAGAGTCACAGCTCAGGAGGGATCAGAGGTTAGAGTTACCCCCAGGTATTTCTGACTACAAGCATAACACTCTACTGTGCTGCCTCAGTCAATCTGTCAGTAGAACAGAGACTTAAAATATAACTGAGATGGACTAAAATACGGAAGAAAAGTTGTCTTTAATATAAAGAGGTTTGGCAACTTGACATACAAATTTACTTTCTTAGTTTATAAAAACCATAAAAGCATATTTCCTTCCTAAGAGCTTGTCCTGCATGACAGCAGTGAAACCTTGAGCATCTGGTTTTATCTGAAACTAAGGAGAAGGATAAACTGATTGGTTAGAACAGCCTTGGACACTGACTAGCTGTGTCATCTGAGCCTCCTTTTCCTCAGTTGTACATCCACCTTATTGGGTTGTGAAGATCAAATGATCCTCAAATGAGATCTCGGTAAAGCACTTTGCAAACCTTCCAGTGCTATACGAATACTAGAGATAATAACAAAGATGAGGTGCTGTTGTCCTTTTCTTTCTGAATCCTTAACCTGGCTCTGTGGACAGATTTAGGGGTGGGAAGTGCCTGTGTTTCATTAATTTCTAACTTAAAGGAGGCATGTAGGCCACACACATTATTCTGAGAAGGGATCATTAGGTTTTCCCACACGGCCAAGGGGGCTGATGACAAAAAAAAAAAGGTTAACAATCTCTCATCTAGAATGAAAAATAGACAACATTCAAAAGTATGATGCAATTAACCAACAGCTGTTTGCATTTTCCCAGGCAACCTCAGAATGGACACTTTACAAAGGTACGGCTCTAACTGTACCAGACCTGTGCCTTCTGAGTAACTTGGGGGGAGCTGAAAAATAAAATCAGATGGAAAACTACCTCAGGAAAAATTGAGAAACCAAACAGCAAAGTAGGTTCTTTCCGACTGAATCCCGTTGAGCACGAGTTATCTTGCCATTTTGCAAAGACAAAATATCTCTTGTTGACTAGGAACTCTCAACAACTGACATAACTTGGTTGCTTAAGCAACCGAGTTAGCCTTGTTTTGTAATGAAGAGTAGGAAATGGATGAGGTGTGAAATAATCTCTAAGCTGTATGGATGGATTGTGGGGAGGTGAAACTAGCCCACCTGCTAGCTGGGATTGGAAACAAAGGGTGTTCCTAAAGTCTGGACGCATAGGCAAAAATGCGTATTTTCAAGAAATTAATGAAATTTTTATTTAATTGGAATATTAACAAATAACATCTTCAATATGATTTCCATCATTTGTAATGCAAAGGTTGATGCACTTTGCAAAATTCATGTGAACTCAATGCAATAACTCCACATTACCTTCAATTGCCTCTATGTCCAGATTTTAAGAACACACTGTATTACTCATTTACAGCAGCACGTTGTAATCAACAGATTGAAAAAGCCAAAAACGAAACAAATTCCTACCAAAGCAGAAAATGATGTTTAAAAAATATGGCTCAAACATAAGAAAACAAAGATTTTATCCATCAAGTTTATCTTCTGTCCACATGAGCACTTGAAAACAAAATAGTCCAAAGCTTCATGCTTTCTGCTCCAGGAAAAATGCTTCTTAATCAGAATATTGTATAGAGAAGGTGCTTAGTCAGTTTTTAATTAAGAATACCTTTAAGGCAGACTTTTGCTAAAAGAAAAAAGAAAAGTCGAAAGCCAACTGATTTAGTGAGTCAATTTTGCAATGGAATATCAGATAGGATTTCATTTTTAATTCCAGATCAGAAAATGGAGACCCCACCCACCCACCCAAGTGAAGTCACACAAGGCACACATTATTTCACTCTCCCTTCATCCCAAACTGGGGACTAGGTACTCACTTCCAAGACAGTTTTATAATTTATTGAAGGATAATATAGCAATATTATAGCAATACAAACTAGCTCTGCTGTTCTAGGGAGAACAAGTTCTTGCACTCCAAACAATCTTCAGATAGCTTTTGGTTAAGAAACATGGACACAAATGGAAAAGTCCACAGGGTTTTTCTTTTTTATTGGAAGAAAGATTCAACACTTCCTCATACAGTAAAATGGGAAGAAAAATTAACATGAATTTCACATCTTAAAACGGTTCAAGACAAATATCTAAAGCAAATTTTATTATCCATAAGGGATGACAACATTAAATACGCATTACCAAAATTATTCATTATCAAAAGACCCTCATTTTGTCAGGCAAATTCTCTAGTTTGCATCGCTCTTAAGAAGGCTTCTTCCTTAAGGGAGATGAGGATAGAAGAAACCTCCCTTGTTCCTGTCCTGAATGTGATTCATTAAGGCAACTGAACAAATGACCATTAACAGACCTCAGCACTCCACGGCAGGGAGTTTACATTGCATCACTTCTTGTAGTTTGACAGCCTGTTTCAACAGGCCCATAAGTGTGAAAATTTCACCATCACCACCCTTATCTAAAATACGAACAGTAAGGTCACTTCAAGCCACTTCAATGTAATGAACAAATTCCAATCCCTTTTCTAGTAAAATAAAAGCCTACACTGCTAAGGATAGGTAAGTAGTAAAAGCATTTAAAGGAAAAAACCACTTTGGTTGACACTTAAACTCATACAGTATTGTTAATGCTGCTTTCTACCCTTATTTTATTCTCATAGTAATATATTTTGGTTTGTGAAATTACAGTAGCCAGCAGGACTCCCCTAGATTCCCATTACTGTCCTACCACAATCTAGTTTCAAGACTATTAAGTGCTGCATTTTTGTCCAGTCACCATAATAGTGGCTATCGATATTACCATAATAATAGTATATAAAGTTCTGATCATCTTTCTTCTTCTAATATTTAGGCTTAAGAGGACATGCCATTCAACTTATAAAAATGGGTTAAACTGACAATGCCATATTTCAAAACGTGAGACTGGGTTAATAATTTGATCCAGAGATTCATTGATAAAGGTTTATTCATATTAAGCTATTCACTAAGACAGGTATCTCTTCTGAAATGAGCTCCTAGAGGACATAAATGCCATCAGCCCCAACTGCCAAACCTTGGTTGATTTTTCTCCCTGAATTTTGTGCACTAAAGCGCTACTTTACAGTTTTGAAGATTTTTTTGTTTTGACCAAGAGGGTAAGTAAAAAATAACAGCAACATGAGCACAACTATATAATCAGATGTGACAGACATATACGACATTCTTTGGAATACCATTGTGCGCACTATATTCTGTAATTGTGAAAACATAGACACTTTTTCTTGTTTTTTACAATTTACCAAGTTACTTCCACTGTCTAAAGGGGAAAGGCAGCACAGACTTAGGCTACACATGCTGCCATATCTAAAAATCATACAACTACCAAACTAGAAGCTAAGAGCCAAAAAGACCACTTTCTAGAGCTGAGGCTTGAGTGATTCATTGTCAGATTCTCAAATGCATATCTTTTTGCCGAAGTAGAAGAGTGAGAACATAGGAAAGGACAGGTTGGTTTCAATTGCCTAAGGAAAGAATGATAAGGGACAAAGAGGGCCTATACCAAATGCACTGAAGTGACCTGAGGTAGTCTACCAAGGACATTCATGCAATGCAAGACAGGAGATTGTCATTTTAACTGAATGCATTATAGTTATGATTCTTCCCATGTGCCATTAACAACAAAAAGTTTAAGAATAAGATTGGGTTCAAACACTGAAGGCAAATGTGTCCTCCAAAGATTCTAATTTTTATTTTTGAAGGTAAAAATCCAAGAGCTAATATGAAGCAAATGAATGTTTTAGCACATTAAGAAAGCATCTTTTCAGAAGCAAAGAAACAAATCCCACAACAGTAATGTGTTTCAATAATGCCTAAGCACACACATGTGAGCGCACACACGTATGTGCACACACACACAATGCCCCTCCCCAAAATAACCTCCCTTAATTATAATCCTTAAGGCTTCCTTAAATGTTACCTGCTCCATAATTTTCCCCATCATCTGAGAAGACTCAATGTTAAGTAGATGCCTTAAGTTGTATAGTTTTGTAAATTTTGAACAATATGAACTTTACAGGCATCTCTGGTTCTTCACATTGTTTCTAAGGTTAGACTGCGAGAAGGCACAAAGGACTGGGAAGGAAGTCGAAAAGAAAACTAATCTCTCTTCCCATCAAAAATATTGTCATTTTCCATCAGATTCTCCAAGTACTGAAACAATCTGAAACCAGAATGCACTAAAAATGAGGTATCTAGGTGAACACAGATTTTTATGTCTTTCTCTTCTCAGTAAGATTTGTAAAAGCATAAATTTGTAGAGTTTTTTCAATTTCTAACTAAAAGAACACCTTCTGCATCTATACTTTCCAGCCAAAAAACTTAACTTTCATGATTTCATCATCTGGTCTATGAGAACAGTGCTATTTCCTTGCCCCGCCCCACCCCACCCCACCCCACATCCTCTTACAAATAGTACTATCCAAAGACTGGATTGCTTTCTTGGCGTTTTGTTACTGTAGTTTTAAGTTGGAGCAAGAACATAAAGTTCATTACAAATTGGGTTAAGATTCAAACTGCAAACAATATACATAATTCCCAATTACTGTGCCATCTGATACAAGTTTCAATGTCATGGCAAATTTCATACAAGTGATGACATTAACAGAACTAGGAAGGAGAAAAACAGCCTTCTTCACTCATTCTACAAAACAATAGACTCAGTTCTTCCCTGCAAACCATGGAAGAAAAAGAGTAGCTCTGTGTAAGATGCGAAGCTGTATAATACTTCCATGCCAGTCAAAATCAAGTTTTGGTTTGTGGAGAATTAAATCCAATTTGGGGAAAGGGAATGGAAGTTGGACAGCAATCTAAAGTTGTGACTAAGTAGTTGTATGCCATTTTATCAATTTCTAACAGTTAAGAAACTTGACATTCAACACTGGATAAATGTTCCCTTTTTGACTGTCAGCATAAATTTAAGAGGCAGTTCTTTCTGGACAGCAAACTATCATTTTGACTTTTAAAAAGTAGCACTAGATCAAAACAGAAAAATTCCTGTAATTAAATCTAGTATTCTGGCACACACAAAGGCACACACACAAACAACACTCTGAAAAATCAAGGAATCTAAATGTTTTTCCAA
Source organism: Phalanger gymnotis (assembly GCA_028646595.1). Lineage (NCBI taxonomy): Eukaryota > Metazoa > Chordata > Mammalia > Diprotodontia > Phalangeridae > Phalanger > Phalanger gymnotis. Next base: position 807,649,096 of record CM053622.1, on the reverse strand, counting down.
AATTCCAGAAAATGTCCTATCAATGGTACACAATCAAAAAGGGATATATTCAAATTCCAGTGTTTTATGTATGGTATAAAATTAAGAACTAGTTGATCTCTGCTGGAATACAACATCAAAATCACAACAGGAATCCTATGTGGCCACAGAACACAAAGGTAGACCCATTTCAAGTGTTTTTCAATCAGAAGTCAAAATTACCATTCCCCTCTTTCTCCCAACAATATTTCAAGTGTGTCCAAGTGAGTTACACTGTGGTTTCTCTACCAGTTTTGAGATTGGGTGCAGAGAACTGTCTTCTCATTCGAGGTGGTGTCACAAACTGGTTATAGTGGTTGGGTCGGTCGGTCTGCTTCTGGTAGTAGCTGGCTATGTTGCCTTCCATCTGGCCTCCAGTGTTGTAATTACAGTAAGGCTGGCGGTGCTGATGAATGTGGCGCTTCTGCTGGAAAGTTTGTAGATCAGGGTTCTGGTGCCCACTGAAGGACTGTAATGACTCTGATGATGCAGATTGAACACGTACATTTTTCTGCTGGCCATTATTGAGGGAATTGCTTCTCCATCGTAACTGAGGAGGTGGCTGTTGCTGATGATTATTAAGATGTTGCCTGCTAACTTGTATGGAATCTTGGCTTCGATTGCCTTGATGACCCCATGTGACCTGGGGGTCCTTAGACATTGCTCTACTAATCTTCTCTTGGCTCTCTTCACTTCCTTTTCTTTCCTCTTCCTCCTTTGGAATTTTTAACTCTATAACCTCATCTTCTGTTATAATGATGTGTGTTCCTGGACTCCAAGAGTTTCTGTGCTTGGGATTGCTCTTAAATGGGAATCGAGGTTTTCGGTTCTCTGGGGGGATAAATCGATGTGGTACATTCTGCCTGCGGAGCTGCTTAGTTATCTCCTGCTGCTGCAAATTCTTAAACCGAATTTGTTCTTGCCTCATCCACCGAAGACGTCCACGCCTAAAGGCTGGATCCCCATCCATCAACTGTGAAACACGCTCTTCTTTTCCAGGTTCTTCACCATCTGATTTGTTAGTGACAACAGCACAGCTTGGGTCTTTACTTTTATAGTTTCCTTGTGATTTCTGCTCTTGTGATCCAATCAGTGGCAAGACCTTCTCCATTTTTAACATTTTATTTCTCAATACTTTGATCTCTTCATCTTTCATGTTGTTTTGTTTTTTTACTTCTTGTAAAATGTCCTCTAATTTATCTATGTGTACTTTGAGGTCATCTACGTCAGTGACTCCTTTCCCATTGGCCATTACGTCCTCAATTCGCTCATCTCCAACACCAACTGTGTCCCAGACATCTCTGGCCACTGCCCTCCAAGAATCTCGCTCATTGGGGTCTTTCTTCCCATACATGGCACAAAGTTCCTTCATTTTAACAATGGCTAAGGCCTCAATCTCTTGCCGGCTATGTCTGAAATCATTGAGGGCAACCTCATAGCAGATTTCTTTCACAGCCTGAATCTTGAGGTCTGAGATGGTAACCCATTTGGAGTCTTTACTGAGGCGCCTTCTTTGAGGAATCTGGTACATTTTGATTGGCTCTCGTTTCTTCCCACTGCTGGGGAGCCCACATTTTTTAACAATGGTTTGTAACTTGCTAGGAGGTAGTTTTTCTCTCAGGGAAGTAATCAGCCTCCAGCTCTCCTCACAGGATCTCTTGTCTGAATCGTCCCCGCTATCAGAATCCGCATCCTTTGGAAAAACAAAATCAAAAAATGGCCCCCAAATAACCAAAATTAAAATGGAAAAAGGAAAATCAAACTGAAGAAAAAAAATCAAGCAAAAAAAAAAACCTTAACCAAACTTAAAAAAATAAACTAAATAATGTAAAAACTTTTCAGGGCTCAGTATTAAGCTATTAAAAAGTCATTGGTCTCATTTTCTTTAATGATGACATCTCTACTTAAAAAATTCTCACAATGCCTGATAAGTGAACATTAAATACTTCACTCACTTATGGTCACCCCAAACTATAAGAATATAAAACATCTTTTTAAAAAAAAAAACAAAAAGCTGCACCCCAGACATGCTTTAAAACCATGCAAACACTCCCCAACATTTGCCTTGGTTATTGCTGCTGCGTCTTCCAGAAACTCTTTCCCCCATGAGCGAGCACAGGTGTCATACAGAGATGTGACGAGTAGCCAGATTAACATTGGTTAGTAATGCTGTAGTATGCTGAGGCATTTTTTTTGGTTGCTGTTTAGAGTTGGCTTTACTAAAAAGAGAGGAGCCCTAGAAAAAAGTTAGAAGATAAGAAAGTAGAAACTAAGCAGTCAACAGGGATGGTGTTAAAAGTGCTCAGAGTGCCCTTACACAGAATTCAGTGTGAGAGTTTACCCACCACAGAAGTTTACTACAAGATAAGTGAAAGGGGAACTGCAAAACTGTTCTTCCCAAGAACTTGTTTTCAGTTTGCAGTTTTCTCATGTCATTCATTACGTGTGCATCCAATTTACATACAGAGGTAAAGTTTATTGTCCAAAGAACAAACAGGAAAAAGAATAAAATACAATTAAGTTGATTTTTCTTCATATGCTTCAGCCAAGAAATACTGTTGTCATAAGGGGAAAAAAACCCCACCGCAAAATACTACAAAGTGGCAGATGACAATTAGAAAAAACCTACCATGTCAAGTATGCTCTGCTAAACTTTTCATAAGTCCCCCAGCTAATTTTTTTAAAAAATAGATTCCATTTTTACTAAGGTTTTACACTGGAAATCTATGCTATTTGTAGTTGCTGAGGCAGCTGGGTTGTGCAGTGGAGAGTGTTGGACCTTGACTTCAGGGTAGGTAGAAGTCAGCAAAAGCTCTAGTTCTGGCTTGACAACACGCTAACCACAAAAGATAAGAATTTGCCGATTTAAAAATAGCAGAATTTTAAAACTGTTTCTAAAGTAATCTTTCCAAAGAGTGCTTTTTAAAGTCCTTTTCTTTATGATTTAGGACTGACATACCAATGTGAGTCCTTAATAGATTGCAGTTTTTTTATTCAGTCAATATAAATATTTAGAAGCAAAGAGACTTATCAACAGTACCCTAAATGAAAGTAACATTTTTCCTTTTAAAAACTGAGTATTGTAAAGGGTTAAATAAATTAACTTCTTTAAATGTAAAAAAAGTTTTACAGAAATTGGATAATGAAAAATATTAACGGACAAGTCATATTAATCATTTCCCCTAGCTAAGTTGTGATTGCCCTATGAGCTTTTCAAGATAAGGCAAGAAAATTAAAATTTGAAAATAGCCAATCCTAATTCATTTTCCAGACTAAAATAAACAAAGTGCATTTTTATACATATACATGTATACGTATATAAATGTATATCTATTTAATGGAAAAGCAGACAATCTTTAATTGCAATTATAATAATAAGTTGTTCATAATTTCTGAAGATACTGACCTGTCTAGTAGTGGTAAGTAATTTACCACCTAAAAAGCAAAAGTATATGTCAAAGAAAATTTCATTTCTTGTCCTTTTAAAGTGAATATATTCTATAAATTTTCTCAGTCTATTTGAAGATGTGGCACTAAATAGCTGGCTTGTAGTATCTGTACTTACCCCTATCTTTTTAACTTTTAATGAAGAAAAACATATACCTATTTGACGAACTCAAGAGCATATGTGAATACTCACAAGTTAATCTCCCAATAATGTGAAAACTATTAAGAAAACAGCATGGATATTAACAGACACATAGCACTTTAAGTGCTGGAAAACTTTTTATATAGATTATTTAACTGGAATATCACAACAACCCTGTGAGATAGAGTACTACAGATACTGGTGTTATTAAATATATTTCAAAGATAAAGAAACGGGCTTAAAGAGGTTGTAACTTTCCCGTGGTCACAGAGTTCCTGAAACAGGATTCAAAAGCAGGTCTTCCTATGACCAAGTCCAACAGTGTACCCATGAACCAAGTTACTCATCAAAGATTTCAAGAGAGAGGAAGGGAGTGGACTTTAATATTTCATTATCAATTTTATTATGAATTCCTAATTTTTTTATTTGAGTTGTTTTGCTATTTAAAAGTTGTCTAGTTTTATATAACTATAAATTTGGGTATACTGTTCTTTTGGTTCTGGTTTCTTCCTTCTGTATAACTTCATATAAGTTTTTAATTTTTTTGCATTTTTAATATTCATTTATGGCACAATATTGTTCCCTAACATATACTCTTAATTTAGCCTATTCCCAATCATTGGGCATACAATCTGTTTCGAACTTTTGGCTTTACAATGATATTATGAATATTTTAAAAAGGTGTTTGTTGTCAATTGCCTTCTTGAGACATAAACCCAATAGAGATACCACTGGGTCAAGGGGTATGAATAGTTTTTTAACTTTCCTTGCATAATTCTATTCCTTCTCTCCCTAGAAATGATTGGAAGAAATCACATAAAAACAGAGGTGGGAAAAGACCTCAGGGGCAATGTCCTTATTCAAGCCCACGTTGTGAACAATTATTTCCTTTAAAACAAATATTTTGAACAGTCAAGAGCTAAATAGCCTCCACTAATGAATGGAGCAGGTTGGTGGCATGGTGGATAGAGCACAGGGTCTGGTGTTAGGAAGTCCTGAGTTCAAATCAAGCCTCAGACACTTAGAAACTGCATGATCCTGGGACAAAGAATCAGGAAGTCTTCCTTTAGGTCAAACTTAAATTTACCTTTTTGACTCTTTCATCCACTACGTCTGGTGGAAGCAGAAAATGAAAACTTTACTGCCAGTAAATTACCCTGCCTCTTTTACCTATATTCCATCTACGTTAATTTTTGATTAATCAAGGACTTTTAACACCATATTTGTCAACTTAATGAGTGTGATGTGATTTGTTAAAGTTGTTTTAACTTGCATTTCTCTAATTATTAGTAATGGGAGCATTTGTTCAGCTTGTTAACAATTTGTATTTTTTCCTTTGGAAGTCTACTCTTATCTTGGATCATTTCTCTACTGGGGAAAGGCTCTCAATCTTTCTTATTTGCATAAGTCCCCATAAATTTTAGATGTTATTTTTATCAGATGTTTAATGCAAAGGTTTTTTAGGTCCATAAGTTCTTCTTATCCTAAGCTACAGTGATTTTATTTTCACACTACTGAACCAATCTGTTTGGACTTCTATAAGAGTCTCTATACCAGAAGTATCAAACACTTAGCTGGTGTCCATGAGGCCCATAACATTTTCCAGTGCAGCTCAAATCAAATTAAAATACAAGCGGGAAATATCTTAAAATATGCTAATGTCATTTTCTGAGTAACAAAGCAGTTGCAGAGATCCTCACATCTGGTTTACTGGCCCTCTTTTTAGCTGCTGTTTGACACTGCTGTCCTCTCCTATGGCTAGTTCCAAACAGATTCTCTATTTAGTTGTGAAAGATGTGATTTTATGTTTCTCATTTTTTGTGGCATGACTTTTTATTTTAGATAATGTATCCATGTGGAATTTGATGGGGAATAATGGTATCAAACGCTTTTTCAACCTGTTTTTCTGCCCAAACACCAGCCAACTTGCCCAGAGGTTTTTTGATGCACTGAAGGGTTTCTCCAAAACTAGAGTGCTACTCAATATGTTTCTAAGTCTTGCTTAGTTAATGGCAAATCACTTCTTACAATTTTTTTCTTTTACCTTATAACTCTTGATCTTTTATAACTCTTGATCTTTTGTTCCTCTACATTGATTTTGTCTCCTTACTGTCTGATCTATAAAGCATTCCTTTAGCAACGTGACTGTCATAGCATTGTCTCTTAACTGATGTGTATGGCATTATCATTATTACAATATTGCCTAGATTAGTCATGAACAATGACTCTTTCCCCAGTAACCTAGATCTTCATTTATTTAAGTAAAAATTATTTTACAATTATATTTGTATAAGTCCTATATGTCTTGGTAGCTAAACACCCCAACATTTAATGCACTTTGTGACTCAAATATTTCTCCTAATTTGTCTCTTTCCTGGCTTTTGTTAAAAGTTTATACTGTTGCTGCATTTAAGGTATTGTATTGATTTTTTCTGATTATCTGGACTATTCTGTCTCAAATGTCCTATGATCCATGAAAGACATGATTTTCCTTCTTACTGCCAATACGTTACCTTTTCTTCACTTATGACTAGAGCTAAAGTTTCTCATACTGTCAAATAATCGTGAAAATAGGCATTCTAAGTTCACTTCTGATCTTACTAGGAAGTGTCCAATGGTTTTCCATTACAAATAATTGTACCTCCTGCCTGCAGATAAATGCTTTTAGTCAAATTAAAATCCTTTCATTTACATGCTTTTCAGTGTTTTTAACATGAGTACTGCATTTTATGGAAGGATCTCTTTGTATCTATGGATATAACCATGTGGTTTTGTTATTAATATCATTTATTATGTTATTCACTTTCCTAATGCTAACCCACCCTTTCATTCCTGAGATAAATTCAACATAGTCATAACAATATAATGTTGGAACCTTGGTGCTTATTTAATAATTTAAAAATAATATTCATTTCTGATGTTATTCTATAGTTATCTCCTAGGGATAAGCAATCTGGTGTAGTGGATATTTAATGTTTAACTTGAGATTAAGAGGACCTGGGTTCAAATCTAGCTTTCACCACTTATTATTTAGGCGACTGTGGGCAAGTCACTTAACCTCTATGGAAGATGCTCTTTTCCAGGCTCCTCATTACCATTTACCTCTGAGAACCCCAGTTCCTGATGTGCTCACTCCACAGGATTTTGGGCAAGCTTAAATGAAGCTATATGTGGAACATATGCAATTATAAGCTCTCTTTCTTCTGATTTCTCCCTTCCCTGTTTCAGGAGTCAAGAACATATTTATCTAATAGAATGAATTTGGTTAAGTGCCTACTTCTCAAAACAGCTTATGTGGTACTGTGATTATTTGTCCTTTAAAACATATGATATAGTCAACGACTATAGCAATCTACTCTGACAAACCCAAAGAATCCAGCTTCTAGGCTAAGAATTCACTATTTCACAAAAACTGCTGGGAAAATTGGAAAATGGTAGGGCAGAAACTGGGCACAGATCAATATCTTACGACATATACAAAAATAAAGTCAAAATGGGTTCATGATTTAGGAATAAAGGGTTATACTATAAGCAATTTGGGAGAGCAAGGAATAGTTTACCTATCAGATTTATGGGAAAGCAAAGAATTCATGATGCAAGAGATAGAGAGCATTACAAAATGCAAAATGGATAATTTTGATTATATTAAATTGAAATGTTTTTGTATAAAAAAAGCCAATGCAACAACGATTAGGAGGGAAACAGAAAATTAGAAGAAAATCTTTCCAACTAGTGTCTCTGATAAAGGCCTCATCTCTGGAACACACAGGGAACTGAGCCAAATTTATAGGAATACAAGTCATTCCCCAATTGGGAAATAGTCAAAGGATATGAACAGGCAGTTTTCAGAGGAAAAAATTAAAGATATCTATAGTCATATGAAAAAATGCTCTAAATCACTACTGATTAGAGAAATGCAAATCAAAACAACTCTTAGGTACCACATCTCTCCTACCAGATTGGCTAAAATAACAAAACAGGAAAATGATAAATGCTGGAGAGGATGTGGGAAAATTGGAACACTGTTACATTGCTGGTGGAGTTGTGAACTGATCCAGCCATTTTGGAGAGCAATTTGGAACTATGCCCAAAGGGTTATAAAAATGTTCAGACCCTTTGACCCAGCAATACCACTTCTAGGGTTGTATCTCAAAGAGAGCACATAAGTGGGAAAAAGACCCATATGTACAAAAATATTTATAGTGGCTCTTTTTGTAGTAGCTAAGAATTGGAAATCAAGGGGATGCCCATCAATTAGGGAACGGCTGAACAAGTTGTGGTACATGAATGTAATGGAATACTATTGTGCTATAAGAAATGGAGAAGATAAGGACTTCATAATAACCTGGAAAAACCTACATGATATAATGCTGAGTGAGCGAAGCAGAACCAGGAGAACATTATACACAGCCACAGATATATGGATTCTGTGAGGACTAACCCTGATAGACTCTGCTATTCTCAGCAACACAAGGTGCAGAGACAATTCCAAAGGACTCAAGATAGAGAATGGTATCTGTATCCAGAGAAAGAACTATGGAGTCTGAATGCAGATTGAGGCACACTTTATGCTCACCTTTTTTTTCCTCTCTTTTGTTTTTGGGCTTTTTTTTTGGTTGTTCTGTTTCTTCTTTCTCATGATTCATTCCATTGGTCTTAATTCTTTTTCACAACTTGACTAGTATGCAAATAAGTTCAATGTGAAGTTATATGTAGAAGATATGCTGTCTTGGGGGGGGGGGTGGCAGGGAGAAGAAAATCTGGAACTCAAAATTATGTGGAACTGAGTGCTTTAAATTAAAAATAAAAAATCTTAACTAAAAAACATATGAGAATTTGTAAATCCATTCTTCTGATTTTTTTTTTTTTGCGTAAGAGCTCAGTTATGCTTTGCTCAGTTTCTCTGAAATTGGGTTACTTATGTTACCTAGTTCATATTTTCTCTATTATATATTTTAGACATTCATAATTTTAAATTTTCAGTTTTGTTACCATGGAATTAAGGACAAAGGTTTTTGAAGTTTCTTTATTTCTTCTCCATTTGCTATGAATGCCTATTTCTCATTTTTTCATTTCGGTAATTCAATGTTCCTCTTTTCTTGACCAAATTTGCTAAGGGCCTGCCAATTTTATTTGTCTTAAAAACCCACTAGCTCTTTATTAGTTGGCTTAAAATTTTTTAAATGATGTGCAACAAGCACAAAAAATATGTTGAATACTAAAGGATCAATAAGATGCATCAGTAAGATCCTTTAGTAGCATTCAACATAATTTTTATGCTTGTTGTAGAGGTAACTTGTTTTCTGCACATTCTTTAAAAATTGCATACTCAACTCATTTGTCTTTTCTTCTCATGTTAAATGAATGGCAAGGAAAAGTGATTTAACCTTAAAATCTGCTTTCGCTGTCTCTCATGAATTTTTCCTACTTTTATCATTCTCCTTTTTTAAAACTGTTTTTATGATTTGGTCTGTGACCCACTTATTTAACATACTGTATTTTGGTTTCCATGAGGCTCTTAACAATTTGTTCTTATTTCCTTTATTGATTATAATTTTTACTATATTATGATTCATAAAAGTTTAAGATTTCTGCCATGCCACATTTACTTAATAATTCTAGTACAAAATTAGTTTTTGTTTATGTCCTATAGGAGAAAGAGAAAAGTTTATTGCAAAAATAACTAATATTCAAAAATCTCCATATAGCTATCAAATACAGTTTTTCCAATATTCAGTCTAATCCTGCCTTATGCTTATCAACTGGCATTTCTTTTAAGAACTTGGCTCACATAACATTTAGTACATAATGTGATAATTCAATGGATCTGTGGTCACATCGACGTGAATATTTCTTTCAACAATGCAAATTGTGAGCCTATTCAGTCTGTGTGATTCTTGTTCATGTCTCCTTTTAAGTCTACTACAGGGTGCCCATCTATCACACTGAGGGCCATTTTCTAGTTTTCTTGATATTAGATGGATTCTAATAGATCAGGAAGACTGTTCTTGAAATATTTCTGGCCTGTCTTGTTTTTTCTCCTCAGTGTTAGAGTTTTCTTATTGTATCCTTTACAACATTTTCCCTGTCTAATCTCTCATTTGTAATTTGTCACGGCCCGCTCACATTCATCAAAGGCTTTTCCAAGACCCTTTTAGAGATCTTCAACTTCAATTCTTCAGAAGGTGTGTTAGTCCATTACTCACAGTCACACAATAGCACAGCTGTTCCAGATGCTAATGCAGATTTAGGAACAAATATTTTATATTTATATTATTTCATTCACCTTTATTTATATTGTAGTTTTTCTCTTGCCTCCCCCAATAATATCTATATTTACAACTGTGTTATCTAAAAGCATGATGGCAACTTCCAACTTCTGATTCAGCTGAAATATAATGAGTTTTATTCTAGACTAGTGGTTCTTAACCTTTTGTGACCCTTTGGGCAGTGAGACTAGTGAAATCTAGGAGTCCTTTCTCAGAATATGATTTTAAATGCATAAAATACAAAGTAATACAAATGAAAACAATTAAGCTGAAATATAGTTCTCAAAAATGTTTTTAAGTTCATAGTCTCTAGGTTAAGAAATTTTGTTCTAGACCTTCACTTTGAATGAATATGGCTCGATAATGTTTTAGGTAAAATTCTTGAAAACAGCAGATTGTCAGGTTTTATCTTCTCTCTGCAGCTTTCTTGTCAGGTTTTATTTTCTAACTTCTCCCACTCACTCCAAGGAAGATCCCACTTTTTACTGATTTGTGGTTTGGGAACGCTGAATACAGATCTAAAATTTCAACATGGGGAGGGGGAATTTCTGGTGTGGAAAATCCCTCCATCAAAGCACTGTCTTAAGAAAATGACTGGAGTACAAAAGTTAACTGCAAAGTTGCCCACATGCCATATCGTAGTTCAAGATGGTTTCCTTTGCTTGGTTCATTTCTCGTCACTGAAATATCTTGAAAAAACTGAAACAAGGCTTCTATGGATGTATGAATTGTTTTCTACAGATTCCTCGCAGGGGATGCTCATCAATTGAGGAATGGCTGAACAAGTTGTGGTGTATGATTTTAATGGAATATTATTATGCTATAAGAAATGAGAAGCAGGATGACTTTAGAAAAACCTGGAACAACTTAAACGAACTGATGGAAGGTGAAGTGAGCAGAACCAGGAGAGCACTGTACACAGTAATAGCGATATTATATGATGAAGAATTGTAAATGATTTAGCTATTCTTAGCAATACCATTGAAGATAACCCCAAAGGACTCATGATAAAAAAATGCTATCAGCCTCCAGGGAAAGAACTGATGTTGTCTGAATACAGACTAAAGCTTTCTTTCATTCTTCCTTCCTTTTAGACTTCTTGCACAAAATGACTAACATGGAAATGTTTTACATGATTGCACACATATAACCTATATCAGATTGTTTACTGTCTCAGGTACAAGGGAAGGGAGGTATAACCTATATCAGACTGTTTACTGTCTCAGGTACAAGGGAAGGGAGGGAGTGAGGGATAGAATTTTGAACTCAAAACAAACAAAAGAATGTTAAAAATTGTCTTTATGTGTAATTCAGGAAGAAATAAAATATTTTTAAAAGTACTATTTGTTAAATGAGACAGCTCTCTGGGAAGGTGGTATACTGGGGAAAACTATGATGTAAAAAACTAAAAGACATCAATAATTTTTTTTTTTTTTACAAATTTAAGTTAAATTGTATGCATTTTGTGTTTTTCTATTTGCATCCTGACCTCTCTTTCCAAAGCTTTTAGTCAATATTTTTTGAATGAGATTTCCTGGAATATGGTATTCAGACTTCTTGCTCATATTTTTCTGGAAGACCAACAATTCTCAGATTATTTCATCGAGTTCTGTCACTTTGGTTTGCAAAGGTAAGAAATATTTTTCCAGTTGATTCTTTAAAAAAATTTTATAATTATTCTTCCAATCCTCCATTTTGGGTGGGTTTTCTTCTTTTATTTTTTTATTTTGCTTTGCCCAGGCCATCCTATTATTCCTCAGAGTCCAATGTTTTAGTAAGATTTTCTATCACCTTTTCTCTTCATTTGAGTTTCATGCCATCTTACTGTATTCTGCCTTCAATGGTCTATTTTTATGCTGGATATTCCTTGACATTTCTTACTGAAATCCTAAATTATTCTGGAGGTTCTTGGGTAAACTCCATATTCTTTTTTGGATGGTAGAGGAGGGAAAGGTCCTAGTTGTTACTGAAGTCTTGTTCCTTCATTCCAGCAAATGCCTTGCTTTCTTTTATCCCATAATACCCATAGTACAGCTAGATTGCAATAAGGTCAAATAACAAACCCCATGAAAGTAGTCACATTATTCAAATTTCACCTGCACATTTGGCCTGAAACCAGTGACTGTATCTGACATAATGGTAAATTCAAATAGCACGAATTCTTATACATGCAACCACTATGGGATTCATTATTCGGACTAATCCAGACCTTATTTTATTTATTCATTGTATTGGGTGAGGAAGTCTTTTTGTTTACCTACTTCTTCAGTTTCTTAGTTTTAGTTTCCCTTTCAGGTCTTTCCTATAAGGATTACTCCTCCCTTTTAAAAAATTAAGTATATTTGTTGCTTTTCTTCAGGTGACAGAGAAGAGAAGAGTGTACTTATGAGTTACTCACCCATATAGCCAAAGTCTCTAATAATATTATTGATAATCATAACAATAACTACATCTAACATAGTATTTTAAGGCTTATAACAGTTGACCATAGCAACCTAGGAAGTAGGCAGTATAAATATTATTACCATCATTTCACTGATAAGGAAACTGAGGCTTAATGACTTGTCCAGGGTCACAGAGCTAATACATATTAGGGCCTGGAATGAAACTCTGGTTCTGGAGTGACAAGAAAATGTTATACCTTTCACATACGATGTTACCTAACTGTTTTTCTTCCTTACTCCTATACTTTCTTTCTAATATCCCTACAAATGTTTAGGGATAAAGTGAATATCAACTACTTTAGAAAATGGTAAGTATTCTCACTCCTGAATCAATTAATTGTTTGAGTAGATACTTTTACATTCAAAGCCTTTAAAACAAAAACTACAAAACAATGAAGAGAATCCAAATCAAGCCAAGATAAAGGTTACGATCAATGTCAGTAGCTGAGATTTCAATGCTAATCTCAGGTGAGAATTACTTAAGTTATTTGGTTTCATTTATTATGTTTTAAAACATACTTCTAAAGCTGTGACATTCATGGATGTTTAACAGAATGCCAAAAACAACATAACTCTAGTCCTTCTGCCACATCCTCTATGAGGCAGATTCAGAATTCATTAAACACTCAGCTCTGAGTAGCAATACAATGGTAGGCTCCCAGACAGAGCCCTTACGTGAGGGGACAACTAAAATGAGAGGATCTCAAATTACCCAGAGATCCTGACATGCCAAGAGAAAGTCTAAACCACTTAGCAACCAGTGCAGAAGAGGAGTTACTTACAATTCAAGAACAACAATGCAACAACTACAAGCCACAGAACATGAGATAACATCCCACCAATGTGTTCAGCCTGAGAATATATCAAGTTAAAACTGTGGGACCTTGATTCTTCTTTTACATTTTATTTGGCAGTACCACATACAATACACGCTACATACAATTTTAATTAAGCCTTTTCTGGGTAAAGAAGCCCTAGGACCATGTTTGACACTTCCTTGTATCTCCGGTGTCTAGAACAACACTTTGTATATACTGGCTGATAATAAACATGTGTCTATTTTATAAATAAGAGATATGGGAACAATGTATGTGTTATTATTAACTGAGCTCTTTAAAAAATACTGGCTTGCTATCGGGAGCTGATAATAGTGATGATCAAACGCTGAACACTTATTACTATTACAAATAATAAAGATGATGATAATAATAGCTAGCATTTTTATAGTGCTTTTACAAATATTAACTTATTTTATCCTCAAAACAACCCTAGTGGGGAGGTACTACTATAATCCTCATGTTACACACTAGGAAACTGAGGCAGACAAAGGTGAAGTGACTCGCCCAGGGTTACAAAGCTAGTAAATGACCGAGGCCTGATCTGAACCTTTACCTTCCTGACTCACGGCTAAGCACTCTAACCAACGCACCACCTAGGTGTCTCATGAGAACTAAACCATTTAACAACTAAACATATCTTTCAGAAATTTTTTCTATATTTAGGAAACCAAAGGAATACCAATGTTTTATACTACTACAACAATACTGTTATCACATTTGCCCTTTTTTGATCTCTGCGGTACACTAAAGAAATTTCATTAGACCATGTTACTACACTGAGATAAAATTTCCCTCATGTGCCATAAACCATTTTAAACTATTAAAAATTCTGTCTCCCTTCCAGAGGGGCTTTTCACAGTCACTTCCCACAAGCTAAACTTAGTGTACCTACCCTTCCCCCACCCCCTGTGATTCTCCTTTGCCCTCGATTCCTTTTTTAACTTGCCTGAAGTTGCCAAGATCACACACTGATTTCAACTCCATGCCAAGTATGACCATTGTGCCATACTGAAAAAGCTGCCACAGCTCAAGGATCATGAGCTTTCATTTGTCAGACCTTTTCTGCCAAGTTCAGAAGGTGGATATAAGACTGTTACATGTTACACATTGTTGTGAAAGGCAATCCTCACCACCTTAGAGTTAGGAAAGAAAGTAACCAATTATCTACTTTCCTCAATTCTCACTTTACCTTAAAAAAAAAAGTTAAAATTACAAATTCCTAAAAAATCATGCCTGGTGTCTGGAGGTTATTCTGTTTCCTCAATTTTGTCAATCAACACTACCTAGAAGCTTCTTCTAATCAGACTTCAGGTAACTGAACCTTAGACCTTTTTAGGTCTAAAAATGAAGCTCTATTCAAGAGAGCAAGTTTCTGTAAATCATAAAAGCTAATCTTACAAGTGCACAGACCATTGTTGATATACTTGGGACTCGAGTTTACTGGATATTCTAGCTACCCATCCAACTACTTCCTTCACATTTAAATGTAGCTTAAAAAAGAAAGACTGCTCTTCACTCCTGCTTTGGTTCTTCATACCCTGACCCGATATCACCATATAAAATGACAACGAGACCCTGGCAGATGATTCAGATTCCATGCAGGGGTAGGAAAGAGGTTAAAACATGCAACTGTGCAGCAACATTTTCAGACACAATATATTTTTAAAAAAACAAAAACAAACAAAAAAAAAAACCCAGCACAAGAAAATAATAACTGAGTCAGCCCAAGAGGATAGAATTAGTAATTTCACGTGATCAAAGACAAAACCAAGGCAAACATCCACCAAGTTAAAAAATTCACATCAGTTATAACTGGTAAGACCACTGAAGATTCAAATCCAAAGACAACTCAGCTACATGAAAGAAAATCTTTCTGCCCAATTTGTCACCCAAGAAAAGCCCCACCGCTCCCCTCAAAGGGCTTGGTGCTGACTTAAATAAACTCTCAAAAGGTCCAAACCTTCCTGCAGTTTTTCAGGTTGGGTTTAATGGCCATGGGTTAGTTCTCACTAAGGAAAAGGTGTACTAGCCAGTGCTTCTTAAACTGTGGGTCACAGCCCCATATGGGGTCTGACGACCATTGCAACCCACAGTTTAAGAAGTGCTGAAGGGGTAGCAAGTGGAAGAAGTTTAAGAAGCCCTTTACTAGACTCTGGGATCAATGACAGCTCAGGGGCATGCCCTGAGCCAGTGCACGTCTGTGGCATAAGCCGTGGCAGGAAGGCTGTGCTGGGCTACTATTTTAGTGGACCGGGACAGACAAGTGCCTACCAGTCTCTGCTGCTCCAGTAAGAGGTCAGCTTCTTCTTTCTCTTTCTTATATAAGATTTCCATTTCCTGGAGCCTACAAAACAAAAGAAATGGAAGAGAATCAAACTGGAGGCAGAAAGTTAAAGCAACTCCACAGTTACATTAAATAGCCTCTTTTGACATATTACATGTAGAATTTTTGTAGTTGCATTTTTTTTTTATTTTACCTAGTCCATAGAAACTAATACAACAGAAAAACCAAAAATCAGGTGAGCCTTAAGATCTAGACCAGCTCTCAGATACTACATAATTCCTATTAGTTCTCTTTAGAAGGCCCCTCTTTAAGTGTGTGGCCTAGGAAATGAAGACAGCTATAAACAGCTTTTCTAGCCTTCTCCCATGACTACCTGAACAAACTGAGTATCAGGATGACTAAAATAAGGAATTTATAGATTACCTTTTTTCCATCTCCTGTTTCATATCAATGCCTTGTTTCTCTAGAAGCTCTCTCTGGGCAAATGTCCAGTCGACTGGTTCAGAAGGTGTTTCAGCTGATGGAGTTTTTTCACGTTCAGCCCGTGCTTGCTCCGGATGGTTGAAACGAAAAACGTGATTTTTACCCATGATGATGCGATTTCCTGGCATAAAATAAAACTGGACTTAGAGAACCTCAGAGAATCAACTAAAAAAAACAGTCAAAACAACAACTTTAGTAAAGTTGAAGGATATAAAATAAACCCACATAAATCATCAGTACTTATATATATTACCAACAAAACCTAGCAGGAAGACATAGAAAGAGAAATTCCATTCAAAATAACTGCAGATGGTATAAAATCTTTGGGAGTCTACCTGCCAAAAAACACCCAGGAAATATATGAACAAAATGACAAAACATTTTTCACACAAATAAAGATCTAAACCATTTGCGAAAAAGTAATATAATAAAAATAACAATTCTACCTAAATTAATTTACTTACTCAGTGCCATACCAATCAAACTACCAAAGAATTATTTTTAAAGATCTAGAAAAAAATAATAAAATTCATCTAGAAGAACGAATGATTAAGAATATCAAGAGAATCAATGGAAAAAAAGTGTGAAGGAAGGTAGCTTAGCAGAACCAGATTTCAAACTATATTTTTACAGAGCAGTAATCATCAAAACAATCTGATGTTGGCTGAGAAAGGGTAATTGATTAGTGGAATAGATTAGGTCCACAATGCACAATAGTAAATCACCATAGTAATACAGTGTTTAATAAATCCAAAGATCCAAATTTTGGGGGAAAGAACTCATCATTTGACAAAAAATGCTAGGAAAACAGGAAAGCAGAAATTAGACACAGATCAAAATCTCACACTGTATACCAAGAGAAGCTGAAAATGGATACATAATTTAGATATAAAGGATGATATCACAAGTCAATTAAGGGAGCATGGAAGAAATTGTCTATCAGATCTTTGGATGAGGAAACAATGTATGACCAAATAAGAGACAGAGGATCACAGGAAATAAAATGGATAATTTTGATTACGTGAAATTAAAAAGTTTTCACATAAACAAAACCAATGCAGCCAAAATTAGAAGGAAAGCAGGAAACTGGGGGAAAGTTTTACAGTAAGTTTCTCTGATAAAGGCTTCATTTCTCAAATATATAGAGAACTGAGCCAAATTTTAAAAATAAGAACCATTCCCCAATTGATAAATGGTCAAAGGATATGAATAGGCAGTTTTCAAAAGAAAAAAAAATCAAAGCTATCATTAGTCACATAAAAATACCTAAATTATTATTGATTAGAGAAATGCAAATTAAAACAACTCAAAAGTACCATTTCACACCTATCAGATTGGCCAAGATCACAGAAAAGGAAAATAACAAACACCAGAGGGGATGCAGAAAAATAGGGATTAATGTAATGCTGATAGACCTGTGAACTGATTCAACCTTTCTGGAGAACAATTTAGAACTATTCTCAATAGGCTATAAAACTGTGCATATTCTTTGACCCAGCAAAACCACTACTAGGTCTGAATTCCAAAGAAACAAAAGAAGAAGAAAAAGGATCTGCATTTACAAAAATATTCATAGCAATATTTATTTAAATTTAAATAATTATAGACACGAGGAAGGGCATGGTCTTAGAAAAATCTAGGAAGACAAATAACAGAAGCAAAGTGAAGTGAGCAGAACCAGAAGAACACTGTACATAATAACTGCAATGGTGTACAACAATCGCATGAAAGACTTAGCTACTCTGATCAATAAAATGATCCAAGACAATTCCAAAGGAGCCATAAAAAAAATGCTATCCACCTCCAGAGAGAGGACTGATAAACTCTGAATAAAGACTGAAGAATATTGTTTTTCACTTTATTTTTCTTGCTCTTTTTTTCCAACATGATTAATATAGAATTATGTTTTATATGACTCTTTTAATGCACAATGGGTACCATACTGCTTGCCTTCTCAATGGGTGTGGGAGGGACTGGAAGGAGGGAAAGAAATTGGAACTCAAGAGAAAAAGAGCAAAACAATAAAATCAGGAATAGGAAATATTTAAAAATATAAATATCTGCAACCTCCCTTTGCCTACTAAAGGAAGAAACAGAGTGGACTACATGTACACAAACGTCTCAGTTTAGCCCATTGCTTTAAATCAAAAGACAAAAATCAAAGTATTATTCACAGAAGCTACTACTTGAAACATAATATTTGGGTCAGAAGCTTTAAGAATCTGTCCACACTCACCTGATCGTAGCTGTACATGCTGTACAACCCTCTTGCCATTCACATAAGTTTCAGAGCGCTCACAAGGTTCTAAAGTCACAATAACTACAAGAAAGGCAAAATGGAGTTAGGATTACAAATCCATGGAACTGAATACTGGAAGTAGTTCTGAACTCAATGAATTCCAAATGCAAAATAAAAAACCTAGCCCTTACCCAAAGCCCTTTACGATAGTATAAAAAATCTGTCATTGCTAGACTAAATTCATTAAACTATCTAAGAGTATAAAATAACTGTACAGCAATTTAATCTCCGTGACAAGATTAAGGCCAGGAGTAGCAGCCATTAAAGTTACATAAACTATGTGAACCACTGCCAAAATCGCAGAATGAATAGGTTGGGATAGAGGAGTTTTTAAAAATCTCCTTTTGGACAATGAAGAGAACTGAAGAAGAGAATATGGTCTTAAGCATCATCTAAAAACAGTCCTCTCAAGACAGCAGGGTACAGAAGAGCGGGTGGCCTGAAGAGGGGGAGTTAGGCAAACATCTGAAATCTTGAAGCAAACTAAGGACTATAACATTGTGACTAAGGAAGAATGAATAGAGAACAAAAGTACTGATGGGATTTTTTTTTTAGCTTCGGATAAATGAGGATTGGAACTTTTTTTCCCTTTTCACATAAAAATCAAGTCTACTGAGTTAAAGCCTGGATGGAGTTCCTGTAGGCCTCTGTTGATTAAATTTGCCCTCTGCCTTGTTTTCTATGAAATCATTACTATTCAAGGCCATACTCAGCTGCCTATACACTTTTCAGTGGCTGGCAGGGCAACAGAGCTCCACTCTGTTGAGGCCATTTTCATGTAAAAAGCTACAACGGCCCCTGCATTTCCAGGGAAACCAGTTTTCCATTACTGATAATATACCATACTGATTCTAAAGAAAATGTTAGGGAAAACGCTATCTCCGGGATTTTTCACAACAGAGAATAAAACTGAAACCAAGATCCTCACCTTCACCATTCTGATTTCTCTCACTCCGGAAGATACAGTGCTCCTCTTTAATGTGAGCCCCGCTAAGCACTATGTCTTGGCGCCGTTCAGCATCTGCTTGGCCAACCCTGAATCCAAGAGAAAATGTTTCCCAGGAGCAATGAGACGTAAGAAACGAGAGAAAGCAGACCTTATGTTCACAGTGCATTACCTAGTTCCTAGTTACACGCTGGGCGAAGAACGATATTAAAAACTGCATATTAAAATTATGTTTTAGTATCTCATAAGGACCTAATATCAAACAATTTTAAATCAGTGACTTGGCAGACCAAGGTGACCAGTTCAATGTTTCAAGAAAGCAAACAAGACTGTAAGCCTCCCTGATAACACTGAAAATGCTTTTAAGAACATTAACACCCAATGTCTTATGGGGGGAAATTAT
This sequence comes from Phalanger gymnotis, assembly GCA_028646595.1. NCBI lineage: Eukaryota > Metazoa > Chordata > Mammalia > Diprotodontia > Phalangeridae > Phalanger > Phalanger gymnotis. The sequence goes on along the minus strand of CM053622.1, from coordinate 807,629,522 downwards.
CCATACTAGGAGTCATCATGGAGACTACATTAGCAAAGACTATTATGTAACTTGAGAAGGGTTAAAGGGACAGTTGCAGACAAACTACTTCAAAAAGAAAAAAGAGCAATTCACAGAAATGAGTTTTTCAAAGGACAGCATCACTCCCGTTATTAAATCAACTATTTAATAAGTTAAATAAAGCCTGACTAAAAAAAGAAAAACACATTTACCGTGTAATGCCATCTTTGATGTAGTAAAGCAAGCATTCAGACATGAGTGGATCTTCATTGAGGTTAACAAGATGTGGTGTCTGAAAGACATTACAAACATTCTCAATCCAGAAGAGGATTAAAGCATTCCTTAGAGGGCCAGCTGGAACTAACTAGATCCTACAAGAGACTAATGGTTTTTCTTTTTTTCCCATCAGTATATAAGAGGAACTTTCTTGCCACTGTAACAAATTGTGGCAGTTCCATAATAAGGCAAAATTTTTCCATGTTATACTTTGTCAATATATTCAAATTAATTTTTTTAAATGGACTTTTTTTTTTTACAATAGCAGAGACTAATTCTAGAGAGGGACAAAGCATAAGAAGCATGAGACAGGTTGATTTCATGGATTAAGCTAACTTAGTTTCACAAAATACTACACAAATAAGGAATGTAATAAAAGAAATATACCCAATTATCTTCCTTTATACCTCTCTACCTTCTGCTACTTCTCCTCAAATATATTCTGTGGCTTTGATTTAGTATGATAATCCAAGTTAGAAAGAAAAATTTAAATGAATGATACTTGCTAATATAAACATATATGTTTATTTAGAAGATCTTTTCACCTATTTCTACAATGTTTCTAAAACTCTTTAAAACCAACCTTCTTTGGTGAAAATACCCCACTGGAATCCACAAATAAGTCACATGGTCTTGGGGTAAAAATCTAACCAGGGTAAGGCAGCAAGATATGAAGAACAAAAGAAGAGTTAGAGGACAGTTAAAGAAATGAAAGCAGGGAAGAGGGTGGACAGGTTCCCAAAGAATGACAAAAAGCCACCTCCCCCAACCAGAAACTAACACTACAATAGGTAAAAAATTAGAATAGTTGAAATAAAACTGTGGAATTAGATCCCCAGAATCATCAGAAGTCCTCTGGAAGTCAAGACTACTGTCAACATGTACTATATTTAATAAGTAATTTAACAATGAAGCAGTTCCTTTCATGTTTTACAATCCTATCTGTGAAATATATACTGGAGAATCTTTTATTTAGAAGTTTTTTTAAAAATCCTGTTCTGGAAGCTTAATAGTATCATCCATTTAGGAAATTTCAAGAGCTATATCAAAAGACATATACTCAAATTGACAAAAAGGAGATGGCTTCTCAAGAAATTGGAATCAACCAAGTAGCTTCCAAAACTGAGTTTTGATCATTTTTATGGGCAGTAATCATTTCCCTTCCTCATGAAGTTTATTTAAAAAGCTCAAGGAAATTATGAAAGAAAAGTTAGGAAATGATATGATTTCAGTTTAGTGTTTTATAACTCATGTTAAACACAACTGTGTTTTCGCGAATCAAAAAGTACAAAAGATTCCTTTTCCGGATGATAGGGAAATCTCTAGGTCCCACTTAGACTTCAATTAAATTTTACCAAACATGGCCCTGTGCAAGTTTCTCCAAAGTTGTTATGGCTAAATAAACAAACTCCACTTAAGAAGCACTTTAAGCTACTAGCACTGGATATCTAATATATCAAAAAGACTTTTTGCCTATCCTTAAGATGGTCATAAAATTTCTTGAAACCAATCTACTAGTTGAGTCAACAAGCATTTATTTAAATTGGAATTTATTTTATTTTCTGCTCCAAATTCTCTTTCTCTCCAAATTTGAGGAAGCTAGCAAAACCAAACTAATACCAACATGTGGAGTCAAGTATAACAAATTCCTGCATTAGTGGTGATATACAAAACCTACACATACATACACACGCCTCAATCTGCACTCTGAATCCTTCCCCTCTCTGTCAAGAGGCAAGCCATGTGCTTCATCATGAGTCCTATGAAACTGTGGCTGGTCACTGTACTGATTAGAATTTCTAAGTCTTTCAAGGCCATTTTGTCTTTACAATATTTCAGCAAGCACTTATTAACTGCTTCGTATGTGTGTGGCAGTGTGCTGAGTGCTGGTGATAACAAAAAGTGAAAAACACCATCCCTGCTCTCAAGTCAAAAAGCACTTGTTAAGTGCCTGTTATGTGCCAGGCACTATGCTAAATCCTGGAGATACAAAGAAAGTAAAAAAGCAATCTCAATTCTCAAAGAGTTCATATTCTACTAGGGAGACAATATACAAAAAAAATGCATATAAAAGATATACATAATGAAAATGTAATGTAATCTGTGAGGGAAGGAACTAGCAGATGGGCAAGGGGAATGGGAAGGACCAGGAATCACTCCCCTACGAAGATGGGATGTGAGCTTAAGGGAAACCAGAAAAGGAGGCTTGAGTGAAGATAAAGAGAACACCAGGCATGAAGGAAAAGGCATGAAGCCAAGAGATGGAGCATCTTGCTCAAGAAATAGCAAGAAGGGAAGCTTCCCTGGGTTATAAAATATGTAGAGGAGTAAGGCGTAAGAAGATCTGAAATGTAGGAAGGGATTCGTTTGTGAAAGGCTTTAAAAGTCAAAGAGGATTTTATTCTAGAGGTAAAATGGAGTCACTGGAATTTATTGAGCGGAGAGATGCAGGTGATATGGTCAGCAGCGCACTTTAGGAAGATCACTTTGGCAGCTGAGGAGAGGATGGAGTAGAGTGGAGAGAAACTTGAGGCAGGGAAACCAATGAGAAAGCTTAGGAATGATGTGGTGGAGTTTGTGGCGAAAGGGTGGTAGCTGTGTGAGTGGAAAGAAAGGACATATATGAGAAATGTTGAGAAGACAGAAACAATAAAAATTGGCAATAGACTGGATGTATGAAGTGTGAGAGAAGTTGAGGATAGAGCTGAGGTTGTGAATGTTGGTGACTATGAAGATGATGGTGCCCTTAGTAGCAATAGGAAGTTGGGAAGAAGTGGAGATTTTGGGGGAAAGAGAATGAACTCTATTGTGGACATGTTGAATTTTAGATGTCCAAGAGGCAGCTGATGATGCAAGCCTGGAGCTCAAGACAGGACAGGGCTGTATATACAGATCTGGGAATTGACTACACAGACATGTTAACAAAGTCCATGGGAGTTCATGAGATCACCAAGTGAGACAAAATAGGGGGAGAAAAAAAGAGGGACCAGGAGAGACCTTTGAGGATACCCATGATCAGTGGACATAATGTAGATGATGACCCTTCAGCAATGGAGACAGAGGAAAGGTCTTATAGGTAGCTAAAAAACCTAGAGAAAGCAGTGTTATGAAAACCAAAAGATAGTATTCAGAACCGGGACACTTTCAACGTCAAAAGCTTTGAAGGATGAGGACTAAAAAAAGAGATGAGGATTGGTAATTAAGAGACCACTGGTGATATGAGACAGCAGTTTTGAGTCGAATGATGAGTTTGGAAGCCAGTTTGCAGAAGGTTTAGAAGAGACCAGGAGGACAGGAAGTAAAACAACCTAATGTAGATGGTTTTCTCAAGGAGTTTAAATGAGAAAGGATTTTAGAGACAAGGGATGACAGATGAAATGATGGGTTTTTTAAGGATGGGGGAGATGTGAGTAGGTTTGTAGGTATCAGAGAATCCAGTAAATAGGGAGAAACTGAAGATTACTCAGAGAGAGAGAGGGGATGATACAAGGCAATCTGGTAGAGAAAACAGGATGGAAGAGGATCATTTGTGCATGTAGAGAAATTTATCTTGGCAAGAAAGGAATGAAAAAAGGAATAAAGGAGGAGTCATGTCAAATGAGAAAGAGGGAGATCTCAATTTTTTCAGGAGAGTATAAAGCAAGATTCAGCTAAAAAAAAAAAACGCACCAGAATGAGTCCGTTCCCCCCGCCCCTCCCAAGTCACATGGCTTTGAGGGGAAAATCTAATCAAAAGATGTAGGAAGTGAACAATAACAATAATTTCCTATCACCAAACAAGAAATGTGTAATGGCAATTTAAATTTGAAAATCTTTCTCATCCATTAATAGGCTCATGTGACCTGATTACATCACAGCAAGCCTAAGTCACCTGTAGTAGGAGGAGCTTGTCGAACGAGACGAACAGGAAAGGGTGGAACAGGAAATGCTCAGAGCAGTTAGAACTGAGGAACAGAGCAGACATGTGCTAGCTGTGCTGTGAGTTTGTTGGTGTCAAGGCCCCAGCAGGAGGCAGAAACGGTTTGGAGATGGAATCCTTCTCTGCTGTGACAATGTGTATTAATTTCTTTGTTGCTATGACGGATTGGACTTATTGGTTTTGGAATCTGGTTCTCTGGTGTCTGAATAAATGGTTTACTTCTTCCACCTTCTATGCGGAGAGTCTCTTATATTTTGTGATACAGAACTACACAGGCATAATTACAATTATCATCTATATTGCGATTATTGCCTTGCTAATACAAAATGCTGATGATATAAACTTCACCCTGCTCTCTTCTACACTAATACAAGGAGTTCATCTTTAAATGTCTTTAAGTATAAGGATAATAATAGGTAAGTAAGTCTTCAAGGCCAATTCTATCATCTGAACTGAGTGACCAACTGATTACCAATTGACCATAAACATTTTATATAATGAATCCTCACGGTCTATTGTTATCAGTAAACACAAATGCACACATAAACTAAACAGTTAAAGAGTAATTTTCAATTATAACTAGACTACAACATAATAAAAATTTATAAAATGTTATAATTTTAAAATAAAAAATCCAACTACAGGCTAAAATATACATTATATTTCATAACTAAAATTGTCACAGGTAAAAAGATAGTTATAAGAATTGTAAAAAAGAAAAGCAAAGAAAGAAGGAAAAGTGGCTAGGGTGAACCTAAAGGGCTTTACTTAGTATATTGATTGGCACAGGTAGAATTGACTATTTCTACACAGCTAAATGTCTAAAAGTACTTCCTTACACAAACCTGGTCAGCTGAAAATTCTTCCAAAGAGTCATCAAAGAGGGTTGATGGCCTCTGAGGGAAAATCTACATGAGAGATTAGCCATAGCTGAAGCAACACGGGGCGGGGGGAAGGGGGGGCGGCCCAGGGCAGAGAACTTAGCAGGATGATGAATATAGTGCAGTATGAATGCGATTTCAATAGCAGATACACTGTCTCAAGTTTATTATTTATAATTACTGAAGTATGATGCACATAATTGTTTTCAGAGACACACAGGTTATTCTTGTATTGAAAACACACCTTAAAATGAAATCAGTAAGATGAAAGTTAAGCTATATATCAAGATGAAAAGGGGTATATCTCAAAGACATGAGCTGCCTAAGTGACTAAGGCCAAAGAGAGAACCAGTAAAGTAGGAGATATTTCCATTTGATTAAGACAAAATTTTCCAACCTTTTTTGGTGAAAAGACACCCAGAGTTCCTCCATCTTCCCGAATGGCAACTCCCATTTCAGCTAATAAGGCCTCTCTAGAAAAAGTGAGACAAGCACATCAATGACACACTTGTGATACTTCAATGGAACTGAGAAATGTACTAAGTAAATAAAAATAAGTTCATGATATGGAGGTAACACTCTAGGTACTTAAAGGCTACACTAACAGGAAACAAATTGTGGCATTTCCTACCAAGCTAGAAAAGCTTTGAATATGACCTGGCAACAAATAATTTTTAAATTTTTTTAAATAATTAAAAAAATTATCACTCATCTTTATTGAAAAATTATAAAGTGCACATTCCAAATACAGTTTAAACTTCTACATTACAAAAAATGAGCATATGATATAAACTTACTACACAAAATGAAACTCTGCAAAACCCTAAAATTAAATCTGAGGAAAAAATGTCTATGATGGTCAAGAGCAGATAAATTAAATCACAACTTTATTTACAAAAATACTCATCAAGAAGTAGTTTTGATAGCTGCCTCAGTCTGCCACAAACTAAATCTTAACTGTGCAGTTTGTTTCATTCCCTTAAGTATGTTTATTGAGATAAAAACAAAATTATTTGGACAAATCTATCAAGTCAGATATTGCTTCTTACTCAAAATAAAGCAGAAGTCAATTTTAAGGGGAAAAAGTACCTACTTCATATTGAAAATTTTCGCCAAGGCCTCTGGAATAAAGTTTTGTTTTGTTTTAAATAAAAAGGAAACACTCACTGTCTATGAAGATATGTTTGGGTAAATATTTTGTTGTTTTTACCCTTAGTAATAAGCAAACTTTTATGCACAAACCCATTCTGCTAAAAGAGTAGTATTTCTTCAACAAATAAACAGTTACAGTTCTATCATCTGAAAATCAATTGGAAGAGAGGTTCATTACCAGGTAATACATTTTTCAGCCCCAGCAGCTCATGAAGACTGAGGCACGGAAGAATTGAGAGCCTGTGCCAATGAAGGAATTACCTACACTGATGAAACTGCTGACCCTTGAAAGGATGAATTAAGATATGTTCAACTCATGTATTAACTTAGTACATCAGTCAGTACTGCCTCAAAGGGCTTTCAGAAAGGGAAAAAAAAATTTTCTGAATATAAACTTAGTTAGAAATAAAAAGTATTTCATTATTGCTTATGAGTGAGGTGGGCAAAGAAAAGGGAAGAAAATTTTTGGAAATTTAAGTTACCTTTTATTCCCCAAATGATAAATGGTTAAAGAATAGGAACAGGCAGTTTTTCAATGAAGAAATCATAACCATGTGTAGTCATATAAAAATGCTTTAAATCATTATTGGTTAGAGAAATGCAATCAAAACAACTCTGAGGTATCATCTCACACCTATCAGACTGGCTAAAATGACAAATATTAGAGGACATGTGGAAAAATTGGGAACTGTTGGTGGAACTGTAAACTTAGCTAGCCATTCTGGAGAGCAATCTAGAATCGTGCCCAAAGAATTATAAAAACTGTGTATACCCTTTGACCTTTGACAACACTATTATGTCTGTTCACCAAGTTGATGAGGGAAAAAGGAAAAGACCTTAAAAGTTCTAAAATATTTCTAGCAGCTCTCTTTATGGTAGCAAAGAACAGGGGATGTCTATCAATTAGAGAATGACAAAACAAGTTGTGGTATATGATTGTGATGGAAGAATATCACGTTGTAAGAAACGAGGAGCTGGCTGACTTTAGAAAAACATATTAAGACTTGCAAGAAATAATGAAGAGTGAAATGAGCAGAACCAGCAGACCATTATATATAGCAACAGCAATAATGTTCGGAGAACAACAGTGAATGGATGAGTTATTTTGGGTATTACAAATACCCAGGGACCTATGAAGGGAGATGCTATTCAACTCCAAAGAAAGAACTGGTAAATATAGCTGAGAGAGAGAGAGAGAGAGAGAGAGAGAGAGAGAGAGAGAGAGAGAGAGAGAGAGAGAGAGAGAGAGAGTGTGTGTGTGTGTGTAGGTAAATACACACACACACACACACACACATACACACATATATATATACAAAAAATGGTTTTACACATATATACACACATGGGTCTACCGGTGGACTTCTCTAGTGTGGAGCAGGGAGGAAGGGAGAAAAAATAAAACGAGCATAGCAGCAAACAAAAGAAAACTCAGAAGGAAGCAAAGAAAAACAGAGTAGCTTTGAAAATGATGTGTAGGATTTATAACACAGTTTTTCAAAAAAGTAAACAGTGTGAAATGGAGATTCATGGTTTCATATTGAATCCTTTCTTTGTATTGTGCTGTATAAATGGAATTTTTTTTGTCTTTTTGTATTTGTTCAAAATTTAAATTTAAAAAAAATCAAGTTACCTTACACCACATGAAAATGATTCTAGAAAAGAAGGTAAACCTAGGAAACACGGGAAAATGGATCTACTTCTAAAATTCCAGCCTCTATCAATATTAATCTATCTTTGCAAATGAAAAAATTTTACTTTGGTAATCTGCAATCTTCCATGTATACCTAAAGAAGAATAAAAAGTATGCCTAGTATGTAAGTACAGACTTCATCACAAGTTTGTCATTTTCATTCTACAGTCTAATCCTACTGGTTACACCGACCAGCTCTTAAGTGCTCCTGGCTTTTTATTTCCTGACCTCTCCATCCTGATGGCCTCTGTTTTACGAAGCTTCTCTTCCCATGTCTCATTCAATTCCGCAATGATCTTCTCGGATTCCTGAGGGGAGGAAATTCCACAGCTAAATAAGAAATAATATATGAAAGATATACTCCCCACCCAGAATACAGAGGATTCATACCTGTTAACAAGCCACTAGCATCATAAATTGATGACTTCAAGGGCAACAGCAGAGACAGTTTTTAAAGTGTTTAATGGCAATTGATGAATAAAAGTTTATAATACATTTCTGATATTTTTTCATTAAAAAATTTAACACTTAATAAAAGTTCTATCACCTAAAAAGGGCTAAACCCTTTACTTGTTCAGAATAATCACATATCTAACAAGACTCAAGGTTTTATTATACATAATGCATAATATGCTCAACTAAATTATCAATGGGCAAGTAATACTGAGCATTTTAGATACCTGGAAAGTTATTAGTTCTTAACAGTTTCTGTAATCGATGTTTGCTAGTATTTATAATCTAAGCCCCTAAGTAATAAGAAAGTATTGATTATAATGCCAAACAGACAAATGGAACACAAATTAAAAAGAGTAGTGAAAGCAGCCTCCTTTGTATGAGAATCCTATTCAGTTGGCGACTTTTATCAGGAGACATTTTAAATCAATCTAGCTTACATTTATATGTTGCTTTACAACTGAAAAAATTCTTGACATTCCTCAGAATGTTTCTATGAGATAAGTGGTAGAAGTATCATTCTACTCATGTTACAGCCAAGGAAAGAAATGTAAATGACTTGCTCAAGATGACATAGGGCAAGGCAGGGCCAGGGATTGGACCCAGAGTTCTTTCCCTCAGACCATACTGTCTCTCTTGCCTACTTTAAGCTGCATCAGGGGCTAAGCCAATAGCAAGTAAGGTAATGTGTGGACCACAAAAAGATTTTAAATGGACTAAGTACCAGCTGTGCTTATAAAGCCTTCTAAAGTAGTATTATATAACACATGCTTGTAATCAAAGAAGACTAAGGGGTTTTTTTTTGTTTTGTTTTTGTTTGTTACTTTAGTATGGTAATATATTGATGAGAAAAGGATATTAAATGGGTTAAACATTAGCTGTGCTGAGAAGGCCTTCTAAAACAGTTTTATATTGCACATGACTGTACTCAAAAGGCTAAGCTTTTTTTTTAAATTCCAAGACAAATAAAGGCAATAAATAACCCTTTAATAAATAACCAATAAAGGCAAAGGGAAAATGGGAGAGGGGGGATAACAGTGAGGGGGAGGGGAACACTTATTAACTTCCCCCATTGCAGTTTTTCATTACCGTCATTTTGCCCAGAAATGTTATCTCTCTGAAATAGTTTCTTGACTCTCAATCAGTAAACATTCTCAGACTTTTCATTTGAAAAACACTTCAAAGGCCAAACCAAATGTTACCTAACCACAGCATTAAAATGCAAGAGAAGAGAGGTCGTCCCCAAAGGAACTCTCACCAATCACAAAATAGCAGCAGCACTAAGAAACTTAAGCTTCAGTTGACTGCAGTGGTACATTAAAGATACATCAAAATCCTTTCCTAATGAATAAAACTGGAGAAAATGGAAAGCTGTCATTACTTTTTACCTAAAGGTGAATTGAAAAGAGAGCAATGACCCAATAATTAAAGTTATTCATATCACTCTGAGAAGAGAATGAAGATTTACTTCTCTAATAAAGAAAATGAACTGCACTTACTGGAAAATATCCCAGAATAGCCAAGCCACGGTCATTAATTTAATTCCTTGGCATTTGTCATCAAATTCTATTATAAGAAACAAATTCCTAACTTCCAAAGATCTGATGTGGTAGAAGGTAATCTGACTTTCCCTCCTCTTTCTTCCCTTTCCAAGAGAACTCAATGTTTCTTTAAAATTTACTGGGAACTTTCTTCAAGACATTAGAGAGCTACTTCTAAAGTAGTTCGGTGTGTGGGCTCTGGTTTCTATGCTTTACAGATAAATTACTTTCATTTAGTTTCATGTGAGAGTATTCTAAGATACAGGCAAAGAAAGCAGCAGCTTCAGAAGAACATTAAAGCTTTATCACTAACATTTAACATTCAAAATGTAGTATTTTTTTCCCAAGAAGAGACAGTTTTCAATAATAAATCATAGAATAATAGAACTTTAGAGCTAAAAGAGTATTACAGGAGTCCAACTCTCTCATTTTGCCGATAAGAAAACTGAGGTTGTTCAGGAAAGATAAGTGACTGGCATAGCACCATATAACCATTGTCAGAAGTAGGATCTGAACACATCACCTCGGGGGCTTAAGTATCATTGTCAAGAATTTTGAGGGTTTAATTTGATCAAGTTTATTACTGCACTGAAAATCAGATTAGGTTTCATGTCCTGAAAACAACCTCCTAATTTCCCTTTCTTGCTAGGAACACAATTTCTCCCAGTAACTTTATGATTGGAGCACATTGTGATAAATCAATTTTGGTAGGGGAAAATGCCTGCTCCCTCTGACAACTGCACAAGAAGCCATTTTTGTAACTTTGTTTTTCAATAACAGAAAACCGTTTCAGTTAACTCAGCTTTATGAGTGCCCTTCTCTCATTTTTCTTTGCTGTGTTTTAAAGAAACAAAACAGTTAATTTTCTTTTCTCAGAAGTTGCTGCTCATTGTAAGGTGAGCAATATGCAAAATAAAAATGGGGCTGGAGAGAGAAGAGGGAAGGATAGAAATATTATAGAGAAATATAAAAACTTTAACAAGCAAGGCTTTCTTTTTTTGTTTGTTAAATATAAATTTTAAAAAGCAACTAACCTCATTTTGGAGACATTATCTCCCCCCCGCCCCTCCCCAATCTTGGCTACACATACATGTTCCAAATATTTGATATGCTCAATTTTCAGGTTTAATTTGCTTTTAGTTGTGAAGAAGATCAGCACTTTGAATCATTAAATAATCAAAAGTACAACTGTGCCTTAATGAGAAGCAGTGATTCTAAATACTGACTGCAAGAGGGAAAGAACAGTCTCCATTAGCTTTCAACACAAAATAGAACTACTGAATCCCTTCAAGAGCTACCTGACTATTTCTCTGCCCCTCCCTGGCATTAAACCTTCTGCTTTACACAGGGTGTCCTAAAGTCTGGACACATGGCAAAAATGCATATTTTCAAGAAATGAAATGATTGAAATTTTCAACAACATTTTCTTTAATTGGAATATTAACAAATAGCATCTTCAAGATGATTCCCACCATTTGTGATGCAAAGGCTGATGCGCTTTGCAAGATTCATGGCAATTCGATGCAATAACTCATTAACTCCATGTTACCACCAATTTTAGCACATTCACTCTTGGAATATGAATATGAAATCATATGATGTTATTTGAAGTTGAAGATGTTATTTGTTAATATTCCAATTAAATAAAATGTTGAAAATTTCAATCACTTAATTTCTTGAAAACAGGCATTTTTGCCTATGTGTCCAGACTTCAGGAACACCCTGTAGAATTTATTTAGGCGGTGAGTATCACAACATTTCAAAGGCACGGAGCACCGTGCAGATCCATGGTGACAGCATATTTTCAATGGAATGAGGACGAGAAATGCAGAAAACCAGCTGAACTGCCCTTTGTCTCTTGAACACAGTCAACAAAGCCTGGCTCAAACTTTCCTCCTGGGGATGTGAAGGGGAAAGAGGAAGACCAAAGCAAAGTCCTTTTCCCTACAGTTGCACTGAATCTGTCCAGCAACTCAGTGGATGGGTGGGTGGGTGGATGGGCAGGAAGACAATTCATTCAAAATGAGGCAGCGGGGCCTCATTTTCTGTTTCCATGCTTGTCTCAAGGGGTAAGGAAGAAAAATTGGCGAGCAGGATTTGTTGCTCTCTTGCTTTTTGTATTACTGAATACTAGAGTACAAAGAGCAAATCAGCATAGGATGAAAAACAAGGCAAGATGCAAGAGACAGGCATGCTCCTCATTAGTTAATTTGCTGATGTGCTATTCAGCATCAGAAGACATGGTTTTGGTTCCTGAATGCCAATAGTATCTATTTAGGCAAAAAGGAACTCTATGAAGATATTAGAATGTTCCAAAGGATATTATCTCTCATTTATTGGAACAAGTCTGATGACATAACTCACAAAAGGCTGAGGTACAAAAATTTATAAACCCTTGGTCATAGATGTGTTTACTAACTCTCCCTAAATGTGGTTCTACAAAGAACCTGCAACTGCCTCTCCCAAACCAAATCTTCTGAACTCTAGTACTTCCCTGTGACCCTCATATTATTTCACCGGGAAGGACATGACCTCACTCACTGCCAGGATGTATCCTTTCTGGGCCTCCATTTCCACGTGTATGACATGAAAACTTGAACTAACTGCCCTGCATGATTTGAATCTGTGATCCTGTGACTCTAAATAATAAGACAGCTTTTGGAATGCTCCAGGGTCAGAAACTCCCTCCTACAATACACTCCAGCAACATATCTATAACTTACAGCTATAGAGAGTTGACAGGTACAATGAAATACCATGTGACTTGTCTAGGGTCATAAAGCTAGCACTGTCAGTGTCAGGCTTTGAATACTGGTTTTCTTGACTCCAAGGCCAAACCTCTATTCACTAGGTCATGCTGTCTCTCAGGACATCCTATTCAGTTTAAATTATCACCTACCTTAAGACGTTCAATGGCCTCTTCTCCTCCAGGAGTAGACATGATCCTCTCCTGAATACTGGTCACAGATGTTAAGCCCACCTGACTATTTAGTGAGCAGGAAGATGGAGATGTTGTAAGGGACCCCATGGAGGCTGTGGAAAAATTGCCAGGGCGTTGATTCTCAGAGGCTAGCAAGTACCTATGCTTATTGTTCTGAAAATCTTTCAGATCTGAGAGACAGATAGAAAGAAGAGAAGGCAGAGAAATAGGAAAAGGAGACAAAGAAGAAAAGGAGCAGAGGAAAAGGAAAAAAAGGAAGGAACACCAGTGTAAGAAAGGAGAGCATTAAAGCGCCAACACGAAGACAAGTTTAATGATTTTAGATGGCAGTTCTGAAACGGGTCTGTCTTAAATACAAATATTCTGGAGTTAAGAACCATAATTTGGTTTAACATCTTACTCTTCCAAGTAAGTTAACATTTCCTAATAAAGCTCATTAAGTGATATGGCCAACGTTGGGACAAAGATATCATTTTGGCCCACAGTATTTTACAAAATCCAAGAAAGCCTCAGATACTTTAATTTTCAAATATAACAAAAATCTCAGACTAAAACCTAAAAAACATTTTTTGAAGCCCTCTTTCAAGAGACGGTTTCCTGCCCAGACAAATAGGATTCAAAGGATCCTATGGAATTAAAAGAGGAAAATTTTATTTATGCTTAGAATTCCTTTTGGATATCTAGTCAATGCTTGAAGGAAGATGAGTTCGATCTGTTTGTTCTATAGTATTATGTGTATCATCAATTCCCCTGAATGGAAAAAAAAAGTACGAATTTTTTAAAAGATTCAAGAAATAAACCAGTGAAAACTCTATAGCTTTAGAATGAAATAAAGGATTTTCATGTCACATCCTCTACCAGTGGAATCTCCTAGATGTGGTTGTATACCAAAAGGAGAAGCATTTCCAAAATGAGAGTTTTATAAACTCTAATAAAGGTTTAGATGCTGAGTACTCTGGTTAATGTCTATAGCAATGAAAAGCAATTAGCAATTCTAAAATTAGAGTTTAGTCTCCAATTTTGGAAGTGCGCAGAAATGAAAAAGGACAATTATTTCTTAGTTTACATGAGCTCTTTGCCATCAGAGTATAAGCAAACATGACTGGGAGTTCAAACTTTCATTTTACACTCTTAAACTGAAGCTCTTGCAATGCTGGGCTGCTTTGCAGTAGTGGTGCTTGATTTATTAATGATCTGCCATCATTTCTATTATCTCTGTGTGTCATCATTGCTATTATATTTAAGTGTTTTCTAGACTAAAGTCTGACACACAAAGTCACAGAACAAAAGTATAGATTTTTGACATAGCTTGGGACTTTATAATTTAATGAGAATAACAAATAGCACGTATTTCCTGAATAACTGAATGTCTATGTTTTAAGTGTTTTGTCAACAGGTTACCTAGTATGAAATGCAGGACTTAAGGATACAGAATATTTTCATTTACTAAGTTTTACGATAAAATTTGTTTTATCTTTAATAATATACATACAATTAAAACTATAGTTCATGAATCTGTTATTTGCTCTTCCTTCATGGAACGTTAGCCAGCCAAGTTTCAGACATAAAAAGGAGAGAGAAAATCCACAAGTGTGAGTTCATATGAACTCATATAAACGAAAGAATGAGGTCAGTAATCATTCTGATGAAATATATGATTTGCCTAGAATTAAATAAAGTAACTGGATATGTTTCCTCAAAGGAGCTAACTATGACAAGTGCTAGACAATAAAATAACTTGTGCTTTATTTCTGCTCACCCACCCCTGGAAGTCTATTTACTCTAAACTCATCTCTGAGACCCAAGAAAAAAAGGTTGCTTCAAGTCAGTTTGAAAACCGCCATCTACAAAGACAGGAAACAAGAACACAAGCCAAGAGGCAATTAAAAAGGGCAGCAAGGGGAGAAAAACAGCAACTGAGTGGTCAGGCAGGAGGAAAAGAACATAAGGAATTTGATTTGCAAAGTCCAGGGGACGTACGCTCACCCAAAATCAAATTACAGGAGTGGACCAAAAGGATACAGTTGCAACTGACTAGGACTTACAATCATGTGTTGTTATATAATCAAAACTGAGTCATGCATTGCTTTCCAGAAATGCTATTGCTGCCAAGGAAAGAGTTAGACAAAAAGCACCTTGAGCACAGAAGCATGGACCAGACCAAGTCGTGACCACAGCAGGATCATCCAGCTTGGAAATCTCAGACAGAGGTGTTCTACCCAAAAACACAATACTCCTTTTCTAAGGAGTCAGCACTTAACATCACAGCAACCAACTCAACATTGGGGCCTTGATACAAGTGACCAAGCACAACTGACCTTTTAGTCTGCATCAAAGTTATCCTCTATGCTGAGACAACATTCAAAATGGGAAGGAATGAATGAAGTCTACTGAATACAGAGAGAAGAGCAAAGGCTGATGCTGCCTTAAAATGTTCCCTCTTCAAATTTTAGACTAACTTTCTAGACTACGACAGACTTGCCTCAGCTTTCTTTTGGTTTGTTTTTTCTCCAAATACAGAAAATGGAAATACTCTAAAACAGGGATCATAGATTTACAAGGACCTGACTGATGATCACGTCCAACCCTCTCCTTTTACACAGGAGGAAACGGAACCAGAAAGATTAAAGGACTTGCTCCAAGTCTCATAAGCAGGAAGGAGCCACGATGGGATGTAAAGTGAAGCCTTCTGACTCCCAGTCTTTTCACTCCATCACGCTGCTGTTCAAGGGACCACAGGGTGAAGTGGCCAAACAGCCACTGTAGAAGCAAAAAGAATTAAGGATGCTTTATAGCATGAATAGCCTGCAGACTGGAGGAACTGAATTTAGTTCTTTTAACCTTCAGAGCTGTGCGAGCTTAACAGGGTTTTCACATTAGCTAACAAAGCCCTGAGATAAAATAAAAATAATCTCACATTATCTGGGATTTTATAACTATATGTCAAAATTTAATAGCACGAGAGAATAAATAAGCCCAGTGATGGCAGGCTGTTAAATCTTTCAGCTTTGTATAAGCCACAAATTAAACTTAACTGAACTTTAGTTTGACATACTACTTTTTTAAAAAAAAAGGAGGGCAATTTCTAATCCTACATTAAATGCTCTGTCTGGGATTTCCTTGTTCGGATTGCTGGCATGCAAAGCTAATTTTAAAGCTGACCCAGCAGAGGGATACTAGCAAATCAGGGCACTAGAAAGAACCAACACACATGATACACACATTTGACTCCACTTCCAGAGTAATCATCAACCAATGGATCAACTGAAGGTAAGCAGGAGGGAAAACATGAGAAGCATAAAGTTTATGTTCAATGGTGACACAGATAGAGAACAGACTGGTATTTGGTTAGGATGAAAAATTCACACTACTTATAAAACCAATCACACAAATTTTATACACCTAAGAGGTAAATCTAACCAATGAAAGCAACTAAACATGAAGAGGGTTTATAGAACTAAATTGGATTTAAATAACAATTTTAATTCATTAGTAAACAAAATAATCTTGAAAGAACTTTATGCCTAAACAAACAAGAATTTGCCATAAAGGTAAGCAACAGGCTCCAAATCTGAAGAATTCATTAACTTGCTTAACAGGACCTTCAATAATGAGCCTAAGATTAAATCCTAGTACTATATAAAGCGAGTTGCAGGGAGTACAATTTCTTAAAGTTTATAATATTCAAATTTTTTTTCTATAGACAAAGTGAGTTTATCCAACCCAATAATTTCACTGGAGACCTAAAACGAGATGAGTGACAGCTAATAGACACTGCATTGTGCATTCTCTGGACTCAAACAATGTTGAGATCCACCAATCTTCTGTCTCCCCTTTCTCAGCAAAAACCTCTCCCACCACCAAACCATTTTCTTTAATCAATGGACCTCTGATGCCCTTCAGAGACACCAACCCTGAAGAGGCAAGGAGTGAACTCTACAAGAGAATTCTCAACTGACTTACTATCAATGATATCTCCCAGCCCTTGAGCACGCAGGAGGTCTTTCAGTCTTGTGACCTCCTCCTTCAGTTCTCGAACAAGCTTGGCATTGGGATCTTCATTGATGACAGCATTGCACTTAATTTGTTTTGCACGATCTGCATATCTGTATTCAAAATGAAAGTTCATCTTATTTATCTGAGCAGGTCAACAAACCCTCAAATTTCCAAGGGCATAATCCTATCATTTCAAAGTAAAATGCTCTGCGTATTTTATCCAATATTTTACTGGTACTATTAAGGCCAGAGAGGTCCAAGTTAATTTAAGTTGGGAAATTGTTCCTAAATGGAAAGATAATGCTCTGCTCATTCTGGCAGGAATTTTTTTCTTTTAATCTCTACACATTCCTATCTGCATTTTCCTCAAGTGTTTCTGACATGACAAATGGCAAGTAATAACCAGGGATACTTTTTTTTTTGATAAAGAAATGAATATCTCAAGATAATTATTTACCAATATCTAACAAATTTACATAATCGACATAAAAATCTTTACTCTGATTATGGCTGAGTACATGAAGAAGAAAACCAAATACAATAAAACCCTCTTAAGTTCCACAGAATTTTCCTACATGACAGGTGTGCCATGTCATATGTAAAAGAAGACCAACAGGATAAATATTCCCAGTGCTCCAAAGGGATTTATGAGAAAGCTGCATTACCTTGCTTAAGTCACTCAGACCAGCATACCTTAAAGTGCTCAGAGTTTCATCGTAGTTGATATCTGCTGGGCTGAGGGCAGCGACCATTGCAGTGCGAGAGTTCCCACCTGAAAGATGAAGCATCAGTTACCTGAAATCGCAGCACTCCAGGAAGGCCAAGAGTTCCATTCCAAATGTCAGCATCCTAGTTTACTCCATAGCTAAGTGCAGCCACGGTGATTAAAAGTGGGAATGATGTGCTGAGTGTTTATGGAAGCATATTGTTTTACACTTTCTTGTTTTTCCTGGGTTTTTTTCAACATGGCTAAAACAGAAGTCCATTGTATAGAACACCACATGTATAATGAGTATTTACCTTGTCAGTGGGTGAAGGAGATGCCCAACAAAAGAGAGGGAAAGAATTTGGAAACTCAAAATTTTTAAAAATGACTACATATAAATAAATAAGTGAAAAGTGGAGGGAAAGGAGTAATAACGTGCAAATCTAACAAATGTAATAAAAGTGAAGGTGAAAACGATTGTAAAGCATTCAAGCCCCGTTCTCAAAATTATGGCATGCCTACCAAATTACAAAGAGAAGTGACTAATCATTGCATGGTACGAATAATCCTAAAGCAGCGGTCACATGAGCCTTACCTAGATTCTCTCGAAGAAGCCAAGTCAGAACAGAATCTCTATATGGAATAAAATCTGTTTTTTTCTTCTTTTTACTCTATTTAAAAAAAAAAAGAATCATACTTACAAAGTCATTAAAAAGTAAAGAATTTATAAAGAAGGCAACCAATTTGGAAATTCTCAGCAAGCTAAATGGTTATCTTTTCCCCATGACTAACTAGACTACAACAGAACCAGTGGCTAGAACATGCCAAATGGAAAGTTGGCACTAAACAGGAACAGACAATAAGCACTGAAAGGTCCTCTTCCCAACACAGGCACAGTGCATGCCTTGGAAAGGGGAGGCTCTCGGTCAGGATCTGGTAATAACCCAAGAGTCCCTTTCTAAAGGAAAGAGGAACACCTTCCCAACTAGAGAATTCTACAATCCACTTCATGCAGAAACTGGCAGAATAATAATAATGATAATAATAATAACCTGAAGTAGATTTAATGACTTAATAATTTAATAATATTCATTTAAACATGAATAATCTGAAGTAGTTTTTTCCTTAATAGGAATGTGAAAGATTCAAAATCAGTGCAATGTGGAAAATCCAAATCCAGGATGAGTGACAGCTAATAGACACTGCATCATGCATTCTCTGGACTCAAACAATGTTGAGATCCACCAATCTTCTCTCTCCTTTTTCTCAGCAAAAAAGAAAAATCTTATAGTTTAGCCCATAAGTTACCCAAGTCATCAAACTCCTTAAAAGAGCACAACAACAGTGTGTCTGTTAAAACAAATTAAAATACGCAGTGTTTTCAGTGAAAACGATAGTGTGGTATGGGTAGGTAGGGCCTGAATTTGAAATCCGGAAGAACGAGTTCACATTCCAAGTGTGACATGTTCTTGGTGTTAGCCATGCATCTGTACACATGTGTGTGTGTGTCTGCACACACAAATGCACATGCACACACATGTGAAATGTACACACATACATATACATACATACACACATGCACCCACATCATAACTCTTAAGAGACTTAGTGGCCATTTTCCTTGCCAATGCCATCCTCTACACGTGTTCTTGATCTCCCCCCCACCCCTTTTCTCTGGTGGCCTGTCCTGTTCAATTATTCCCATTCTCTCCCTATCCACTGGCTCCTTCCCTGATGCTTTCAAACACATCCAGCCTTAAACTGAGTCAACTGTCCTTTCAAGCTATTATCCTCACCTTTCTATTAGTGCTGTTCACGTTCTTATGTTCTGTCTCTCCTTCCACAGCCAAGCTCCAGTAAAAATTGTCTATACTCACCGCTATCATTTTCTCCATTACCATTCCTTTCTCAGCCCGACTCAGCTTCCATCTCTACCTGCTGATGGGTCTTTTTGCCTCAGTGCTCACACGGCTCGGCCTCTCTGACACTACTGCCCACTCCCTTGCTCTGCTCCTTTATGACCCTACCACTCTGACTTTCATGGCTGACTCTGCAGGGTCATCACCCTTGCCCTGTCCTTTATGCATAGGGTTCTTTAGACATCTATTCTGGACCCTCTCTACTCCTCACTCACCCACCCTCTGATACCCAAATCGCTGCCAACCCTTTGATGCTGCCACTACCCCGGCTTTCCACTCTGTCCCTTTCTCTCTCCTTACACCACAACCAGCTTACTTCATGTCCACATCTCTCCCATTCTACCAACCATCCACCCTAACACAGATGCCAAACTGTTATGTCTAAAGCACAGGTCTGACCATGTCAACTGACTGTTCAAAAAGCTTTAGTGGGTCATTACTACCTTTAGAATAAAATACAAGAATTCTTCCACTTGGCATTTAATGCCCTTCACAATCTGATTCTATCCTTCCCAGACTTAGGCCACATCCCTTTGCTTTGTACACACACTATTTCAGCCAAATAGGCCTGCTCAATATCCTCTCTCTATGACACTCTGTCTTAGCCCCCATGTCTTTGCACTGTTCATCCCCAAAGTCTCCTAACCTCTGCCTCTAAACACCCTGAGGCACCCCCCCACCAAGGACCACTTCCTTTAAGAGTTCCTTCCTAATCCTATTCAACTGTCAGCACCTTGTCCCCAAATCACAGTGTATGTATTTAGTCTGTGTTCTTTATTTACTTATCTGTGGACATGTTGCATCCTCTCTAGAGGACAGAAACCCCTGGAAAGCAGGGAATGTTTCCCAGTGTCTAACACAATGCCCCATTTACAGCAGGTCATTAATGAATGCTTGTTGACTGACTTGTATCAATGTGAACCACCCCTACTGGATACAGGGCTAGAAATCTGAAAAACTGTTCACACAACAGTGTAAAACAGAGCAGCAAATAGGTTTTTCTATGTTTTGGTGAAATTTTTCAAGTCTCTGCACAAAGATGGCTATAGCTCTTATGAAGTTAGTTTTTAGGAGTAGAAAGAGTACAAATAAACCTATATAATTCAAGTGTAACGGTGTATTTCACTTATTTCAATATAAATGTTGTCCATATCCTGAACCTTTTTGTAATCAACAAAATACTATTAAGGAGTGCTCATTTTTTAAGAAAATCTGCAGTATTTGTGAAAAAAAATATGGCTGAAGATCTATCATCTACAGTTACAGGTTAAAATATCATCAAAATTATCTGTGGTTGACTCTGTCCAAAGGTATTATTATTAAAAGTACAAAACTCATCTAAATGTTATCTAGCTCCTCTGAATCAAAAGTACAATACTAAGGCCATATCATTAGAAAGCAAAAACTTCCTTGCACATTTTTCTGCTATCATTAATTTTAATTTCTCACTCTAGCTCTAGCCCAGTGAATATTAAACACAATATAGTGCTAGAGATTTTACTGTTCAGTCTCGTTCTTTTTGGCCACTCCTAACAGTGATCCTGAGTATTAGCACAAGAAAACAACTAACCCAAATATCTGTGGAGGTTACAGCCCTAACTCATGCCTTCCTACACCCTTGCTGACCATCTGGAATCCCAGCAGTTGATTTAACAGCTCTCTGTTCATCCCTGCCAAGCCCCACCATACCTTGCTGGTGCAGTTATCCTAAAGTTGAAAGCATTCAAAGAAGAGAAAAAGAACAGAGTAAGCTTCTGACTATAATAATAAACAATTTAATTGTAAAACCTGAAGAGAATTTACAGTGAATACTGTCTTTCTGTAGACAAATGAGAAAAATTCTCTTTGAGACTCAAAAGCAAGTCAAAGAGATCAAGGCATACAGAGTTAAATGCTTTCTTAAGTCTTTATTCTAAATGCTGTATATACATATAAGAACATTACTGTTGGTCCACTGGCACTGGATGGAGAAGGGAGAACAAAAGGATCTTTAAAACTTTCCACTTTCTACGTGGCCTCGAAATTGCCAGTATTCCCAAAGAACCTTTAGGCCAACCAGTTCCAAAACCTCAACTGACAATCAGAGAAGACATCAGATAGCAAACATGCTGTCTTTACTGCGGTACAGAGGAAAGGGCCCTAGCTCGAGTCAAGAGACAAGGGTTCGATACATGCTTCTCCTGCTTTCTAGCAGCGTGACTCGGGATCAGCTGCCCCCTGGCACTCAGTTTCTGCGTATGAAAATTAGCCAGTTGAAGCAGAGGGCCTCATGAGGTCCATTCCACCACTAGTTCTATGCTTCTCCATGCAAGGTGTGAAAGGGAAACCAACTTCGAGCTACTCAGAGAAGTTCTGTCCTAGACTTTGCTTCATCTGGTTTCTTTCACACTTCAAAATGCTCCTCTAAATCTTTTTCCTAAATCTTATTATTAGACTGATATCTGGATGGTGCTTAGGGAGCATGTAATCTAAAAAGCTGTGAGAGACTGTTATGTCGTATGTTACCTAGAGAACAAACACCTAAAATTGACAGAATAATTAAATAACACTAGGACATTACTATTATGTATTTTAGCAGATTAGACAAATTCTTCCTTTAGAACGTAGCACTGAAAAACTTACCACTTCTGCCAAGGCTGAAATGACTTTGCCCAGAGTTGTAAGAGATTTATTGATATTTGCTCCTTCCTAGAAAAAATAAATAACAAACCAGAAGAAGTTATAATGAGGAACTTCAAATATTCCAATGTGCCATTCTCAGTTCTGGATTACAATCAGAGAAATTTCTTTTAGCATGGTACTGTTGATTCACCCAAAAGCTACTGTTTCTTTAATGTGCTAAAAAAAAAATCTAAATAAAACTAGTTCCCATAAATTTAAAAAAAAATAGAACAACAATGAACAATTTCCTCAAAAAGCAAATGGAGGGATCGTTAAAAGAGATGGTGGGGGCCACAGAAGTGAAATGACTTCTTCAAGCATGTAGGTTCTAATTGGTGAGTCATTTGCATTTTGGACCAGAAATTCAAAGAACATTTTGATTCTCTTAATTTTTCCTCTATTCCATTTGTTAACTTATCAGAATGGGCTCCGAATCAGTCTAGGCTCAGAATAAGGTCAGCTTCAAGGGACTTCATGCCTACATTAGAATCCCGAAGTCTTACAAACTTAAATGCAGGATGCTAGTTAGTTACCTCATCGAGCTGATATCAGTGTTCAACCATTCCCTTGTATTTACTTATCCTAATAGAATGTAATCTCCTTTAGCTCAGGGACTGAGTTTTTTGGGCTTTATGTGGGGGGCCAAGAGGGTTTGGTCATATCTCCAGCTTCCAAAAGAGTGCCTTGCATATAATAGGTAAATAAATGTTGAACAGAATTCCTCACTATTAATTTTCTTTGCTACCTAAACAGTTCTCTCACATTTCCTCAAACTAGCTCTGCTCAGCCTTAGAGGCGACATAGAGCACTAGGTGTGGAGTCAGAAAGACCTAAGTTCGAATTCAGTCTCAGACACTAACTAGCTATGTGACCCTGGTCAAGCCACTCAATCAATTTGCCTCAGCTTCCCCAACTGTAAAATGGGCATAATAACAGTCCCTGTCTCTCTCCTTCCTTAACTCCTCTCTTGCTGAGGCCTAAGAATGCCTTCCCCTCTTTTCTCCAGCAATCTAAATCCTTTCTATACTTCCAGGTCCAGGCCAAATCCTACTTTTTCTCCATGAAATACCATCCCAACAACACGGTCATTACTGTCTCTAAACTCTTATGATACACTGTCTGGCCCACTCATTTTGGCACTGCCTTTTAATATTAACAAGAATAATAAATGCTTGTTAAAGAAAACTTAATGACCTTTAATCGAGTCCCTTTGGCACCAGTTGAGTCAGCTCTTTCACTTCCAGCCAGATCCACCAAACTGATCTTGCTGACCTGGTAAGGAAACACAGATCATCACTGGCAACACAGAAAGGCAACTGAAAAAGGCAAACGAATGGACTCAATTCAACAGGAGGAAATATTTAAAAGGGGAAATGATTTTATCTGTAAAACCCAGAGAAAAGCAAATAATCAAGGTCTACACAATCATAAAAGTCATGGATAAAACAGTGATTTATTCATGAAATCCCCAAATAATAAAATTCTTGAACCTCAAAAAAGGTCATTGCTTTGGAAACAGAAAAGAACATATTTGACTACACTGGGCATAATCATTTTATAAGTAGCATTGTTGGTTCTCTGAGTTGGAAGGAATCTCAGAGACCCCATAATCCACAGCATGGATTACAGGAATCTACAAAATAACATCCCTGACAAGTGGTCATTGAGTTTCCAATTAAAGAATTTTAGCATCCAGAAATCCCTATCTTCCAAAACCAACCATTCCATTTTTAAATAGTTCTAATTATTAGGAAATGTATCTTAAATTGAACTGAACTCTTCCTCTTCAATTTAACAAAACTGTTTTGAGGTCTATCTGCTGGAACTTTCTAGAAAAATATGTAATCTTTCTTTTGTGTGACAATTCTTCAAATACTTGAAGATGGCTAAATTTCACCAAGTCTCTCTTATCCAGACTAACCTAGACATAACCCTCAAATTCTCTGGGGTTGTTTTCTCATCTACAAGGGGAGGGAGTGGGAGTCGATGGCTGTTAAGGGCTCTCTTCCAGCTCGAAACGTGTGCTCTTTTCTTATACATAAATTTCATGGCGGCATTATCACACCTCAAATAAAATAGGTTTGTACCACCAAACCGTTAATGAGGCAATAATTAAGTAGTCAATGTCAAGCAAAAAGATCAATACATTTCTGTTCAGAAGGATTTGCTCCACTTTCTGTCATCTGGTAGCTTTTGAGACGAAAAATTATAAATTCTTATTTCCTATCTTCTAATTTTGCACCTCAGAACTAATGACCAAAGATCAGAGTGACTTGAAAAGTCAAAGTAACCAAATGAAATACTTCAGGAAAAGTGAGCACAGCAACCTTGTCTGTTTCCATTGGACATATACAGCAAATCATTTTTTATAGTTCTTGTCCTTGTTCCACACCTCAAAACCCACTCACTAATGTTTTTCCTACCTTCTCTGTTGAGAGGTTAGTTTCAGAATCAAGTTTCTTCTGGGTAAAAACAATGGTGAATACAGCATGGGAACGGCTACTGGTCTCATTCATGTTGGTAGCTGCCACTGTCCTAGATGAAAATATGAATATGAAGACTTAGCACTGGATAGAGATCTTGGAAAGTAAGAAAAGACAACAGAGTTCACACTACAGGCCAGCAACTTAAAATACTTTAATCCAGTGTGAATAGCTACTTATTCTCTGAACTCAGAGTCATTTTTCACTCTCAAAGACAACTTAGCAGAGCCTCTTTATGTAGTCTAGCTGCTGCCTTATAAACCATTGAAATAAATAGTTTTTACTTACTATAAAGTGTTTATTTATTCAAGAATTTATTCTCCCAGGCATACTATGACAAGATGATGACTAATAATTTACTGTACACCATTAGATGCAAAATGTGTGCAAGAGTCACATAATCAAAGAACTGATGTGTTACTGAGTGATTTTGATGTGAATGGGAAGGGAAAGGAAGAGAATAGCACTTCTATAGCACCTACTATGTGTCAGGCAGTGTACTAAGCACTTTTATTATATCATATGAAGGAAGGTAAACTAACATAACAATGAGTTTCTTTAACAGATCCAAGAGTTCATAAGATTTCACAATAAAGGCAAATTTCAGAGCCAAGAATACATTTTTGGTCTCTCAACAGGGAGCAAAGGGATTCACATTGTGCCCCTACTTTTTGTCCATACCTGGCTTTGTTCCCAGCATCCATGAGGTCCGCAATATCTGTATAAGAAGTAACTGCCAGCTTAGATAAGTCTTCCACATAGGGTCCAAGAAGAGGATGCTCTCGGACTCTCAAATTACCCTTATTTTTTGGATTCAGCAAATCCCTTACCCTCTCACAGTAAATTTCCATGTAACTCACCTATGAATAAATAAGAGAAATCAATAAGAAGATTTGAAAGAAAGAGACTGTTGGTGCAGGGGGAGGTGGGAGGAAGACCTAAAAACGAAATTTAATTTAGAAAAAAAGAGTTTTCCTGAATTTAGAGGGATACTATGCTCACACTAGAACTCGGTCTAAGACCCTCTGAAAAGCCAAATATGAAAGGTTCTACTCGCTCTCTTTCTGGTGTTCCCCCTAAGAGGGAAGAAAGACTCCTTGTTGAGATGAGATGTGTGCTAACAGTGGCACTGGATGCTATGAAGGCTAGCCGGAAGGAGAGGTAGAAGAGTAGCAACTAGCCTTCAAGCTATCCCATTACCACAGCTAAAATCCACAGATGGGAAGATCACGACTTCAAGCCCTCAGCCACAAAGGCGTTTTAAATGTCAACTTAAGAGTAACTTACAAACGTGCTTGTTTGCAGGAGGCCTAAGAAAGAACCTTTAGCTGCCTCCATTTCTCTTTCTTCTGCCTTTCTTCCATTTAGTTTCCTTCATCTGACCGGAGTGGTTTTTAAAGTCACCACCACCACGGATAGAAATATTCTAAACTGATGGCCTTCAAAGATGTGCTTTCTGGTCCACAACAAAAAGTAACAGGAGAAAATTTCCTTTCTATATCAGTTTACTTGAGGGGCCAAAAGGCACTCCAAGGCAAACCAGTACATTCAGCCCTTGGCCTTGCTGCCATAGGAGCCAGGAAGGTGAGGACA
Source organism: Phalanger gymnotis (assembly GCA_028646595.1). Taxonomy (NCBI): domain Eukaryota; kingdom Metazoa; phylum Chordata; class Mammalia; order Diprotodontia; family Phalangeridae; genus Phalanger; species Phalanger gymnotis. The sequence continues at coordinate 807,603,308 of CM053622.1, read as the reverse complement.
TTGTTCTGTAAAACTATCTCCTTTTTCCACATGCCAAACAGCTTAAGGTCCTAATAAATACCTCTGAGAGAATCATTGTGTTATCAAGGCTAGGGTTACATTTGGAGTCGGGAATCTCTGGGTTACATTTCTGCCTCAAACACTTACTAGCTGCGTAATTCACTTAACCTCTATGAGATTCAGCTGACAGACCTATGTAAAAAGGTGATTGTGAGACTCAAACGAGATCATATATGTAAAGTACCTTGCAAACGTCTCAGCGCTATGTAAATACCAGCTATCACGACAGTGTCTATCACTTATGTAGCACTTTAAAGTTTGCAAAACACTTTACACATCATCTCAGCTGATCTTACAACAAATTCAAAATAAGGTAGGTGCTATTATTTATCTCCATTTTATAAATAAGGAAGTTGAGGCTGGGAGAGGTTAAATGAATTGCCCAGGGTCACAAAGTTATTCTTATTCTTATATCATTATTAATAATATGTTAATTATTATCATTCTATGGCAAGAATCTGATTTTTAAAAAGTCTATCTGTGCCAATACCTAGTCTCTATATTAATCAATTCCCTATTATTTCAGCTTTTAATCTTCAACCAATATTAAATAACACACATGGTAAAGCATTGTATATTTCATTCAGAATCATACAATATGGTCACTGTGATCCAATATAAAAGAAAACTACATATTGTTTCCATTTGTAGATTCAAATGTTTTATCATATTATTTTTCTTTTTTTTTTTTAAACTAAATTTAAAAAAAAATTCAGTTCCATTCCTTCCCCTCAACCCATCCTATCTACTAGGGGGAAAGAAAAGAACAAAAAGGAAAACAAAGTCCTTGCAACAAACACTCATAGTCAAGAAAACAAATTCATGCATTGAGAATGTTTAAAAATGTATGTCTTATTTTTCCATATTTAGTCCATCAATTCTATCCATAAATTCTATAGGCACAATTTATCCATGATTCCTAAGAATCGATTATGAAAAATGCAATTTTGTTTTCTTTTGGGGGCGGAGGGGCAGGGCAATTGGGGACTTATGACTTGCCCAAGGTCACACAGCTAGTACGTGTGTCAAGTGTCTGCGGCTGGATTTGAACTCAAGTCCTCTTGACTCCTGGGCAAGTGCTCTCTACTCACTGCACCACCTAGCTGTCCCTTGAAATTTGCCAAGGGTTTTTTCCTCCAAAAATATCATTTTAGTATTAGGACTAGATTTAGAATAATTAGAAGCTGACTTTTGATTCAAAATACTTGTAGCAAACCATGCCCTTCTTTCTAGATACATTATCACAAGGCTGTATTCATGACTCGAATAGGTAAAAGGAAAATGCCCAAGGTAGTTAAAAGGAGATCGATGATAGGCAGGACAAGGTTTTCAGCCTCACCACAGCACAGTAGACAAGGATAGCATTCTTTTGAACAAAAAAAGACAGTTATGATATCTGAGTGTCAGGCTAATCCTATTACATTGATTCAGTGACATCAGTAATTAAGACATAAAATAATGGGAATTAAACAACATTTTTATAAAAGCACAAAGACAGGCATATTGTTTAAATGAACACCAACATTTCAAAATCAATATTATTTAGCTATATTTGCATCCTTCCTTCAATTTTTATTTCCCCTGTCAAGATGCTAGTAATATAGAACCACATTTTTTTTTAAAGGGACCCATATTATCTCCCCCTGCTATTAGTTCATGATTACTTTATATTTGCCAAAAGGGAGAAATTATTATAACTAAAAAGATATTTGTGCCTCTATCTGCCTCCAGGAGTGAAGAGCAGAGCCTCTACAAGACTTCAATGATAGGCCAGTCGGAAAATAAAGGATGAGTCCCAGGAAAATGGCAAAATATGGTCTCATACCTTAAACCACAACTCCTGATAAATATTTATGTACAACTCAGCAGATCAACATGCTGTACTGTCAACTCAGAACCAAAACTATAAGAGAAAATAAGCTTTAGGTTCTGAATTAGAAGGATGTGACTTAAGATAAACTTTGTCCCCCACAAAAAACCTCACAGAATCTGTTTCTCCTGGCTTCAGAAAAATATATTAATAAGGTATTTAAAAACATAAAGGATGTAAAATTTACTTAATCAGAACATTTCCAAGTATCAGAGTTCTCCAGGTTAGACACAAGATACTCTACATGTTCTGTACTACGGAAGAATTATAATCTTAATTTCTGGGAAAGACCTTGCCTTCTTAACTTTGGCTCAAACAATGAGAATAAAAATATTTCCCAAGATCTGAACAAGGCAATCTCCCTTGGAAATGTTCTAGATCTAGAACGTGGTCTAGATCTTGATTCCTCTTGATTCCATGCTTGATCTAGAATCTAATGAAGTAATTGCCATTCACAGAATTTTAGAGCGATAAGAAGTTTTACCTTAAAGATTATCTAAATCCTACCAATAGTCAAAGCCATCATTTTATGGATGAAGAAAAAAAAAAACAAACCAGAAAAGCTAATTAACTGGTTTGAGGTCTTACAAAAAATTAATATCAGAATCTATCTTTGAATCTCCAGTATGTATCACGGAACATTTCATAAGAGATTGATGAGTTAAATATAACTGAATTAGCACTAGGACCCTGGTCTATTGGCCATTAAATTCCCATTGTACCACATTATGTCTAATAATAATAAATAAATCAGATGAAATCATTGCTATTGTAAAACTGTCCTGATTTAAACACCTAAGGGAGGGGTCACTTATAAAAAAGGCAGAAAATGAATTTTACTTCAAATGCTCAGATATGTAGCTACTGCTGAGACTTCTGCTTTCGGTCTAGTACTACTCACCTCCACAGAGTAAGACATTTCCTCATTACTGTTATCATTGATTTTCTCAAAGAGTTCCTCACATAACTACAGAAGCAGAAGAAGATAAGAGCCATGAGTCAAACATATTCGTCACCAAACAGTAAAAAAACACAATTGTGACCTGTGTATCATTTTTTTCTTCCCAAAAGAGGAATGATAATAACAGCACTCTTTGAACAGCACTCTTTCTATAGAGAAAACAAAGGAGAAGGTCTTGGGAGCACGAGATTTCTTCATGTCTCTCATGTAGTCTTCTGTTTCCCCCCCATAAGCTGCACCTTGCCACTATTTTAAGTGCAGAAAGAGATTTTTGGAAGGAAGAACATAAAGAAGGGATTCCACTTAATATGTTTACTAACAATCAGTCACATTAGGTGACTGACAATAATACTGGTGGAACTGTAGGAAAATAAAACAAAATTTTTAGAAGAGATAGAAAACTGACTCTTCATTCCCACTACCTGTAAAATCAATGGCTTTTTTTGTCATTGTTAAAATAATCCTCACATTCTAATGGTCTCCCATTTGCCATGCCTCTAGAATCAAACCAATATTAAATTAGTCTTATACATGTTAATGACCACTAATAAGTCGAAGTAAGGTTTACAAGATGACAGGCTTTAAATAAATGCTGCACTGGGGAAAGCAGCTACTTATCTGTTTTACTCTTTCAATTCAAAGTAAGTGACCCAGTCTTAAAATAAGAAATACCTTAAAAATCATCTAGCATATTTATTTATTAAGAGTGAAACCCAATAAGTTTTCAAAAAAGTAAAGATATTCTCTCAGAAGCTCTGCAACTCTTGCAAATCCCACTCTCTGCTTCCATTCCTGATAACTTAAGGCCAAGGGAAGAGAACAATTTCTGAAATAAACACTGACAAAAACTTCCAGATACCTGGCAGTTATATAGTACTAGGTTAATTAACAATGAACAAGTATGATTTAGCTTTTGCAATATAATCTTTTTTGAATACGAGAGAAATATTCTAATTAAAAATCACTTGAAATTTTCTGAAGAGTTTGTATCACAATGCAACACATTCTGTGTCACAAAGTGTTAATTGTTTAATATAATTTTCTCCTTTTAGAAATTTCTAGAAAATGTCAAATGATTACAATACAATGATTGTGATGACAGTACCTTTAATGTATTTATAAATCCACCATGATGCATTTTCAAGGAAGCAGTTGCTCTTCCTCATAAAAGGTGATAAAATGCATTTAGTCAGATACATCCTGCACAGAGGGAGACCTCTACCTATCAACTCTTGTGAAGACAGTAACTGCCCCCTCACTATTATTCCAATACTACTCCTAGCCCTTACTTTAAGATTAGTAGATACCTGGTACAGCAAAAAGACCACTAAGACTAAAAATCAAGAGATATTGATTCTATCTCTAACTCTATCAGCTGAATGGCTACGGGATTTTGGATAATCTTTGTTTCTCAATTTCTTTACTTATAAAATGTTGCAAATACAGCACTGTGGCAAAATTCAAAGGAGATTTTATGAAAAAAGCAACAGATGTGACTTTTCCCTCCTCGGGGTTTTCATAATACTTACATCTGAGGTTCTCTCATGAATTGCATTTTGTATTATAGCTGTTTGTAGCTGGGTCTAATCTCCTAAGGTATAAGCTCTTTAAGTAGAGGAGCTGGGTATGTATTAGAGTGCTTTACATTCTAACAAATGCTTACTAAATTTTTCAAAAGCAATCCAAAAAAATAGAAATCTCTATACATACACAAAACAGTCAAATATTACTGAAGTCAGAATAAAACTACCAAATACAAGTGTGAAACCTGTGAAATAAAAAAATTAGGTCATTGACTGTGATGATTATGATGGCAGATACTTGCTGAATCCTCCCCTACTCTCCTCATCTTCTGATGACTAATAAACCACAATTTATCTGCCGTTCTCCAAAGTCTTCTCTCTTATGGCCAGAAATCTCTTGACGATGTTCTCTACTAGTTTGGGATGATGGTCTTTCACCCTAATAAAATTTTATTCTTCTCTATCCCCTCTCAATTACCTTCAATTCTAAATTCAAAACACTAATCATACAAAAGAACAAAGGAACTAATACATACATTCTGGAGTAGACCTGTCTTTAATTCTACATGTGATTTAAGCTAGCAAGGAAAAGATAAGGAGAAAGATCATTTATTTGCTATCACAAAGGAAAAGTTCACTTTACAAGGTTGGTAATACATAACTAAAAATAGGTAACAAAATAATTAGCAATCCTAGAAAAAAATAAGGTTATAAAACCACAAACCAATTTTCTCATGGGATTTGATTTTACCTGTGGGATGATGCCTGCCTGACTTTCTTCCTGTTTGCCCATCATCGTATAGGATTTTCCAGCACCTGTCTGTCCATAGGCAAAAATACAAACGTTGTAGCCTTCAAAGGCATGTAAGAGCATTTCTTTTCCAATGTCATTGTACACCCGGTTCTGAGATGCAAAACAGGGATCTTCAGGCTACAGAGATTAAAAAGATAAAATAAAGGATATTTTATCTTCATTCTTTCATAAGTGCATAGGGCAAGTAGCTGGTCTTTGACTAAATGATTTTTACACAACCCCTCTACCTTCAGTGAAGTAGTCACAGAAATTAACTGGAAATAAGGAGAAAGTCTATCTGGTTATCTCCTTACAAAATTTGGACAAATTTCTTGTTGATTGAACTATAAGCACCAATGTCACTGGCCAGGAAATGATGTTCACACTTTAATGGGCCCTAAAAAACAATCCAACAGCTGAAGGGTATAGTTAGTTCCAGAATTTAAAGCATAGTTGAGGCAGTGTAGATACACAATTTCCAGAAAGGCAGAGACAAAGGGAGACAGTAACTCAAGTTGAAGCTGGAAGCAGCTTCAAAAATCCTAGGCCCAGGCAACAGAAAAGAGAATCTACCATAGTTTCCAAGAACTGGCTCTGGCAATCAAGACTCAATCTGCAGAGAGTTCTCCACGAGGAGAGAAAGAAAATTAAGGGCCAGCCTTATCGGAAGTATGACATACACTGACCATAGAATACTATGTGCTTCACTCTCCCGTCTGTACCAATCATTCCCACAGAACAGTGGGTGTTTCTGCTCCTCTTATCCCCAGGCTCTGAAGGGGATGTTTTGTAGCCATTGTTCTTGCTACACCATTTTAGTAAATGCCTTTCCTGTGATTGAGTTTACTGACTAACTACTGAGTGAAGCTCACCCTTGAAGGCCCAGGAATTATAGTTTAGCAGTGGGAATCCAAAGAGTTCTTCATGAACTTCAAGGTAGTATTTGCTACGCATTCTTTTCCTTTTATTTCTATTAAATTTCAGCATGGAAAAGAATTAGATTTGGCACCCAAGCGAAGCACTAATATGTCTAGTGATAAATCTCATGCAGCAAGTCATGCCTAAGTTTCCTCATAAAATACAGGGATTAGACTTAATAAACTGTTTCCTTCTACCACTAACATTTTTAACGAATCTGTGGCCTTTTGAAAATTCAGTTTAACATGTGAACATTTCGTGAAGCTATTCAACAGAATTAACTTCAATTTGCTATAGCCTAAACTTTGTCACTACTTCAAAGCATAAAAGGTCCAGAAAGTTTTAAATTGTCATGAATAGGAAAGATTAAAAATTAATCCTATATACAAAGACACTTCTTCGAACTTTACAATAAGAATGTGTACTGGCTGGCATATGAGTATCCCTAGTTAAGTAATTATCAGTGACAAATGTTTCCAAAACCCTTTCAGACAACTCACTCTGGCAAATGGGCTTTGTCAACCAAACTTAGAAAATAAACCTTCTTAATCACCACTATCACCATCATCGCCACAAACAAACAAAAAAATACAAGAGAATTTAGTGGTGAAAAGCCAGCTCAAATTGGCTTAAAAACAATTCTTGGAAGTCAGTGAGCTTCACATCCAATAGAGCTGGAGTGCTAATAATAGTGTTTTTCTCTGATTTTACATTGGGAAGTCTAGATCCCTAACCCCAAATTTTTCCCAATCTACAAAACTTTGAAAAGATCTGTGATTAACTGAAAAGTTTTTGTACAAAGAAAGCCAATGCAACCAAGATTAGGAGGGAAGCAGAAAACTGGAAAAGAATTTTTACCACCAGTGTCTCTGATAAAGGTCTCATCTCTAAAACATACAGGGAATTGAGCCTAATTTATAAGAATAGAAGTCACTGCTCAATTGAAAAATGGTCAAAGGATGTGAACAGGCAGTTTTAAGAGGAAGAAATTAAAAATACCTATAGTCATATGAAAAAATGCTCTAAATCTCTATTGATTAGAGAAATGCAAATCAAAACGACTCTTAGATACTACATTTCTCCTATCAGATTGGCTAAAATGACAAAACAGGAAAATCATAAATGCTGGAGAGGATGTGGAAAAACTGGAACACTATTGCATTGCTGGTAGAGTTGTGAACTGATCCAGCCATTCTGGAGAGCAATTTGGAACTATGCCTAAAGGGTTATAAAAATCTGCAGACCCTTTGACCCAGCAATTCCACTTCTAGTGCTGTATCCCAAAGAGATCACACAAGTGGGAAAGGGACCCACATGTACAAAAATATTTATAGCGGCTCTTTTTGTAGTAGCAAAGAATTGGAAATCAAGGGGATGCCCATCAATTAGGAAATGGCTAAATAAATTGTGGTATAAGAATGTAATGGAATACTATTGTGCTATAAGAAATGGGGAAGATAAGGACTTCATAATAACCTGGAAAGATCTACATGACATGATGCTGAGTGAGGGGAGCAGAACCAGGAGAACATCATACACAACCACAGACATATTGATTCTGTGATGACTGACTTTGATAGACTTGGCTCTTCTCAGCAATACAAGGTCCATTAGGACCAAAAGGCTCATGATGGAAAAAGCTATCCACGTCCAGAGAAAGAACTATGGAGTCTGAATGTAGATTGAAGCAAACTATTTGATCTCTCTCTTTTTTTTCTTTTTTGGTTTTGTTTCTTCTTTCTTATGGCTTATTCCATTGGTTATAATTCTTCTTTACAACTTGACTACTGTGAAAATAAAGTTTAATGTGAAGGTATATGTAGAACCTACACTGGATTACATGCCATCTTGGTGGGGGGAAAAGAGGGAAAGAAAATTTGGAACCCCAAAACTTGTGGAACTGAGTGTTGTAAACTAAAAATAAAAAACAAATTAAAAAAAGAAAATCCACTGAGAGGAAAAAAAAAAGATCTGTGATTTCACGAGTTAAATATAAACCCATGTTCCTCAATTGGGTTCTTTTAAAATATAAGAACTTAAATGGTTCCACTGAAACAAAAAGATAACTTCATGGTTAGCTATTGATATTCTTCATCTCCTTATTTTCCTTCAAAATTCTACTGACAGAACAAACTGTTGTTCAACATTCTGTTAATCAGCACTTTCATTTACCTATGGTAAAATTAGGGTGTTCTTTATACCCCAAGAGTACCTGACACAGGGCCCTACATATAATACACATTCAATATTTCTTCAATGAATGATGGTTCTGAGATACTACAAGATCCTAAAGTGCCTTAGAGACTTCCATAAGTTAACTTACGATTGATATAATTTTAATATACAATATATTTTACTGTATTTCAAATCTTTACAAATTGGTGATCCAAACGCAACTACTAACAAAATCCTTGACATAACAGCTTACAAATAAAAAATATGGAAAGTTAACTAGAGTTATCCCCAAAGCAAGAAGGCAGTGTGGGATGAGGAGAAAAAAGGAGAAAGAAAGCAAAAGATGAACTTATGGAAATCTAACAAAGGAATTCAAAAGCTTTTGCCAGGATTCTGGGGCATGAGGCCACTCACCGAGGTGTGAGACCAGTAGGAATAGTCAAAACTGAAGGACTTCGGCGCTTCCTTTGGGTTCTTTGGATTGACAATACCTAAAGAAGAAAAAAATGTGGGGTTTTAAAAAAATCTTAAGTCATTCAGTCATTAAAACCCTTTGGTTAAACATATCCTCAGTATCAGACCAAAAAGATCACCATCCTGTAATTCTGTATTACATACAAAGCTAAATTAGATCAGTACAGCCATACCACTGAATTTTGACAGGGCACCTAGCTCAGCAAAAATAAACACATTTTTATGAAGTTGTTAATGTACGGAACATAAAAAAACCCTAAAACCATGTACATATTACAGCAGTTGGCCTCCTCATAAAAGCCAGTAGCAGAAAATTGGAAATGGGCCATGTTACTATTTCAAGGATGAAACTTACAAACTTCTACGGCTTCAAATTTTTAGATCAGAAATTAATACGTTAAAATTATAAAAACAAGACTAAGGCTACCATCTAACAAAAATTAAAAAGTTACCACGGCTCTTTTCATTTGTTTCAGAAAGGTATTCACTTTTGGAAGCTGCCCCTGATATTCAGCTGATGTCCACTGCCGCTGATAACTGATGTTCCTAAAGGCTTGAAACCCTCCTTCTCCCCCAAAGAACTACAGAAATATAGTTCACTGTAAATAGTTAACTATCTTTACATGTTATAAACAGAAGGGAAAATTCTTCTTTTGACTCAATGCACTTTCACCACCCAAAGTAACTCATCATGTAAACCAGTCACATTTTTTTTTTTACAGACAGCATGAGAATGCTGAGGCTTAAATCCCTTTTCTTTTTCCAAGCATACAAAGTCTCAGATCTCCACACTGTACGTGGAAAAGAACTCTTTAATATGTGGAATCATGTATTAAACCTCAACCAGATGCTGTGTCTAAGGCAGGGCCACAGTCCAAGGCTATCAGAGATGTAGACAGGAAAAAAGTCTACTATAGGCAGCTGCTTGGGATACAAATAGCAACAGTTGCTACTGTACTTCTCCTGCTTGACTCCACTGTGTATGGTATTGCCAGAATCTAACACTCCAACCTCGAATGCTGACATGTGTGCAGAATGATCACTACAGCTCACGTTACAGTCATGTTATACTTGATCTAGAGAGCAACAAAATACACCTTCATAAAAGACTTGGACAATGAAATGTGCTTCCAGTCAAAGAGAAAAGACTATAAAATCATCTAACATTACAAATGGCCTTTTAAAAAAATTTTTATTTTTAGTTTGCAACACACGATTCTACATAATTTTGAGTTCCAGATTTTCTTCCCTCCCTCCCCACCTCCCTCCCCAAGATGGCATGGAATCCCATATAATTTCCAGGTATAACTTGGCATTGAATTAATTTACACACTAGCCAAGTTGTGGAGAAGAATTATGACCAATGGAATGAATCATGAGAAAGAAGAAACAGAACCAAAAATAAAACCAAAAACACAACCCAACAACAAATACAAAAGAGAGAGAGGGAAAAAAAAGGGGGTAGAGAAAAAGGCGAGCATAAAGTGTGCCTCGATCTGCATTCATACTTCATAGTTCCTTCTCTGGATGTAGATAGCACTCTCCATCGTGAATCCTTTGGAGCTGTCTCTGCATATTGTGTTGCTGACAAGAGCAAAGTCTGTCAGGGTTAGTCATCACAGAATCTATATATCTGTGGTTGTGTATAATGTTCTCCTGGCTCTGCTCCACTCACTCAGCATTATGTCATGTAGGTTC
>CM053622.1:807567885-807592336 GCA_028646595.1 Phalanger gymnotis | reverse complement strand
GGGAGGTAAAAGAAAAAAATGAAAAAAAAAATGGAAAAAAAATCCACTGACAAAATCAAGTCCCTAAAGAATAAGATTGGCAAAATGGCTATGGAGATTCAAAATCTAAATAGAGAAAATGACACCCTGAGAGGTAAAATCAACCAACTGGAAAAGGAGGCTCAAAAGCAAAATGAAGACAGTAATTCATTAAAAAATAGAGTTGAGCAAGTGGAAGCTAATGACTCTATAAGACATCAAGAAGTAGTAAAACAAAATGTAAAGAATGAAAAAATAGAAAAAAATGTGAAATATCTGATGGGAAAAACAACTGACCTGGAAAATAGATCCAGGAGAGACAATTTAAGAGTTATTGGGTCTACCGGAAATCCACGATGAAAAAAAGAGCCTTGACAGTATCTTCGAAGACATTGTCAAAGACAACTGCCCACAAGTCCTAGAACCAGAGGGCAAAATGCTGAGTGAGTGGAGCCAGGAGAACATTATACACAACCACAGATATATTGATTCTGTGATGACTAACCCTGACAGACTTTGCTCTTCTCAGCAACACAATATGCAGACAGCTCCAAAGGACTCATGATGGAGAATGCTATCTACATCCAGAGAAAGAACTATGAAGTATGAATGCAAATCGAGGCACACTTCATGCTTGCCTTTTTCTCCCTCCCGCTTTTTTTTTCTCTCTTTTGTATTTGTTGTTGGGTTGTGTTTTTTTGTTTTTGTTTTTTTTTAGTTCTGCTTCTTCTTTCTCATGATTCATTCCATTGGTCATAATTCTTCTCCACAACTTGACTAGTGTGTAAATTAATTCAATGCCAAGTTATACATGGAAGTTATATGGGATTCCATGCCTTCTTGGGGAGGGAGTGCGGGAGGGAGGGGAGAAAATCTGGAACTCAAAATTATGTGGAACTGTTTGTTGCAAACTAAAAATTAAAAAAAATTTTAAAAAAAGAAAAAAAATAAAATAAAAAGAAGGGCAAGATAAGTGAGAAAGTAGTCCTAAATAAAATAGGGGAGGGGGGAGCAGAGAGAGAGAGAGAGAGAGAACGAGAACACCTTTTATTGGGGAATTAGAGATAAAGCAAAGGAGAAAAGGAGCAAAAAAGTAGAAACAGATCAAGCAATGCATACCTCACAAGTGTGATCTCTTTCACTGCTTTCTTCTTTGTAAAGAGTGGATGGGGATTAAGAAAGAAAAAGCACAAGAGGACAGGATGGAAGGAAATATACAATTAACAATCACAAATGCGCATATAAATGGTAGGAACTCCCCCATAAGACAAAATAGGACATCAGAATAGATTAGAGTAAAATCCAACAGTAGGTTGTTTAAAAGGAATATACTTAGAAAGATTCACATAGAGTTAAAATGAAAGACTGAAGCAGAACCATTTATACTTCTAGTGAACTCGAAAAGGTGGTGGGGTAGCAATCATTATTTTAAGATAATGCTACATTAAAAATAGACAAAAGAAATAGGTAAACTACATTACACTTGAGGCACCAAAATAGCAAATCAATATTGATATTCAATATATGTGCACCAAAAAGCAAAGCACTTAAAAACTTTTTTAAAAAGTTCATTTAGTTGCAGGGAGAAATAGATGGTAAAACTTAATAGTGGGATGCCTCAATGTACTCCTTTCAGATCTAGACACATATAACAACAAGATAAACAGGAAAAAGACTGAGGACCTAATTATATAATGCAATTAAAACTATGTTCCATAAATGGATTTTGAAAAAAAGAATTAAAATATAATTGTGAATTAAATAAATTAATCCTAAAGAATTAGTGAGTGAAAGAAAAAATTATAGAAACAACAGAAAATTTCATCAAAGAAAATGACAATATACAAGATATTTATGGGATACAGCTAGAGTAGTCTTTAGGGGAAAAACTATTCTCTCTAAATATTTTCATCAACAAAAGAAAAAACAAATCAACAAATTGAACATGCAACTAAAAATTTAGAAAAACCAAATGTTTAAAAATAAAAAACTAATAAAGTAGATAAACAGAAGCTTTAATAAAGATAACAAAAGGAAAAAATCCAAACATTTTGGTTAGATCTGTTTGTTCTAGAAGAAATTTTTCCTCTCATAGATATCCAAACTTTCTCTATATCCAGAGAACCAAACCTTTAGCAGGTTGGGGAAAAGAAAGAATTTTGTCATTTTGCAAAATATTCTAAAATTACTGAAATTTTTTGACAATTTATCCACTTCACAAAGAAAGATGATATCCAAAGTCTTGTCCAATATTCAAGTCATTCAGTGGCAAAACTAGTAACAAATCAGAAACCATGCAAGGCAAAATGTTTAGCTACTTTTAGAGCACAACTTATGAAAGAACATATAAAATAAGAAATTGAAAAACTTAAAAATTGTCTAACTAGAAATTATACCTATCAAGATTAACTGTCACATACTCCCCTTGTCCCTTACTCTCTTTAAATGGACATTTATGTATTTTGTTGAGTAACTTCCCCCCATGTTTTATTCATTTAGTGAGGAAGCCATTTTCTTGATTTTGAGCAGGGAATATATATATCTTCTCAAATGGGCAACGAACAAAATCATTCTAAGGGTACGAAGGGGCAGCAAGGTGGTACAGTGGATAAAGTGCCAGGCCTGAAGCCAGGAAGACTTATCTTCCTGAGTTCAAATCTGGTCTCAGACACTTAGCAGCAGTGTGACCCTGGGGAAGTCTTTTAACTCTGTTTGCCTCAGTTTCTTCATCTGTAAAATGAACTGGAGAAGGAAATGGCAAACCACTCTAGTATCTTTGTCAAGAAAATCCAAATGAGGTCGTGAAGAGTCAGACATGACTCAACAACCACAACAAGGGTACAGAACCTCTACAAAGTTTCTAACTTCTTTATTAAATGTTAAAAGTAAAGAAAACATAGGAGGGCATCTCAGGACTACTTTCTTGGGCAAGAATCAACTGGACCTGATCTGGAGCTGGGTTGTCAACAGCAGCTATGTCTTTTTGACTATCTTAAACCAGCTCTCCAAACCCATTTCATTATCCACAGATAGACCCAGACTAGCAAGTCCCATTTAAGACATGTTTGTCCTCAGGGAAAAATAGAGATGAGAAATACCTGAACCCAAATCAGAATGAAAAGATCCAATAAGGGAAGCGTGCTGTCTTCCTTTTGGCTCTAGGAACGACCTGCTTCAACTCAAAATGGGCAAGTTCATGAAACCCAGGAAGGTGGTGCTGGTCCTGGCCAGACAGTACTCCGGGCGCAAAGCCATCATCGTCAAGAACACTGACGATGGGACCTCCTACAGGCCCTACAGTCATGCCTTGGTGGCAGGTAATGACCATTACTCTTGAAAAGTGACTGCAGCAATGGGCAAAAAGAAGATTGCCAAGAGATGAAAAATCAAGTCCTTCGTGAAAGTTTATAACTACAAGCACCTCATGCCCACCAGATACTCTGTGGATATCCCATTGGACAAAACAGTTGTCAACATGGATGTATTCTGTGACCCTGCACTAAAATATAAGGCAAAGAGGGAGGCCAAAGTCAAGTTTGAGGAAAGGTACAAGACAGGCAAAAACAAGTGGTTTTTCCAGAAGCTACAGTTTTAGAACTACTGTGTTGGTCAGTAAATCTTTAATTAAAAAAAAAAAAGGAAGGAAGAAAGAAAAGATCCAGAGAGTCAAATCACCAATTCAATAACCAGAAAATTGGAGAGGGAGTACAGTACCCTCACTCTAAGGGCAAGAAATTTATTCAATTCAGGCATTTCAATTATAACACACAATACTGATTCAAAATTAACCCACTGACAAATAATCCTGCTAAAGGAGACATCCACTAGAACAGATCACCAATATTATGGCATATTGACATCTGTCACTCATTCTTACAGAATTTACAAGAACAAAGAGGGTAAGATAATTAAAAATTTACCCCAGCTCTAGTGAAAGCTACTCCTCTTCCTCCTTCCTACATGTTTGGACCTTTTCCAACTAGATATGTTTGACAGCAACATCTCCTAATGACTCTTCAAATCCATGAGTTATGTTTAGCATCACATTGCCACCCTAATTAGAGACAACAGTTATATACCCCTGACATCATAAGGAATAGTAATGGTGATACATCTTATTTGCTATCTAAGCCATATTATGCCTATGACAGAATATCTAAAAATAGGACTGAAAAGTAATGGAAACCTAGAAAATACATGACTCATTGGCAAAAGTTGGTCATTGTACCACTGATTTCTCAAGTCACTTCTAGTACTAAATTCTCTAAACCAAATGATCCTAAAAGCAAAGGAAAACAAAGCACAAAAAACATTAACTTTAGGTAAAAATGAAAGAGACATCTAAATGCTCACATGGTAACATCTAGAACTGGATGGGACCTTTGGGGTCAGATGAGGAAACTGAGACCCAGAGAGGTTAAAGTGATGCACCCAAAACCACAAGATAAAAAGGAGCAGACTCAGAATCAGAGCCTAAGTTAGGCACTCTCTCTGCTTCACCACACTAGAGAGAAAGAACTCAAAATGAAACCGAGGACTCGAGTGCTAGAAAACTGGAGAATGATCATCCCATCTACAAAAATATTTCTAGCTGTTCTTTTTGTGGTGGCCAGGAACTGGAAATGGAGGGGATGCCCATCAATTGGGGAATGGCTGAACAAGTCATGGCATATGAATATAATGGAATATTATTGTGCTATAAGAAATGATGAGCAGCTGGACTTCAGAAAAACCTGGAAAGACTTCCGTGAACTGATGCTGCGTGAAGTGAGTAGAACCAGGACAGCGCTGTACACAGTTAACAGCCACATAGTACCACGACTGACTTTGATAGACTTAGTTCTTCTCCGCAATGCAAGGACCTAAAACAACTCCTAAAGACTCATGATGGAAAATGCCATGCAAATCCCCAGAAAGAAATATGGAGTCTGAATGAAGATCAAAGCACACTATTTTCTCTCTTTTTTTGTTTAGTTTTTTCTTTCTCATGGTTCTTCCCTTTCATTCTAATTCTTCTATACAACATGACTAATGTGAAAATATGTTTAATAAGAATGTATACATAGAGCCTATATCAGATTGCATGCCATCTTGGGGAGGGGGAAGAGGAGGAAGGAGGAGAAAATTTAAAACGTATGGAAGTGAATGCTGAAAATGAAAAATAAACTAATTTATTTTTTTTAAAAAAAAAAAGAATAATCATCCCACTGACACGGACAAGGAAGATATGAAAATTAGGTTGGTTTGGAAAGATCTCAAATTTAGATATCAATCCTGGAGAAAAGGAAAAAACGGAGTTTTAAAGATAGTACAGGACAAGAGGAACAAGAAGAAAAGGACCAAACAGGTTTGGTGTTTGAAGAGGACTATACAACACTAAAAAATAGAAGGCTGAATCACAGCTCCCATTTAGTTTCCATCTTCAAAAAGGAAGCATGATTTTCAAAGTGAAAAGGGCAGAATAAACAGCTAAGTGAATATTATGAGTAAAAGACCCAACAGGATACATCTGGAATCAACAGCTTTTTAGAATAAGTTGGCCAAGGTTCTCTCAAAGATGCTACTAGGGGAATGAGGAAGAAATGGAAGTGGAAGTAGAAGAAAAGAATGGCGATAATTAAGCTTTGGTCACTGACTCATAAGATTTCAAATAAAGCAGAAACAGAATATAAAATTAGTGAAGAATATTTGTCAGTTATGTGAAAATGTAACACCTGTCTCATTTTTACAGCTCATGACTATCAGAGATTGATTTCAAATTCCAGGCCAGAAAAAGGATACAAATGATCATGACTGAATTCACTTTGTTGATCTGCTTTGTAGGCAACAATTAACTTTCCATTCTGAATAGTTTACTTTGGATTTTCAACTTTAATAAGGACTGATTTCCATGCTGCACATTCCAGGAGAATTTTTTTTAACTTAGGTTAAAAATGTGCCTTAATCCAAATTCTAGCTATTGATCCTGGAAAAGAACTGCATAAAGCCATCTCCTAAAAGAATACAGGCCGAAGAAAATGGAGAAGCAATTTTTCTTTAAAAGAGGAATTGCTAACTTATAAATGATATGAAAATATATTCCAAATTACTAACAGTAAGGAAAATACAAATTAAAATAATTATGACAAAATACAAATTGGCAAAGATGATAAAAAAAGGCACGTGTTAAAGGGGCTATAGAAAAAAGTGGCAATATTCTACTGTGGCACTGCAAAGTGACTCAGCTCTTCTAGATTTCGAATTGAAATTACACAAGAAAAGTGACTGAATTGACCATATTCTTTGACACCCTACTCCCCCAACAAGCCCCAAGGAAGGCAAACACAGGAAAAAGGGTTCATTATGTAACAAAATATTAATAGCTGCACTGTTTGAAGGAGTAAAGAAATGGAAGCAAGGTGTCCATCCACTGAAGAATGACTGAAAAGAGCTCACATTCTAATGGACGATATAGTAGACGTGAGGTTTCATTGGCAAGTCTAGTAGAAAGGTCTCATGCTCCTTGGGGTCCAGGGGCAAAGCAGATGGTAATGCAACTTCTTTAATGTCATTTTCATGATAAAATCTTATCTGTTTCTGATGCTGGACCCTTTGACAGTGCCAAGAGCTTTGACGTGAAGAATTTTCTTTTCTGGGTCTTCCAGAACTGGGCCTGCTAAGCGAGTCAATCACTGGCTAGATCTCATGCCCACAGGGGATGCTTGACAAGATGATGGCTGAGGGGACAAGGCCGGAAACAGGCACAGTGACATGAAAAGGAATGCCATTTCTCTTGGGGCTCCCTACCTCCAAGCAGCAGTTGGTGACAGGGAAGGTTGGCTCCTTCTCCACAGGGATTGCTCTTCTCTAGGATGGCATCGTGGAAAATTCTTATACCATAAGAAATGATGAATGTGAAAAACTTAGGGAAAAGTGAAAAGATTTGTATGAACTGATGGAGAATGAAATAAGAACAAAAACAAATATAAACATAGTGACTACAACAATATAAATGAAGAAATCACTAAGTCAGTCAACTAACATTTATTTAGTGCCAGTGCCTACTATGTGTTAAGGCACTGTGTTAAGCACTTGAGATACAAAATAAAACAAAACAAACAAACAAACAAAACCAGTTCCTGCTCTCAAGGAGCTCACAGTCTAATGGAGAAGGCAACATCCAAACACTCTGTACAAACAAGATATATACAGAATAAATGTGGCAGCAGTCTAAGAGGTTAAAAGAGGAAAAAGCTTCTTGTAAAAAGTAGAACACTAGCTGAGACTTAAAGAAAGATGAAGAGGCAGAGAATTCAAAGCATGGGGAACAGCCAGTACAAATCCTCAGTGAGGAGACGGAGTATGAAGTTGGAGGAATGACAATGAGGCCACTATCACTAGATCCCAAAGTACATGGGAGCTGTAAGAAGACTGGAAAGGCCAGAAGTGGTCAGGATACGAAGGATCTTAAAAGCCAAACAAAGGATTTTATAGTTGATCCTGGAACTAATAGGAAAGCACTAGAATTTATTGAATGGCTGGGTGACATAGCCAGACCCATGCTTTAGGAAGCTCAATTTGACAGCTGACTAGAGGACTGACAGGACAGGGGAGAAACCTAAGGCAGGGTGACCAACCAACACAGGAGGTGACAAAGGTCTGCATCAGGATGATGGCCGTGTCAGAGCAGAGAAGGAGGCATGTACAAGACAGAGGTTACCAAAGTGGAAATGACAGGACCTGATAACTGACTGGACATGCGGTTGAGAGTGACAAGGGGCAACAAGATCCAGAAGAGTCAGTCAGTTATTAAGCATTTTTTAAGTTCCACTATGTACCAGGCACTACGCTACGCTAAGCAAAAGACAATCCTGGCCCACAAGGAGCAAAGTCTAATGGGGGAGACGACAAGCAAATATGTACAAATATGCCATTAACAAGATAAAAGAAGAAATAATTAAAAGAGGGAAGCGCATTAGAATTAAGAGAAAAATGGAAAAGGCTTCCTGTAGAAGACAAGATTTTAGTTAGGACTTAAAGGAAAACAGGAATGGTAATAGGCAGAGTTGAGGAGGAAGAGGGGCATTGCTGGTATGGGGAATAGCCAAAGCTCAGCTCTGGGAGATGAGTACCTTGTTCTTGTAATAGTAAGGAGGCCACGGGTCATTGAATAAAAAGAAGTAGGGGGAGGGGGGAGACATAAGCTATCAATGATGACACCTAAGCAGCAAGCCAGGTTGACTTGGGAAGACAATGGGAAGTGAGGAAGAGGGAAGAGTTTTAGGAGAAAGATAATGATGTGTCAAATTTAAGACAGCTACAAGATGGCCAGGTGTAAATATCCTATAGGTAGTTGGAGATGTTCAGTAAAGGAAGCCGACCTTCCTTCAGCTAGTGGCATCCTTCTGTTTCACTGGTAAGTTTCACAGAGTTGTGGGTTTGCTTTCTTTTGTTCTTTAAGAGAAGGAAGGTTAAAGTTGGTGACACTCTGCTATTCTTACTGTTATTATACACTTGCCAACAGAGCAAGTAGCAATTCGCTCCCGGTAGGAACTTTTTAGCATTTAATTTCATTGTATGTCTTTGTAGAAAACAAACCAAAACAAATCAATCATATATTAAGTGTTGGGATACAAAGAAAAATAGAAAAAGCTGATCCCTGCCATTGAGAAGCTTAAATCCTAATTGGGAAGGGGAGATTAGAAAAGCTTCCACGAGGAGATGGTATTTACTAACTCTCAAAGGAAACCAGGGATTTCGAGAGGCAGATCAGGAGGCAGACCATTAGGGGATACCAGGAGCAAAGGCCCAAAGAGGTGAGACTGGAATGTTGTATGCGGGAAAGAGTCAGTAGGCTAGGATGGCTGGACCATAGATGTGGACTCAAGTTATGTGGAAAGATGGGAAGGAGCCAGCCTGAGAGCTTTCAATGATAAACCAAGAAGTTTCTGTTTGATCCTAGAGGCAATGGGAAGACAGCAGAGTTTAATGTGGGTATGGGTAGGGTGGTTAGACCTGCACTTCAGCATTTATAGAGAGGACAGACTGGACTGGTGAGAACTTGAGGTGGAGAATCCACTGAGAAGGCTACAGGAGAAGAGTCTCAAACCAGGGCAATAGCCCCGTGAGTGGAACAAAAGGAACGCAGGGGAGAGGAAGTAAAGGACTTTGGAGAAAGTAGTTTCAGCTGAATAATGAGACTGGAACCCAGACTTAGAGCTAAGAACAGAGTGAGAGGAGATGAAGTAGAAGACAGCCTTCTCAAGAAGTTTGGCCACAAAAAGGAGGAGAGATATGGGACAACAGTTGACAGAGATGAAGGAATCAAGGGAGTTTTTTTGAGGATGGGGGAAGACATGGACATGTTTGTAGGCCGTAGGGAAGCAGCCAGGAGGGAGAGATTGCAGATGACAGTGGGGATGATAGAGACGACAATATGTTGGAGAAGATGGGACAGAATGAGATCACTTATTCATGTAGAGGAGTTAGCCTTGGCAAGAAGAAGGGTCACCTTCTGATATGAAGAAAAAGATGATGGTAGAAGACATCTGGGTGATATGAGATGAGGAAGAGGAGAAAAGAGGGCATTCATAGGAGATGGCCTCAATTTTTTCAGTAAAATATGAGGTAAGGTCAACTGAGAAAGTACAGGGAGGTGCAAAGATGTGAGATCTGAGGAAGAATGAAGAGAGAGAAATTGAAGATGACTCCAAACCTCTGAATTTGAGTGAATGGGAGAATGGGGGTGGTCTAGATAGTAATAGGCAAGTCAAAAGTGGGATAGGTTTTGGGAGAAAGACAAGTTCTGTCTGTTTTGGACATGTCGATTTTGATATATTCATGGAACATCTAGTATGAAATCTAAAATAGGTACCTGGTAACACTTGAGCTCAGGAGTGAGACAAGGGCTGGATAAAGAGGGGAATCTTCTAGCCAGCATTAAGTGAATACATGAAAGTGGATAAAGTCACCAAATGAGAGCCAGAGAAAAGAAGGCACAGACAGACGTGTCAGGAGGCGGGGGGGGGGGGGGGGGGGGGGGGGGGGGGGGGGGGGGGCGAGGTGGTACCTATATTTAGTGGGGGAAATCTGAATGAAGATCCAGCAAAGAAAACTGAGGCTGGTGACCTTGCACAGCACTCTCTCACTCAAATCAAAGTCAACTGCAAGTCATATCATCATTTCCCTGATGTCATGGTCCTCTTTGAGAACCAAGGACAAACACAATAACAGATGACCAGGAATGCATGCAGGCCACATGTTTGACCCTTCTGTACCAAAGGATAATCAGCAGGAATGAAAGAAACTAGTGAGGATTTTTTAAACATGGGGAGAGCAGTTTGTAGATAACAAATTAGGAATAAGTAGGTGAGAAGAGACTGAATAGAGAAAATCTAATAATTCTGGTAAAATTTTGGAAGCCTATTACAAGTAATAACTATATGACCTTTTCCCCATTAGACATCATAAAGCACTTATTTTATACTTCTCTAATGAACTTACGTATCACATTCTTGTTACATAATTGTCATTTGCCTCTATTAGTCTTATCTAGATGTCATTATCTCTCTGGAAGCACAGACCTATGGACACAGTCAATGCTTTTCAAAGTTGAATTGAACTGCTGAACTCATAAAGCTACTCTGGAGGAATATGTATAATTTTTAGCATTAACATTTGAAAGCTGATAAAACTTTTGCCACGGCTGTCTGCTATGTGAAACTGCAAATGAAAAACAATTTGTACAGAGAAATCAAAATATATACCAGAGAAGCCTCCAAAGCTTCACAGTACAGGGTGAGCTCCCTGAGAGCAGGGATCGCTGTCCTTTGGTTTTTGTAACCACAGCGACAAGCAGAGTGTCTGGCTCAGCCACTCATGAAGAGTTTGGTTGATATGAATCAAGGCACTCAAACACTGTCCCCCACCGGTCCCTATTACTAATCCTAGCTAGGCTAATCCAGATGGCCATGTACTTCCCAACCTGCCTTTTCAAAATAGTATAACTAAATAATCAAATAGCTTGCATTTAAACTTGCTGCAGGGAGTCTCCTTGTCCCTTATCGGATAATTCAAAAGACTGTTCAAAGTGAGAGAATACTAGTACTTAGTCTAGGCAGACTAGAGGGAAAGGCTACAAAAGTAGAGAGAAGATACAATTTGTATAATTACAAAATAGAATGCCATACTTACTGGTTGAGTTGCCTTGCATCTGAATGATACATTTGGATTCTTTGCTGGTCTCTCGGGAATTGAAGGGCCTGACCCGAACAGCCACCTTCACAGAGGCTCCTGACATTCTGATGGCCTTGTTATACGGAGTTCAAATACTGAGAAAGAAGTCTTCTTTCAAAGTTATGTTCAAGTTTCCTGTAAGAAAAAAAATACCAACAGGTACTTAGAATAGGGAAAGCTTCTAACAAAGTAGAAAGATTATGATCCTGCCTTAAATAACTGCTGGAAACAACTTCCCCCACATATAATAATAGAATTTATATAAAAATTTACCATTTAAAAAATACTTTACCTAGTTATCTCATTTGACCTTCAATAATCAATCAATAAAGATTTATTTATTTATTAAGTACCTACTATGTTCCCGGTACTATGCTAAATACTGGGGATACAAAAAAAGGCAACAAGACAGTACCTGCTCCCAAGGAGTTTACAATCTAATGGGGTAGACAATATGAAAACAAATACATACAAAGCAGGCTACATAGAGCATAAGTAGGAAGTAATTAACAGGGAAGACAGGTCTGCAGATGCTGGGAATGGGAACTGACCAGGAGCATGCCTGAGAAGCCCTCTGGTGCAGGGAAAGGCTATGCACCAGGGAAATAGGAGAGAAGGGGGTAGATTAAAGAAATTAGACCTCAGCAAAACAAATTCTAACTATGGATGTACAAAAGTATTTATAGCTCTTTTTGAGGTGGCAAAAAATTGGAATCTGATGGGGGTGTCCATCAACTGGGAAATAGCTGAACAAATTATGGTACAAAAATGTGATGGAATAGTATTATACTATTAAAAAATGATGAACAGGATGGTTTCAGAGAAACCTGGGAAGACCTATGAATTGATAGAGTGAACAGAACCAGGAGAATAATTTATGCAATGACAATGATACAGTAAAAACAAGCAATTGTGAAAGACTTTTGAACCAGGATTCATGTAATGACAAACTATGATTCCAGAGGACTAATGATGAAACATGCTACCCATTTCCTGATACAGAGGTGAAGGACTGAGAGTGCAGAATGCAACATATGTTTTTTTCGACATGGCAAACAGAGAAATCTGTTTTCTTTGACTGTATGTGTTTGTTACAAAGGTTTAGTTTTTCTTTTCATTTTCAACTGGGAAGGGTGAAGGAAGAGAGAAGATGAATTTTTACTGATTGAAAATAAATATATACATACACGTATATACACAATTTTTTAAAAGAAGATGGAGGTAGGATCAAGTTATGAAGGATAAATCTGAAACTATGCAGGGTATTACATGAATAGTACCACGAGTGCTAAAACACAGAATGAGTTAAAGCTAAAGACAAAAAAAAAGGGTCCTGTTTTTGGTTTTTTATTTAAGCAACAAGGAGAATTGAAAAGAGACAGAACTGTAGCTGAGGTTGGAGGGAATAATGACAAAAGACAGAGAGAATGTAGAAGTGCTTAATTCTTATTTAGGTTCTAATTTTTCCACCAAGGAAGATGGTCTTTAGACAGAATGAAAATAGCTAATAAGGAGTTAAAAGCCAAGAGAAGTAAGCAGATAAGCTAAGTGAGAGCACTTAGCTGCTCGGGATGAATCTAATTCATCAGGCAGAGATGACCTACATTCCAGGGTACCAAGAGAACTAGAAGATGTGATGATTGGGCCCCAAGCAGTATGATTTAAAAGACTGAAGAGAATAAGAGAACAGGGTAAATGTCTCAGTTTTTTAAAGGGAAAAATGGTAGTCTTTAAAACTCCAAGCTAATAAACTTTGATTCCTGGAAAATTCCACAACAAATTATTAAAAGGAAATGTTTTGCAAATCTTAAAGCACTATGTTAGTCAAATCAGGAAAAATCCAGAGAGGACAAAGTATTCAGCAGACAGTGGTCAACAATGTCCAATTGTTCAGAGAAATCAGTAAGAAAGAAAAGATGCTCTCGGATTTGACTGGTGGTCATTTTTGAGGCCTGAAGCCAGATTCCCAGTGTTTAGAGTAAATAAGTATCTTTTAAAACTATAATAACTAGTATTTATGTAGCACTTCAAGGTTTACAAAGTCCTGTACTTATATTATCTCAATTTTACCTTCACAACCCAGTGAGAGAGGTGCTATTGTTATCTCCATCTCACAGATGAGAAAACTGAGGCACAGAGAGGTTAAGTGACTTGCCTAGGGTCACACATACTAAGTGTCTGAGGTGGGATCTGAACATATATATTCCCGACTCCAAGTCCAGAGCTCTTAGCCAGTATTCGTATATAGCAGGGAAAGAACCAATAGATGGGTAAAGATGGAAAATTAGAAAGAAATGGAGAAATAATCATGGGGGAAACCTTCCACAGGCTATAGAAACAAGGATTAGACCTCAATGCCAAAAAGAACCACATTTTCATCAAACTAAAGGAAGAACAGAGACAATTGGTATTAGGATGGAATGACTTCTTAGTGAGAGATGAGATCTTCATCAGAGAATGGAGGAAAAGTGTGGTAAAGAAGGCTTCAAGAGAAGGGTTACTGTGGGGAGTGCAATGGGTAGAGATGCTTTTGGAAATCACTATTGACAAAGAATTCTCCACTCTTGACTACAATGGCAATGTATCTCCCTAAATTCACCTCAGGCTGGGCTCTGGAAAAGAAACCTAATCCCATCTCTGGAGCCATCTTCTGAACATTTTCAGCTGTACAACCTGCCAGAATTTGTGTTCTATTGGCATCAATTTTGAGAATACAGATTATCTTCATCCCACAATGAGGCATTCAACTAGGATTTTTGTGTTGTTCTCAAAGCTGGTAAAAAAAAAATGCTGTATTCTATGGTCACAAGAAAATGTATTTTTAGGCCCAAATAAGAAGCAAATTCAGTTCAATCTGACATATCTGGTCCAATGTGTCATTCAAAAGGAATTTATGGTTGTTTGGGGGCACACCTCTAGTTAATGCAACTATGAACTAATCCTCTACCAATGTAGGTCTATACCTCTTCTGCAACTTAAAATCTAAGAATGTTGCCTACAGTGCTGATAGTTTAAATAGAATCATAAATTTGGAATTGGAAGAGACCATCTAATTCTGTCCTTTTGTTTTACAAATGAGGAAACTGAGGCCCAGGGAGAACACAGATTATCTCCATCCCACAATGAGGCACTCAAATAGGATTTTTGTGTTGTTCAAAGTCATCCAGGTAATAAGTGTCAGAGGCATAATTTGAACCCAGGTCTTTTGACTCCACAGTCTGTGTGCTTCCCACTATACCACATTCCCTAGTCCACCCAGCTTGTATGTGTTACAAGTAAGACTGGAACCCAAGACTTTCAGAGTCTGAGGCTAGGTCTCTATATCACCTTTTATTTTCCTTTAATAGTTTCAATGTACATAAGTCTTATCTGCCCAATATAAACCAATCCATATATTTCATATCTCCCATAGTATCTTAAATAGCTGATTATATTATTTTTGTAGTTTTCCAGTTTTGACGAGAAACTTAATTCTCCTGTTTCTGATCTAGATACATTACATTTTTATAACACTGGATCCTAATGCAAACATATCATTTACCATACCACCTTCATGGAGATTATTTCACAATTAACAAACTGGATATAGTTGAAAGACACTAAATTGGCTTCTAATCTTTACTCCATTATCAGATCTCTCTCTCTCTTTCTCTCTGAATGATTTCAGGCAAACTGCTCAACTTCTCTGAATCCATTTTCAAACTTGCAAAATCAGAGATAATCGTATCTATGGAGTAGAAAGGAAAGATCTGATATAAAGAAGAAATGAGACAATATGTGAAAAGGAAGTTTTATAAAATGTAAAGTATTACACAAATATAAGGATTTCTTGATGTTAATATGAAGCACCTTAGGTATTCTTAATTGAAAAGAACAAAGATCTACAGAGAAGTGAGACATATAAACATCTGAGCAAAAGGGAACAAACAGCAAGTTAGCAAAAACGTTAGCTTTAAATTATCCTTCAAAGGAATGCAAATTTATTTTTATCAGTTTAATCACTAATACTATTTTTTTACTTAACTGTCTTATATAATAAAATCATTAATCTTAAAAAATGTATTAAAAGGTTATATAGGGATAAGATACCATAGTAAGAAGTTATTTCTTATTCGTTCTTTGGTGATAAGATACTATAGTGAGAACTTGAAGAAGTCACTACTTCTATTAGTCAGCCGAAAAGTTACAAGGTTCATCTCTCTAGATACAGCAGAAGTAGACCAGGAAATTACAGACATAAAACTCTGCTCCTAAAGAAAAACACACACACACAAAACTTGATGATGCAAATCCAACTAAGAAACAGAGCTGAAGAAGGCAAATGGGATGAAAAGTAATCCCCATAGTTTGTACAACACAGACACACGTAAAATTTCCCAGCGTTTCAAAGGAATGGTCAATATAACAATTTATATCACCATCTACGTGCACATTTTCAGTTCAATTCACTGCTCTTACCAGTTTCCTGACTTAGATCATTACAAACCATAAGAAATCAAAATGGAGCACTATTTAGACCTAATTCACTTGGTCTTCCTCTGATCATTTAGCTTTTACCCTGCCACTGATTCTTGTGTCACTTTCCTTTGGTCTCAAAAAGATCTGGACTTATCAAGTCCATAAAACATATATGGGAAAGATGCAACGATTACATTAATGTAATATTATGGTGTCATCAAAGTTATAAATATGAAGAGGAAAGTCGACAGGACCTAGTAAACAGAGAGAAGAAGGCCTGAGGGCTAGAAAGACATGGGTTCAGGTTCTGCCTCCATACCTAAGTTCCTGTGACACTGGGCAAGTTATTAGCCTCTCAGTGTTCTAGGTAACTCTGAAGAGCAGTGGTCAAAGTCAAAGAGAGGGGCGCCACTAATCCATACATAAGGATCCCTGAAGGCTGCATATTGACTTAGTTTTAAAATGTTATCTAAGTTTTACTGAATATTTATTTTATTAAATATTTCCCAATTACATTTTAGTTTAGTTCAGACTGATGCATTACTGGCAGCAAACCTAGTGACTTTGATACTTCTGTTCTAGTATACTTGCTTCAAGTCTCTCCCCACTCCAGTTTTCCTAAAGTGGGCCTGATAATGTCAACCCCGAGCCTCCCCCCCCCCACACCCCCAATTCAATAAATTCCAGTTGCTCCCTAGTGCCTCCAGGATCAAATACAAAATGCTCAGTCTGGCATTCAAAGCCCTTTATAACCTAGCTCCCTGACATGTACTCTTCAATCCAGTGACACTGGTCTCTTAGATGTTCCACACTGCCCCTTCTCAGCTCTAGGTATTCTCTCTGGCGATCCCCCATGCCCTGAATGCTCTCCATCCTCCACTCCAATTACTGACCTCCTTGGCTTCATTTAAATTCCATTAAAACCCCACCTACTACAGGAAGCCTTCACTAATCCCTCTTAATTCCAACACCTTCCCCCTATTAATTATTTCCTGTTTATCCAGTATATAGCTTGCTTTGTATATATTTATTTGCATATTGCCTCTCCCATTAGACAGTGAACTCCTTGAGGGCAGGGATAGTCTTTTGACTCTTTTTGTATCCCCAGGGCTTAACACAGTGCCTAGCAAGTAGTAGGTGCTTAATAAATGTTGACTGGGAGACTATAAATTTCAGAGAAAGTGCTGACCAGGCAAGTAGAGGCAATTGACTTGCCTGTATCAATGATATCTCAAATCCAGTGTCTATCCCTATGAAGAATGCAAGGAAAGGTAGAGGGAATTCTACAAAGTAGTCAAAAGTGACATCACAAGAACAAGTAACCTACAGAAACTGACAACTATACAGGACAAGATCACAGAGTTAGACCTAAAAGAAACTTTAAAAACTATCTAGTCTGGGGGGATCATTACTATAGTCCAAGGGGTTCATGCTAAAAATACTTTAACTGCTGAAGCAGTAAATAACTGGGCAATTATGTTACAAAAATATTTTTCCTCTGTGACCCAGATTCAAGATTCTGTTTGTCTAATATTGACCCAAAATCCCAAACTTTTGTTCAAACAAAAAAGGCAACACTGAAATTAAATTTATACATGATCTTTATTTTATATTAAATATCTTCCAAGTTGTAACTTATTTCGTTAAATATTATATTTAACGAAATTTGTAAAATAAAGAAATTTAATAATAAGTTTTGCAGATAATAGTGAACATACAATGTCTTGCTGGATGTCCCACATTAAATATTTCTAATTATTTTATGGATTTTATAATTACATATTTAGTTCACATAACTGTAGGTATAATAATTATTATAACAGTTAAAATTATAGCACTTACATTGTGCTAAGCACCTTCAAATATGATCTCATTTGATCCTCACAACAACCCTGGGAGGTGGATGCTATTATTACCTCCACTTTACAGATGAGGAAACTGAGACAAACATCAGTTAAGTGACTTGCTCAAGACCACGCAGATAGTTTCTAAAGACAGACTGGAACTCCAAGTCTTCTTAACTCCAGGCCCAATACTCTATCCACTATACCAGCCAGCTGGCCTGCAGAATAAAATTTTATATTTTATAATTATAATCATAATCATATAATGTACATTTTAATCTGGAGTTTGGACTGGAGGCAAAAGGTAGCACTGTAGTTATAACAAGCACCTAGTGAATGAAGGGATTAGGAGAAGTGTATTAAGGTATCCTGGGAATTCACAACACATTTTTGTTGTTATTGAAAGGGGTCCACAGAACAAAAAAATGGGAACCACTGATCTAGTCCAACCTTTTCTTCTCACAGACAAGGAATGGAGGCCCTGATAGATTAAGTGACTTGCCCAAGGTTTACACGTAGTGTCTACCCCAAATGTTTACATGGACTATTTGTGCCCAATCTGTGGAAGAGCTTTCCAAGTTCGTATTGGTCTAATCAGCCACAGACAGACACACTGTACCTTGACCCCAACATGGTGATGTCTGTCATTTTGGTTCTCTTCCAGCACCAAGGACAACAACCAACCAACATGAAATCTCCAGTCCTCACTATTTCTTCTGTAGCACACATATTGCTTTTCTGCTTTTCCCCAGTCCAGACCTGTGATTTCAGTCTCAGATAATAAATTACTTGCCCACAATCACAGAGCTTTAGGTATCAGAGATAGGATTTGAACCCAGATCTTTCTGTCTCAAAGCCTTCTATTCACCATACCATTCTACCTTTGACAATACAACTAAGAAAATTAGAAGAGAAACATACCACATATACCTCTCACAGGTAGGAGGAAGAGGTACATTCTTAACCAAACAAGGGCAGAGTCACTCACAAAGGATAAAATAGATCACTTTGATTATATGAAACCAAAAGAACAAACAAAATTAATTCACCTAAGATAAAGGAAAGTAGCAAAATGGGGGGAAAAACAATCTGATAAGGATGTAGTATCCAAGATATATAAACAATTAACAGATACACACACACATATCCCATGTGCCTATTTAAGAATGGTTTTGTGTGTGTCTGTGTGTGTATCTGTTAATTGTTTACATATCTCGGATACACAGAGTTCTCCAAAGAGTTGAAAACTGTCAATAAAATAAAAGAATGCTCCAAGTCAGTAAGAGAAATACAAATCAAAATGCCCTGAGGTTTCACTTAATAACAAGAAAACTGCCAACAGTGACAAAAGATTAGAATCATCAATGTTGGACCAGCTCTAGGAAGAGAAGCACACTGGAGCATTGCTGATGGAACTGTAAATCAGTACAATAATTCTGGGAAGCAATTTGAAATTATGAAAATAAAGTAAAATGTCCATACCCTTTGACCCAGAGATTCCATTAATTAGCTTATACCCCAAGGAGGCCAGTGATAATAAGAAAATCCCTATACACACCAAAATTTTTATAGCAGCATTTTTTTGTGATAGCAAAGAACTGGAAATAGAATACAAATCCATCAATTGGAGAATGACTAATTGAACTATTGCACATGAATGTTATGGGATATTACAATAACGAAAGTAATGATGAATGAGTTGAATTCAGAGAAGCATGAAAAAATCTACATGAACTGGCACAGAAGGAAACTGTCAAGAAAACAATATACCCAATGACTACAACAAAGTAAATGGAAAGAACTCCCCCCACAAATGTACTAAATGAATGTTACAAAATGACAGAGAATAAACATGGCTCTAAAGAAGAAATAATATAAGAAGTTACATCCACCCTACTTCTCAGAGATGGGAAGTCCACAAGGACTATACATCACATATTTTCAGACTTTTTTGATGTGTTTATCAATTGTGCTGATTTCTTCCTCTTCTTTTTTTGTCTTTAAAAATATTATTTCCTATGATATCAATAAAAACGTATTTCTAACGAAAACAATATGAGAAATACAAAGCCAAAGGGAGGAGATAGAACTTCGAAGCACTTAGAAATTCAGAGCAACAGTATTTTTTATTAGTTCACCATGATCTATTATTTCAGTTGGTTGCTCCTACTTTGTTAACTGAGGGTAAGATTTTATTCTCTATTATGTATGTTTCTTAGTCTTTGTTGACAATTAAATTTATAATTATAATAATGATATTTATAATAATAAAATCTAATTTTTTAAATTCCAAAAAGAAAATGCATTAAACTAGACAGGCCAGAAGTTGAGACTTTGATAAGTAAATATCAACAATTCGATTTAAATAGTTCTTGGGGAGGGGGCGGGGATTGCGGTTAAGTGACTTGCCCAAGGTCACACAGCTAGTACATGGGTCAAGTGTCCAAGGCTGCATTTGAACTCAGGTCCTCCTGACCCCAAGACCAGTGCTCTACTTATTGCATCACCTGGCTGCCCCAATAGTTCCATTTTCCAAAGAAAATAGCCAATTATAGAAATTTTAGCAAGAAAATCTCTAACTCAAAAGCACTTTCCTTTTTCTAAGTTTTATAATTTAACAATAACAAAAACTGACACATCCCTTTCTGATTTTATACTTCTTTGATGATAACACTGATGATGTTTATCCTATACAATTGTTTAAGAGTAATACACTGCTGCCTATTCGTGCATACCATACCCTTTGGGTGACCTAAAACTTTAACTCGAGACTGTGGTATTCCATTCTTTATAGCCATAAGCATCACCCAAAGTATACTGGACTGATTGGTCTAATAGTACAAATAAGGAATAACCGATGGAGGGAGCACCCTTAAATAAATGCACCCCAAACTGGGAGATGTGGAAAATGAAGGCTCTACCCACCCTCTCCCACTGACAGCATGATGGATGGAGCTCCTTTACAGGAAAATATGATAAACAAGGGTATCACTGAATAACACGAGGATGGCCACACATCGATGGATATTTAGCAAAGGAAATACTGAGAGTCAACTACATAGGAACTTCATTCTCTTTTGAAGACATGCTTATCAAATCCTAACTTCAGGCATATCTGACTTTAAAAAAAAAAAGTATTCCTGGGGGGGAAAAGACTATAAAGCAAATCATTTTATTATATCCTCTTTTGTCATTTATTTTTTGTCACTGAAAATGTGTCCTTGGGTTAAAGGTCTGATAGTTTAACAAACCAAACAGCATGCTAATCTGCTTTTAGCCACCACAATATTTTAGAGCAGAATAGGATGGCTGAATATCAGTGCTGCTCAAACCACTTCTAAGCATGAGCTGGAAGCTTCTTGAATTTTAGAAATCAAGTTCATTTGACCTAAGAGGAGCTAAATAAAATTATTCAAAATACCAAAGTAAATAAACTAATAGGAGAGCTTATTGATTGGAATATATGGCCAAGAGGACCTAAAAATCCCATAAAGTCAAATATTCAACCATTTTTATATGTCAATAAATTTGTGATTTTGTCCACGTTGGTACTGAGATAGCTAAGTGAGTCAACAGATCACTGGGCCTGGAGTCAGGAAAATCTGAGTTCAAATCTTGCCTCTGACACTTACTAGTTGTGTGACCCTGGGGACAAGTCACTTAACCTCTGTTTGCCTTAATCCACTCCAGTATTTTTGCCAAGAAAACCCCATGGACAGTAGACATGACTAAACACCACTACCAACAACCACATAGGCACTCCTTCCAATGGTATGTTTCAGTCCACTCATACCTTCTTACCTACAGGATTGTTGGTCATGACCTCCCATAAATCCTCCACAGGGAATCTTATCCAACATGTTGGATGTCTTCAAGTAACAACACATAACAAATCTGCTTTATACATTTCGTAAGTCTGCATATCCACATGCTTAATTTAAATATGAAACACAATGTAAATCATTAAGCATTATAGAAGCTAGGAAAGCAGTACAAGACACAGCCCCCATCCTCCAGGGGCTTACACTCTAGTCAGGAGCTAAGACTCAGACACAGGCAACAAATATTATTCGAATTTGAATCACTTTTGGCTTGTTGATGGGAATGCTAAGGGGTAAAAATTCTTAGCTGTTGCAGAAAAGAGAATGAATAAAAGAATGAGTTTGGTCACTTCAGAATACCTAGAATCTACAAATGGCAGTCTATAAATACTTTGAAGCTTCTACTTCGGCACCCAACACTAATTGATAATGATCCCAGAGAAAAAACTAAAAAGATCACTGGCTCACTACAAAGAAATTCTACCTCAGGAAAAAGTCAAGGGCACATTTTTGTAGACTTTCATCAGGCTAACCATGCTGGTATCAATTTTTTCTAATTTTCCTCTCAACCTAATTATCAAAAAAGGATATTCTATAAGGGTTTTTTTTTCTGTTCACATTTTTACAAGAATTGTAAAAATTCACAACTGTCCATTAAGCAAGACTAATTTTTCAAAGAGATAGTTACAGAGTGTAGACTGGAAATGTCATTAAATTTCATATCCATCAGAAAATGAGCCATGTGAAATAAGAAGATATATTTCTTTCAGAAAAAGACCTGCTTGGGTCAGCAACCTTGGGAAGAAGACATATAAGAAAGAGCACAGAAGCCCAATTCTTTATTTTTTTGTATAGGTCAAGACTACAACCAGGAAAATAAGCTAGAATGAATCACTCTGCCTTGGAAACACTTTGTTGGCAGACTATTCTTAGGTATTTATTCATTGCATAGATCAAAACTGGGAAACATGAAAGGAAAGAGGAAAAACTGGATTCATATCTAGTCTTATAAAGAAAAAACAGCCAGTTCTAAAACTTGGAAACTGTAATCAGCTGGATAAATTTTAGAAAAGTATTTGTCAGGGAACAGACTTTCACAAATACCTAAGATTTTGCTGCCTCCATATCTGATTCATCTCAGTTAATCAGGTCTCACATTAAAAAAAAAAAGTTGAAAACATATTTAGATAAAATTCTCCAATCCATGTTTTTAAAAAAATCTATTTTAACAATAGTTTTGTAATTAGGAGAAAAATGTATATGGCCAATCTCAAGTTGTCATACCTTAATTCTGTCTGAAAACGATTTAGTGTCTACATGCCTTGAACTACAACGTTACACAAGAGTTTCCAAACCTTTAAAAGGAAGACTTAAAACCAAAATTATTAAGGCTGTATATACTATTTTCATAAAATAAACTTTTAAGTTAAGTTCATTTCAAGAAGTCCTTTTTTCCTAATAAAGAGCATCAAGCCTGGAAGCTGATCCCTCGAGGTCCCATTCAAGCCTTGTGACTATAGATAACACTAGGTGTTGAGTTCTCAACTTGAACTGAGATAATATAAAGAACTCTGATAATGTGAAGACTGACTCTCCTTCCACAATATGATCAATTGGTAATGTAATTTTCTTTAGATAATCAACTATTATTCCAACTAAAGCAGGAAATATGTCAGACTTTACTGTTTATCTGAAGTAATGCTGAATAAAGATTTAAGTTAGAAATATGCTACCAGAGAACAAAATGGCAGCCTTTTCCTAAAATCGATGATACATCTCTTAAAGGCTGCCACATGCTAAACAGTGCACTTCCATTTAAAGATATGACAGGTACTCAGAGACATACAATGACACAAAGCAGCGTGTGTAATAAGTGAAGCAGCCACCTAAAACAGTGAGACCAAGAGCAAAGGATCCCGAGGGCAGTCTACCTAAAGATTACATTAAATAGCTAGTGACCTTAGTTATAATCCATTACTGGAATATTTTTATTTAACATTCACAATTATAGATCCTTTAAAGATATGAAAATATGCTGAATCAAGCACCTCCCAGGATTAACCTCAACACAAATCCTATTTGCCCCATATATAATAATACCTTCAGGCAAGCCCAGCCGAGTAAATTCTGTAACACATTATATCTCACATTAAGGGAAGAGAGAAATCTTGAGGGCAGTTCAGATTTGAAGTCAATTTTGCAATTCAGAAAA
Source organism: Phalanger gymnotis (assembly GCA_028646595.1). Taxonomy (NCBI): domain Eukaryota; kingdom Metazoa; phylum Chordata; class Mammalia; order Diprotodontia; family Phalangeridae; genus Phalanger; species Phalanger gymnotis. The sequence goes on along the minus strand of CM053622.1, from coordinate 807,568,769 downwards.
TACAACCTGGAAGATCAATTCTGCTTTTAAGAAGTGGAATGTATTGTTTTGTTTTATGTGAACAATGACTAGCCTACTCCAGCAGCCTCCCAACCCCCACAACTTGGCCTCTAATACAACCAGTCACCCTGAAAGCAGCCAGGGCTGTCATTCTGTACCTTCTAGCAGCCTGGACTTGGCTCCTAAAGGATTGTCAGATCATCCTCCCAATATGGCTGCCATGGTAATTCTGTACTGTGAATACAGTGACTACATACCACATCTACCACATCGGGACATAACTGAGTAAGTCTCTCTTTCTAGCCTTCAGACCTTCAGTTTTCCCAATCTCATTGTGTGTCTCTTACTTAATCGGTCTCAAAAAAGGGAATTATATTCCTAACTGAAGCCTCAAATGCCAGCAAAGACTTAAAAAACTGAGAGGGCAAGGTTTTTAAAAGAGGAAATACCCTTTCTATAGAAAGGGTAGACATTGCTTGGAACCTCCCCACCCTCTGAAAATAAATCAACCAGCTTATCCGTGAGCCACTGGGAAGAACTACCAGGAGGATCCTGGCATTCAAATGCCTAGAGATCAGGTTAGCACACATCAGCACCTGGGAGGTTGGAGCAGCAAGAACACAGTTGGCCTGGTGTCTTGCAAGAAGTGGAGGGTAAACAGTAGGGGAAGGGGGATCAAATCTACAATCAAATCCCTAACCCGGGCAAAGAACCAGTATGAGGAGCAGCCCCCCAACAACTCATCGGAGGAAATAATAAACGTTCCCTTCTGCGGGGAGGGAGGCAGAGAAAGAGGGGAGCGGGAAACGGGAATGGAGGGAATGGGAAAAGAGGGAGGGGAGAGAGACGGGGAGAGGGAGGAGAGAGAGGGGCAGGGGGAGGGA
>CM053622.1:807513482-807567385 GCA_028646595.1 Phalanger gymnotis | reverse complement strand
TCCTTCCTCGGCGCTCGCCCTCCTCCTCCCACTCCGCGGCCGCGCGCCCCCTCCTCTCTCTCTTCCCCGCGGCCGCGCGCCCCCTCCTCCCCCTGCCCCGCGGCCGCGCGCCCCCTCCCTTGGCACCCCCCCAGGTCCGTCCGCAGCGCGCCCCCCGCCCCGCAACCCCACCTCCCCACCAGCGGCGGCCCTCCCCTCCTCCCGCGAGCCCCAACGGCCCCCTCCCGCTCCAGCCCGGGCCTTCCTCCCCGGCCTCACCTCGGGACCAGCGCCGAGCCGGGGCGTGGGCGCGGTGGCGGAGGAGGAGGAGGAGCGGGAGCCGCAGTCAGCAGGCGCCGGGTAGGACAGCGGCGCCGCACCGCAGCACCACCCCGAGAGGAGCCGCCGCCTGGGGCTGGAGCCGAAGCCGGAGAGCGGGGCGTCCCGAGGCAGTCATGGCGAGGTGCGGCCCCGCATCCCAGGGGCGACGCGAGGGCACCGAGGGAGGCAGGGACGCGGTTGCGGGGCCGGCTGCGACTCCCACCGCGGCCACGGTCACACTAGCTCCGCCGAGGCGGCGGCGAAGGCGAAGGCGACGGCGACGGCGCCGGATCCACCCCAAGCCCCGCCCCGCCCCGCCCCGCCCCCGCTCCCTCGAGCCGCCGGCACCGCCCTCGCCCCCTCTGCGCGTCACCGCACCCACCCTTAAGCCGAGAAACTGGCACCTCCTCCAACCAATGAGGAGGCAGAGTCCGAGGCTCTCCGAGCCTATGGGAGCAAAGGCGGGCCTGCGCAGGGTGGGGGGGCCGGGGAAGGGCCCAGAATTCTCGGTGACACCCACACAGCGCACCCTAGTGGCCCCGGAGCCCGAGCCGGCGGGGAGGGTACCGAGGGGGAGAGGGCTCTGGTGGGCCCTTGCTAAAGGTCATCTGGTCTACGCAGCCCGACCCACGAGCCTGCCTGGAATACCGGGGCGCTCGCTGGCCCGCTGGCAGCCGGGCCCCGCTCCAGGGCGAGCGAGGGAGGGAGGGCTCCACGTCCCGAGTCACGGGGCCCGGAGAGGAAAAATCAGCGTCCAGAAGCTGGGACTGGGGGTCTGTGCCGGACACCCAGACCCCGCCCGCGAATCCCCCTTTTTAACATGCCTGACCAGTAGGCACGCGATCCGTCCTATGCCTGCAGACTTCTGATGAGGGCGACCCCCCCCCCCCAGCAGGGGTTAGAAAGGGAGCTTCTGCATCCAGCCCCAATCGGCATCTTTGCCACTGCTGCTCCCAGGGGCCATCCTAACTAACCCCTTTATCCTGGGACAGCCCTTCCTAAAGGCGGCTCTCTTGCCGGCCCCCAACCCCAAATTGTCTGTTGTCCAGGTCCATCTTTCCTAGTCAGATCTACCAACCAAAATATTCGTTTAGCCAGTTAGTGGATAAAATATCTATTAAGCGCCTGCTAGATAGATAGATATGTACACATAGATATGTGTGTGCATATGTGTGTATGTATTTATGCGTATATAAGTGTGTGTACATATGTGTGTGTGTGTGTATATGCCAGGTGCTGTGCTAGGCACTGGGGATACAAAGAAAGTCAAAAGAAGCTCAACTAGCTGGGGAATGGGGTGGGGATTTATTACCAAACCTCACTTCGGATATAGTTTCTCCTAGTCTGCTGTAGAGGTTGTTTGTGAAATGAAAGCAAAATGTTGAAGGATCTCCCGGTGTCCTTGGATTGTATAATGTTTCCTATATTTGGGGACCCTAACATTTGTTCAACTTTGTTTTAAACAAGTGAACCTTAAATCCCTGAGAACACGAAATAAATGGATCTAGTTATAGGGAAAATAAAAAGCTCTCAAGGAGCTCATAGTGTAATTAGGAGATATAACATGCAAACAACTATATACAAACAAGCTACATGCAGGGTAAATTGGAGATAATCAAGAGAGGGAAAGCACTAGAATTAGAGAGGTTGGGGAAAGGATTCTTGCACAAGGTGGGGATTTTAGTTGGGACTTGAAGGAAGTCAAGAGGTAAAGATGAGGAGGGAGAGCGTTCCAAGCAGGAGAAACAACCAGTAAAAGTGCCTGGCATCTGGAGAAGGAGTGCCTTGTTCCAGAAACAGGGAGGTAAGTGCCACTGACTGGGCTGAAGACTATTTGGTGTGGTGTAAGGTGTAAGAAAACTGGAAGGAGGAAGGGGAGGGGGTGGGGGAGCAGGGTGAGCTATGAATGGGTTTTTCCTGAAATATGTGCTAAGGCAGTACTAAAGTATAAAACACATTCTCAGTCTTTGGGAGTTGAGTCTAGCTGGGGAGATAAGCCGCCTTCAAGAAACATTTAGAATATAGCTCATTATTTCATCGAACAAATTGACAGAGATAAATAGAACATAGTCCTTTCCCTGAAAGAGCAGAGCATTTAATAAAACCAGGTAATCTCAACTATCCTTAGATCATCCCCTATCTTATTTTAGAAGATAAAGTGACTCTCCCCTTTGCTGAGGCTAATACTTCCACTAATACCCTGACCCTGTCTCTTCAGGAACTCCATTAATTGTTCCTTCTCTTTTATCTTCGCCCTCTCCCTCCACTTCTCCCTCTCCCATCTCCTTTTCCCACATCTGACAAACATGCAAAACTCCACTCAATCCCCTTCCAAAAAAAAATCCACAGACGTGTTTTCTCCTTCTTGATCTTGCTATGCTTTCACAAGTTAATGTTCTCTCTCTCTCTCTCCCTCCCCCCTCTCTTTTCTTCTCTTTCTTCTCTTCTCTTCTTCTTCTTCTTTTCTCTCTCTCTCTCTCTCTCTCTCTCTCTCTCTCTCTCTCTCCCCCCTCCCTCCCCCCTCTCTCTTCTCCCCCCCTCTCCTTTTTCACTACTAAACTTCTAAAAAAGAGAAATCTCTACTCATTGCTTCACCACCCACTTCAATCCTTGTTAATGGGCTTCCAACCACCATTCCATTGAAACTGCTCTCCTAATTAATTGCCAAATATAATGACCTATTCTCAGAATTATTCCTCCTCCTCCTCCTTCTCCTTGGTCTCACTGCAGAATTTGACACTCATAACAATGCTCTCCTACCGGATCCTTTTTCCTTTGGCCACTGATCTCTCCTGGTTCTCCTACCTGTCTGACCACTTCTTTCTCACTGATTTATCCTCCTCCGCCTGCCCTATAAGTGTGGTCCTCCCTCAAGGTTCTGGCCTTGGCCCTCTGCATTCTGTTGCAGTGATCTCATCCTCCCTATGATAGACGCCTCCCCAATTTGTAAATCCGATCCCAGTCCGGAAGCTCCAGGCCTGCAATTTCAACTATAGATTAGGCCAGGGGTGGGGAACCTGCTGCCTCAAGGTCACAGTCCTCAAGTGTGACCTTTGACGGAATCCAAACTTCACAAAACAAATCCCCTTAATAAAAGGTTTTGTTATGTAAAACTTGGACTCAGTCATGCTCTGTAAAACTTGGACTCAGTCAAAAGGTCATACCCAAGGACCTAGAAGGCCACATGGGGCCTCCAGGTCACAGGTTCCCCACCTGTGGACTAGATCTTTCCACTAATGTATCCCACCAGCACCTCAGTATGCCCAAAATTGAATGCACCATCTTCAATCCCAAACTTACCCCCTCCTTCAAAATACCCCATTTTTACTGATAGTAAATTATCTTCCTTCATCTTCCCAGTTAAGTAACTTTCAAAACCTTATGAAAATATATGTAATATGAATGTATAAATAGAGCCTCTATCAAATTGCATGCTGTCTTAGGGAGGGGGGGAGATGAGGGAGGGGGAGAAAATTTAAAACTCAAAATCTTATGGAAGTGAATGTTGAAAACTAAAAATAAATTATATGTGTGTGTGTGTGTGTGTGTGTGTGTATACGTATATATGTATATTTTAAACTCTGGTCATCTCTGACTTTTCTTTCTCATCACCCATATTCAATAAGTTACCAGGTTCTTTTGATTTGACCTTTACAATCTCTCATGAATTTGCCTCTTCCTTTCCATTCATGCTGTTCTCCAAGGGCAGCTAGGTGGCTCAGTATATAGAGTACAAGACCTGGAGTCAGGAAGACTCATCTTCCTGAGTTCAAATCCAGCCTCAGATACTTACTAGCTGTGTGATCCTGGGCAAGTCACTTAACCCAGTTTGCCTCAGTTTCCTAATCTGTAAAATACACTGGAGAAAAAAAATGGTGAACCACTCCATTCATGCTACTCCCACTCTGGTTCAGGCCCTCATGGCATCTTACCTGATCCAGCAGACTCAGTGTGGACACACCTCATTGGGTCTGTCCTGAGCCCTCTTTTCTCTTGTCCCACTGCCCTTGGCTGGTATCATCAGCTCCTATGGGTTCAAGGATCTCTGTAAAATACTCCCAGAACTGTATTCAGCTCTCTAAATCTCTTCTGACCTCTAGTCCTTTATTACCAAGTATCTGCCAGAAATCACTACCTGGATGTCCCATGACATGGGGCTGTGGGCATATGCAACTCAAAATATCCAAAAGAGAACTCTTTGTATTTCCCCTGCTCCCCCAAACCCAAACACTTTTTAGTGTTTGTTTTATGGGGGTAATTCTAAATTATCTCCAATCTTCCCAAAATTATATTCAAACAAATGCCTATACCTCTGTAACAAAACAAAATGTAATCTCTGACCCATCCCCTGAAGTACCAGTATAGTCCTTGGATAGCACCTTGATCGGAACTGCTTTATATTTGTTATGAGTTACTCCTGGGTATCACTTGGGATTTTGGAAACAACACTATCCAGAGGCTGCCAATGACAATTCATTAGGGACTCAGAGCTCCAAAATCCAGACTTTCAGATTTCTTCTCTAAACTTCCACATTTCTGTTGATAGCTGTTCAAGTCACCTAGATTGGCAAACTTAGATTCATTCTCTCCCTCTCCCCACAAAAATAGTTCTATCAGCCACCACATCTGGTTGACTTTGCCTGAATCATATCTTGTGAGTCCATCGGCTTCTCCTCACTCACAGGGCCACCGTCTTAGTTCAGCCCTCATCACCTCTCCCTGTTGTCACTGTTGTTGCTGTCCTTTGCAATTGAAGAAGACCAAAATGGCATCACAATGTCAGGGTCAATGTACACTGTGTCTCACTGTGGCTGATCAAACCAGTACTAGCTCAGAAGGTTCTACCACAGGTTGGGCACAAATAATCCACATGAACATTTGGAGTGGAGATGGCTCTAAATTTATGCATTGCCCGTTTCTTTTGAGCTACTTCAATTCCGCTTTGCTCAGTGTACAGCACTTTCTTTGACTTGGGCACGCCGTGCTGGGTGGTCCTGTGCCAGTATCTCCCATGTCTCACAATCAACTCCAAAGTTCTTCAGAGACCCCTTGAGAGTGTCCTTCATGTGAGCCCTTGCTTTGTATGAGTTCTCCATAAAAAGGTCTTTTAGGCAAACACGTTTGGCATTTGAACAACATGGCCATCAGAATCGTACTCTCTGCAGTTTGAATGCTTGGCAGTTCAGCTCAAGAGAGGACCTCAGTGTGTGGTATCTTATCCTGCCAGGTGATTTTCAGAATCTTCCTAAGTCAATTTAAATGAAAGCTATTCAGTTTCCTGGCATGGCGCTGGCAGGCTGTTCAGGCTTCGTAGACTACTGCGATAGTCTCCTCATGGACTCCCCACTTCTGGTCTTTACAAAGGTGCCAACTGATAAACTGAACCCACAGATCCGATGTGATCCCACCTCTACTCAATAATCATCCGTGGCTCTAGAATAAAATACAAAATCTTCAGCCTGTTCTTTAGAGCCCTCCACGATCTGGCCCCCTTCTGCCACCTTGGCAGTCCTAATTCATATTGATTCCCTCCATGTACTCTCTAAAGGGGGAAAGCTTGCCACCCAGTTTAATCAATCATTCTATCAACAAGCAGTTAAGTGCCTTCTATGTCCTAGGCACTCTGTTAAGTGGTATCTATACAAAGGTAAAAGCCACTCTCCTGAAGGAATTTACATTCTAAAAGGGGAAATAACAGGTACACCTAAGATGGATATAGAGTAGATACCAGGTAATGTTGGACAGAAAGGTAGTAATGGGTGGAGAGACCAGACAGGCCTATGTCTACTAAACACTGAGGGAAACCAGGGCTTCCACAAGGCAGAAGTTAGCATGGAAAGCATCCCAGGAAGGTGTCATGGCCTGTAGAAAGACATGGAGATGGTAGATGGAACATCTCTGTATGTGGAATGGTGAGTAGGCCAGTAGATTTGTACTACAGAGTGCATGGAGCTTAATGCACTCAAGTATGATAAGACTGGAGAAATAGAAAGGGGCCTGGTTAAGAACTTTAAATATCAAAAAAGAAGAGTTTAGGGGCAGCTAGGTGGTAGAAGTAAATAGAGCACCAGCCTTGGAGTCCAGAGGACCAGAGTTCAAATTTGGCCTCAGACACTTGACACTTACTATGTGACCTTGGGCAAGTCACTTAACCCTGATTGCCTCACCTCCCCCCTCCAAAAAAAAAAAAGTTTATTTTTGATTCTAGAGGTAATAAGGAGCCACTGTGGTTTATTAAGTAGGGTAGTAAAAGCAGTCAAACTGGCACTTCAGGAAAATCACTTGGATGGTTGGAAGAGGAATTGGAGTAGGGAGAGACTTGAGAAAGGGAGGCCAAAATAGGAAGCTGTTATAGTTCCAGCCAGAGGCAATAAGCACCTGAACCAAGATGGTGGCTGTGTGCCTGGAAAGAAGAGGAGATTCCAAAGGAATGCCATGGAGATAGCAATGACTAGATGCAGCAAATGGCTTGTTACATGGGATACTTAAGAATGAGAGGTTAAGGGAGGACATCAAAGCTGTTAACCTGGCGAATTGGAAGGCCGGTGGGTGCCCTCCATAGAAATGGGGAAATTCAGAAAGGTTTGGGGTAAAAGATGAGTTGTTTTGAGCATATTGGATTTGTGATGTTTATGGGACATCCAATTTTAAAAAGCTAATAGTCCATTGGTGATTTAAGACTGGAGCCCAAGAAAGAGACTAGGACTGAATGTTTAGATCTAGAAGTCACCTATATGGAAGACAATTAAATGTAAGTGAATGGATGAAGTCACTAAATAAGAGAACATAGAGAGAAAAGAGGGCCCAGGACAGAGCCACAAGGAATACTCACTGTTAGGCATGTGACAAGGAAGATGATCCAGCAAAGGAGACTGAGAAGATATGGTCAGGCAGATGGGAGGAGTACCACCAGAGTCATCTCATGAAAATCCTGAGAAGAGAGAATATCCAAGAAGAAAGGATGGTCAAAAAAGCAAAACACCACAGAGAAGTCAAAAGGGTTAAGGATTTGGAAAAAGTCATTAGAGTTACAGTTAAAAGATCATTGGTAACTCTGGAGAGAACAGTTTCAATTGATTGATAGGCTCAGAAGCCAGATTGAAGAGTTTAGAAGTAGATGTACTAAGTTTAGATAGCTTCTCTAAGGTGTTTGGAGGAGAAAGGGAGCAAAGATATAAGATAATGTCTAGTAGGAATAGTAGGACCTAGTGAAGTCTTGTTTTGTTTTTTTTAAGAATAGGGGAGATGTGGATATGTTTGTAGGCAACAGGGAAGGAACTAGTAAACTAGATCACTAGTTTATTATTACCATTACTAGTAACTAGATTAAAGATTAGAGAAGGGAATTATAGGTAATCTGCTGAAGAAAATGGAAGAGGACTGGGTCAAAGGTATATGTAGAGGAGTTGGCCACCTCATCATCAGACTAGAGTAAAGGAATCAATAGTGGTCGATGATGTAAAAGCATTGTGAAATTAATAGGGAGAAAAGAGAGATCATGCAAATGGCCTGCATTTGTTCAGTAAATTGGGAGTAGCACAGGTTCTTGGCTGAGAAGGGGAGGATGTGCTGTGAGAGGCTTGAAGAGAGTAGAGAAGGTTTAAAACTGATTCTGTGGTGAGTGGGATAGAGAATCAATTAGGGAGCAGCAGAAGGGCCTAGTGGGGATAGCTAATTTGTAATGGACCCAATCTCTATCTCTTCAAAAGCACAGAAGAGGAGGGAGATGTAGAAACAATCACGTCTTGGGACTTTGAGAAGTATGAATGGTGGGGCAGCTAGATGGCCCAGTGGATAGATCACCAGCCCTGGAGTCAGGAGGACCTGAGTTTAAAGCTGACCTCAGACACTTGACACTTACTAGCTGGATTACCCTGGGCAAGTCACTCAACCCTGACTGCTTCCAAGAAAAAAAGAAAGAAAAAGGAAAAGTATGAGTGGTGCTAGTACAAGAATACAAGGGATTTAAGAATAAAAGAGTGTAGAATTGAACTGGTTCACTCCTAGTTGAGACTAGGAAATAAGGAGAGGGTAGCCAAAGCTGGGGAAAGTACCAAGTGATGGAAGGATTAAAGGCCACAGAATATTTAGGAGACACAAGGCATTCCATTTATCACCTCCATGCCTTTCTTTCTTTCTTTCTTTTTTTCAGAGGTAATCGGGGTTAAGTGACTTGCCCAGGGTAACACAGCCAGGAAGCACCTGAGGCTGGATTTGAACTCAGATCCTCCTGACTCCAGGGCCACTGCTCTATCTACTGGGCCCCCTAGCTGTCCCATGCCTTTCTTTTTATTGCATGTAATCTGGAGATACTCCTCCATCTCCCACTTGCACTTGTAAACTAGGTCTCCAGAGTGTGTGGCTGGCTTCTACTTCTCTCAGGGTTCTAAGGGTAATCTTTAAGGCCTTTGAGGTTGTTTTTCTGTTGTTGGATTTTTTTTTTTACTATAGTTTAGGGGTGGGGAACCTGTAGCCTCAAGGCCACATGTGGCTTTCTAGGTCCTTAAGTAGAGTCCTTGGACTGAATCCAAACTTCACAAAACAAATCCCCTTAATAAAAAGCTACAGTATAGCTCATGAGCCCCCACCAGTGTGTTTCCTCAATCATCAGTTGATATATATTACTCAGCCAGATTTAATTAGCTTTTTAAAAGGGGTATTTACTTAATTGGTATAGTAAGAATACCTGATGTAATACATTCCCTCCTCCCACCCCTAACAAGGGACACACTTTATGTACAAAGTCCAGGAGAGAGGAAGTTCAATGTGGCAAAGGGAGTAATTTGCAACTTCTCAAAGTCTTTTTCTCCTCTCTATAGGGTCTTTACAAAATTCCCATTAGGTATGATGTAGCTGTCTGCTGGGCCCTTTGTAGAGTCCTAAAAACTACCTTTCTTTGGTTTATCAAGTTTGTTTTTGGCTCCCAATCCCCTTTGCTGCCAGTCATGTTGCTGTTCCTAGGCTGCTGCTAGGCTGCTGATGAGGATCCCAAATCCCCTGACCCTCTGAAATTGGGGGGAGGGGAGAAAGAGATTCCACCTCTCCTCGCTTACAAAGTGATTCCTACTTTCAAGCTTAGCTTGAACTGATCTCTCCTCTAGCCTGCTGGAAGCTCCAATGCTGGGTTCCAACTTGGTTTGCTATTTTATAGAATCCACATAAGACACAACATATAGGCATATATTAATTAAATGCCTTTGATTAATTGGTTGATTCCATAGAGGTGTTCTCACCTGATAAAGGTATCGAGGCCAGAGTAGTTTGGAAGTTTCTTTAAGTTGGGATTGGAGTGATTGACTCGATGAATCCCACACATATAAGTGTAAATATAATTTGCAAATATAATTACACAGTTGTTCTCTGGGGTCTTTGGAATTGATTGAGTGACGTGGGAGATGCTGGCAAAGGACTATCCAGCATGGTGTGCCCATATCAAAGAAGGCACTGTACTCTTTGAGGAAAGCAGAACTGAAATAGCTCAAAAGAAAAGTGAGTTGCGAAAATTTGGGTAATTCACACCAAATGTTCACATGGACTATTTGTACCCAACCTGTGGTAGAGCCTTCCGAGCTTGTATTGGTCTGATCAGCCACAATCGACATACACTATACCTTGACTCTAATGTAGTGATGCCATTTTGGTCCACTTCAACAATGAAGGACAACAACCAATCACCCAACCCCAGGGTCTAGAATGCTTTCTCTCCTCATCTGTGCCTTATATAATCCCTAGCTTGCTTCAAAGCAAAGCTCAAATGCCCCTACTTTTTTCATATTCTTTCCCCCCATCGACAACCATAAATTGCTCTCCCTTCTTAAAATTACTTTGTAAAACCGTGTATTTCCTTATCTGTGCATGTACTTGTACCCTGGCCCACTTAGCCTCCCCACTCTGAGGAGAATGTTTCCTTTTTGTCTTCATATTTCTGACACCTGACCCAGTGCCCCTCACATAGTAGGTGCTTAATAAATATTTGTTGAATTGAATTACCTCCTAATGGGTCAACCTCCTCTAGTCTCTCCCTTCTCTTTCACAAGTTGTCAAAATAGTCACCCTAATTTAAAATTCAACTAAATAATTCTCCTGCTCATAAGCCTTCAGTGACTAACTATTGCCTAGAAGAAAAAAAATTTAAACTCCTGGAGCTGAAGGTCCTCCATAGTCCAACTCACACTTCTGCTTTGGAAAGCGTCCAAACTTGTTTCACATTATTCCCCTAAACACTAGTTATGTGCCGACCAAACTGGAACCTAGCTGTTCTAATATCTCATTTGGTCCCTCCCACTACCATACATCTGCACAAACCATTCGTTCTATGTCTGTAATGCATTCCCCCCTCATTTCTATCATTTGAAATCTTTCTTTTCCCTCAGGATCCTGCTCAGGCCTCATGTGAATCTTTCCCCAAATAAAAATAAAAAATAAAAATAAAAACAAGGTTTCCGAGAACACTCTGGATTTCCCATCATTGTAGTCTATGCTGCATCATTCCTACTTTTGCATTTTTCCTACCCTCTTTTACATTATAAGCTCTGTAGGCACGGTCTGTTGTTTTTTACCTTTACATCCCAATGCTTAGCGTGTTCTCTTACACCTAGTAGGTGATTAACGTTTGCTGAAAAAATCTGAATGTGTTGCCTCCACAGGATCAACCTCTTCTAGTGCTTTGCACATAGTAGGTACTCACGAGGACTGTCAAAAATGACAATTACTACCTACTCCTGGCCATATCTGTGGCGACAAATGACAACACTAAAAGAAACCTTGAACACATTACTAAGAACCACGAAGTCGTAGGCCAAAAAAAAAAGACCGAAACAAAATGAAGCTCATGGGGCAAAAGGAGTAGTTTTCTTAGTGCAGCCAGTGGAAGACAGGAAAATGGAGAGAAACGAAGGTCTGAGAAGTAACCAGCAGAATCAACATTCTTTTCAGATGAGATCTGAAAAGAATAAATGTAGACTAAGCTACAAATTGCTAGAATGGAGGCCTCTTAGCTAGGAATAGAGTACATTTTATGAAGGTCAGAAAGATGACATTTTCTTTTAGTCTTGTAAACCCAATCAAAAGGATTGTAAAGAGAAAATGTTGGGGGAAAGGAAGGAAACAATTGTCCCATTTTCCTGCCAAGCCAAATACCGCATAAAAGAGTTGATTTAACACTAAAAAAAATTAAAATATCAGCTGTGTATAAGAAACAATACCCAAGAAGAGAGCCGGCAATAAAATCTATGATCTCATATGTCTATGCACATATGCACAAAGCACGTGGAATAAAGAAGGTAACCTAGAAATCCTAATCTAAGGAAATTCAATAGATATCACCAGACTTCAGTTTCCTGGATTCTCCAAGGATATACTAGGAGAGCATGAGCTCTGGCACCGTCTACTCTGCTGGAAAAGCTTTAAATATTGTCTCAATGACAACCTATGTCTCCTTTCTAAAGACTATCCCCTCTAAAGGCAGCTGGGTATTACAGGGAATACAGTGTTGGGCCTGGAGTCTGGAAGACCTGAGTTCAAATCCAGCCTTAGATACTTCCTTATCCTTGGTAAGGCACTTAATCTGTTTTCCTCAGTTTCCTCAACTGTAAAATGGGGATAATAACAGCACCTACCTCCCAGGGTGGCTGAGGATCTAAGGAAATAATATTTGCGAAGCACTTAGCACACTCCCTGGCACATAGCAGGCACTTAATAAAGACTTACTCTCTTCTCCTTCCCCTTCCCTAAATACGGAAAGGTTCTGAAAGAGCAAATAGCTACAGTATGCATTTTAGTCACTAGTTATGAGCTTCGAAAACCTGCAATAGGAGAGGTGCCTCAGAAATGGAGAAAGGCAAAAGTCCCAATTTTCCCAAAAGGGAGGCTGGGGAAGTCTTCAAACTGTGGTCCAAATAATCAACCAATAAACATTTATTTCTTGCTAACTACATGCCAGGCACTGTGCTAAGCACTGGGGTTTGGCTGAGGAGTTTGGCTCTAATTCCTGGAAAATTCAAGAACATGTCATCCAAGAGAGTTTCTAAGCATTTAGAAGGGACAATGGTGATCAAGAGCCAGAATGGCCTTATAAAGAACAAATCAAGTCCAACTAATCTCATTTACCTTTTTGACAGGCACTAGATTGGTAGAGCAATGGAATTTCACCAATATTTGGCAAAGTCTTTCATGTTATCCATGGGGAGAAATGGAGGCATATAAGTTACATGACAGCCCATGTAAATGGATTCAGAACCGGTTGGGTGACTGGGTCCAAAGAGTCATCATAAACTGATCGACATCAGCTTGGAGGGAGGTATCTACATTGGAACAGATTTGAGAATCTGTCTTTGGCCCTGTGCTAGTCATCATTTCTATCAGTGATTTGGATGAAGGCATAGATAGCATCCTTGACAAATTTGCAGATGACAGAAAGCTTGGAAAGCTGGCTGTCATTTTGGATGACAAAGTCAGGATCCAATGGGAATTCCACAGGACTGAACAATGGGTGCAATCCAAGAAGGGGAGATCCAATAAAAATTGAATTATAAACGTTTGGGCTTAAGGAATCAACTAAGAGAATGAAGGATGCATGATGACAATAATTTGGGAGAAAATTATTTGTGGGGCTTGGGGTTTAGAGGATCAAAATATCACTATGAGTGTGACGTGTCAGTATGCAAACTAAAGTGATCTTGGGCTTTTGGGGGGATAGGTAGAAGGTCCACAATGAGAGAAGTTAGAATCCTTTTGGACTCTGAGAGCCACAATTTAGGAAGGATATTGATAAACTGGAGGAGGGCCAGTCAGTCAACTAATATTTATGTACCAGGCACCATTGCTAAGCTCTGGGAATACAAAGAAAGGCTAAAAAGATAATCTCTGCTTTTGAGGTGCTCAAAGTCTAATGGGAGAGAAAATATGAAAACAACTCTGCACAAACAAACTAGATGGTATAAACTGGAGATAATCAATAGAGGAATGGCACTGAGATTAAGGGGGCCTTTGAAAGGCTTCTTGAAGAAAGAGGGATTTTAGCTGAAACCTGAAGGAAGCCAGGGAAACTGGAGGCATAGATAAAGAGGGAGAGTGTTCCAAGCATGGAGAACAGCCAGTGAACATGAATGGAGCTGAGAGATGGAGTACCCGACTGGAGGAACACCCAAGGAGACCAGTGTGACTGGATCATAGAGTATGAGGAAGGGGTCAGAAGACTAGAAAGCTTAGAAGGGATCAGGATATGAAGGACCTTAAAAGCCAGCTAGAAGATGTGATATTTGATCCTGGAGGTAATAGAGAACCCCTAGAGTTTACTGAATAGGTGGGTGATGTGGTTAGACCAATACTTTAGGGAGATTAATGTGACAGCTGGAGGATGGACTAGACTGGGGAGAGACTTGAGGCAGGAAGACCAACCAGCAGGCATGAGACACCAGCGTCATAGCAGTGTCAGAGAAAAGAAAGGTTAGGGTTAGGGCTATATAAGAGATGTTACAGAGGCAGAACAAGACAACTGATTGCATAGGGGAAGTGAGAAAAGGTGAGCTCCTGAAGGGGTAAAATTTAACCCCTCTTAGGTATGTAAGATTATACAAACCGAGGCAAATCCGAACCTCTACTGTACAGCTCCTGAGCAGGGCACCTAGGTTACAAACTTGAGTGACTGGGAGCATGGTAGATATTACCTTGACAAGAAGAGAGAAGTTAGGAAGAGGGAAATGTTTAGGGGAAAAGGGAATGAGTTTTGTTTTGGCTGTGTTGAGTTTAAGATGTCTACGGGACATTCATTTTGAGATGTCTAAAAGTCAGTTTGAAGATTCAAGATGAATTTGGGAGAGAGATTAGGGCTGGAGAAGTAGAAATGAGGGTCATCTATGTAGTGCTATGATAGTTTGAAGGAAAAGAGAATGTCGAATCTGCAGAAGAAAACTGGGGTTTTGGGGATGGAGGGAGATGGGTTTGGGAAATGATAGCTGTCTAAATATTTAAAATACTAATATATGGAAGAGGGTTAGACATTTTTAGCTTCTGGGGGAGAAGAAGGGAACCTAGTGAGTAGAAGTTGTAACCACTACCCACCAAAAGTAAGGAAAAAACTTACCAGAGTAAGGAAAAACTTCCAAATAATCAAAGTTACTTAAAAGTAGAATTAAGTGTCTCAGCTGTTGGGTATGTCTTACTAAAGATTCCTGTTCAGGCACAGGCTGGGCTATGAAAGTCCCTTCTTCCAGAGAATCTGGGATTCTCTGACTATGTATTCTGATAGGGAAGAGAACAATGGGGGTTGCAGTTGGTGGGGAAGAATACATGATGGGAAATAAACATGACCTGGGCCTTGAAGAATGGGGAGGATTTGAATGGCAAGGCATTTGTGGGAGGGAGAGGGAGGGAAGAAGGTGAAGTAATTGTCAGCCCAAACAAAACGGAGAATCAGGGTGGTCTATTCAGGAGACAGAAAGAGACAATAATCTTTGGACCAGATGAAGGCTGCTAGGGAATGGTGCGAAATAGGGCTGGACAAGCAGGGTAAGGTCAGATTATGGAAGGCCTTGCCAACCAGCCAATGTTTAGCTTCTACATAATAAGCAGCTAGGAGCAATTTTTGTTCAGAGGGTGGGACAGAGAGGTGATATGATAAAAATGGTGCTTGAGGAAAAAGAAAAAACGAGGAATAATTTCCGAATTTGTGAAAGCAAGTATGTAGTGGCAGAATATTATATATTCAACATCATATTAACAAAGAAACATAAAATAGGATTTCTGACCTCAAAGAGCTTATAGCTTAGCTTGGGAGAGTAAACCATCCTAAGTGTTTTCTGGTTGCTCTGCCGTGAATGTTAAACTGTGTTTGAAAATACAAAGGAGCCCTATTACAGGTCCTTGACTATGTTTCTTCCCAAAGCTGTTAATAACAGGTAGACATGGAAAAAAAATAACATACTTCCCCTAGTCCCCTAAGTCTGAATCTCTGTCATCCCCACTTAAAAAAAACCCCACAAAATCGATTAGTTTTCTTTCTTTAATCATGGCTGCACATTTTACTGCATTTCCCTGACACAGACATGATTAGATCGGCTCTCTACCCATTAGGAATCCCCATTCTAAAGGAGCACTGATGTGGGAAAACATTGAAAACATCAGACCAGCTGAATGGCTCCTGAGCCAACAGTGCATACAACAAACCATGCTCATTAGCATGGCAGGCATGCACAATCCTGAGCACACAGTGCTAGGCCAGGGCCAGCACTAATAAGACAAATGTGAAAAGAGTAAGTGCACAAAGAGGCTTCCTAACTGGAAATGAGAAGTGGATTCCCATCCACCTATCTAACCCAATTATACAACCTTCCCACTCAGGCTTATAAAAGGGAAGGGGGAAATGTAAAAATCTCTACATACTCAATAAGCTAAACAGCATGCTTTGTATCAGGATCATGGACATAAGGAGCATGTTTCCTGTTTTGCAGCTCCCGTGCTGTCTGGAAGGTGCCCATTGGAAAACTGTTACTACAGTAAATATAAGCTATCATCTTTATTATTGTTATTATGCAATTACAAACAAACATTAAGTGGCAGTAGTAACATCAACATAAAATAAAATTAGTTCCAGTTTGAGGAGAAAAAACAACCAGCCAACCAGTTTGGGCTGAGTTCAATTCTGTATTTGATACAATATAACATTCAGCTATATAATGTGTATAATTACAATGTCAAGTATCATTGTTATCCTATAAAGTTGAGAAAAGCTCTCTAGCTTTCTAGCAGAAATCACAAATAAAATGAGTTATTTCTGGTTTCTGGACTTGGCAGTGAATTATTTAGCCCCAAACTTAAAATTTATGCTTTGGCTGTGACACAACCATGACAAATACCCCAAGAGTTAACAGTGTATAATAGAGTGCTCTGAAAACTTTTCATCTTAAGTTGGAGCTTTAACCCCAGTCAGTCACCATTTTTTCACCATCTACTTTGAACAAAGGAGCACTTTGATGTCACTACTTGCTCTTTGGGAGTGGAGAATTACAATCACAGTCACCATCACAAAAATGTCAGACTTGGAAGGTAACTTAGAGGCCATCAGTCCAACCTAGACCTAAAAAATGATTCCCCTTTGTAATATAACCAACAATTGGTTAGAGACCACAAGGAAAAGAGAAGTCACTACTTCCCCAGCCTGCCCCTTAGAGCTCTGATTATTAGGAGGTTTTTCCTAAGATCTAGACTACATTTTCCCTCTTTTTGGCTTCCACTCCTTGCTCTAAATTCTGCCCTCTAGGACTAGCAGAACAAGCCCAATCCTTCTTTTACCTGACAACTCTTTATAAACTTAACACTCATCATGTCCTGCTGTTTTCTCTTCTCCAGATCCCCACGCCTTTATTCACTCATTTTACATGAAATGTTCATGAGCTAGGCTCTCTGGTTTGAATATTAGAAGCAGGAAATTATAAAGTTGGGAGTTTGGAGAGAACAGCAGGAAATAACAGCAAGTCACAATGGGAAATAAATGCACAGGAGTCCAGGCCCATTTGGCTCTGGGTGACTTCTGGCCATTTCCAAAAAGCAGATGAAATAGAGACGCAGCCTTGGAGTCAGGAAGACCTGAGTCTGAGATCTGGCCTCAGTCACTTGACACTTATAGCTTCATGACCTTGGGTAAGTCATTTAACCCTGATTACCTACCCCCACCAAAAAAAGCAGATAAACTCTACAAGTATGAAGATTTGCCAGCATTAAGGATGTTCTAAAATCTTTTGCCACACAATCTAAAGACTATTCTTTCAGAGAAGCTCTAGAAATGAACAAGTCCAAAATATCCTAAGCTAATTTAAACTCAGGGTACAACTAACATGGATTTCCAAGTTCTGATGTGTCTATTAAAAATGCTCAGTCTCCTCACTGTGTGAATCACTACCATGGACAGGACAATGTACATCTCTACATGTGCATGCGGTAAATACTGCCATGTATGACATACATTTCTACATGCACACGCAGCAAATCCTGCATTCAAAGGCTTTGCATCTTGGAGAGACCTGCCGGAGGTCCCTTGGACTCCTTTAGCACAGCTTTCGAGAGCCCGGGGTCACCTCCATGCTATGACGAGGCATTGAGGAGGACTTCAGTGGAAGATGTATTTATATATTCTTGCTTGGAGCACATTTTCTTAAAATACCTCAAAGGTAGCAGTAAAATAAACTTACACCACTTAGGTCATTTTTTCCTTCCCCTGCAATGTTGATTGATATTTAAATGAATATGTTCTTGCCAATTAATCTACACACCACCTTCTAGATTAGCACAATCAATTACCACACATTAAGAAAGCTTTTCTCCAGAAATAATAAATCAAATGCCAAACATATGAACCCTTTTGTAAGGATAATCAAAATGGCTCAGTTGGCTCCGATGTGCTTTCTCTCTTCACCTCCCACACTCTCTTCTCATAGAAGCTTTAAATGCTGAAGATCTAATACTAAATATAAGATCTGCATCGGATTCTGGCTCTAATTTATATTCTGGGACTCCAATAATGGCATCTTCTTAGCACTGTCAGCACTTGGCCCAGGCGTCCCCAGCCCACTGCTTTCCTGGGCTGTGCTGGAGGTATGTAATTTGTCTGATGAGAAGGCTTTGCACAGTGTGTCTCCTGTGAACTGCAGCTCATGCATCATCTTTCTGTAACAGGCATTTTCACTAATTAGGGACAACCTCATATCAATTAACTTGGGTCTTAAAACCATGATTAAAGAAACCAAATTGCTGTTTATAGAAATTGCTATATCAGTGACAGATGGTTTCAGAATACATGGGCAGGAGGAGCTAGATGGTGCTTGAAATAGGCTTGCCCCCAAATCCACAGCCAAGGCCGAATTGTCACAAATCATCTTTCTTCACAGGAGAAGACAGACACAAATAGGCAAGGTTGTAAAAGAACCAACTGGTCAAATGGAGGGGATGAGAAGAATCACTTGCAAAGAAACAAGGCCCACCACACAAATGATGACATGGCACATAACTTCACATTTCTCTTTCCTCAAACTATGAGACCTGGGCCTAAGGTCTCAACACACCAAACTTTCCAGATGATACCCACTAAAATCCATGTGGGTACAGGGAATTCTCAACATTTAACTTTTTCGACTTCAAGCATTCCCATGATTCTATGAACAACCTCATTTTCACTTTTGAATTGGCAACTATACACATTTGTGGGTATGCACAACAGAGGGGAAAAAAGGAGAGACTGGATGGGTGCAGGTTTTGGAGCAGCTGGTGTCCTACTAGGTGCTTTGTTGGGCTTATTATATTTGCCAAAAAGACTATTTTATGAAGAACTCATACAGGGCAAGCATTCACATGGTTGTCAGAAGCAATACAAAGACACTCTCAAGGTCTCTCTTAAGAACTTTGGAATTGATTGTGTGACATGGGAGACACTGGCACAGGACCACTCAGCACAACGTGCCCACATCAGAGAAGATGCTGTGCTCTGAGCAAAGCAGAATGGAAACAGCTCCAAGGAAACACAGGATTCGCGAATTTAGGGAATCCACCCCAAATGTTCACACGGACTATATGTGCCCAACCTGTGGTAGAGCATTCCAAGCTCATGTTGGTCTGATTAGCCACAGTGGGACACACTGAAACTTGGCTCTAGCATAGTGATGTCATTTTGGTTCTTTTTGAGAACCATCATCCCACAGGGGCTGTAAAGAGCCCCTGTGCATTCCTTGCATATTTTCTTTGCTGATCTTTAAAACTCAAATTTTGTGTTGCAATTAGGCCCTCAAAGTGCAGAACAAGTCCTTTGGGCTCTAAGCCCAAGCGTGCCAAGTCAATGATATGGCTTAGTGGGAAAATAAAGGTGTTAGATAAACTTTGTGCTAGAATGTCCTGCAGCTGCTTGAAACACTTCAGGATCTCAAAGTAGGCACAAGGCAGACATAGCTGATGGATTAGTCAAAGGTGGTGTGTCTTCGACCATATCCAAAGCTATCCACCAGCTGTGAAGGGCAGAGTGTTGGAGGTGATGCTAAACCTCCAAGTCTTTGGACAGCAGAAGCTAAAGTCCCAACAACCCCTCCTTTGATTGTCAGAGGGTGGCCAAGGCAGAGGGGACAGAAGAAAAGTAAACAGTAAGCCATCACATACCGTGGAAGGTAAGATTCAGGTTAAAAAAATGTTTTCATTTTGAAATTTTCATTTGCTGTATTTATGGTACAGTAGATTCCATGTGTTATGAAAAATGACTATTAACTGAAATCAATGATTTTTTTATTATTGAGATGTTAGCACAAAAGATCATAGGATTCTAAGGAATTACTAGAGAGAAAAAAAACTTTACATGTTACCATTTTTATTTTGTGTACTGCATTTTATAGTTTATTTCATGGTTACTGTCTTAGGAAAAGTGCATATTATCAGAAGTAATGTCAGTTATAAAGAATTGTACCCAGAAAAGTGTATTTTTAGCAATCTCTGGCAAAAATTACAGATTTTGGTGGTCATGGGAACCTTAACCTCTTATTTTCCATAAGTTCACTGTATCAACCTTTGCCTTTTAAACTTTTGCCATCTTCTAGTAACTGTATTTTGTATTGATATTATATTTACTTAAGTATAAAAATCTAAAACAAATATATGATCTATTTGCATATTAGGTGTGCATTATATCTAATATATAGTATATTTTGAGCACTGTATGTATACCTGAAACATAGGACAGCTTGTTGGTGTAGTGGATAAAGCACTGGGCCTGGAGTCTGGAAGACCCAAGTTCAAATTTGACCTCAGACACTTATTAGCTGTGTGACCCTGGGCAAGTCACTTCACCTTGTTTGCCTCAGTTTCCTCATCTGTAAAATGAGCCAGAGAAGGAAATGGCAAACTACTCCCATGTCTTTGCCAAGAAAATACCAAACAGGCTCATGAAGAGTTGGACATGGCTGAACAACTGAACCAACAAAATATTTAAAACAAATGTATAATATAGACTTTAAAATTTTTTTTAAAAAAATAATAGGCTTTAAAAAGAATAGGTCTTACTGTATCTCCAAACTCTTCTGTTTGGCATTCAAAGCCATTCACAACCTATAGGGTCCAACCTATGTGGTCCCTCCAAACCAGGCTACATATTGTAACTCACATGTGAGATTCTTATCTGTGCCCTTGCCTAGGGCGCCCTCTTCTCGCATTTCTGAAATGCACCCCTTTTTTCTTTCTGCCTCTCAGAATCCCCAATTTCCTTCAAAGCTAAGCTGAAAAGCCACCTATACTGTGTGAGACCTTTCCTGACCCCCTCTCGCCTCCAGGCTGCTACTCTCTTTCTGCTGAAGTTACATCGTATAAATTGTTTCACTTTGTATCCCTGGAGCCGGAACACTTAAGAAGTGCTTGTTCCTCTTTGATGTCACTTCCTTAATCAAGAAGTTTCAGTGCCTGTCTGTTGCCTATAGGATAAAATACAAAACCCTCCATCCGGAATGTAAAGCCCTTAATAATCTAGTCCCAATCTATATTTCCCCCAGGGATCAAACCTACCCATTACCTTTCAGCCCAACTGCTCTACTTACTGTCCCCTCTACGTGACATCTCATTGTCTGCCTCCATGCTGTCCTTTACCTAGACAGTGCCCCAGGCCTCCTCATCTCTGTCTTGGAGAATCTCTACTTTCCTTCAAAGAAACGGCTCATGTGTCACTACCTATGTGAAGCCTTTCCTGATTGGCCCAGCCCCGAAATATTTATCGTATTTGGATTTTTAAATATATTTTCACATACATGTTGTCTTCTCTCCTCCCACTCTAATAGAGTGTAAGCTTTTTAATTAATCTGATTTAATTTTTGCCTATCTCCAGTGCCTAACACCATTTCTGTCACATAGTAGGTACTCAGGAAGTGAATGCTAAATTAAGTTGAATAGGTACATTACATATACACATATAATTTGTTACATATATGTATACACACACAATTTCCTTCTCCCTCTGCCTCTCCTCCCCCTGTCTTTTCTTCCCTCTCTACTGATCTACTAACCTGTCTACCTTGTACAAGATGCTCTACCTCCTGACTCCATACATTATCAGTAGCTATTGGAATTCTCTCCCCCCTCCTCCAGCTTCTGTCCAGTCTCAGCTAAAATGCCACCTTCTACAAGAAGCTTTTCCCAGTCATTTTTAATGCTAGCGTCTTCCCTCTTTGTTGATTATCTCTTATTTATCTTGTTTGTCCGTAGTCATTTTCATGTTGTCTCCCCACTACTCTCTGAGCTCCTTGAAAATCTCAAGGTGAAAACTCTCTTTTGCCTTTCATTGTATCCCTAGTGTTTAACATAGGGCTTGGCACATAGTAGGTGCTTAATAAAGGTTTCTTAATTATGTCTATCTTTTTACCTATCTACCCATCTCTACGTAGATTTCTTCATCAACCTATCTACCTCTCTACCTCCCCCTTTCCCTTCTTCCCTCCTTATCTACTCTCCACCCCTTCCTTCTATCATTTCCACTGAAATCTCAGTTTAATGCTTCATTTTGGCATAGAGCTTTTAGTTTAGGGTTCTTAACCTTTTTGGTATCATGATCGCCTTTTGGCAGTCTGGTGAAGCCTATGTAGCCCTTCTCAGAATCATGCTTATTGCTTATATTAGTAACTAAAAGAAAAGATAAATTCCAGTTAAATGTTAATGTAAAGAGAGATGTAATTTTTTTCCCACCCAAATTCATGGACCCCCTAATATCCATGCATGGATCTCAGCTAAAGAATCCCTATGTTGAAGAAACAAATGTCAATACTAACACTATACTCTTCGTTTAGTCCCCAGTCTTCCAGAAACGGATTTATTTGATGTAACCTTATTCTATATCCAAGCCATCTCTAGCTTGGAGGTAGCAGTGTTTAAACTGGTAGAGCTTCCCCATGCCTCTGCTGCAAGAAAGTTTCAGGTAACATTTATAGGAATCTTCAACAAGGAAAAATAAAAGAAATAATAAATCCTAGGTCAACATTACAGAATTGAGCAGCCAACTTACCCTCCCATTCTTTCTGAACCACTCCCTTGGAGGAATCGAAGGGCCCTACCAGAGATTTATATCAAGAATCTAAAATGAATAGCAGACAAAAGAGGCTGAGAGACAGAACCTCCCTCTGAGGGGAAGATGGCACTTCCCAGAGTTGGGCACTAGTTTAAACTCTTCAGGGCACAAAGGGAGCAGTCTGCCCTTTAATCTAATCACCTAATGAAAGACTTTTTTGTCCTCCATCTTCCTTTCCAAGGGGCTTCTCCCCAGGAGTCTGGAAAGGGCTTTGATGGAAAATATTATTTCTGATATTTCCAGAGAAACGAAAACAAAGGTCTGTTTATCCCCACATATGGATTGTAGATCTAGCACCAGAAGGCCCCTTAGAAGCCATCTAGTCCCACTCCCTTATTTTACAGAGGAGGAAACTGAGGTTCAGAGAAGATAAGTGACTTGCCCCAAGGTGACTCAGGTCAAAAATGGCAGAGCCAGGATTCAGATGCAGAGTCTCTGACACCAGATATAGCACCCTCTCCCTGGCGCCATGTTGCCAGGGTACTCAAAGGCTCTTGCATGGCTCTGGAAATACCACACTGGCACACTGGTTATTAAAAGATGAGCCTGACAAAACCAAGAGACTCAGTAGCTCTCAAAATTGTAGGGTGTGTGTGTGTGTGTGTGTGTGTGTGTGTGTGTATGTGTCATGATTTGTGCCAACAGGAGGACCCACCCCATGAGGTCACAGATTTTTGAAGTATTAGAGAATGCATCTATTTTATCAATCAATCAACATTTATTAAGTGCCAGGCACTGTGCTAAGACTTGAGGATACAAAAAAAAGACAAAAGGACAATTTCTGCCTTTAAAGAGCTTACCATGTAATGGAAGACATGAGCAAATAAATATATACAAAGCAAACTATGTACAGGATAAATAGGAAATAATGAACAGAGGGAAGGCACTGAAATTAAGAAAGGTTGGGGAAAGCCTCCTGTAGAAGGTGGAATTTGAGTTGGGACTTAAAGGAAAGGAGGGAGGTCAGTGGTTAGAGCAGAGGATGGAGAGCGTTCCAGGCACGGGACACAGGCAGAGAGAATACCAGCAGCCAAGAGATGGATGGATTATCTTGTCTGCGAAGCAGCCAGCAGGCCAGTGTCACTGGATAAACAGAAAAATACTTCATCTGGAAGAGAAAAACAAGCCATGAACAACTAGAATGAAGTCACGAGTCTTAGGTTCTAGGCCCCCTGACCCTCCCTGATTTCTGGTGTAACCACTTTCCCTAACTGCAAATAATGGATCACAATGTCAGAAACCTACCGATTGCAATGCTACACAGACGATGACTCCACCCCTCACAAATGCCACTAACAAGTCACTTTGCCCTTCCTGGCCCTTAGTTTCCTTATTTATAAAATGAGTGAACTCAACTATGTGATATTCAAGAAACCTTCTAGTTCTAACAGTCTATCATTCTGTCTTCGCTAAGTTTTCTTTCCCCCTTTTCTCTACATACAGGTCCCATCTTGTTTTTGAAAATCACAAGTATGGAAATTGAGGCTATTCATTGGAAGGTCGAATACTGAAGCTTGAAGCTTAAATACCATGGCCACATGAAAAGTAAGGACTCAATGGAAAAGACTCTGATGTTGGGAAAGATTGAAGGCAAAAGGAAAGGGGGGTGGCAAAAGATGAAATGGACAGATAGTATCATGGAAATAGCAAACATGAACCTGGACATTCTTCCAGAGAGAGTGGAGGATAGACGGTCCATGGGGGTCACGCGGAGTTGGACACGACTCCACAACAACAACAACGTACACTTAATTATAAATCAAAAGACTGATTTTGTAACTAGTTACAGTTTCAAATATATTTTTCCACATGTGTCACAGAATCTGAGTTGGACAGGACCTCGGAGGCCATCCAGCTGAGCCCAGACCTGAACGAGAACCTCTGCTACTAGATTATCAACTTGTCATCATTCAGCCTTAGCTTGGAGATCTCCATTAATAGGAAACTTGCAACCACCAGAGGCAGTCCTTTCTACTTTGGGATGACCCTGTTGGATTTCCTTACATTAAGACTAAATCTTACTCTTTGAAACTTCACCTTTCGCTCCCGGTTCCATCCTCTAGGGCCAAAAAGAACAAATCTAATCCTTTTCACATGACAATACTTCGAATACCTGCTGACGATGATGCGTCTGCCAAGTCTTCTCTTCTCTGGGTTAAAGCTCCTCAGGTTTTTCAACCAAACTTCATATGGCATGACCTTGAGGTTCTTTATCATCCTGGTCATTCACCTCTGGCCAACTCATCAATATCTTTCAACCTCGAATAGAATATTCCAGATGGAAAAGAATAAGCTCTTCCTGGACCTGAGCTCTACAGTAAATTTTAAGATAAAAAACATTTATCGTTGTTGTTCAGTCATTTACAATGGCGTCAAAAGCTTCGTGACCCCATTTGGAGTTTTCTAGGCAAAGATATAGGACTGCTTTGCCATTTCCTTCTCTAGCTTATTTTACAGATGAGAGAACTGAGGTAAATAGGGTTAAGTGACTTGCCCAGGGGGGCACAGCTAGCTAGTAAGTGTCTGAGCCTGGATTTGAACTTGGGAAGAGGAATCTTCCTGACCCCAGGCCTGGCACTCTACCCACTGCACCATCTAGATGACCCAAACATTTATTAAGTACCTTCTAAATGCCAGACTCAGTGCTAAGGGATACAAATACAAATTTAAAAACAAAACAAAATAACAGCCCCTGCCCTCAAGGAACTTACAGTCCAATGTAGGAACACAGCAGTGGATAGAGCTTATGGCTCTGCCCTCTAGTCAGAGGGTCCAATCAGAGGGGCCCTGAATCAAAATACCCTCTTTGGTTCCACCAAAATCCTCATATCCTCTTTGGATGAGCTGCCACCTAGCTGGGCATCCTACAACTTATACTGATGAAGATGATTTTTTTATTCCAATTTTAATTCTTTACAATTGTTCCTATTATATTTTGTCTGGTGAGATTTAGTGGTAAATTTTGCCATTAATTCTTTTTTTTTAAATTCTGACCCTTTCGTCTGACATGCAAGCTATCCTTCCTAATTCTGTGTTAACAGATACACATCCATAGCATCTTATTAGTCATTCCCTTCTCTTCTTTGCTTGATATGTTATTTCTAAGCATATATGTTTCTTTTCGTCATGACCGATCCAACCTAAACACTCTGGCATTTCGAGGGACCAATATTTCATTAGTGTAGAGGGTCTTATTCCTCTATACCTCTTCTTCATGGGCTGCTGTAGCTGAAAAAAGTCATGAGCTGGGAGTCTGCCAGCTAGGATGACAAGTTCTAGCTAAGTTTGGAAAAGTTCCTCTGAAGCACACGAAGGTCATCACTGGGCATGGATTCCAAAGCCTTTTCAGCATCATTGGAGTCAGCAGGGTTTCCATTCCACTTTCATTCCTTTCAAGAACCCAGCATCCCCACTGTGACAAGATAAGGCATCAGAGTAGCATTTAAGTAGAATTATAACAGGCAACAATAACAACAAATGACCAGTTGCTAACATAGCTTGTCATTCATCACTAGCCAGGCATCATTTATTACTAGCTATGAAGTAGTTTTCTAGATACCCCATCTTGAGCACCTAAAATCCCTGCCTATATATAGACTGAGCATGAGGGTGATTATTT
Source organism: Phalanger gymnotis (assembly GCA_028646595.1). Lineage (NCBI taxonomy): Eukaryota > Metazoa > Chordata > Mammalia > Diprotodontia > Phalangeridae > Phalanger > Phalanger gymnotis. Next base: position 807,541,391 of record CM053622.1, on the reverse strand, counting down.
TAAGAGTCATCTTTCTCCTCCATTCCCTCAACACCAAAACTAGATCATAACTGCAGAGAAAAGAATGCCCTTACTTAGATAAAAAGGTAAAAGCATGATATTTATATACCTAAAGAGAGTATATTCAGCAGTATTTCCAACCTCTCTCATTCCACTGTTTCTTTTCAAAAATTATTTATTTTATTCCCCCCTACTTACACGTAAAAACCATTTTTAACATTTGTTTTTTAAAATTCTGCGTTCCACATTCTCTCTCTCCCTTCCCTCCCCCTCACTGAGAATCATCCCACTATTTCTAAAGGATTTCTCCCTTACTTTTCTCAAAAAGGAAGAAACAAAGTTAAAGAAATAAGAAATTTTTCTGTGCTTCCCTCACTTCTACTTTTCTGTTCGTTGCCATTATTAACAAGTGGGCTACCAGAAACACAATTAGGGGAGCTAATCCACTCTTCCTTCCCTCACTGGTCCAACTTTTTGCATAAGAAAGGACGTTTCGGTTTCAACTGTTACTCTGTCAATCCCTCTGGTTCATACGTTTATCACAGAACACTCCTCTTCCTTCATCATAAAATGATGATGCTAACTAGCATTTGTATAGGACTTTAAGATCTGCAAAACACTACATATGTCATCTCATTTGATCCTCAAATCCAACCTGGAGGTGGGTGCTATTATTATCCCCATTTTACAGATGAGAATACTGATGTCGATAGAGCTGAAGTGACATGTCCAAAGTCACATAGCTGGTAATTGAGACTCGGGGCTTCTGGACCTCAAGGCTGGCACTTTATCCCTTACACCAGAGGTGTCAAATACACTGCCTGCTGGTTGCATATGACCCACAACACTCTCAAGTGCACCAGATTCAAATGTAATTGGGAAATATTTAACAAAATAAAGATCAATAAATACAATAAAACATAGACGATACTACATTTTAAAACTAAGACCGTATGTGGGGATTCTTATATATAGTTTAATTGCCCTTGTTTCTATCTGAATTGGACACCACTGCCCTACGCTATCTAGCTGCCTGCGCTGTACCCCAAGGCTCCTTCCCTAGACTAAGGTACTGTAGGTAATTAGAACCCCAGATAAGGGCCCACAGTAGAATGAGAGCCTTTGAGATTTTAACTGAAAGGTTGTCTCAGACTCACAACCAGACACACAGATTGCAAGACATTAAAAATTGATATTTTAAAAATCGACATTTCCCAAGAGTCCTAAAAAAAATCATTCGGAAATGGAGAATGTTTTCAGTATTGCTGATGGCCTTACTGTATATCCTGTCCATCTTGGTACAGAAAGAAAATAGAGCTGAACCTTCCAAGAAAGAGAAGAATCCTGAGCAAGATGCTAATTTATTTGTGTCTGTGTATATTCAAACAGCTGACCATGTGTTTATGATAACTTAAAATAGCACCAGTATTTATAATTTGTTTTTCTTCCAAAGAATTTCAAGCTTTTAAAAACCATTACCTCATTAATCTTCCTCTTCCCCCACGATGTTGATAGGAAACGTGATCCTTTTACAAAATGGGCAACATAGGAAGAACTCCCCTCCTGCTTTACTGAGAAAAAGGAGGCCACCCACATAAAGGCCACCCTTCTTTTCCTCCTCTCTGCTGTTCTTCTTCAATACCCATAGTCTTCTCCTTGGCTTCAATCTCTGCAGGAGAAGTGATCCTTCTCCTTGCCAAGGCTAATCCCCATACTTGGAATCTTAATTCCTCCAGGAACCCACAGCTGCTTAATCATTCTCTCTAAATCTGTCCATATTGACAGGCTTCTTTCCCCCCCTGCCCCACATGCCAAGTCTCCCCTATCCTTAATAAATCACCTGACCTTACCATCCTTTTATCATCCTCTAAGTCTTCCTTTTACAGCTGAACTCCTGGAAAGAGCTGTGGACCTTCTTAGCCTCCCTTTCCTCAATCCCTTGCAATCTGAATTCATAATTCATCACTTCGCAATCTCTCTCTCTCTGTTACCAAGGGTCTCCTACCTGCCAAAGCTAATGGCCTTTTCTCAGTCCTCATTCTATATGCCTACTCTGCCACTTTTGACATTGCTAACTACCTCCTTAATACACTTCACTTGGCTTCCTTTCTCTTTTTATGGTTTTTTTTTAAATCAGTAAACATGGACATCCTTACAAGGTTCTTTCCTTTGCTTGTCTGAATTCTCTCACTATACTCCTCACTGGTTCCTGTGAGTTTCATTGTTCTGTCTCCAGAGCCTAGAATGCACACCTTCCTCACTTCTTACTCTTGGAATAGCTGCTGGTTTCCTTCCAGGCTCAGATATCCCTAAAGCCTTTCCTGATTTCTCCTACTTGTTAATCCTGCCCTCCCTTCCAAAGCTAGCTCATCTTCATTTTGCATCTATTATGTGTATACTTATATATGTTCAACAGAATGAAAGTGTTTGAGGAGAGAGGATATTTCACTTTTGTCTTTTATCTTCAATATTTAACAAAGCATCTATCACATAAAAGCACTTAATAACTGCTTACTGATTGACTTTTTAATCTCTATGCTAAAGACTTTCAAATCTTTATCTCCAGCCTTAATTTCTCTCCTAAACTCCAATCTGGCCTGGTCAACTGGCTCCTGGATATTTCCATATGGTTCCAAACCAAACACCTGCAAACATCATCTTTGTTGCTTGTATCTGCCCTTCTTCTAAACCTCCCCATTTGTACTGATGCCTCACCAATCTTCCCCTCACAACCTTAGAGCCTTCCTTGACTCACCTTCCACAATCTAACTCCTACCAGTCATTCAGATCTTATTTCATTTTATTCACCTACTCTGTTCTGGACAAAATGGCCAGCTGACATCCCATCTCTCATCTCATCTATCTCTTTAACACAAGTGGTCTCCGATGTCTTGAATGCACTCCTTTCTCGCTTCCACTTCACAGAATCCCCAGCCCTTTTCAAAAGGACACCTCTACTGCCAGCTCCTTAACAAGGTCTTTTCTGGTCACCCCAGCTGGCATTGGTTTCCCCTCAAAGTTAATTGGCATTTACCTTATATGTATTTCTCTTTGCCTATTTGTACACATCCACCTACCATGTAGAACATTAGTTTGTTGAGGGATGGTTTCATTTCTTGTCTATGTGGCATGCACTTAGTGTTTAGTACATGGTGGGTGGTTAATTTTGTTGAATTGAAGAACGCTTAGTTTTTATATAAGCCCAGAGCATTTTCCATGACACTCTCCCAATTGGTAGACAGATTGCTGACTCAACCCTGCCTGCATGTGTGGAGCTGATGTGAGAGCTTTGGAGAATACTTCAAGAGAGGACATATATGGTGCCAGATTCTCTTGGGGACTAACTGCAGACATGGTGGGAGGTGGGTAGTGGTGAGAGAGGTGGAGAAAGAGACAGACACTTTGGAAACTGCTACCTTGTATAGGAAGTTGGCTCTTGGACACAGCCCTGATTTCTGGTTTGCCTCCCTAGAGATTTTGGGAAATTTCCCCTTGGGTAAAACTGGGTCTCTCTCCTGGTTGAGCCGAGATTTCATCTCACTACTATTTAAAGAGTTCATTCGCACTGGGTATTTTCTGGTATATTCTAATCGATATGACTTTTCTAATTTGTTAATTGCTTGGTTAAGTGGATTTACTTTTTATAACCTGTACAAAAGAACCAAACATGCAACAGCAAGTATAATTTTGGGGCAATTTTGTGTTCATCCTTTAAGGGACAGCTGTTTATTTTGAACCTGCTGCACCCCCAGACTAGCAGGTGACACATAGATATAATTCTAGTCCAGCACCTCTCTTAGGGATGGGGACAAAAAGAGCACCCAGCCTCATAGTATTCTGGAGGTCTGTCATCCCTTCCTGCCTCTCTTGTGCTGGGTCTTATCTCGACATCTGGAGTTGGCCCCCAAAAGAACCTGAGATCATTCAAATCTTATCTTAGGGAAGTTGCCTTTCCCAAAGCTCTTGTGTCAGCTCCATCCTTCAGGAAGGCAATGTGAAGTTAGAATTCTCTCTACCAGTTAGCAAAGTTTTATGTCTAAGGTCCCAGGCTTGGCTAGCAACCAGGGCTACGCTGAATTGAGCATATAAAGAGCCAGAGAATCATCTAAAATATTATAGCTATGACAATGGACCTGGGAACAGAGAACATATTTTCAGACCCCAGTCTATCCTAGAAGCAAATTGAATCAAGGCTTCACTTCATCAGGAATAGGGAATGTCAGTTACACATCTTCAGCCATTCGATTAAAGGCCTCTTATCGGACCTGCTTACCTTGCATCAGAATGACAGTATAAATAATTCAAGCCAGAGTAAAAGTAATACTGATACCATAAACATAACCAAGATTTAAAGGAATCTGCTTTCTGGAAACCACAGTAGGTCATCTCTCTCTAAACATTCTTAGATGTCAGGGTGATCTGGGGGGCAGCTAGGTGCCACAATGGATAGAATACTGGGCCTGGAGTCAGGAAGACTCATCTTCTTGAGTTAAAATTCAGCCTTGGATATTTACTAGCTATGTGACCCTGGGCAAGTCACTTTATCCTGTTTGCCTCAGTTTCCTCATCTATAAAATGAGCTGGAGAAGGAAATGGCAAAACACTCCAGTATCTCTGCCAAGAAAACCCCAAATGGAGTCAGAGTCAGATATGACTGAACAACAACCTGGCTGTTCTATGGCCACCATGGCAAGGCTTTTGGCTCAGCTTCTCTGTCTTACCCATTGAATACAATCTGACAATGATTTATTAAATGCTTACTGTGTGCCTTCCCTCTGAGGTTCACCTTCCATTTATGCTATATAAATCCTGTATGTATGTAACTTTGCATATTGTCTCCTCCATTTGAATGTGAGCTCCTTGAGACCATGGGCCATGACTTTGCTTTTGTTTGCCCAAAGTAAGTGCTCAATAAATAAATAAATACTTGTTGACAGACTTCCAGGGACTATATGGGATGCTGGAGATGTAAAGACAAAAATAAAAATAATCCTGCCCTCCAGGAGTGGAGAGTTGGGCAGAGAAAACAGATATGCAGATAAATACATATAAAACAATGTGGGGACTGAGAAATGCTTAACAAATGGGGAGGATCCAGAAAAAATTCTTGGAGGAGCTGGGATCTGAGCTAAGCCTTGAAAGAAGTCCCTCTCTTACTCTTGTGACAGGTGCTCAGAAACACACAAAATATTTTCAGTCAATTTCAACATAGGACCAGTGATGGCAATTCCCCAAACTCTAGGCTTCAAAGGCAACACTTTCCAAGAGGTCATGAGATCTGTCACAAGAAAACAAAGGAGTGGAACAAGAACCAGTGAGGTACTCTGGCCATTTCACAAAGAAATAGAGGAGCCTGGGATAAAATGGAACAGAGCTGAGATGGAGCTGGGAGAAAGAGGAAGCCTCCAGTTCTGAGGAGAGTCACATCTTTCCTAGTGGTTTCAGAAAAACAGAAGGTCAGCAGGGTTTATAGGCAAAATAAACATGCACAAGTATTTTAGAAGGAAAAAAAAAGTATCTCTCTCTTGAACAAAGTTTCACAACATATCTGAGCTGTTGGTTTAATTCATAGCCTTCTATTTCATCTCCCTAAGTCATGATGAATAGAGCTTTTAAAAACGTTATAGCGATTCATCACATCTGATTTATGACTGAATGAGGTGGATTCTCTGGAAAGCAGTTCTCATACCCTAACTCTTCATCTTCTGGGATGAAGTAAAGAGCAAAAACAGACATTTCAGCAGCTCAAAGTATAGGTAACATGCTGAGACTGTCCTTGAGGAGTGTATACTCTAGGACAGGGGTTATACCCATAGCAAAGATACACAACACAGACCAATGAGGCAGTATCACATCCTAAATGTCTCAGAGACACAAAGCAAAGTACTGTGTGAGGAGTGAGGTCACCACAAATCAATGGGATCTAGTAAGGCTTCCTGGATGGTGAATTTGGGACAGACTTTTAAAAACAGGTGAGAATTTAACAAGCCAAGAAATGGAAGGGAAGATAATAGAGACAGAGGAAAAGAATTTGCTCAATCCCTGGGAAGGTGAACTAAAGAATTTCAGGGCAAAGGAGGAGCTTGGAGGCCATCTCATCCAACCCGGAGCTGAATAAGAAGTCTTAGTGTTAATGTTACCTATAGGGTACCTTTCCTTGAAGACCTCTGTTGAGGAGAAAGACATCACACCTCCCAATGTATGTAGCTCATTCCATTTCTGTACATCTCTAAGTATTCATTAGGAAATTCTTCCTTAGGTCATGCTGAAGTTGACTTCTTTGCAAATTCCACTTGATGTCCCTAACTATGCTTTTTTGGGGGCCAATCAGGATAATGCCAGGTATTCAGATACATGGAAGCAGCCCAATACCCTCTTCTCATTTCCTTAAATCTTATGTCCAGGTTAATCAAGTCCTTGTCCCTTCAATGGGTCAGCCTGAACTTGTCCATTGCTGCTCACCCTCCCCTCGATGATCTCTCAAGATCCTGCCCAAAATAGGCCACCCAGAACTGAACATGATAGATAGTAGGTAGGCTCTAAGCAGGGAAAAATATATCAATAGGATGATTCCCCTCTCTAGTCCTGAACCCTATTGAAAGCTACATGAGGTTTTTTTTTGACGTCATACTGTTGGATTATTGACTCACTTCGAACCTACAATCAATCAAAACACGTTGATGGATTTGATGGCTGCAGAGCTCTGTCCCTCCCTTCCAACTCTTACATTCTGTGATTGTGTGAAAGCCGGATCCCCTCTGGAGAAGCTCCTGTCTAGCCACCCCTCCTGCACCATCTTGTACTCGGAAGGTGGATTTTAAGATTTTTCATTATCCCTTTGTAAATTTCACCTGATCAGCTTTGGCCTCAATTTCTAGCAGCCAAGATTTGGGGCGGCGGGGGTGGGGGGTCTTGTCTATTTCCCAACTTAACTATATCTCCTAATTTTCTGTAATTGGCAAACTTGAGAAGCATGACTGCTTCGGCCTTTACCAATCAACCAAGAAGCATTTAAATGCTTATTTGTGCTGGGTTTAAGTACTGGGGATATATAAATATAAATAAACTTTGCCTGCCCCCAAGTAACTAAAACTCTATGGATTGGGGGGTGGGAGATGCTACATATATAAGTTTATACAAAATTGATATGTGACAAATTTTTAGGACACATGCATCTGGGGCTGGGGGGAGGTGAGGAAACGCTTCATTACATTGTCACTAGAGAGAGTTTTGTAGAAAAGAAGGGATTCTGGAAGGTGGTGGTTAGTAAACCAACAACCATTTCTGCCTGCCTCATGTTGACTCCCATCCATCCTTCTTTCAGCTGACACTGCAATTTCCTAAAACACATGCCTGTGTCACCGTCCACCCCCTAACCCCTCCAAATCAATAAACTCCAGTAACTCCCTATCACTTTTAGGATCAAATACCAAATCCTTTACAACCTCCCTCTCCATTTCTTTCTAGCCATCTAACACTTTTCACCCCACACCCCTATGCACTCTTCAATTCAGTGACAATGGCCTCCTGGCTGTTCGCCAAACACCACCACCTCTCAGCTCCTGGCATTCTCTCTGGCTGTCTGCCCTGTCTGCAATGCCCTTTTCTCATCTCTGCCATCTTCTCTGGCTGCCTTCAAGTCCCAACTAAAATCCCACCTTCTACAGGATGCCTTTCCTTCTTAATTCTACTGTATCCTCTTTTAATCATTTCCTATTAATCCTGTCTACAGCTTGTTTGTACATATTTGTTTGCTTATCGTCTTCCCTGTTAGATTGTGAGTTCCTTGAGGGCAAGGATTGTCTTCTGTCTCCTTTTGAATTTCTAACACTTAGCACGGTCCTTGGCACATAGAAGGCATTTAATATCTACTGACTAAGCATTTATTACGTTTGGCACTGTGCTAAAGCCCTGCAGATACAAAGAAAAGCCGAGACAGTCCCTGCCCTCAAGAAGCCCCTGTTCTAATGGATAAGACAACATGCTAACAAGTAGGTGCAAACAAACTGGATATGTACGATAAATTGGAGGTCATCTCAGAGGGAAGGCAATGTATTGGGGGGGGGGAGCAGGAAAGGCTTCTTGTAGAAAGTGGGGTTTTAGGGAGTGTCTTGTACAGGGAGCAGCCAACGTCACTACAATGTAGTGTATGTGGAGGGGAGGAAAGTGTGAGAAGACTAGGAAGATAGGGATAAGTGGAGGTGATGAGAGAATCCAATCCAGACATGGGAGACAGCCAGTGCAATGGTGTAGAGACAAAACATTGAGTGCTGTGTCGGAAGAAAGGAGACAAAATCAGTTTGGCTGGACCACAGTGTGGAGCTTAGTGTGTAAACTGGCTAGAGAATTAGGGGAAGGCTTTAAAAGCAAAGCAGAAGTTTTTCTGGTTGATCCTAGAGGTCGAAGGGAGCTCCTGGAGTTTACTGAGTGTGTGTGTGTGGGGGGGGTGACATGGGCAGACCTACACTTTAGGAAAATCACTTTAGCAGCTTTGTAGAAGATGGATGGTAGTGGGGGGAAAGGAGACCAGCTACAAGACTGTTCCAATAGCCCAGGCAAAAGGTTATTGGGTCCTGAACTAGGGTGATACCTGTAGCAATAGAGAGACTGTGGAGGGAGAAACAAGATTTGGCAACTGATTGGCTATGTGGGGTGAGGGAAAGTGAGGAGCAGAGGATGATGCCAAGGTTGCAAGCCTGGGTACTTGAAAGGCTGCTGGTGCCCTTGAGACTGAAGGCAGATAGAGATTTGAATCATCTGCAGAGATGGTAATTAAACCCATGGGGGTAGATGAGGTCACCAAGTAAAACACACACAGCACACACATGTGCACACGTGCCCAGGTCCTCCACTTTCTTAAATAGCTGATGTTTATAAAATGCTTTTCAAACCTATAAAAATGTGATTATTATTATTATTATTAATTATTTTCTCCAAAGAGTAAAAAAATATACACTGGTACTCATGTGCTGGCTCTCCCCCAATTCTTTGTCCATCCTGCTCCTCCTGAATAAGACAGTGGTGTCTTTGAGTCTACTTTGCACCCATGGGTTAGGATCTCCAGTTCATCTCACTGATATGTGATGCATTTATATATAGACAAGCCGAGGTGTCCGTGAGCATTCATGCTGGCTCTGTTCTTGGATATGGTCTCCTGTGCATTTCAAGCCCTGTATAATGTTAGTCTTTACTCTCTCTCGTAGTTCCTCGCCTTACTGTAGCCAACTTGGGGCATATACGTAAGGAATTTTCACCATTCCTGTTTCTTTTTCCGATTAAAGTCCTTTGGATTTTATTTGCAAGTCTCTGAGCAAATGTATTCCTATCAGCCATCCTTTGGTGTGCTTCTGCCTAGATTTTAAATCATGTTCCAGATACCCAAATTCCATTCTCAGGCATCTTCCTCTTAACCAATTGTTCACTCCTCAAATTTCTCTCTTTTACAAAGCCCTTGTGTTCCGTGGGCAGCAGAGATGAAAATACCACCTGTACTCCTAAGGTTTTCTATTTCTTGACCAAGTTGTAATCTTTAAGCAATGTTTTCTGGGTTTCTTCAGGGGGCATCATTTGTGACCACATGGATCACCAGAATGAATGAATGAATGAAAAATGTATTTATTAAACATTTACTACACGTCAGGCACTATGCAATCTGAAAATAATACAGTGCCTGCCCTCAAGAATCTTACATTCTAAAAGGGAGAGACGACACATGTATCTGGAAAGGAAGGAACACATGAGAGTGTTGAGTGTGTCAGCAGTCCAGAGATGGCTGGGAAGTAAGGTGGAAGGCCAAGGTCTGGGCAAGATAAAAGAGCCCAGGGTTCGGGACCAGGAGTCTTGAGTTTTCATGGGAATGATGTGGAGAGCTGGCAGAATATCCTGGCGATGTCTGGGGAATGACATGGTGGGCCTGAGTCTCAGCAAAAGAAGATGAAAGTTCACTAATCAGAGTCCAGGGTGCTGAGGGCAAGAGTTCTAGTGGGAGGAGGAAGCCAGTGTGTAGGCAGCATGGCTTGGAGATTGATGGAAAACGGATGGCAATTATTCAGGAAGTTCTCTGCCACTAGATGTGTGCTCCAGGAAGAGAGCAGACCCTTCTGTCATAGGGGGAATGGAAAAAAAGTGATTTCAGAGAAACAGCAAGTTGTACATAGCAGATTTGCAGTTTTGTGTGTGATCATCTTTTTTTTTTATTATACTGTGTTATAGAAATATTTTATTCCATAAGCTTAAATGAAATACATTTTTTAAAAAGTTGTCCTGGTACTTCACCAACCATCACTCTTCATTTCTCTTTCCTCTGACCCTGGTGGGAAGACTTCTCCCTTGATAGCAGCAGCTGTGGAACTGCATCATAGAACCCTGTGGGAAAGCAGCTGCTTTCACTTTAGAGATGGCTCTTCTTTAGGAAAAGTCTCATCACTTTTAAAAAAATGCAACTATCCAACTTTGTACATAAATGAATATACCTGGTGATGCTTAGCTGGCGGGGGTGGGGGTGGCTATACAATACACGATTCCAGTTTACCTTTGGGTCCTCACAGAACACTGCAATAAATGAGAAATAACTACTGCATTTCTGATTGACCAAGATCTCATTAGATCTAATCTCTTAAATGACAGTCCCACACCACCAGATGTTTAATGGACATCACTACCTGAAAATCCCATGGCACCTGCAAGTCAACATGTCGAAAATGAAAATCATCTTTCCTCCTTGATGTGCTCCTCTTCCAATCTTCCCCAGTCACCAATGTATCTTTCACTCATCACACATCACCCTATACCATTATCCAATTGGTTACCAAACCTCGTAGATTTTACCAATGCAACTTTAGAAAGCATTCCATTCTCCCCATTCCCACAGGCACCACCACAGCTCAAGCCTTTATAACCTCTTGCCTGGAATTAGGAAACAATCTTCCACATGGGAAATAAAAGAACCTTTCTAAAGCATAGGTATGACCAGTTAATTCCCTAAAAACAAACAAAACCCCTTCAGCATTTCCCTATGGACTCTAAGACAAAACACAAATTCAGCCTGGCACTTAAGACCTGCACAATCTGTCCCAAATGACCTTTGTACTCTTGCTTCACAATACTCCTCCCTATCCTTCAGGTACTACATGTTCTACACAAATTGAAAGATATGTCCCCGAAAGTCAATGTCCCATCCTTACTCCCTCTGTGCACTGCACTAGACCATCCCCATACCTGGAATACACTCATTCCTCACTTCCGCCTCTCAGAATCTTTATATTCCTTCAAATCTCAATTCTGGTGGATGTCCTCTGAGAAGCCTACCCTGACATTAACCATCAGCTCCCTCCTGAAATGATTCTGTATTTCCTTTTTAGTATGGATGTCATATTCCCACCTTCTACCCCAAAAGAGAATGTAGGTTCCCTGAGGTTGGGGACTACTTTTGTTTTTGTAGCCTCAGGCACCAGAGCCTGGTGCATAAAAATACTTAATAAAAAAAGATTGAGTTGAATTTAAAGCTTCCGGATCTCACACCGTATATCACTGGCTGGAAATTAGTTTGATGAGAAGTTTCAACTGACAAGTAAAGGATGGTTCTTTTCATTGCAATTCTGGCACTTAGACATTAAACTTCTTGGTTCTCACACAAATGGTGAAGTTTACATATATTTTATCAGTTAATAAAGTCATTTTAGTTTGGCCAGCATGTGTGCCAGAGCTAACGGGATAATAATGTCAATGGCAGATTATTGTGAATATGAATATGAGGTCTTATCTTTCCAAATTCAATGAGGCAAGTCTATGTCACCAAACACCTCAATAATGACACAGAAGCATGCTATCTTATGCTTCAAATCCGAAAGTAATACATTTTGAAATAAAAGACAAAGAGTTAAGCAGTGTTTCCAATAGAGATTTTTAAATCAAGACAAAGTTTAAGTCAAGACAAACAAGATGCTTGGTCTGATGTCTCCTACATCTGGAAAGAGTCATCTCTAAGCTGTGGATCTCTACAGTACACTTCCAATCTCCTTCTAAGATGTTCTTGTTCATTTAATCAACGAACCTCCTTTTGGACAGTCTACCCTTAAAATTTTTTAAAATATAGTAATGACTCTGCTCAAAAGATTAAAAAAATAACCAGCAGATTCAATAAAACAGCAGCAATGTACCTCAAAAATTTTTTTCTATCTAACAATTTTATGTTCAGTTCTGAATTCTTTTGCTGAGCCCTCCCTCTCTCCTGTCCATTGAGAAGGCAAGAAAAACAACACTCCTTACAAATATGTATAGTCATGCAAAACATTCTTGCATTAGCTATGTCCCAAAAATAGAAAAAAAGAGAAGAAAATATACTTTAATCTGCACTCTGAGTCCATCAGTTCTCCTTTTGGAGGTGGTTAGCATGTTTCGTAGTAAGTCCTTTGGAATTGTGGTTGGTCAGTGTATTGGTCAGAGTTCCTAAGTCTTTCAAAGTTGTTTACCTTTACGACATTGCTGTTACTGGATAAATTGTTCTTCTGGTTCTGCTCCTTTCACTTTGCATCAGTTCTTACTCACATATCAGTTCATATCAAAAGTTTTCCCAGGTTTCCCTGAAACCATCTCATTAATCATTTCTTACAGCACAATAGTATTCCATCACACTTACATATCACAACTTGTTCAGTCAACCCCCAACTGATGGGCATCCCCTCAATTTCCAATTCTTTGCCACCACAAAAGGACTGTTATAAAGATTTTTATATTTATGGGTCCCCCCCCCTTCACTGATCTCTTTGGGTTTTAGACCTGGTATCAGTATGCACTATTCTAACAGCTTTTTGAGCATCATTCCAAAGTCTTCTCCAGAATGGCGGAACTGTTTCACAGCACTAATAGTGCATTAGAGTTCTTGTTTTCCCACCATCCCTCCTGCATCTATCATTTTCCTTTTTTTGGTCATCTTACCCAATCTGATAAGTATAAAATAGCAATCTCAGAATTTTTTATTTGTATTTCTCTAATTATTTGTGATTTAGAGAATTGTCATATGGTTACATACCTCTAAAATTAAAAGCAAAAATGCATTAACCCTAGAGGCAGTGTAAGTAGGAATTCAACTCTGTGTGCAGTTCAATCTATCATTTATGTGGCCTCTACAATGTATAAGGCATTAGAGGAATGTAGACAATGGCAAGATAACTCTTGCCCTAAGATTACATCTTTTTGTGAGGGACACACCAAAGACACAGATTTAATATAAGACAATATAAAGATTGATAAAGGACCAAGGACTGAGGTGGTAGTGACCTGACTTAGGATCCAAAAAGATTTTGACAAGATTAGAATGATGGGAATAAATGTCATGTCCTGGAAGTTAGATTTTTTTTTTTAATCAACAATAGAAGTAAATTGTGGAGTTTAAAACATGGGAAAACAATTCGTGTGAAAGAGATGTGAAAGCTTTAGTGGACTATAAAGTCAAAATGAATCCAAGAATGTGATATGGCAATGAAAAAACCCAAGATGGTTTTAAGTCACAGTAATGTTTTTAAAGAGGGAAGTGCTATGGTCTGCTATATTTTGCCTTGGTTAGATGTCAGCAGGGAGCTGATGATATCCCAGGTAACAACTGTAAAGGGAGAAAAAAAGACCTCAAGCACACCTATGCACAGAAGGCAGGACAAGGGTAACGATCAACTAAGAGAGAGAGGAATGGTTGGCTAAGGAGGAGGAGAACACCAGGCCGAAGCAGGGTCACAAAAACCCAGGGAAGAGAATGTCTTGAATTGGGCAATAAATAGCTTGGTAGAGCTTAAAACCCTCTAAAAATGTGAGTTTTTATTCTAGATTGGGGAAGCAGGGGGAAGAAGCAGCCTAAAGGTTCAGAAATGAGCTTGACAGAAAGCCAAGCTTCCCCTCATTGTTTTAAGTGGAACTATACTTCAAGGCATCTGAGATCTCCGATGTGGCTATAATGTCCACCACAATACAGATGACAACCTCTCCATACCTTCACATCCTGTGTGTATAGTCCATGCTCTCCTCTAAGTGCTCAAGGGGGACTTGGTTTAACAGGATGTAGGCCCTCTAGGTATCTTCACATGGTGTGCGTACCCATTCAGCACTCAGGCTTGAGTGTGACTGCTCGCTCCCATTACGTGATTAGGCCACATTCTTTTCACACAGCTCCTGGATGATATCCTCTATGCCGTTTTTGGCTATACAGTGGCCCCTATTTACATCTACCATACATCTCTCCATTTCCCTTTGGGGTATCCACCATTTTGATACCTGAAAGGTTAAGGGTGTTCCATGAACCAGAGAGCATCAGCCAGAAAAGACTGGTATTTTCAAAGATAGGTTTGTTTCAGGAAACAGCTTGGGATTGTTGAAAGGACTGTGCCAAATCTCAAATGCAATACAGCCCACTCTCTCAACCCAGCTCACTGTTCATCTGCAGTCTCAATCCAGAGTAACTGTACATGAGTTCAAAGGATTGTCCATCTGGATGCTTAACAGTCTGGACAACAGGCATTCTTCATCCCCTTGGTTTTTCCTGTCTGGACTGTTAGACTAAACTCTTTTGAGTGGTGGTATATCTTATTAGGAAGGCTCTGTAGTATTTCAGGACTTGATGCAGTCAGTATAATACCAGCTGAAAAAAAGAAGAAAATCTGGAAGACTTCATCTACAGAGAATCCCTCTTCCAACTGAACTCTGGGTAGGAAATCCTTCATGATGGTGGCAAATAACTTTGATGAACACATCTCCCCTGCTTTGTGACTTGTCAGATAGAAATAATCAGAGGACTGCTGAGGAAAACTCTTTCTACTGATGAATCTACTAGGGAATATGCAGAATTTTAACATGTACAACACCTTGGTGAGTCTTAAAGCCAAATTTTGCTCTACTGAATCAAAAACACCAAACAGAACAAAACACAGTGGGATCTTGCATTTTCTTCCCCTTTCAGTCCGTTGTGTGACCGAGGCGGTAATGAGAACCAAATGTCAAAGGATAACACACAACAATGGAAGCGTACTAAATTCAGAAGCTCTCAACTGCACCAACAAAAGATAATTCACCACAGTCAAACGGACACGGCCCTCCTTCAGCTTCTTCACCCGCCCCTTTATCCCCTCTGAAAGAAAAGAGGAGACTCTAGGAAGGTTCCTTGTGAATGTAGATCACCATTTATTGTAGTTCAAGAGTCAGGAATTGAACAGAGGACACTGTCAGTGGAGAAAAAAAAGAAATAGGAAAAGAAAAACAAAATTTTTTAAACAGGCTTAATTTCTTTAAAACACTTCGTGGTTTCAAAATCCTTTTTTCCCCCCAAAGGAAATTCAAGAATTCAAGTATCGTATGCAGGGGCAGTAATACAAAATCTTCTTGCATGTGTTGCTGTTTAGAAAAACACGCTTTTAACATTTCCCACACTCTTTCTGCTTTGGTAAGGCCAAGCCATGGACAGAAACTAGTTTTCAACATAAAAATGACCCCTGCTCCCAAACTTGCAAATTCAAGAGTTGAGGAATTTATTTACCCTCCTGGAGGTAAACAGGAAAGATTTAGAACTGTCCCTTAGCATAGTACATCACCAGTTTTGAAATAAAAAAAAAACCCAAAAAAACCCAAACCCCAACAACATGTCACTTAAGTCCTGATACACTCAAACACCTCCTTTTCTGCAGCTGTTTTCTTAGATTCCTAGTTCAGGGCTTGTTAAAAAGGACCAGAGCAACAAGATTCTCTTCATTTAGTTCACGATAAAAAAAAAATTTTTTTAAAGGGACATTTCAAAAGAAAAAAAAAATCCAAATCCTGAAAATATCTTGCCCTTTTTTAAAAAATCACATGTCACCTAACACCAATTAAAAAAGAACAAAACAAACCCAAATATGTGACTATGATATAAAAATACGATCCCAGGATTAACACTTTGTTGCAGGCACAGTTATTTCATAGAATATATGTGTTTAGAGGGCCAGGGGAAAAAGGAGTTTATTTTCTCATTTTTTTTTTTTTGCATCACTTTAAAAAAAAAAAGGAAAAGAACCTAACAGCAGTGCAAGTGGGGGCAGGGAGGAGAAAATAAGATTCTTTAGCAGCAAAATGTCCAAAGTTCTAATCACAATCAAATCAACGGATATCTGTTCATAAAAAATAAAGTTGAAGGGATGCTGCCCAGATCCATTTGTCATTGCTAAGATGTTACAGCTGCAAAAACCCCAATTGTGACACTGAAGGACATGTTCTGCAACATGAGCAACCTTTTAATATGTCCCCCAAGCTACTGACCATCTTTTATCACTTAAATATATGTACAAGAATTAGGCGTTTCCTCTCACTGATGTCCTTCCAGCTCTCTGCTTCCAGTCACTGCTGGTGGGTCCTCTGCATCCTCTGCCGCTTCCATCCTTCAATGATTAACCAGCGTCACTGCTGCCAAGGTTGCTCCTGCTTGCCTCAAGAGGCCTGGCTATTTCAAGCTGGGGGAAGCAGGGCAGCCTAATGATCAGTGTTCTGTTTCTCTCTCATCCAAGCTTGGATTTGTTCTTTCAATTCTGGCACTGAAGGAGGAAAAGAAAGTAAGTAAGGATTAGTGCTCCAAACAGGAGGATTTTTCCCCCTAAGGAATTATACCTATAGGCCTCCAAAATTGAGAAGAAAAAGCCATTCTTTTGATAAGACTGTTTGGTGAAAGTACTAGGGAGGAAAAAACAGGGCTAAGAAGGGAAGAATAAAGAAAGCATTATGTGGTAGAGAAGAACAAGGGGCATGTTCATGTTCCTTGCATGGTTTAATAAGACCAGACACTACAGTTTGTGGAGTTGGCAGATTTTAATTACTCTATATTTCAGATGGGAATTTTATCATGACCTTCTGTAAGCCAACAGGCAGAAAGGGCTCACCATGTTCTGCCCCTGTATTGACCCTAAACTGCTCAGTGAAGTACCTGGCTCCAGCATGCTCTCTGTCAGCATCTGTCGATTGAAGGGGTCGGTGGGTGAATTCAGCAGGTGCCGAAGAATGATTGAGCGGTCCATGATGGTGCCAGAGGGCAACCTCACGGGATCAGTCATTAGGGTGTCCATTAATGGGTCTGAGAAGATAATGATATTGCCATTAAAAACCCATCCCTAGAAGTACAGGGCAAACACAAGGCAAGAATTCTCTCTCAGACACTAGAAAAACAAACTTCTGAAGGAAACCAATTTAAATCTAAGTCTCTGCTAATTCATCCAGTTTTGCATGAAGAGAAGAACTGGATTAGGTGAAGCGCTTTACTCTTTAGAGAAGAAAACCAATCTTTTGAGAGCTACTGCTGGGAAGAAGGGAACAGAGACATAAGGTCAGACTCTCAAAGGTTTTGCAATAAAGACAGGAAAGGATCTTCACCATCTTAGGAATCCTCAGAAATTTTCTTTTTTAAAACTGGAATTCTAATTTGTAAAAGGGCTATTTGGTTAGTCTTAAAGAGAACAGATTAAACAAGTCTCTGGATCCAAAGGTAAAAAACTAGGGAGACTAGTTGGATATTGCCAGAGATCACTTTAGAGTTGATGGAATGAAAAACTCCCTAACAATTCGGGCTATCCCCAAATGGAAAAGCCTGATTCAGGATGGAGTGGGGTTCCCCTCTCCCTGAACGTCTCCAAGCAAATGCTGAATGCTCATTTGTCAATAGATCATAGAAGGGTTTTGTTTCTGATATAAGCAGGATTAAAGGGCCACTGAGATCCCGTTCAACTGTGAATCTGTGAAATAAGACTAAGGATAGAAGCAGGGGGAAAACACATTCAATGCTAAAGAGGCATTGCTTCAAAAAGAAATTGCTGAAATTAAAAACAATCATAAAATATCTTTAAAAGTTATACAACTCTACAACAAATAATTTTCCTTTCAAAAGAAATGTAATCAACTTGCCTCTGAATTCGTCTGGAGCATCACTGTAATCAATTTCGGCCCGGGCATTCTTGGCTACTATTTCCTCCACCTTCTCTGCCAGCAGCTTAAATTTCTCTATTGCTATTGTGGACTTTATTCCTGCTTTGCGCATCTTCAAAATCACCTCTTCAAATAGTTCCTTGCTATATGATCTCTGAAAAAGAGACGTTTCCAAGTGAGAGATAAAGCAGATTTAATCCAATGTAGAGTACTAGATTCAAGAAGTGTTTATTCATAGAAAGAAATGCTCAGATACTGGAAGGAGTCATTCTCTCCCATTCACAATCAATTCCTATTTAAGGTGTTTTAGCTTATGTAGCTTCCCTTGATTTGGAAGCCTCAGATCAGGTAGATGGACTGTTTGGGGGAAATAATTACAAACAGTAAACCAAAAGAAATTTGCACATCAAAACCCATTAACTGCTTCTTTGATTTTGTTAACTGCTTTAATTTAATCACATAAAACTCAGGCCATAATTTAGTGACATAGGTGCAAACTACACAAGCAAAAGTTCTAAATCTAGAAATCTCAAAGGCCAGGGCAATGCTACCCTATAAGTACTTCAGTGGACATCTAACCAGGCAACGTCATGGAGATATTCAGAATGGCTTTAGACCAAAGGCTGTGCTCAACGGCTACCGGGCAAGAGTGGCCGCACCAGGCAGAGATGAACTAATCTCTGTGACAGCTAACTTGTTTATTCCTATGACACCACCCTTATTGTGGAAAGGAGGAGGCATACATCTGTTTCTCCCCCTGGGAGCTGAACATCTTGCTGCAAAAATTAGCAAGCATGCAGTAGGAAGAATGTTGGGAAGCAGCCAGTTTGCTGCAGCAAACTTCAGGAAGCCAGATCCACTCAGAAAATTCTGCAGTCCCCATAGGCAGCATAAATCAATATTTAAAAAGCAGTTTCCCTTTTATTTCCTGACCCCCAAAATAAATAAATAAAAAGGGAACAAGTTTAGCTTGGCGGGGGACTGGGCACTAAACTTGGCAGTGTGGATTAAAAGGCTTTCTGAATCTCTTTTCTCAGGGCCCTTGGGTGTTCTGTCGTTAAGAAGTTTTCTTTTGAAAAACCTAATACTCCACACTTCCTCATTATGCCACCTGATAAAAATGTAACCAAAATCCTTCCACAGGTTTAAACTGAAAAAGGCTCAGGAGTAAAATTCTTACTGTGCACTTTTGGGAAAAACAATCCAAGTCCAGAAGCTCAAGAAATCATTGGTTTCTTGAACCATGAGCTCCGTTATTTCTGATTCTCCTCTGTCTAGTCACTCACTGATCTAGTTCTCTGTTTTTAAAATCAGCATCAAATGTTTTTGAGGACCACTTCTTTATGAGACATTTGGAGGCCCCAAAATGCCATTTCCTGTTCGTTCTGACCGTTTCCATCATTTCCTGTGATATTCTAGAGAATTAGTTTCTTCAAAAGTCAATCAGTTTCTTTAAAATTTGATTGAGTACTGTAAAGTATTCTATCAATAGTTTGACTGGTACAGTCATTAAAGTTATAAATTAATTATAAGGGGACTGTAGAGAGCCTTGCTTCTGGGGTCAGAAATTCTGCAAGGGAATCCTGGTCCTGCAATTTAAAAGTTGTGTGACCCTGGTCATTTCCTTCCCACTCCTGAGGTCTCATTTTCTCTATTTGTATGGTTTATATGCTGAATGGAAACATATGAACTGATACAAAGGTAAACTAAGTGAAGCCAAGAAACAATATAAACAAAGACTACAGTGGTGTAAAAGGAAAGAAACATAAAACATAAAATGTTGCAAAGCTACAGAGAACCGGCATCCCTTCCTACTCAAAGAGATGAGAAGATAACTCCTTACATTTCCACTGGTGGATAGAGGCTACAACCCAACAACAAGCTTTATGGACAAGAAATAACACAAAAGCATCCTACAAGAAACAGGACTTCTACTCTTACCCGTTAATTCATCCCCCTCCCCAAAAAGAAGCTCTTCCTTACAACAAGAAGCGGAGTCAAAACAAAGCAGCACACCAGTCATGCTTGGAAGCCCATGTCTCATCTGCATCTTTGCCACTGATTTTTGAGAAGTCACAACTGATCACTGCTTTGACTCAAGTTCTGAAGTCTTTCAAAGTTGTTCTTCTTTACAGTTACTGTGCAAATTGTTCTTGCATTTCTGTTCATACCATTCTGCATTAGTTCAGATAAATCTTCTCAAGTTTCTTTCAATCTGTTAAATTTGTTCTATATTTTCAGTCTGCTATTTCTTATAGCACAACATTTGATTACATTTATTGCAATTTTGTCAGTTATTCCCGATATGACCGACAATTTCCTTGTTTCTAAGTTCTTTGCCACAATGAAAAGTGCTGTTCTAGTGAATAATAATAGTAAACAAACATTAAAGGCCTACTATGTGCCGTGTACTGTGCTAAGCCCTACAAATAAAGGCAGAAGACAGTCTAGAGACAACATGAACTGAACAGAGGCGAGGGAAGGCTACGAGGGCCTGCAGAAGCCCTGGTTTTTCTATATGAATTTGCCGGGATTTTAATGATCTTTTCATTTACATTTTAGTCATTGTATATATCGTTCCCTTGATCCATCTTCCCCCCTCTGCTTGAGTTCACACAAATCTTCCTAAATTTCTCTGAATTCCTCCCATCTATCATACCTGACTGCACAATAATACTCAAATACATTCATGCGCCCTACGTTTGCATTCTTTGATGGGATTACACTTCATTTACAATTCTTTACTAACACAAAAGTACTGCTTTGAATATTTTGGTATACATTGGACATCTGATTCTATCTGACTTCCTCACAGTATGCAAGCCCAGGGGTGGAAATCTGGGTCAAAAGGTACAGACAGTTCCTGGGGTCTGTGAACTTGTTTTTAAAAAGTATTTTTGTAACTGTAATTAGTTTCTTTAGTAATCTTATGCCTTTAAAAACATTATTCTGAGAAGAGGTTCGTTGGCTTCACCGATTTAATACACAAAAAGTTCAGGATTTCTGGGATGTTTGTCACTAGACTGGATGTTCTGTGTAGCTTCTGTGGTCTCCTAACTTGGAGATTGTGTCATTCTGTGAAAAAGTACTACTTAGAAACAGGTAATCTGTTTTCCATTGATGCACATTCAAGAAACAAAAATATGGGGGCTCAAAGACAGGGTAAGGAGATGAAGCCTCTGCTTCAGTTTTTGGTACAGATACTATAAATGAATCCATATTCCACGTCTTTCTTCTATGGGGTCTTTTAGTTTCAACAACACAAAAATCCAATCTCATCTAGCTGATTTTTTTTTTTTGTGAAAAAAGTGGAAACAGTCTAACATATATGTTACAGGGCTTTTCTCTCATTCTTTTACCAAAACAAGCAGTTCTAGGAAGTAGTGAAGAGTTTCTCCATCCCAAAGGCTATAAACAGAAGCTATTTATTATAGAATAGATTCTTTTTAAGGTATAGGTTGGGTTAGATGACCTCTGACGTGTTTTCAGGTTCTAAGATTCTGTGACTCATCCCATAACATTCATGGGAATCAACCTATGAGTATGTGTTGTGACTATATGACTCATCATTATATTTATATGGTATCATTCTGTCAACTGTCATTTTAAAAACCTGCTCTTCTCATTTTTAGGTGGAAAATCATCAGAAAAGAACAAGTGATTTACATACTGTCATCCAAGGAATGAGTAGTAAAGCACATAGGATACTGAACTTCCTAAGCAAAGAGCTGGGCTTCGCCCTCTAGTACTCACCTGGTCATCTGCAATAGCCTTAGCAAAGCGGGCACAGTCTAGCTGCAAGTAAATATCCGTCAATTGGTCCAAGAGCTTCTTTGGTTCAAACCCGTATTTCTCAGGGTTTTCCACTTTCAGGTCACGGCACTTGGGGCCACAGAGTTGCTGAAGATTAAAATTCAGCATAGCAGCCAAGCGTGGTCCAAGTTCCTAGAGAACCAAAGTAACATAGAAACAGATGGTGGCCAAGAGCAGTAAGACCAAAAAAAAAAAGCTCTTCTGCCTTTATGAAGCAGGAATACCATTAATCTTCAACTTTAAGGCAACTGCACTCATTCCCCTCAATCCCTTTACTCTGCCCTCAAGCTGGAAAGAGATAAATCCACTTGTAATCCCCAATGACTGTATGAATGCTAATGTTCAGAGTTGGAAGCTTAAGTTTCTAGGCCTTCCAACCACTAACATTAGATAGTGACTACAGAAAGAGCAGCCTGGGAAGGGAGCACAGCAAACAGAATCTTCACTCACAGGTCTGAGGAAAGGCTTCTGGACTTGCTTGGTGAGAATATGAAACATATCCACTGTTTCTGTTGCTAGTGCAAGATATGAGCGAGACACACGCTCGTCCTGGGCGAGCTGAGACTGACGAGCCTGCTGCTGGTCCTAGGAAAAGGCAACCAATGTCAAATAAGGGTCAGCATCTCCCCTCAGTTACTCACCAAAAGGCCACGGAAATCCCCAAGGCAAATGAGGGGCCATCTCTACTCCAGAGAATTTTATCAGTTAATAAAAATGCCAAAAGTTTACTTTGACCTTTTGGGAAGGAAATGTTGCTAAGATGTTATGATGTAGAATAAAAACAAAATATAACTTTTCATTAATAACTTGGCTATGAACATTTTTAGCTAGCCCCATGAAAACAGAATCCAGGGATGGAGCCCATTTGCTGATACTCTCCATGGGCCTACAATGACTTTTTAATTCTTCTGTTTGCTTTCTATGGCTTTTCTCATCCCTCCCTTCCTCCCCGTCAGGCCGTCACTTTTTCATCTCATCAGCCTGACTCTAGTAGACTTCTTGCATTTTCTAAACTGGCCCTCCCAATCTGCTATGAGTGAAGTAACAGCTTTTTGGAACTGTTCATAAAGAGTAAATGGGCTCTGACTGGGTTCCTAAGGGGCTCTTTCTATAAATAACCCATATGAAATCTGACTGAGCACTCATTGTCGTAAAGCAATCCTCCCAATTCCTCCCTAATGGGTTTCCTATCTAACTCCTCCCCAGAAGTGACTGCAAACCTCTCCTCTCCTCAAGACTTCCATGCTGTCCCCTCCCCTCTCTCTCAGCTGAGGCCTACCTCCTCCTTCATGAGAAAATGGAGGTGTGATGTGATGCAAGCCCCTTAAGCCTTACCCTCCACCACACTCCCTTCCCTTTGGTCTTCGACAACGAGGTGGTCCTTCTCCTTGCCGAGGTCAGCCCCTCTAGAGGTTCACTTGGCCCGTTCTCTCACATCTTCTCCTGGACAATCACCCCCACCATTCCATTCTCCTCCTGGCTCCTAATTCCAAACATGCCCTAGTCTTTCTCGACCCTTCTGACCCCTTCCACTGTTACCCTAGAAAAAGCTGCCTATACTTGGAATGGCTTCAAGCCCTTTCCTCCTGTTCCCTCTTCAGTCTTCTGCAGCCTCGCTTCTCACCTCATCGCTCAGGTAAATTGCCCTCTCCAGGTAATGGAGCTCTCTTAACTGTCCAAGGTGACAGTCATTTTTCAGTCCTCATCCTTCTGGATTTCTCTGCCATGCCTGGAGCTGCTGCTGTCTCTCCTCTCCCTCTACTCTCTGGGTTCTTGTGACACTATTCTCTACTGGCTTTCCTGGCAGGTCCCCTCCTCCTCCGAGTGAACCAAGAGAACCTTCTTTGATGGCTCATTTGTGAGATCACTCCTTTAATGTTGGGTGTTCCCAAGGCTGTGTCCCGAGCCTTCTCTATACTTTGTGTTCTGCTGACCTCATCAGCTCACATGTCTATGAAGGTGACTCTTATATCCATAGAGCCAGCCCTAGTCTCCTTTATAAGCATCAATCCTGCATCACTAACTGCTAATTGGACATTTCAAACCAGATCAACTCTTGCCTGACCCACTGCAATTGTCTCATAGGAGATCTTTCTGCCTCTATGCTCCAGCCCACACCTGCCATCATTTTCCTTAAGCAAAGGTCTGATCTCCAGCAGCTTCTGACCTCAGTGTAGCCTGGGGCTCTAAGAGGTAACGAGGCCAGAATGGGTCAGGGATGGGGCTCACCCCCAGCTCTTCTGCTTCTTGCTGCTGGCCATAATCAAAATAATGAATCACATTTTTATGGGGCTTGAAAAGTTCACAAAGTCCTTCCCTCACAGCCATCAAACCAGGAGTTAGATGATAAAATTACCATCGTTCCCATTTGACTAGAGAAGAAAAGTCTCACTTTGATATCACAGAGGTCTCTCTCCTCCCATCCACTGTTTTAGAACAATAACTGACTGAACTTGGAGAGACACAGAAATGCCAAAGGATGAAGTTTAGACATATCACAGTTGTATCTGACTAAAAGTGACATACAAGTTATTTTTAATAGCCTTAACTTAGCAGAACTATCATTTCTTCATCGGCACAGAGAATGAAATGTTGACTCTATACATTAATTCATTCATTCAACAAGGATTTATTGTGTACCTACTATGTGCAGGATACCATTGTGTTACTACTGAGTGGGACATAAGAAAATGTCCCTGCCCTCAGAGTATATACAATCTAATAGAGACATGTATAAACATCTGCAACGGTAATGTCATGTCTGTGTTAAGTGCCTGCCACAAAGGAAATGCTATAGGAGTATGAAGTGGTTGTGGAGACCCGGCATGGGAGCGAGGACCTGAATGGTGGAGAGACTCTGGATAAGGGGAGGAGTGGGTGAGAGGAGGATTGTTCTGACTCAAAAAAAGGAGGAGAGAAGCTGAATTCTAAGGCAAGGAGGCTACAAGTGTGATGTGTGCCTGCAAGTCGTCCCCATGGGCTAGATTAGAGTATCCTGTAGAAAGCTGGCTGGAAGTTAGGCTCGAGTTACATTGTGAAGGCTCTGGAAAGTCAGACTGATGAATTTATGCCCGGGGGAACCTGCAGCCTTGAGGACTTCCCCACCCCGGTTTATACTATAGTGATCCAGATGAAATGGGGAGCCACTAGACGTTTTAGGTGGGAGAGTGACATGTTCAAAAGAGCATGTGGCACAACCACACAGAACAGTCTGAAGGTAAAGAGATCAGAGGCAGGAGATGGGCCAGAAAGAGTCCAGGCAAGACATAATGGCATGAACCCAGGCGGTGGTCATGCTGAAAAAGGAACACAGAACAAGGTATCAAACGCCAAGCTGCTTCTCATTTCTCATGTTATTAAAAAGGTATCATTAAGTTAAGGGGAAAACATTCAAATTCAATACTCCTGCCAAACTTTTACTGAACAAACCTTTTCTCCATTTGCCATAAACTCTCAGACTTGAGCTATAATGTGGCTTTTGCCACAGTGGAATTCTTTATCTTCATTTGGAAAAATCTTTACAAATGAAGATTTAACAGAAGTCTCCACTTTTGCACCACGAGGGGACTTGATTCCACAGAGAAACCCAATTCCAAATCAGGCTTTGATGTGGAATAATATAACAGCCCCTTGGAAGCGTCTGTTTGGATCATCACATCAGGACAATTCTACTGCCTGGGTGACTTAACCAAATCGAGGTCAAAAAAAAAGTGAAGCCTATGATGCTGGGAAGAGACAGATTCCTCTCATCAACAGAGTTTCTATACGGCACTGGCAAATGGAGCCCTTTTCCACTGTTATCTTCATCTGAAACAAAGATCCGTCCATTTCTGAATGACTACGACAACACTTGGAATATTTTAGACACATCAAGACAAGCCTGAAAAAGCATCAGATTCCTCTCCAGCAAACAGCATCTCAGGTCTGCTCTTTAGTTTCCTTCCCAAATATAAGTCAATATGATCAAACAATAAAGGTTTTTCTCCAGAAAAGCTCTTTAAAAACTAACAAGAGGTAAAGTTGTCAGGATATATTCTGAGATTTCAAAAGCTGAATTGGTCAATGCTCAGCTGTACACCAAATCCAAGATTGACTCAGACCAACAAGTCTGAGTCCCAGGGGATTGGGTGAGGGAAACCAACGTACCACCTACGGGAAAGACCGTCTTTGCCACAGAAAGGCCATGGGGGCCTCTGGGGGTGCATCCTCACCTCCCACTGGATCAAGAGAGGGAAACCAATGCACCACCCATGGGAAAGACTGTCTTTGCCACAGAAAGGCCAAGGGGGGGCTCTGAGGGTGCATCCTCACCTCCCACTGGATCAGGAGAGGGAAACCAATGCACCACCTATGGGAAAGACCGGCCAGGCCACAGAAAGGCCATGGGGGCCTCTGGGGGTGCATCCTCACCTCCCACTAGATCAGGAGAGGGAAACCAATGCACCACCCATGGGAAAGACCGGCCAGGCCACAGAAAGGCCAAGGGGGGCTCTAGGGGTGCATCCTCACCCGGGGCAGCAGGTCCCACTGCTCCTTGTTCCTCATTTCTTCTTGCACTTCATGGATCCGCTTCAAGGACTCCAGACTCTCATCCAATAAAAACGTTGTGTCATTTATCAGCATGTTTATGTACCGAACAAACTGCTTCCCAGAACTGGAAAAGCAAGCAGAATGCACACGTTTATGTATCACCCCTAGGAAGCACGAAAGGCTCTGAGAAGGCAAAATAGATGTCCTCCGGAAGAACAGGAGCTACTACCTGGATGGTCAATAATATTCCCTATGCATTATCATTCTCAGCACAAGCAATCTGAGTTATTCTTCACACACTTCAGACTGATTGCGTCACTGGATCTTTGTTTCTCCTTTTTCAAAATACATATCTAACACGTGACCCAAACTTCTTGTTGTAGAAGACAAGCTCTAAGTTTGGGAAACATGGAAACATGTTAAGACTCAACTGAGGCCCAAAAGGAAAAGCTATATGAGGAAACACTAATCATTACGCAGAGAATAATAGAAACCTTAAATAATCAGCAAAGAAACTAACTAAAGTGATTAGCAGCTTCAATGAAGTAGTAAGGCACAAAATTCACCTGTATCTCTACACAGTGCTGACAAAAACAAAAAGAAATTCCATTTAAATAACTAAAAAATGCATAAAACACCCACCATTAATCTTCCATTCTGAGGTTATATGAGTATGAAATACACTTTACAGAAATAAAAGAAGTCTTAAATAATTGGAAACATTTACTCATGATTTGGCTGGGGCAATACAATGAAAACAATAATTCTGTCTACAGTATTTTTACAGATTTAGTGCTCCGTCAAAGTGCCAGGTACTCTCTATAACTAGATAACACAATTCATTTGGAGGAACAAAAAGTTAAGACTCTAAAAAGTAGATGAGCAGGACCTATTAACAAGTGAGCGCAGCATTAGTATGTTTAATGAACCTCAGTATACTAACTAGATTGAGGACTCCCTATTTGAGATGAATACTGGGAAAAGTACAAAGAAGTTGGGCAGTAACTGTTTGGTCAGGGGTAGGGAACCTGTGGTCTTGAGGTCCCATGTGGCCCATGACCCACTAGGTCCTCAAGTGTGGCCCTTTGACCATCCAATCAAAGGTCAAACCTAGAGCGCCACATGGGGCCTTGAGACTGCAGATTACCCAACTCTGGTTAGATCAATATCTTATATGACAGCCACAACAAACTTCAGGTAAATATAAAAGGTCACAGAAAAAAATTAAGTACCTCACACAGCTATGACTAGTGGAAGAATTATTAAAAAAAAAAAAAGCTTTATTGATGCCTTTTGCTTTTAAATCAACAGACACCAGAAATACTGAACCCTCCTTTTTAACAAAGACAAATGGTTAAGGAAAACCAGCAGAGTGAGACTGTATCTGACACCCTCTACACCATCATGCCCTGAGACCACCGGCCTCTGGGGTTTCATTATCTGTCTTCTAAGACTACAAGAGGCTTTTCTGATCACTTAAAACATGCCTCTGTGTGTTGGTAAGCGAAATGGGCTCCTTAGCACTTAGTGCCCTCGAAGAGTTTGGCTTTTGTTTGCTTTGAGTAATGCTAAGCCCCAGGCCCAAACCCTTATTAGGTGTGGAACCTATGTGGGTGTGGATTGGTGACTGGGGTGGGGCCCAAG
>CM053622.1:807455488-807512982 GCA_028646595.1 Phalanger gymnotis | reverse complement strand
TGGGAAGGGAAGAGGGGAGAGAATTTGGAACTCAAAGTTTTAAAAAAACAGATGTTCAAAAACAAAAACAAAAAAGTTTTTGTATGCAAGTAGAAAATAAGATACACAGGCAATGGGGCATAGAAATTTATCTTGCCCTACAAGAAAGAAAGGGAAAAGGGGATGGGAGGGGAGTGGGGTGACACAAGGGAGGGCTGACTGGGGAACAGGCCAACCAGAATATATGCCACCTTGGAGTGGGGGGGGAGGGTAGAAATGGGGAGAAAATTTGTAATTCAAACTCCTGTGAAAATCAACGCTGAAAACTAAATATATTAAATAATAAAAGAGAGGAAAAAGACATAAAATAGAATGACCTACATCAATAGTTCCTACATGAAGATCTAAAGGTACTTTTATGTTTATAAGAACAACATGCCTACAAGAAGGATATTAGATACAAGTACTTTATCAAGGGATGGGATGGCCTCGGGACTCAAACAGTCTCCATCAGAAAGACTCATGAGAACCAAGATGGCCACTTCTACATTCTTGGCACATCCACAGCACCTGCCCACAGTTAATGTTCAATAAATTTTCTTCTCTCTGCCTTCCTTATTTCACTCCAACACACAACCCCTACTATCAACAATAGCGTACCAGATCCCAAGTCCTATTAGCTACTGTTTCTCAGTATGTTTACTTGGTCTTTGTTTGAGTCTGCATCACAGGGCGTCCTCCTATGTGGACACTGGTGACTCCTGTTTTTCTAAGTTCTCTTTCACGGTGTCAGAAAGCTCAAGAGTTCACAGATTAGTGCATAAAGCAACTGCTTTTTCTTTAAATATATACATACACACATATATATGCATGTATACACTCTCCTCTCCTATATTAGTCATGTTATGCAAGAAGACACAGACCCAAAGAGGGGGAAATACAGAAATTGAAAATTATATGCTTCAATCTGCACTCAGACTCCATCAGTTGTTTCTCTGGAGGTGGGAGCATTTTGCATCACGAGTCCTTTGGGACTGTTACTATAGTGCTGAGAATAGCTAAGTCATTCACAAGTGATCATTGCACAGTATTGCTGTTACTCTGTACAGTGTTGTCCTGGTTCTTCTCATTTCACTTTGCATTAGTTCATGTAAGTCCTGTTTTTTTTTTTTTTGAAATCTGCCTACTCTGTCATTATAGCATAGTAATATTCCATTACAATCACATAGCACAACTTGTTCAGCCATTCCCCAATTGATAGACATTTCTTCAATCTCCAATTCTTTGCCATGACAAATAGGGCTGCTATAAATATTTTTGTACAAATACGTCCTTTCCTCTTTTTGTACATCTCTCAGGGATACGGACCTAGTAATAGTATTGCTGGATCAAAGCGTATACACAGTTTGATTGCCCTTTGGACATAGCTCCAAAATGTACTTCGGAAGGGTTGGATCAGTTCCCAAATTCACCAAGAGTGCATTAGAGTTCCAATTTTCCCACATCTCCTCCAACATTTAAAGTTTTCCTTTTCTGTCATATTAGCTAATGCTAATCTGATAGGTGTGAGAGCTGCCTAAGTGTTATTTTAATTTGCATTTCTCTAATCAGTAGTGATTTAGAGCATTTTTTTTTACCTGACTATAGGTAACTTTGATCTCTTAATCTGAAAACTGCCTTTTCATATCCTTTGACCATTTACCAATTGGGGAATGACTTGTATTCTTACAAATTTAACTCAGCTCTCTATATATTTGAGAAATGAGGCCTTTATCAGAGACACCTGCTATAAAAATTGTTTTCCAGCTTTCTGCTTTCTTTCTAATCTTGGCTGCATTGGTTTTGTTTATGCAAAAACTTCTTTAACTTTATATAATCAAAATTATCCATTTTATACCTAATAATGCTCTCTATCTCTTGTTGGGTCATAAATTCTTTCCTTCTCCATAGATCTAACAGTTAAACTATTCTTTGTCCACCTAATTTGCTTATGGTATTACCTTTTATGTTTAAATCATGTACCCATTTTGATCTTATCTTGGTATGCAGCGTAATATGTTGGTTTACACCTAGTTTCTGCAATATCATCTTCCAGTTTCCCCAGCAATTTTGGTCAATAGTGAGTTCTTTTCCCAAGAGCTGAAGTCTTTGGGTTTATCAAACACTAGATTACTGTGGTCATCTATTACTGAATTTTGTATACCTAATCTATTTCACTGATCCACCACTCCATTTCTTAGCTAATACCAGATAGTTTTGACGATTACTGCTTTATAATACAGTTTGAGATCTGGTACATCTAGGCTACCTTCCTTCACATTTGTTTTCATTAATTCCCTTGATATTCTTGACCTTTTATTCTTACACATGAATTTTGTTATAATTTTTTTCGAGCTCTGTAAAATAATTTTTTGGCAGTTAGGTATGGCACTGAATATGTAAATTTAGGTAGAACTGTAATTTTTATTATATTGGCTTAGTCCAACCATAAGCAATTAAATGTTTTTCCAATTATTTTGATCTGACTTTGTGTGAAAAGTGTTTTGTAATTGTGTTCATATAGTTCCTGGATTTGTCTTGGCAGGTAGACTCCTAAGTATTTTATATTGTCTATCATTATTTTAAATGGAATTTCTCTTTCTATTTCTTGCTTCTGGGCTTTGTTGGTAATACAAAGAAACCCTGATGATTTAGGTGGTTTATCTGATATCCTGCAACTTTACTAACATTGTTATTTACTTCAACTAGCTTTTTAGTTGATTCTCTGGGATTCTCTAAGTACACCATCATATCATCTGCGAAGAGTGATAGTTTTGTTTCCTCATTGCCTATTCCAATTCCTTCAATTTCTTTTTCTTCTCTTATTGCTATAGTTAACATTTCTAGTACAATACTGAATAGCAGTGGTGATAATGGGCATCTTTACTTCACACCTGATCTTACTGAGAAGGCTTTTAGCTTATCTCCATTATAGATAATACCTGATGATGGTTTTAGATGGATATTAGTTATCAATTTAAGATAAGTAAAATTACATTTTTGAAGCAACATTTTATTTGGCCAAACATTTCCTAAACTGTGTCCTAAGTTAAGGATGAGTCAGGTTTCATGCTGCCCACTGCAGGCAACAGCTTCATTTTGCCACTTATAATGAGCTCTTGGCATAAGGGGAGTGAGTGGTAAGAATACTGGACTTGGAGACAAAAGACACTCTCGCCTTGGCTCAAACACTAACTTGCTACACGTAACCTTGGACAAGTATCTTAAACTCTCTTAGTTTCTGTTTCCTTCAATGTTTGGCCCTTCCTTCTCAGTCTCTCTTGCTGGCTTCCATATTCCATCTCTTAGGTTCAGTTGTACCCCAATACTCAGTCCTGGGCCCTCTCTTTTTCATTATATAGATCTTCTCCCTTAGTGACCTCATTGACTTTCAAGGTTCCATTATTGTCAAAATGCAGATGCACAAAGCGTCTAGTGATCTGGTCCGATTCTCACTCTTGCAGTCTAATGCCACCTCACCCACTGTTTACCTTGACTGTTTTACAGGATCACCAATTCAACATGTCCAAAACCAAACTTGCTATTCTTCTCCCACACCTGCTATGCTTCTGAATTGTCCTTGTTTTTTTTTTGAGTGCACCATCAACCTTTTAGTTGTCATATGTTTACAACATCAACTTTTCACTTACATTTCCATGTTTCCAATGTGTTGCCAAACTGTATCTTCCCCATCCAGCTGTCACCCACATCTGTCGCTTTCTCATCCACAGATACAGCCACCAACCTAGTTTAGGCCCTCAGCAACATTTGCTTGGATGAGTGCAACGGCCTCTAACTGGTCTCTCTGTCTATCATCTTTCTCCACTCCAATCCATCCTCCATCAGTTCCCAGAGTGATGGTCCTTGCATCTTACAACATCATTCTTTTATTAAATCAAATGCAGCGGCTCTTTATTACCTCTAGGATAAAACAAACTTCACCACATGACATTCAAAATTCTTCACAACCTGGCTCCTACCTTTCCAGTTTTATTACTTATTATTTGCAACTGACAATCCAGTCTGACCTTTTCACTGTTTCCCATACCTAACACTCTACCTCCTACCTCTGTGCCTTTGCCCTGGCTGTCCCTCATGCCAGTTATGCAGTCCTGCATCACCTCTACCTCCTGTAATCACTTGGCTTAAGTGACGAGTTCTGTTGAAGCTGTTCCTGACCTTTTTCTCTCTGCCCGCCCCCCACCCCATTCCCACCTTCACCCCCCAGCCCTGGACAAATACCCATATCTATCTGTACATAATGTTTTTTTGTAGAGGATTTAAGCTTCTGAGGCGCAAGGACTGAAGGGCTGTTTGGGTTTCTTTGTCTTTGAATCCGCACTGCCTGGCACACAGCTGGTGCTTCATACACATGACTGTATGATATTACAAAACTACGTGTGGATAAAAGATCCATTCAAGTGCAAGAGAGACCAATAGATTTTAATATAATAGAGTATGAAACCTTTAATGACATAGGAGATAACTATCTTCAATTATCTGAAAGGGCTTTTAAAATACTACTCCCTTTTCCAACTATTTATCCATGTGAGGCCAGATTTTATTTTTATATTTCAACCAAACAACAGATTAAATGTAGCAGCAGATATGGGAATCCCCCTGTCTTCTAGTAAGCCAGACACTAAAGAGACTGTCAAAAATATAAAACAATGCCATTGTTCCCATAATTTCTTTTTTGGTTTGGAAAATAGTTGCTTTTCATAAAAAATATTAAATATTTTAGAAATTTGTTGACTTTAATTTCTAATATGGTAAATACTGATAGATTCTACAGAAACAAAAAGCTCTTTGGAGTTCTCAAAAATTTTTACTCTAATGCTACTCTTTAATTGTGTTGTCCTTATAATATCTTATAATGTGTCTGATAATATGAAGGTAATCTTCTTTAAAGATGCCTTCCTGCACTATGCCCAAAGGGCTATAACAATGTGCATAGTCTTTGACCCAGCAATAGCGCTTCTGTGGTGTATCCCAAAGAGATTATAAAAATGGGAAAAGGCCCCACACATACAAAAATATTTATAGCAGCTCTTTTTGTGGTGGCCAAGAACTAGAAACTGAGAGGGTGCCCATCAATTGGGGAATGGCTGAACAAGTTGTGGTATATGAATGTAGTGGAATACTATTGTGCTATAAGAAATGATGAGCAGGCAGACTTCAGAAAAACTTGGAAAGATTTACATGAACTGATGCTGAGTGAAATGAGCAGACTCAGGAGAACACGAACAGCCACAGTGTGTGATGACTAACCTTGATAGACTTAGCCCTTCTCAGCAATCTAAAACTTTTCCCAAGGACTCATGATGGAAAATTTCATCCACATCCAGAGAAAAAACTATGGAGTAAGAATGCAGAGTGAAGCAGACTAGTTTCTCTTTCATTTTGTTTTCTTTCTCATGATTTGTTATAATTCTTCTATGCAACATGACTAATGTGAAAATGTATTTCATAGGAATATATGTGTAGAGCACATATCAGATTGCATGCCATCTTGGAGGAGGAAGGGGAGAAAATTTAAAACTTGAAAACTGAAAATAAATTAAATATAAAAAAAGATGCTTTCCTACCTCCCAACCTTTCGAAACAAAGAAAAAGAGTTCTCAGCAAGTCTTCTGGTGACACAAATGGTCAATTTAATTAAGTATGAGGTAGGACTGGGGAATATCCAATCTTTGACTGACACTGGACTAAGTGAAATATGGAATTTGGTCCTATTATTCCTTGTTTCTTTGGAAGACCACTTTCTCCTTACAAAGTTGGACTTAATTACTAATTGTATGCTCTCCTCCTCAGCCTTTTCTTGAACTCAAAAAAAAAAACCATTTACATCTTTAGGTCAATCCCATGACCATATCTTTCCCTTTCCCTACTGCCACAAGTCAACAAACTTCAAGGCCCTCCCCTCCAACACTTTAACTCCCCGACGTAAGTAAACCAACTCAGCTGAATACCGCCCCCTTCTCCCCATTCCAATCACCTATCCACTCCCCATGCCCTCACCACTCATGTACTCTATTTTATCTCTGTCATTTGTCTTTGGGCTTAGTTGGTTCAATGACCTTGGGATATGGCACAAATAGGGACCAAGTTGCAGGTTCAAAGCCTAAATTAACCAGTGAAGTTTTTTGAGGAGAATACTTGCTGTAACCATAAGCTGGATTCCAGCTGCAGGGAGATGACTGGTAAATGGCACTGCAGGATTACAAGAAGATTGAGGAATCCAGTACATAACGCAGGAAAAAAAAACAACAAAACATTACTAGAAAAGTAACATGGTGCAAATGCCCTCTGAACAATGATCAAATCTTCTTAAATGAAGGGCAAGGTGGCACCAGAGCGGATAGAAAATTGGGCCTGGAGGCAGGAAGACCTGAGTTCAAATCTGGTCTCAGACAAGCACCGATTATGTGACCCTAGACAAACCGCCTAATCCTGTTTGCCTCAGTTTCTTCATCAGTAAAAATGAGGATAATAATAGCACCTACATCCCAGAGTTGTTGTGAGGATCAAACGAGGCAATATTTGTAAAAAGTGCTTAGCATAGTGCCTGGCAGATAGTAGGCACTATACGGATGTTAGCTATCATTAGACACAAAACTGACAAAAACACGAGAAACGAATCTGATTGTGACCAATACCAACTACCCCTTTAGAGAACTACAGACCGCCTCACCTGTATAAAACTTCATCAGTGAGGGGACTAGCAGCTTGGTGGAAAGAGGGTGGTTCTCTATCATTTCAAAGAACTTCTGGGTCCGCGGCTGGACAGAAGGGTTGGTCATAAACATGACCTCCACCAATTTGGCCACCAAGTATGGATTCCGGATGTAGTTCTGGTTGCAGAGCATCACAACAAGGAACATGGCGATATCCTGAGTACAGGGCTCATACAGCACCTGAGGTGAATATCTTAGCAGACAGAGAAACAGAAATGGCCAATGAAGCCTCCCCCCGGTAACTGGTTGGGGCACTAGATACAAGTGAGTGGGTAGTATTATTACTGAACAGCTGATGACCTAGTGCTTCTGTTAGCCAAAGCATAACTACTTACTCCTAAATTCTGGCAGTGAAGTCAACTTATGATTAAATCAGGTGAAGAGAATGACATAGGTGCTCCTCCCCCTCAAAACAATTATTGAAAACGAAAGACATTCTCTTTCCAAGTTATCTCTTTTTTTACATATGGGGAGATTTGTTATGGAGAAGTTGGTATATCTCACAAAACCAAAGAATCAACAAAGAAAGTATTTCTGGTTCCAGGGCCTATGCTCCAAGGATATTTAATTCTCATATCACCCTTTGTCCGTCGCCATCTCTCAGCTCTTCCCACCCCCCCACCCTCCCCAACTAGACATCTGCTCTCATCAAATCCACTCCATTTTTCCTGAATACACTAAGCTCCCTGTTACTGCCCTCAGAGCTCTTCCCAGAGCTGGCTCTAACACCAGGGGCAGATTGTTTCCAAGATGGTGTGTCAAGGCAGCAGCAAAAAATGTTAAGCAAAGACCGGAGTGAAAACTGAAGCTTGTAGTGCCGTTCATCAAATGCCATAGAATTTGTAGGTATAAAATGGGCTACAATCAGAGGACATGTGGGACTGTGGAAATATCACTGAGGTACGGCCCTTTTCTGTTCCTTAGCAGCTGTGGGGTCCAGCCCCAAACCGTCATCTGTCAAAGACTCGTCTGTAAAGTGGACGGGGTCATGCTGGTGAGAAGACCTTCCTTAGCAGGCTGCTCTAAGGGCTATAGCCATCCAAGCAGCACTAAGGTCAGAAGTGGACTTTACTTACTGTACAATAAAAAATAAAAATTCAGCAACATCTTCCACGTAAAATTCAGGCAATGCTGCAAACACCTTAGGGACATCTGGATTTAAAGGCAGTGTGATACTGTGAAGGAGAGAAAACACAACTTCAAACAAAGAAATACATGTATAGCTCAGGCCCAGAAAGGG
This sequence comes from Phalanger gymnotis, assembly GCA_028646595.1. Lineage (NCBI taxonomy): Eukaryota > Metazoa > Chordata > Mammalia > Diprotodontia > Phalangeridae > Phalanger > Phalanger gymnotis. The sequence continues at coordinate 807,504,987 of CM053622.1, read as the reverse complement.
AAGTGGCAGCCCCTCACCCGCCCCTGGCCATCCAGGCACCAGGAGTTGTTGCCTCAACTCTTTTAAGAGTGGTTCTCCACTAACATAGGAGGTCAGAGACAGGACCAATGACTGCCGTCTCTTGTGCTCTGAATCAGCTGGATGTCACATCTTGGGACCCTCTGGTTGTCAACTTATGATCTGTCTTGACCTCCCGGAAGGCGATACACAGGCACCAAAGCAGGATGTTTTTTGTTTTGTTTTGTTTTTAAAGAGAGTGTACTTAAATGCAATGCCTGTGCTGTACTTCCCCTGGACACGCTCTGTGAACCAAGGGAAGCCAAACGCCTCGGCCTTCCAGGGTCTCTGAGCACTAACAAGTTAGGGCCGTCAGGCTGCTTAAAGACAAGAGAGCCAAAAGAAATCTGCCCAAAGGCAGGGAAGCCTTACTGAGGATAGGCAGGATCAAGGATGCGCAGCAGCAACTGGATTACGATGCCATAGAAATTCAGACATCTGCGCAGGAAGTTTTCGTCCAGCAAACCTGCATCAGCACAGGCTTTGCATCGCACCAACTTCTGCAGAAACAAGGAGGACATGGTCTTATTGAGTACAGCGTCTACATACATATAAACAGGATGGCTTAGACCAGAGGTCCCCAAACTTATTTGGCCTACCACTCCCTTTTCAAAAAAAAAATTACTCCGCACCCCTCCCTGGAAATTTACTTTCTTTAACCCTTTACTGGTTTTTTAAGAAAAAAAATTTCCATCATTTCCAAAAACATAAATTTTTTTTAAATGATACATCTTAAATTTAATAGAAGACTTATCAAAAGACTTATAAGAAGGAAGTTTGAGGATCTGGCTGATGGAGCTGCTTTGATCCAGTGTGTGCATTCTGGCTAAAAACAATCACCTCCGCTGGCCAAAGTAATGTAATTGTGAAATTTATCAACTATCCAACTGACTAAATCTTCAAACAAACATCAAAAAAGTCTATAATCAAACAAGTATTTATTAGGTAAAGAGGAGAAAAATGTATGTGGAACAAATACAATGTGAATAAATACAAATAAGAAGGTGGATCGAAGGCACTGTAGGAAGAGCCCTGAGAGCTGGGCTAGTCAGGAAGTATGGCATGGAGGAGACTGTGCTTGAGCTATATGTCAAAGGAAAAGGGGAACACTGGGAGAAATACACGTAAAATATTTGTGATTCAGCTATCTGTAGAAGGATTCACCTGACTCCATGGGCACGGAAATCTCCCCTCTCAATCAACCCATTGTGAACCCTCATGATGTAGTTCAGTCTGTAACCTGACTCAGTCTGCCATATGAGTCTGTTCATCCAGGTTTGTTTACTTTGGGGATATAGGATATTATGATTCTTTCTAATTAAGTTTGTACAACTTTTATGGCTTAAAAGGATATACAAAATTACAACATGCAAAAGAATTGTCTTTCTGAGGTAATTTTGTCTATAAAATGCCTCATTTGGCTTCCTATAGCTGAGGAATGTCAAAAAGTCTTTCCTTAATTTTATCATTTCAATGGTCTGGTTTTAGCCAAGTAAGGTTAATATTAACAGTAAACCATCAGACAAAAATGAGAAATGGCATGATAAAATGTAATAAAAGGAAAAGGAAAAATTTCCATCACACTAAAAAGTAGACCATGGGGCCTAAAACAAAACAAAAGACCTAGCATTTGCAAATGAAGTATATATAAATAGAACAATTCATTAATTTAATAATAACTTTTCCGTTCTACACTGGTCAACATTTGTTGCAGAGCCTAGATGCAAAAAGCCATTCGTTTGCAAAGTGGGAAACCTAACAACAATAGCCTGTATTGACCAGAAAACAGATCCCCAGAGATGAGACCTGTCCACAGAACTGTGTACCCTGATTCCTCTGGGACTAAAATAATATTCATATTCTACTCATGAGAAATGGGAACCTTGATCTTTGCGGGGGTCCCAGTACACAGGTTACTAGTTCTTTGATGTCTTAGGGACCTTGAGGAATAATGAGGAGACAGGGAAAAATGGAATGCAGGGCTTGAAGCACCCTTCACGGGGCTTCCAAAGACACCATTCTTTAGGCTAGGTTAGTCTTGCAAGGGGTGGTGTGGGGGGGTAGGCCTTACAAGGATCTGTGTTCTTAGCTACCGAGGTTAGGTCGAGGTTTGGTAGCAAAGGCTTGAATCTATGTGTCCGACAACCAAGGCTCCTCTAGCTAGACTGGAAGAGGGAAGAAAATGAAGGAACCAGTTTTCACTAGGCTGACTCAGTTACTTGTTGAGATAATATATGTATATACGTCAGGGTCAAGCCCCCTTCCTAAAATGATCACAGAAATCTCCACTGAATCAATCCAAAGTAAAGTATGAATAGATCCTTGATCAATTTGAAAAGATCATAGGGAGCTTGTGGTCTTTAGATGAAAGCAGATGAAGCCAAAAGGAAATACCTTGTGATTGGCTGAAGGAATGAACATGGGAGCATGGGAGCTACGTATAAGAAACAGCAGTAAGCAACCCCTGAGGAAGAATTTGTCTCTTGGGAGAGGAGAGAATTTTCTCTGCTTTCTACCCTGCCTCTTGACCAGACAGTGACCGTGTGAATTTAGAAAGGTCAGACAATCTGGAGTTCCCATCAACTTCAGTAGTAAGGTTCCCAGAGCGCAGGGGCTGATGGCAAGCTGAGACACACGGTGAAGACAAAGAAGACGTGCTGCGGCCTCTCCAAGGACACCACCCCTCAGAGCCCAGCAGAAAGCCGTACCCAAGGGGAAGAAATGGCTTCCAGGATCCAGGAGCAGGGAGCAAATGCAGGCTACGGTTGTGACCGCTCTCCCCAGGCACCCTGTGTGCATGAGACGAGAGTGTGTTCACTCTCTAGAAGAATGTCCCCATACCTATGGAAGGAAAATCTGATCTGCTCTACAGAATGACTATCACTTTACATGAACACATTCTAGCCTGAAGGAAAACACAATCTTACTGGATGATTACACCAATTAAATAGTGCAAACCTTGAGCTGAGTTTTGCAACGTTTCAACATTTCCCGATGTCTGGTTGCCAGTGGGGAATCTTTCCATTGATTTTCGTTGTTTTTAAGATCTTCCACAGTTCTGTAATCGAAGGAAAAGCAAAAAATCAAACAGAGGGAAATGTATTCATTTCATCTATTCAATCTGAATTACGACATGAATCAGTCTGTGCAGAAAGTGGCAGTTTATCCTTTTATTATGGTGATATGAGGTGTGTGGGTGGGTGGGTGAATATTCTGGACCACAAGCATTCAGTTTCCTTATTTATCTTCCTGGGATGAAAAGATTTCTTTCATCAAATGATAAGGCTCTGAGGCTTATTTACTTGCCAAAATCAAAAGACTGTGTTTTTAACAGAATGGTTTTCTCCTTTATTATTTTTATTATTAAATAAAAGCTCTAAAAACTCTGAGCTGAGCAATTTATCTGGGTATAAGAGGTTAAGAGGAAGAATTTCCTTTTTTCAAAAAAAGGAATCTCCATGAAAAAACTTAAACACATCATCAAGGGATTATGAAAAAAACTTTGAAGGCTTCATGGCATTTGTGACCTTACTGCTATACGTATGCCAGCAGGGAACCCACACCTGCTTCAGGAGGCCCCTCGCCATCCCAGGGCATTCCTCCGGGTTTCCTAACACTCTGTGCTACCAAGAGGATGTAGAGGCTCTGCATCTCGCTCCCAGCCCATCTTCTTTTGTAGTTATTAATTTCTTTTATCTTTTGTGCTGCTCTTCTTTTAAAAAGTTAACACTGTCAGTTCCTGGTAACAGCAGTCTCCTCCAAAGAGAGCCCTTCCTTCAGAACAAAGGAGTGGTGAAACAAACTGAGCCACCAGCCATGGGTGACAACAAACACCTCATCAGACACCTGGCCAGCGCCATTCTCTACTGGTCATTGCACTGACTGAGTTATTTTTCACCCACGTGGTTTCTCTTATGTGGGTTAAAACAAACTCTTGAGTAACTATAGATCTCACCCAGATTCTGAAATATTAAGAGGGTTGGAAAAAATCAACACAAAGGGACACGTGGGGAGTGTCACCATGCAGAGGGAATCCCTCTTCCATCTGGACTCTGAGCTGAACACTCTACTTCAGTGGCATCAAACTCAAAGAGAAACAAATCCCTGCTGGCTACATATTGACTTAGAAACCATAAATTAACACTGCCTATGTTGTACTGCATTTTTATTTTTGTTAAACATTTCCCAATTGCAGATTCATCTGGTGTGAGCATGACACCTCTGCTCTAATCGACAGAAAATGCCTTCGGGGAGCAAAAGCCTCCCTGCTTTATGAACCTCATTAAGAACTCTGATCAGCAGAGTTTCCTAAGCACCTATTACCTGCGAGGCCCTGTGGAGGGCATTTCCTGCATTCAAGTTGCTTAATCTGCTTGGGGAATATAACCCATTTTACATAAGGAAGAGCACCAAGAACTAAGCACAGGGGGCAGGAAAAGCTTCCACAAGGCAACCCCTGAGCCAAGTCCTGAACAAATCAAGGAAGTGTGGAAGGATTAGGTATCCGGCTCAGGCGATAGCCTGTGTAAAGTCAGAGAGTGAGGAGAGAGAATGTTCAATTTCGGGGTGTGGGAAGGAGAGTAAGTCTGTAAAGTCAGCCTGGAGCTAGACTTTAAAGGGTCTTAAATGTCAAGGTAAGGAAGGTGTATTTAATCCCAGAGGAAAAATGGAGCCATTAGGTATTCTTGAGCAGGGGAATGATGTGGTTAGAGCTGTGCTAAAGGACAATTATTTTGGAAGCTCAGTGGAGGGTGAACTGGAGAGGAGAGAGACCAATTAAGAGGTTACTGGAATAGTTCAGACAAGAGGTAACAAAAGGTTGAACTCAGGCAAGGAAAATATAGATGGAAAGAAGGGAACAAATATGGATGAGGTTAAAAAAAGCAAAACTGACAAGAATTAGCAACTGACTGAAATGGAAGTGGAAGGAAGGGAGACAGATCTGGGGTATAACTTCAAGATGGCAAATCTGGACAACTGTAATGCTGGCCACACCCTCGAGGGAAACAGGTGAGTAGGCTGAGGGGGGGAAGAGAGATTTCATTCTGGACATGTTAAGGACTGCATGTGCATAAATACAGTCATCAGGCTCTAACGCAGAGCTGGCTCCATCTACATGGAGCTGAATCCATGGGAACTCATAAGAGCACTGAGAAAGGATGCAGAAAGAAGAGCGAGCAGCCCAGGACCTTGCCCTGGTGTGGGACAGTGATCTTTTGACAAATCATTCTGTTTCTCTTCAAGCCTTCCAACACACTCTCTCAAAAGAGGTCCTTGCCTTATATTTGACGCACCACCCCCCAACCATGATGCCATTTACCAAGAATTGCCTCCCTTTTTTCCTTCTCATATCACATCACTTGGAAATCTTCCCCCAATCTCCCCATTCACTGCATTCTCAGATGAAGAAGCAGCCACCCTGTCATATGAACCCCTGATCCCACCCCCTTTCAATTTCTCAAGCAAACTGAACCCTCTTTGATCCCCTCTTGCTTCTTACTGTCAACACCTCTCCAGGTACCAGATCTTTCTCCCAAGCCTACGAACTCCCATTTCCTAAAAAACTCCACTTGATCCTGCCATCCTGGCTGGCTGGGATACTTTATCTCTCCTCTCCCTTTTGTGGCCAAACTGCTCCAGAGAAAGCTATCTTCTACTGTTTGAGAAAATACTGTTTCCTTTCCTCAACCCCCTTTGCAAATCAAGCTTCCAAACTCGTCATTCAGCTGAAATTAGTTTCTCCAAAGTTACCAATGATGTCTTAAAAAAAAAACCCTTTCTTTTTCAATCCACAAAAGTCTGTCTTACCAACAATCTCTTAATTGGCAGATCAGTCCTCTGTAGCCTCTGACACTAGCGATCACCATCCTCTCATGGGTTTTCACGTCACTGCTCTCTCTTGGATCTCCTCCCACTCCTTCTCAGTCTGAAAAGGCCCTACAACTATAGGTGTCCCACAAGACTGTCTGAAGTCCTCTTTTCCTCTCACGTGGTAATCTCATCAACATCCATGGCTCCAATGAACATCTCTATGTAGAGGATTCCTAGGTCTACAGATCCTAGTCTCTCTCCTATGCTACAGTCCTGGATCATCAATTGATTTTTAACCTTCTCTAGCTGTATGTCTGATAGCCACCTCAAACTGAGTATGTCTGAAACAAAATTTATTTTCTTTTACCCTAAAGTATCTTCCCTATTACCATCAAAGCTACTGTCATCCTTCCCCTTACCCAGGTTCACAAACTCAGTGTCACCTTGAATTCCTCACTCAGGACACACATCCAATTCATGTCAAACTCTGTCATCTCTATTTACAGAACATGTCCTTCTCTCTACTCACATGACTACAATCTTAGGTCAGACCCTCATCGACTCTTGCCAGAACTATTTCAATAGTCTTCTAAGTGGTCTCTGCCTTAAGTCTGTGTCCACTTGGCTGCGAAGGTAATTTTTCTAAAGCATAGGCCTGGTCATATCACCTCCTATTCCAGAAGTTTCCATAGCTCCTTATCAAAGATAAGCTCTGCATAGCCTGATCCTTTCCTACCTTTGCATCTTCTTCCCCTCCATGTTATCTAGGGTCCAGCCATACTAGTTAACTTGTTCCTCTAATATAACACCTGGTGTCCTGTCTCTCTACTTGGGCATGGGCTGTCCTCTATGTCTGGAATGCTCTATCATGGCAGGCTTTTTGCCCGATTGCCACTTTTCTTGGGAAATGGAGTGATGCCATCCCAGTATGTGCCAGTCTACTGCTTTTGAGGTACAGAAGAGGTGTCAGATAAATCTGAGAATCATCTGGCTAGAGAGGATAGCTGAAACTATGGGAGCTGATGAATCACCAGGAGAAACAGCATATAGAGAGAACAGGGCCCAGGACAGATCTTTGAGGGACACCCACAGCTCATGGGCAGGAGGGGAGGCTGGGTGGAAATCCATCCAAAGAAGTAGGAGGCAGGAGAACCAGGAGAGACCAGTGTTATGGAAACCCAGAAAAAAGGGTTCCAAGGAGCAGAGGGTGATCAACAGTGTCAAAGGTTAGAGTGAGGCCAAGATAGATGAGGACTGAGAAAAAGCCATCAGATTTGACAATTAAGAGATCATTGAGAAGGCAGATTTTTGTTGATTAAAAAAAGAATTTAAGAAAAAATTCATTAGTAACTTTGGAATGCTAATTTCAGCTGAATGAGTTTGGAAGGCACACTGCAAAGAATTAAGATGAGAATGAGAGGAAAGGAAGTGGAGGCATTGATGTAGACAGCCTTCTCTAGGAGGTTAGCTAAGAAAAGAAGAAGAGACATAGGACAATTCTAGCTAAAATTCCACCTACTATGAAAAGTCTTTCCTGATCCGCCTTAAGGTTTCCTCTCTGAAATTTACTTCCAATTTCTCCCATATGTATCCTTTTGTACATAATTGCTTTCATGGTGTCTCCTGCATAAGACTGTGGTCTCTTCAAGAGCAGGAGCTGTCTTTGGCCTTTTCTGTACCTGCAGCATTTAGGACAGTGTCTTGCATACAAGCCTTAATCAGAAACAGAATGGCTCTACCTCTTCAGTGCCTCCTCTTACAATCTGTGGCTTCCTTCAAGACTCAGCCTAGGAAAAGGCAGGTGGCCTTGTCCAGGTTTCTCCAGCCGCCAGTGCCTCCCATCTCCCCTGCACCTTCCATGTGCCCAGACAGTGACATAATGGCAGTCCCTACCATGAGAACAGACACAGCTTGAGGACTATTTTCTGCCTGTCTCTACATCCCTAGCACTCTGCACAATCCCTGGCGCACAGGAAGCATTCTCTAAATGCTTGATTTGGATCTATACCCAAGAAAGCTAGTCAAGCGCGTACATCCCTCGGCCCAACAACACCGCTATGAGGTCTCTGCCCACAAAAAGAAGAAAGACAGAGAAAAGGGACCCACGTGCACAAAAACATTACAGTGGCTCTTTCTGGGGTGGCAAAGAATTGAAAACTGACAGAGGGTCAATCGATCTGGGGAATGGCTAAAGAATCTGTGTCAATGTGAATGTTAAGGAATACTATTACGCTATAAGAAATGATGAAGAGGATGATTTCAGATAAACCTAGGAAGATTTGCATCAACTGATGCAGAGTGAGGTGAGTAGATTCAGGAGAACAATTTACAGAATAACAATATTGTAAAAACAACTTTGAAAGACATGGGAACTCAGAACAATGTGAAGACTAACCATGATTAAAGAGGACCCATGATAAAACATGCTACCCACCTCCTGAGAGAAAAGCGACTAACTCTGACTGTAGGCTGAAATGTATTTTTTTGGATATGGCTAATGTGGGAATTTGTTTTGCTGAACTATTCATGTTTGTAAGAGGGGCTTTATTTTCTTGTCTTCCCAATGGAGGTGAAGTGGCGGGGAGGGAGAGGAGGATCTTTGTTAGAAAATAAAATATAATTTTAAAAAACATCTTTGGACTTGTAATATCAAGGAAGCTTATATGAAATCTCATTATATGTATAGGAGACACTTTGGGAGAATAAATGTTTTGAGGCTGCAGTTGGCCTCACACTTCATGAAATGCTTTTTAAAATAAACAACATACAACAAGCGCAACTAGAACTCTTATTTTTTGCAATTATGTATCATAAAATGAATGAGAATTTAGATCACCTGAAATAACAATTTTCCCATGCAACAGACTAACCTCAAGCACCATTTTTCAAACCACATTTCTAGTATATTGGTTATATGAAGATAAAGCAAAATGTTATAATTTTTATGGGGGAATATTTCTAACAACCCATAGAGACTTCCCCAAATCAAAAAGATGCTTCATGTCTTGAAATAAAAGCCTTTAAGTCATCATTTGGAAAATGAGGAACGAGTATTAGAAGGCACTCTAAAGCAGGTCATTAAAAGACAAAATTTCATTAACATAGTCAATCTAGGATGTCTTCCAAACTTTGCAGTCTAGAGAAGCACACTGGACACTCTTTTCAGAGACTCAAGGATTCAATAGGAGAAATATGAATTCTACAGATGAACATAATAATGCAGTGGCTGATGATTAAGTCACCCTCACTCCTACTAGAGTCTGAACGCATGTGGCTGACAAGCATGCTACAATTCGGATTCCTCCTCCATTCAAGGTTATTAGGGACAGGAATTGTGTATGGGAACACATGATCGAGATACTGAGTAATGTCAAAGGGGATAAATATATGGGGCAGGCAGAGCTCTAACCTGTTAAGCTCCCTGATGGCCCGGAGTCTGCGTATATATCGACGACAGCTTGGCAAAATAGAGAGGTGGTGGGCATGCAGCGTAAGGAAGAAGCATTCTGTAGGGAATTTCGGCTCAGAAAATGGAGACTGATCTCCATCTAGGGGAACATAAGACGGAAGAATGAATTTAAAAACTAAAATGTATTTAAATACTTCACGACATTTCCCCTAAAATTTCACCGTTATCATGGAAAATTTTTTAAAAAAGAATTCTGGCACAATGGAAACAGTCCGTCATATAGACAACCCTTTACTGAAAGACCCATTCTCCCTCCCCCCAAAGGAAATGTTCCAAAAAAAATAACTATTAACAGTATACCAACTCAGCAAAAAGTACTACTGCTAATGGAAAATTAAATAACATTTTAAGAAAATGTGAAAATATTAAAGTTTATTTAAGAAAATGAAATTAGATAAACATTAAAATGCCAGGTGATCAGTAATATCAGAATAAGAAACCAACACGAAGGACACCACTCACAAAGTTCAGTCATCCAACTCGTAACCTCCTCCATTGTTGCTTTCACTCGTGTCTCATCACTTGGAAGAACGATACGACACCGTGGATGGAATATATACGTGGGATCTATCGTTTCCAGCTTGATCTTCGTGCTTAACTGCTGCAGCACCCAAAGGAAATTCAGCATAAATCCATCCGTAGACACCAACCGGTCATCCGTCTGTGAAACAAGGAGAGATGGCATGGCTCAGAACAGCCAAATCACTGTCACTCCCGTGATATGTGAAAAGGCCACGGTGGCTCCAGGCAGGCAACAACACTAGGGCTGGAGCAGGCAGCGGGTGATGTCAGCTGCCAAGTATCATACACAGTCGTATTCCTAGCTTACAAAGAGAATAATCCAACAAATGCCTCCATTTCAAGGTTCTTATCACTATCGCCCAGCTACCTTTAAAAAACCACCTTTCCATACTAGGCTGGACTTGGGCCAAGGTCTCTGGTCATGCATTCACCTCTTACCTTTCTGCTGAATTGTGAGTGAAACTAGAAGGACAGGCTATCAACTTTTCACCAATGTGCCAAGAGGTAGTATGCGCCTTCCCAGACCTCCTTACCTGCATCTGTGCCTTCTTCATGTTGGCATTGACAATAGCTGCCATGTAACTGAGAGCTGCCTCACGAGTTTCACCATTCAGCAAAATACTATGCAGAATCTTGAACAATTCTTGCTGAAATACATAACAAGAATAAACACATCAGTTGCCTTGAAGAATGAACAATTCCCTACCTAAAATCTCTATAAAAGAACATGGTAGGGCAGCCGGGTGGCGCAGTGAGTAGAGCCCTGACCCTGGAGTCAGGAGGACCTGAGTTCAAATCTGGCCTCAGACGCTTGACACACTTACTAGCTGTGTGACCTTGGGCAAGTCGCTTAACCCCAATTGCCCTGCCTTCCCCCCTCCAAAAAGAAAAAAACCATGCTGAGAGCAGCACTCACACAAGAGGTGTTTGTCCACATCCAACTACACAAAACTAGCTCTAGGGTGCTCACAGGTATGCTTGAGCAGACACCTCAGCTTTGAAGAGGGAGAGACCGAGGAGTGTTTTTACTGCACAAAGAGGCTTTTACCATCTACTTGGCACAACAAAGAAGTAACTATTTCCACTGTACAGACATAAGCCTGGGATTACTCTACTTGCTTCTGGAAGCTTTAGTCTAGGTTCTGGACAGAGAGGGGTCATATATTTTTCACCACTGGGCTAAATTCATAAATGGGCCCACGTGAGAGAACGTGAACATTTCAACACAAACGTCCCAACGCTGGAAAGACAGCTCAGCCTGCGAGCCCTCTAAGAGAACATCAGTACAAACAACACGGGGCAGGAAAAGGCCAGCTCTTTGAGGGCAAGGACTATTGTGTCCCCAGGGCCCAAGAAGGCAACTGAGGTTTGTAGAACTGAGTCTTTTACCATTGTCTTGTATTAAGAAACCACTTGTGGTTCTTTTGTAAAAAACCTCACTCGGCTAAACACTTACTCTGGCTGATTCCAAATAATGTTGTAGTGACTGGCTGACCACTCGGGTGTTCTCTAGGGTAATGGCAGGCCCTGAGAAATACTTTTCAACCACCTTTGCCTGCAAGAGAAAGAATACGGTCAAGATCCACAGAGTAACATTCGGAGGAGCAGGTCAATGTGCAGGCGAGAGGTGCAGAGAGCCAATGGTCAGGTACTCACATCATCTTCAGCAAAGACAGACAGACTGAAGAAGGCCCCCAAATAAGAGAGTCTTTGCAACTCCCGCCCAGAACCCGGGCTTAAGGACTTCGGCAGCCACAAAGGCAAAGAGGCGACCTACAAAGACATGGAGGTCAGCAGGGCACATATTCAATGCTCAGCCACCTGCATTGGTAACACGATCCAAACGGCCTTTATCCCAGGAAGACATTTGGTGACTGTGCTGAAGTCTGTGAAGTTTTCAGATGTCAGCCCACACAACTTCATTCACCTCTGTTGGACCTGACTTCAATTTTCAGATTCCAAAGCAAATATTTTGAATCAAAATGAACTCACCCTGCCAAAAAGTTCAAGGAATTTCTCTTCCGCAGGAGCTACTTATTAATAATTAATGAATACTCTCTATTCTGAAATACCGTAAAATATAACCACTCTTAATTTATTTGTATTTTTCTGTTTATATTTTTATGTAGGTACTTGTCTTTCCCATTAGAATGGGAGGTTCTTGGGAAGAAAGATTAATTTTTTGTCTATGTATTCCTAGAATCCAGCATAGTTCCTGGTGCATAGTAGATATTTAAGGAATACTTATTGGTTACTTAATAACACAGCATTATTGCAAAAAAAAAATTATAATTACTCAACATTTGAAATTCAATCAAAAATATTATCTACTACTCAAGAAAAAGTGCTTTTTATTTTTAAGTTTTGTTATAAATTACTTATAAAAAATGTTTTTAATAATCACAGCTCACATTTACATACTGTTCAATGTTTAAGCAGATGCTTTCCTCATAAGTAGGAAATGTTCCCAAAATCGGTTATTTTAAGGAAAAGCTTCAGACCTGTGGTATGGTTATTGGGAGAAAAAAAAACACCACTTACCAAACTACAAATGGGATGGGTTTTCCCAAACTTAATTTCACAGAGTTCACCTAATGCCTACAAGTAAAATAAGAAAGATTCAGTCAAATAATATGGTTTACCTAATATACATAAACAGCTGCCTATGAAAAGACACAAGCTACTTGACCCTTGTTTTTATCTTTAACAAGCATTAAGGAATAATAACTATTGATCCTGGCTAAAAAAAAGGTGCTCTCCGTATATGTTAGATGTTAGAGTGGCTACCACTCCACAAAGTTATATAGAATTCCAACAGAGAAACTAGTAAAAGCTAACTTGTACCTGAACTGCATAAAGCCATGGATTCTGCCTAAAGCATTATTATGGTAAGAAGAGATAAAATGACTGGCATCTTTGCTAAGTCTCCAAATTCTGCCTGAAATCTGCAGTTGCCCTTCCAAGAGAAGCTTGTTTACCCTACGTCATGGGATTACAGGGGTCGTTTAACACTAGATAAACCATATTAGGTGTCCTGATGTCAGCCAAAGCTTTAAGGGCTGGGGATCAGAGCCGCCTCTGCACAGCACACATGCACAGTCACAATTCCTGCTAAGACGATCCACACAAGTTGTGCACCAACCAAGGCCATGCCCTCCCTCTGGGGCAGGCGTCAATGATGGCACTTCATCACACTATTGTCCCCAGAACAGAGGCTTTTTGTCTTCTGATCAAGACTAGGACATTCTGTTGATATTTAACACCAAAAAGTCTCATCTGAAACAGCAACTGAGCTTAAATTCACAAATGAAAAAAACTAAAACAAAAAAGAAAAGCTCCCTTTTGGGAAGGAAATGTTCGTGTAATTTCAAAAAAGGAAAGAAAAGAAAAAGAAAACTGTTGTTCAGGAGGGCGCTTCCACCCTGAACTCCATATCACACGAACGACTCCTTGTCTTGTACTCTTCAATGCCAACGACAGCGTCAATGATACAGCATGTCTTATGGTGTGATTGGACAGAACCACACAGCATGGGCAGTGGTGGTGGCCCTTAACACAAAGACAGTACGCAAGGACAATTTCAGTCTTTAAAATGACATTTCTGTTGTTTACTTCCCAGAAGGGGTCTTATAGACTTGGAACATCTGTCCAAATTCCTCCTTTTATAGGAGAAAGCTGAGGCCTGACAGGTTTTCCCCAGAACATGCATATGGAGGACCAAAGATCTGAACCCTGCTTTTCTGATAGCCCATCTAGTCCTTTTTTCACTAGACATCTGGGGTTCCCTTAGAAGCAAGAGGCGCAATTTTGTAAGAGGACAACAGAGCATGTGGGAAAGAAGCCTTTTCTCATGTATATAAAACAAAGCTTTTCTATTAAATGCCTCTGTTGACATATTTTAATAAGTTGTTTGTAAAGGAGATTGTTTGACTCCATATTTACACCTTTTCAAATTTTTCTAACACAAAAAAAAAGATCCAGTTTCAAATATCAAAATATTTTTCCTCCAAACAGCCAATATCACAAATTCAAAGCCCACAAAATCAAATTCTCCTCTTTTTAGTACCACCACTTATCATCAACCATAATCAGATGAGCCTTTATAATACTTTCTAAGAAGTGCGCAGAAATACAGTAGAAAGATAAAGCTCTCTGCATAGGAAATCAAGTCTGAACACAAGGCTTATATAGCGTCGAGTCGCAAATAAAGGTGGCCCAGAGAATTATACTGAGGAGATTCAAAGCAAAAATATACTATATATGTACGAAATTAAAATTATGATTTGCTTTAATTTGTGCTTAGAATTGCTTTTAATGCTAAATTTGCATTCCAAGCATGTTATGCTTATCACCAGGTGACTCAGGAACTTAAAGTCATTTTAAGTTGCTTTTTTCTCTCCTATGAAGAGACACATTTCAGTTATTGCTCAACTCCTAAAACATTTCCCAACTGGGGGTATGAGCAAAGCGCTATCTTCTGGGCTGCTAATTCACTCCAATCATTCATCTCCCTGCACGCCAAACATTCTGAAAAACCATAACGAATTATTTTGTTATAATTTTAAACTAAGGAATACAAGCAAGGATCAATTGTCAATGAAAGGAGGGAGTTGGTAATATTAAACATAAACTCTGGGAAAAGAAAGTCATCTATTAAAGGGTTAAAAATAAAGCTTTACCATAAGGGGGTATTTAAAGTAGTCACTATCAAGGGAGCACTCTTTGGCAGCAAGAGCCAAACCTTGTAAAATAGGGATAAAGATCTGAAAAAAAAAAAAAGAAAGAAAAAGCACAATGTTAAGACAATTCAAAAACTGGAACCAGACTCATTCAATAAAGCTCCTTTTCTGGGCCCTGGTCTTTAGCATACAGATAAGGAGAAAGGCACCCACCCGCTCCAGGCTCTCCCCTAACAGGGCAGGCCCTGAAGCTCAGGAGCAGCGTGGCGTGAGCCAAGCCCATCTGTTTTCTCCGAACTATCGGAGCCTCTTACGGCACACAGCACATCTTTCTTTATCTGACTGTAGTTTTCCGAATGCTTGCTTTATTCCCTCAAGCACAAAAAGTCCTTGAGAGAAGGGACCGCAACCCAGGAATCTTTGAGTCCTCTAAGTACCCGGGGTCAACAGACTCTCGTGGAACCGAGACTTCAACAGGCGCTTCTTGGCACTTGACGAGTGTATGTTTGTTGAATGAATGGATGGATGGATAGATGGATGGATAGACGGCTTTGTGGCCTCAATGCCCTTTAGGTGGGCCTTCCGGGGAGAGGACAGATTCTGTCCCCTGACAACCTCATACAAAAGAGCCAGGTGAGAGAGGTTCCTTTATAGGTCACCTGCTTAAACCACGTGTGTTGAAATCAAAGTTGTTTTCTCCACATTTCTTCAGATTCATGGATTTGGAAAGGAAAAAAATTCTTACCAAGAAGTCGAGCTTCCATTTTATTGATTCAATTTACAGAAAGAACGACAAAATCAATACCAGATCTACTCTATTAGTTCAAACTGTCCAGTCCAAAGAAATATACAGCATAACGAAAAGGAAAACAGAACCAAGTTAGAATAGCCTGCTTTCAAAAAGAGCGAAATTGATGGGGCTGCACAAATTTAAGAAATATTTCCCTAGAACACTCTGGGCATATGGCCTCCACAAAGTTTATCCATCACATTTGCCCTCAGGTCTCAATACATTCATCTTTAGGCAGAGCCTGGTCAAGACTAACAACATAAAGTAAAAAACATTGAAATTGAATTGGCTAATTCATAACCAAAGGTCTAAAGACCGATGAAGTCAGAAGATGTAGTCTAGGAGCTCGCAAGTAATACCTACCATAACCTTGGAGAATGGGACAATTGTCTTTCCTAAGAGTTTCGTCCCTCCTATCTACTAAGCCCTCTCCCCACTCATCTTCTCGAAGGCTTTTAAAAAGCAGAGTTTGACAAAGGCTCCTCTGGTTGGCACTGTCCTTAAGTGATCTGGAGACGGATGGAAGCACAAGCTGGAGCTCAAGTATTTGGCTTAGTAGCTACAACTGAACCAGCTAGAGTGGAAGGAACAGATTTTTATAATCATCTAAAATGGCAAGCTAATACTTACAATCGAAAAACAAATCTCAAAAAGACAATTATGAAGAAAACATCCAGCAGTTATTTCATTAAGACCATCAAAAAAATCGTAAAGAAAAGATAACTCAATAGCAGTGTTTACATCTGATACTCTAAACTAAACCCAATTCTAGAGAAACTTGTCTAAGGAAAAGGGCAAAACATACCATCATAGCTTAACAAGCAATAACTTGAGGGGCAGCTAGGTGGCGCAGTGAGTAAAGCGCCAGCCCTAGAGTCAGGAAGACCTGAGTTCAAATATGAACTCAGACACTTGACACACTTACTAGATGTGTGACTTTGGGCAAGTCACTTAACCCCAACTGCCCTGCCTTCCTCTCTCCAAAAAAAAAAAAGATAGAACGTGCAATAACTTGAGATTTGTTTCCTACTTTAGATTTTTAAAGTATTTGTTCCTATTTAAAAAAAAAATTATCCCTAGAACTTTGAAGAAATGCTAAAGCTATTAAATCCCCCAAATAATGTCTAGCTGACAGTGGTTTACGTCCCGTCTCCCCCCCGCCACCATTAAAAAAAGAACTTGGCTTTAATGGAAGATTTTCAATCAATGGAAGATAATTCAATCTAGTCAATCCCCTAGTCAAAATAGAAAAACCTCCCCAATCCAAATATATTTCAATTTACCATCCATTACCAAACAGAAATTACTTTAGTTTTCTAGAGAAAAAAATTCAATGATAAAATAAACAAGGAAGCAACATCATTTAAATTACAGCAAAAGTCTGGAGTTAAACTCTGGGCTAAATAACGTGGCCATCAAAAACTTCAGTATTCTTAGAGCAAAACTAGGGTAAATATCACAGAGTCATTATTGAGCGGGTTTTGATCATGCTTATAACGCTACTGTGATGACCCCAGATGAAACGGAGATTATTAGTAAGTGGACTCAACCCAATTCTAGTAAAGCTCGTCTCTCTATATTATTTCACAGTATACATGTAAGGCAGCTGCTTGCAAGGAATTAATTTGGTTCTTTCTAAAGTTCCTTTATTGGTTACATTAGTTTCATTATTCATCAGGCTCTTCTCATCCCTGTGACTCAAGAAGATTAAACCAATAAGTGATTTGAAACAAGAAAACCATTCACAAACAAAACATATGTGTACACAATATTTCAAGTTAATGAACATTTTTACCTATGGAATTTTATCTCCAAATTTAGAAATATGTAAAGCCCATATCACCATAGTTTCACAAAATCCTTGTCATTGACCAAAGGTAGAATTAGATTCTACCACAGATGAGCAGGGAGAGATATTACTGCACTGTGTGTGTCCCCCAAGGCTCTATCCCGGACCCTGTTCACTTCTCTATTACTGAACTTTGTGATCTATCATCCCCACGGGGTCAATGAGCATTTCTAGGTAAATTACTCCCCGAATTATATACAAAGCTGTGGCCTCAATCCTGTGTTTTGGTTCTTCATCATCAACGGCCTTTTGGACAACCTGAACTGGATACGCTGCAAACCTAACACGTCCAAAACAGAACTTAGGATTTTTCTCCCCAAACTCTCTTCTTCTCAGCCTCCCAGTTACCCAGTGACATCCTGATCTCCTGACTCATACTCATCCCACATACGCAATCCACTGCCATAGCTTGCCATTTCTACCTTCACACCTCTCATATGATAGGCAGCTAGGTGGCACAGTGGATAGAGTGTCAGGGCCTGGAGTCAGGAAGAGTTTAAATCCACCCTCAGGCACTTACTAGCTGGGTAACCCTGGGCAAATCACTTAACCTTTATGTGCCTTAGTTTCTTCCTCTGTAAAATGAGCTGGATAGGGTAAATCACTCCAGGATCTCTGCCAAGAAAACCCTAAATGGTCACAAAGAGTCAGACAAGACTGACATAGCTCAACAACACAAAATCCTGGCTCTGGCCCTTATCACCTCACCTTGTGTGCTAAATACCCTTCTAAGAGGCCCCATCTCTTGGTCTCGCTGTCTCATCTCTCCCCACTATAATGCATCAACCACTAAGTCACTAAAGTGGTTTTCCTAGAGTAGAGGCATGATGATGTCAACACTTGTACTCAACAAACTCCAGGAACTCTCCAAGCTCAAACATGAAGTCCTCTGTACTTTCCTCTCCACCTCCCCAGGCTTCTTACACTTTACGTCCTCTACCATTCAGTTAGACTGGCCTCCTTGCTCTTCCTCAAACACCACACTCCCTCCTTCCTAGTCAGCGCCCTTTCACCGGCTGCCCCCGTGGCTAGAGGAGGGCCCTCCTTCCTTCACCTCTTCCTCCTGGCTTCCTTTACTACTCACCTCCAATCCCAGCTTCTGCAGGAAGTCATTCCTAGCCCTCTTCCTTCCACTGCCCAGATGCTGGTGTGCTCCATCTGGGAGCACTTTCCGTCTCCTTTGTAGATATACTTCATGTACCCCGTTAGTTGCATTATCGTCTCTCCCAATCCAATGGGAGAGCCCTAAGAGCAGGGAGAGCAGTTTTGCCTTTCTTTGTACGCCCCCGTTTTTAGCACAATGCCTGGCATATAATAAGGGCTTAATAAATGCTTGCTGATTGTCTCGATCATGCCTAAAAAACTACTCAGCAGCCAAGCCAGGGAGATAAACAGGTCAGTTGATCCCTTTATCTTTTTTAAGCACAGGTCGACTATCATCTCTGAGAGCAACTTATAAGGAAGAAGAAAAACAGCCTGCTTTGGAAGATGATGCTGTGCTACCAATTCTCAGGAAAACCTTTCAATTTCTAAGCATTCTAATGGAAAGTATTCACTGTCTAACACAGGAATGTCCATCAAAACTTGCCAGGGATGACCTATGGCTCTAAACCTGAAAGCTCCCAAAGTCTCTTACTCCATCAACACTTGGTGCTTTCATAACACTTTATATCATGACATTTTAAAAGGACTTAAAAAGAGAACAGTATTATGGCAGAAAAGGTCATTGAGACACTGATATCATACCTAGTTTACAAATGAAATGTTTCAGATCATTGGGCTGCTCTGTCAATATGAATGATTGGTGAAGCTTCCTCTGAACTCTAACTATCCCACCCTGCGGTATCCTTGAACACACTGTCATATCACTGTTTTAACTTTAAATGTATTTGCTTCTTCTCAACAACCAGATTGCAAACTACTTGAAAAAAGGAGCAGATCTTCTTTACTGTTAAAAATGCTTCTGAGATCACCTGTCTGCGGACATGGGCCAATGGGCCCCAAACCACCCTTGTTTTTGCCTTGGTATGCTTAGCATTTCATGCAGAACCTTGACTATTTTAAGCACTTAATAAGGATGGGATGAATTATGGAGTTTGAGATCATTTTACAGAAGAGGAAATTGATTCCCAGAGACCTTCTGCGACTTGTCCATGCTCCCAAGGGGTACAGGGAGGCAGCTCAGCCACATGCCAGGGGCACTTTCTACTCTACTATGATGCTTCTTGGAATCACTAACAGTGGAACTGGGCGGGGGTGGCACTTTTCAAAGGAAGTTTGTGGACTGACTGTCTGATCAAGCTCTCTATTCAGTAAACATTTACTAAGCACCTGCTGGGTAAAGAGAAGACAGAGATGGCAGAAGAGACCAATCATGTACAAAGGGTTTATCATCTAAAAGGGAAGAGATGATACAAGTAGAATGTGGCATGGGCAAAAGTGGAGGAACAAAGAGTGATTCTTCAAAGCTAGGGTGAGCAAGGGACCTCTCAAAGGAGAAGAGTATTTTAAAATTCCTGATTTAATAGTAAAGTGTCTCTCCTTCCCAACACAAAGAGTAACAGGTACAAATTCTTTGACATAGACCACATGATTTTCATCCCTCACATGAAAGGAAGCTACTAGTTATTGCACATATAGAAAGCCTGCACAGGCCCCATCTCCCAACATCCCATCACTCAGCAGCCTTGGTGCTTATGGACTGAAGCTCGAGTGACTGAAATGCCAGAAGCCTCTTACCTGTTTGAACACTTCTTCATCCTGGTGGGTTGTTCTCACCAGCTCTTGGATGAAACCAAATGGGAGGTTCCTACACAGCATATAGGGTACCAAGAGAGACTGCTGCTGCATGGACCTTTATTCACACAGAAACCAAAAAACAAGGAAGGCCGCTCATTACAATCTAACTCAAAGAAGATTATAGAATCTCCTATTAAAAGAAACAGACTTGGGTTTTTAGGTGCTCAAATTCTTTGGATATTCTGCGTTAGTCATTTACAAGAAGACTCGAGAAAACCTGCTATCAACTTCTCTGTGTCTTCTTTGGTGAAGGCTAATGGGGGTTTGCAAAACAACCACTGTGTCTTTTCCCTCCAGGAAAGTGAAGGGGAAAAAAGGAAGGAAGTGATAGGAGGAGGAAGGGGGAAGGCAGAGAGGCACAGTGGGGAGAGGAGAAAGGAAAGGAAGCCACAGAACTTCTTCCTAGATGCACCTTATTAAAAACAAAGCATGGAAATCTAACTTTATGCCCATGAAGCAGTAAGAACCTTGGAAACTTCTGAGAGTCATCAAGAAGCTATTGAATTCCTCTGTACATCACCCTCGTTTATGATATTAAGGAGCATACCCATTTTATTTTTTACCAGTACTTAAGTTTTAACAGACTCAGCTCAGAGAATAAAGCCTCAAATCATGTTTTTAAACCTACAAACACCAAACATAGAAGCACAAGAAAGGAGAAGGCAAACAATTTTTGCCAGCAAAAAGCAAGAATGAACTCTGTCAATCCTCATCTGAAAATAGGGGAGGAGATGGACACTAGCACATATTTAAGGCCCCTCCAGACACTGTGTGCTGGTAACGGCTCTCCCAGATTGGAAGATTATGCTCCAAGGCTCCAACTGCTATTACTCAGAGAATGCAAGTTACTTTGGATCATGGCCTGAGCAAACTATGAGATAGAAGGATAGGCAGGGGAGGGGGGATTTCATAAGTACCTGAAACTAATCTGAAGATTTTTAATGCTTTCGTCCATCCATGCCATCACCTTCTCCATTATTGGATAACCAAAAGTCAATCATGCCTACATCTACAAGAAGTAGTCTATGGCTTTGATTACTAGATAGTTCTACTTATTTTAACCCATGCTCATCCTGGAGCTTTTTAAAAATAAAAGTCTTGACTCAAAGATTCCGACATATTCCACAAAGCCAGATCCATAGTTATCTTAAGAAGGTATTAAGAAGCTCTCAAAATAAAATGAATTTTAGTCTATTTTTACCTTTCTTTCACACCTGCCACATAGCATAGGGGGAAGAGGAGGGCAAGCTTGGGGTTGGGGGAAAGAAAGAGGAGCCATAAAATAAAACCCAAGAATCCCAGGATTTTAGAGATGGACAGGCACTCTCCATTTGCGGAGGGAAAAACTGCTAAGGGTTCGGTGAGGTTCCGTGACATACTAGGGCTTTACAATTACAACAACATTCCAATTTCCAGAAGGTTGCAAATGATTCAACTCAATGGCAATAATTCTCTCACTGTTAAACCCCCACGAATTCCCCAATGCTCCATACCTTGGTTGCGTTAATGAGCCCTGTAACACTAACGCAGCATGGGATATGCACTGTGAGCGGATGTTGCTCAGTAACTGGCTGACTGCCGGTTGGCTGCACATCTGAAAAAGAAAAGTGGAGGGTGTTATGCCAGGAACAAAGACAGCTCTTTTCTATACTGAAAACTGTCCCAAGAAAAGTGCTCACAGAAAGGGAATTTTCTCCCTCCCCTATTCACAGTCAAAGAAAAATATTCCACAATAAAATCTCTGCTGACAGGACTTCTTACTGCCCTGATGTCTACTGTTGGCAGAAGAAAGGTTCAGAGCAGAGTTAGTCATTCAATCTAGCCTCACCCAGTCCCAGGTCCACAAAGTCAATGGCTCTTCTTGGACTTGCAGAGCTAGCAATGACCTCTATGACCAAGCAGACCAATCCATATCACATGCCGCTGGACCCTTCTGTGGGTATAAAGGCAGTGTGGCAACAACCAATTTCTTTTGCAATTTAAAAATGGGAAGGGCATTGAAAGCAAGTAGAAGATGGGAATATCCTTAAAAACAACAATCAAAGAATCTCTGAGCATAGCAGGACCTCTGGTCTTCAGTCTTACCAACACTTGGACAAGAATCCCATACGTAAAAGACAAAGAAAGCCTCCATGCTGAAGGGGAACTGTCGGGCAGCCCAGGTCCATCTTGGACAGCTCTCACACTCTGCCTCTCTCCTTCCACCTGTACCACTTCTACTGATTTCTCTGAGCTGAAACAAAATCTAACTCCTCTTCCACGTGACAGTGTGGAGACAGCTTTGCCATCAAGTCTAGAGCTTTCCTCACTCCACGCCAATCACTGGATTCAAGGGGCCCAAGGAGGAAGGGACAACCACCTAATGGGATGTTTTGCTCCCTAGCAGAAATCTCTGGTGTTCTGAATTGCTCTTTTCTGCTGGCACACTCCAGCCTACCTTTGGTGCTTTTCTTTCCTCTATTCCAACTCTGTCAAAACATTCGATGAGGTAGTTCAGCATATCTGTCTCCTTGCACGTTTCAATGGTGAAATGGTCACTGCAGGAATCAGAAGCACTCGCCCCACCAGAGGCTCCCAAACTTGGGAAATAAAGGTGAGAAGGAGAAGAAAAAGAAAATTAACCTTCTTTATCCAATCTTCTTGAATTAATTCTTTCTAATCATATTTTGTTTCCACAGCAGAAAGCCTGTTAGATTCCCTGCAGATCACACAAAGCATAAACCATCATGCCACAACAACACCTCGATACCTTGTTTTGTCTGTTCCATAACAAACCCGTGGCTGCATTTTGGCCCACTTCAAGAAGAAACGAGAAGGTGTGTACGCCTTCGATTACAAAAATCTCAGCTTCATCACTGTTGAGGGGGGAACGTTTGCAGAACCCAAAGGCCAGGGTTGGATAAAGTTCTAGTCATCTAGATGCTAAAACCCCAGTGTGGTGTCATCGCAAACCAGGCTTCAATGCTAATGCAAGGCTATTTTCTGTTTGGAATAAAGCTATATTCAGGGGGTAGATGGATGGGGAAATATGGCACTAAAAGAGTCTCAATTTCAACTCCCATCCTCTTCATTTCTTATGAGGTTTGGTATGAGATTATGAGATTTTTCTCATCAGTAAGTTGTGAGTTTTTATATCTGATATCGAGTGCCCAGTTTTCAAAAACTTTCAAAAAATCATAATGCACTGTGTTGCGAAAAGAGCAATGGATAATTAGAAACTAGAATCTGGGCTGTAAAATAGCTAGGTCAATTTAGTTGCCATGTGACATGCAAGTACAATGTCTTAGCTTCAGTTTATTAATAAGAAAGAAGGAAGGAAGGAAGTGGGGGGAGAGAGAGGGAGAGGGAGAGTGGGAGAATGAGAGAGGAGGAGGGAGGGAGGGAGGGAGGGAGGGAGGAAGAGAGAGAGAGAGAGAGAGAGAGAGAGAGAGGAAAGAAACTTCCTCTACTTGTCTCATAAAGTTGTCAAGAGCTAAAATGAAAAAAATGGATGGAAAAGTACTCCCTAAACTGTGCAGCACTGTAAAATGCAAAGAGTTTCTAAAAAGATCCAGAACATACCACAAATCAGTGTGGAAAAGAGCAAAACGAGGCAAGATCATTAATCAGCAGACCACAGACCAAATCTTCTTTTCAATTCATAAATTGATTTATTGATATCCACTGAAGGCACAAAGGTTAATGCTGCTCCAGGAAGAACAGAATAAAAAGGAGCTGACAAATCACAAAACCCCCAGAAATCTGAGATAAGCTCTTGAGCTGCAATTTTGGGCAACGGAGGCAAGGTCAGAAAAGGGACCTTGTACATATTTGTACTTAAAACTTTCAAATGAACCTAGGAATGCATCTGGTTTTCTGGGAACCAAGTATCAGAAGACAGTTCTAAACAAGCAAGATGACAATAGTGCCAGTTTGAGGTCTGAGGTTTTGTAACTCCTGTTAATTTGATCTATGGTTTCAGCAATTACTATACTATCTCGGTAAAAGACATTAACTTTACTGATAGAGTCAAGAAGCAGGCAGGTAACCACTGGCCAGTCACGCTAACTGAGAAGGTAATGAGGTGTGTGAACCATTTGGCTTCCTAAGAAGACTTCTCCAGCAGAGGATGAAGTCAAAAAAACATCTTGAAAAGGACCTCGGTATTATTCCTTTTATTCTTATGTTAGTGTTTTTGGTGCAATTTGCTAGAATCTCATGTGTCTGTTTAGCAGTTTGATACCAATATTTCTGTACTGCAAAGTACAAGATGAATAAACCCCTACCAAGCAAAGACGAGCTGGGAAGGCAGAAGGTGGGGAGGGGGAGAGGCTTCATTGAGCTGTGGCAGTCCATCCCAAGCCCAGGTTCTCACAGAAGGGCATGTGTGCCCTTCTGCCTGCTCTTCTATGTTTCGAGGAACAAGTTTTCAACTTTCTGCCTGCTCTAAGACACTCTTGGTGACCACTGCTCAATGGACTTTCCCGTGGAATATCATATGATCAGCAGGATAGAGGAAGAAATGTCTTTTCTCAGTTCATGTAAAATAAAAAACTAAAAGTAGGACCTCAACAAATTGACATTTGAAGCTTTTAAAAGTACTTAAGTTCTCCTAACATTTTTTCTTCCTGACCTACAATGGGAAGTTACTGCAAGCCAAATCATTACTTCTTCATACAATACTGCACTCGTGCAACCAATGTTTTATAGAAATGGCAGCTTGTCACTGGATCTGGACATGGGTTCGAATATGCATTGTTTTGTGTGGCTCTGGTCATCTTTAAAATGAGAGTGAACACTGGACAAGAGCAAAGGTCACTTGGTGAAGTGGCATTTTAAAAATATCATGGAAAATGAAAGAGGTTCAAGATTGAAGAAAGGCAAGTGTCCCAATTTTCAAAAAGGGGAAAAAAAAATCTACAAACTACCTTCCATTCCTAGGAAAACTCTAGAATTGATCATCAAAAAGCTGACTGGTGGGCATCCGGAAAGGGAAGCAGTGACTACAAAAGAGCCAATGTGGTTTTATTAAGAATGGGTCATGTCAGACTAATTGATAAACTAGTTAATAAGAGGAATGCTATGGCTGTTTACCAAAATCTTAGCAAATCTCATGTTATTCTTGTAGAGAAGGAGAGAGGTGGCCTACAGGGGTAATGCATTTAGGTGGCTTAGAACTAGCTGGATGGCTAGACTCACATAGTGGTTGTTATTGGTTCTAGGTCAACCTGACCAGAGGATTCTAGCAGAGCACCCCACAGATCTGTGCTGAGCCACAGTGACCAGTGATCCCTTAGATGCTAAATCCAATGGACTTTTCTCAGTCCTCATTGTATTTGACTGGTCTGCAGCTTCTACATCATGCACCCTCTTCCTGAAACTCTGCTCTCTCCTGTCTCTCTTCTTAGCTGTTTGGCTGTTCCTTCTCAGTCTCCTCTCCATCTCTGGATGGATCTCCAACCAGCCTTCTTTCATATAGATGATTCTCAGATTTATCTATCCAGCTCTCACCCCTCTCCTGACCTCCAGCCTTGCACCTGACCTGACTATTAGACATCTCAGACTAGACAGCCTCTAAGCATATTAGAACAAACATGCACCCGTTACCCAGGTTTACAACTTCAATGTCATCCTTGCTTCCTCACTCTTATTTTCCAATGTCTCCAATCCGTTGCCAAGTTCTGTTGTTGCTACTTTTGTAACATTTCCCATCTGTGCCCCCTTCTCTCCTCTGCACTGCCACTACCCTGGGGTAGGAGCTCACCACTGCCCACACTTAGACACTGCCACAGCTGCTGGCTGGTCTCTCTGCCTCGAATCTTTCCCCACTCCAGTCTATCCTGCCTGTGGATGATCTTCCTAAAGCACAGGTCTGGCCATGTCATTCTTTCTCCCCCAATCAAAAAACTCCAGTGGCTCGCTATTATCTCCAGGAGCAAACGGAAAGCCATTTCTACCTTTCCTGTCTTCTTCCAACTCACTTCCTTCCACATACTCTATTATCTGGTGACACTGGCCACTTTGCTGCTCCTCACCCAAGATGCTGTCTCCTGATTGCATTTTCACTGCCTTGCTCCCACTCTTGCACTTCTCCTGTCTTCATCTCTACCTCCAGGCTTCCCCGGTTTCCTTCAAGTCTCAGCTTAATTTGCACCTTCTGCACAGTCTTTCCTGGTCCCTCTTAATGCTGGTTCTTTCCCTACAAGATTATCACCAATTTATTCCATTTTTTTCTTAATCTGTACATTTTTTCCCTAGTAGGCAGGTTGTCTCCTCTATTAGAATATGAACTCCTCGAAGGCAGGGACTGTTTCTGTCTTCCTTTGTATTCACAATGCTTTAGCACAGTGCTTGGAACTCAGAAGGTACTTAATAAATGCTTGCTGACTTGAGTTGCTTGGTGACTTATCCCTATTCTATTTTACATGCTTATGAATGATTTAGATAAAAGTAAATCAAATTTGATGATGACTCTAAGTAGAGAAGGATAACAATAAAATGAATATTAAATTCAGAATCCAAAATTTTTTTTGACAGCATTGGGCCAAATGAAATAATGTGAAATTCAATAGGGGACGACTGGTAACTTCTGATATTTGGTTAAAAAAATTAACATTACCAGTACAAGATAGGGCTAGGCATGGATAGACAATAGTTGTTCAGAAAAGGATTTTTTTAGTAGATAGCAAACTCAATATTAGCCACTACTGTGTTATTGAAGCAAAAAAATCTAACACAATCTTGTGCTAAAATAAAGAGCTGCAGAGGTTCCGGGAATATTTAATCCCACTGAATCAGACCTGATGATGAACACCAGGCCTCATCTGGAGTATGTTTCGGTTGGGAAGCCACAGCTGAAGGAGCTCACTGAGAAGCGGAAGATTTTAAAGGGCAATCAGGGTGGTAAAGGAGCTGGAGTACATCTCTTCTGAGGACTGGTGGAAGGGTCAGGGCATGTTTAGCCTGGAAAAGACTCAGGGGATGTGCAAGCTGTCTTCAGGTACCTCAGGACTTGTCAAATGGAAAAGAATCTGTCCACGTTCTGTTTGGACCAGAGAGCAGAACTAGGAGCAGCAGGAAAAAGTTGTGAAGAGATAAACTGGAACTTGATGTCAGTAATCAGTGAGAGCCTTTCCAGCGTGGAACGCGCACTTTGACAGGAAGCAAGCAAAGGCTGGACAAGAACTTGGCAGGGCGCCATACCAAGGGAGTTCTTTCATGAAAGAGTTGGACTAGATGGCCAACAAGCTCCTTTTCAAACTCTTCCAAATTCTGGGATTCTATGAGGAGTTCATGAAAAACTTCTAGCCCCGGAGTCTGTGATATAGAGAAGCTCTGTTGCTTTTGAGTCATTTCAGTTATGTCTGACTCTTCACGACCCCTGGGGGGGGGGGTTTCTTGGCAAAGATACTGAAGTGGGGAAGGGAAGGAGAAGAAATATGGAGATAATAACTGTTACCAAGTATTTTTAAGAACTTGTATATGAAAAGCTGCTCTGCTCGGCCTCTGAGAGCAGAACCAGGAGCTACAGGTGACAGCTGTGAAGAAGCAAATTTAGTCTTGACTTATTGTAACACTTCCTTTCAATGAGCATTGTCCAAAAGTCCAATGAGCTGCTCTGGAAGGTAAATGGATTCTCTTGCACTGGTGATCTTTAAGCAAAGGCTGAATGACCACTGCTTGGTTTTGCTCTAGAGGGGATTCCTGTTCACATCTAGTTTGAAGTAGCTGGCCTCTGAGGTCCTTGTCAAACTCTGAAATTCTGTGACAGTATACAGTTTCAAGTGAATAATCACCTTCTAAAATACATATTTTTAGAAAGTTGGATTTTGTATACCAATTTTTCCTCAATACAAGTTATATTTGCACTTTTTAGCAGGTTGAAACTTTATGAATGGAAGTTATAAAAGAAAAAAAAATCTTAGTGCATTTTCATGTCACGAATCACAAAAAAAATCACCACCAGAGCAAGAATAGCAATCTGATATCAGAGAGCTACTTTGTGGTCTTCTAATTCTCCATCCACAGAAAGGAATGGTATTTGACATTCACATTCCCACCTTACAACATTCACGCAAGGTTAAGTCCATTACCCTTTCTTCCCAACCAAGAATTTGACGCATTTTCCTCGGGATAAGCATCTGTCACATCACTGGGTCTAACTTCTGGGATAAGGCGCACCTCTGCGCTATAAAGCTTCTGTCACCTAGGATCTCGAATCCTTCCTAACATGATGTCACTACCATGAAATGACTAAAGACAGAAAACATACTGTCCCTTCTAATCTTCTTTCATTTACTTAGTTTTTTACTAGACAAAAACAGAGGTAGATGCTCAAGTGAGTTGATTCATATTATTAATGGTAAAATCTTTGAAGTGCCAATTCTAAGGAAAAATAGACTTCTTCATTGGTCTTGCCAAATACTGCTTTAAAACAATCCATGTGATTTCTAGCTCCTCCTTTCACTCCTACTTCCTCTAAACCTTGAGAGCTGGCAAAGACACTATTTTCTAAGGCTGTAAAGAAGACCAAATCCCATAGCACTCACAATTTATTCATAATGAAATCTCATTATTATCAGTATCTTGCTGAGCAGTCAATAGCACCTATAGAAATAGTTGCCAGGTTGTGTCTCCACAAAGGTTAACACACCAGATGACCGTGGGGACTGAACTGGAAGTCTGGCCAGCAGCCTGGAGGCCCTACTATTCCCAGGGATCTTTGGCTCAGGGTGGTTGAGGCAGTGGCATGGAACATGCCACCCTAGTACCTTCTCCCTCCAGATGTAGGCTTGTCTTTTCTATGGTAGTAGCAGTTTGTGGGAACAACTGGTCCCTTCTCTACATGGGTGGTCCAACACAAATATCTAAGAACAAGAATTATTCCTCATTAGCTAAGTGGTCAAAGGCATAAACAGTTAGTCAAAGAATTTCAAAGTATTAATGCCTATCTGAACTACTGCCACTAACCATAAATAAGAGGCAAATCCAAGCAACGCTGAGGTTTCCCCTCATCCCTGGCAGACTGGCAGAGGTGAAACGGGCATAGTTGAAGTTGGATGGGTCATGGGGGGACAGGTGAGAGTTAAGGATCAGTCCAAGAATTCTGGCAAGAAATTTGAAATTATACTAACAAAGTACCTAAAATATTCAATATTCTCTTAACAAGAAATTGCATTGCTGGGCACAGATGTCCAGAGAGGTGAAAAACAGAAAGAACAATGCCATGAACACCCAAATATTTATAGCAGAACTAGGAACCAAAAAGATACCCAGCAACAGAGAAACATATCAAGTGACGTTTTGTCGTTGTCGTTCGGTTGTGTCCAACTCTTTTTGGTTTTTTTGTTTTGTGTTGTTTTAAATTTTATTTATTTTGTTCTGAACTTAAGAAATAAAATAAGCATTTCCATAACATAGTAAAATAAAAAGATGACATACATGAAATTGCAAATCTATTCTGCACAATTTGCTATTCCTCTTAAACATATAACAAAGCTATCATGCAACTTTTCTTCCCTTCCCTCTTCACCCTAACCTTAAAGATGGCTACCATTAGACACAAATCCGTGTGTGTGTATATATATATATATATATATATATAATATATATATATAATATATATATATATGTGGAAATCCATAGTGTACATACTTTTTTATCATTTCTTTCTCTGTCTTCCCTCATACATCCTTTGTAGTTAATTTGTAATTAATAATAGTCAAAATGACACTCAAAGTCATTCTTAAAACAATATTGCTGTTATTGTATACAATGCTCTTTGGGTTCTACTCATTTCACTCTCCGTTATTTTGCGCAAGTCTATCCATGTTTTTTCTAATACCATTGAGCTCATAGTTTCTTATAGCACAGTAGTATTTCATCACGATCATATACCACAACTTGTTCAGCCACTTTCCAAATGATAGGCTCTTTGTGACCCCTTTTGGGGTTTTCTTGGCAAAGATACTGGGGTGTTTGGCCACTTCCTTCTCCCGGTCATTTTACAGATGAGGAAACTGAGGCAAACAGGGTGAAGTGACTCACCCAGTGTCACAACAGCTAGTAAGTGTCTGAGGCCAGACTTGAACTCAAGAAGATGAGTCTTCCTGACTCCGGGCCCAGAGCTCTATCCACTGCACCACCTAACTATGGTATTATGAAATGGAATATTTTTAGGCTATTAGCATCAGTGCATGTGAAGAATCTGAACAAGGATGGGAAAACATGAACTGATGAAAAATGAATGAAACAGAATAAGGAAAGTAATATAATAAAGAGAAGAGGATTACTGGAAAGAACAACCAAAAACTCTGTTACATAACCTAACGATCAAGTTCAACCTGGAAGAAAGAAGAAGGTGCCCTCCTCCCTGCTTTCACTGCAGAGCGGGGAGACTTGAGTATCAAGCACCGTATAGAAGGCCAGACTCCAGGAGCTTGGTTGGCTAGACAGAACTGTCTTTTTCCACTTCTTTTTGTTCACTGTTACAAAAGGAAGGCTCTCTGCATGAGAAAGGGAAGAGCAATGTAACAGGAAATGAGAATGATGTAAAAACAAATGATACATTTAATCGAGAGGAGGGAGAGGAAGGAAAACTGCCAAACTATGTTCCACATAAAACAGTAAAAAATTAAAGAGGTCAATGTCCAGCTTCTCTGTAGTGACCTAGCGAGAGCAATTAACTGTTAGACTCTCCGTATTAACGCAGGTTGGCAGCTCTCTGTAACTTAGAATCTTAGAGAATTAGCCAAAGCGGTGGCCACTTGTCTGTCCTTAAGGAGCCCTGTATGTGGCAGATTGCTTAGTTTTCAAATGTAATGTTATGTGTTTACTGCACTTGTTTATTTTGTTCAAATACTTCCCAATTACATTTTAATCTGGTGCTGGCCCACTTGGGAGTATTGTGGGCTGCAAGTGGCTTGGGGTTTAGTGGTCCACATGGCTGCTGTGTATCAGGGATGAGACTTGAGAGCTAAGCCTTTCTGGCAATGTGACCTCTTCTGGAAAGAGGAAAACAAACAAAACTGACCAAAATTAGAATGACCCAAAGGAGAAAGGGAGAAGACACTTCCTCATACTTCTTCAGGGAGGCAGGGGGAACAAAGACCTAGAGCACTGTATGTCACATCCAACTTATTTTTTTTAAGTTCATCTGCCTTGTGCAAATTTTTCCTTTCTTTTTAAAAATTCTTAGTTTTAAGAGAATACTCTCCGGGAAAGGCAGGGGAGAGATACAGTAAGAAAGTAGTTACTGTAAAAAAAAGATCAATAAAAGTCACTATAAAAAGAAAATGGAAAACAAATGTTCTAGCAGAACAAGAAGAAATTTAAGAAAGTTTTAAGTGTGTGACTCCTGTCCTTTTGCTGGGTGATTTCAGATTTTAAGTCGTTTTTTTCTATCCAAGGTATGAGATATGATTGAGTTGAATGGAGTTGAAAGTAACTGCTCCTTGATAGGGGATTGGGAGGGAATATATGAATAACTTGACTGAATTCTTTTCTTCCCATCAATTAGGATCACAGAGCTAGAGCAGTCCCTAGCACCCACCACCAGCATAACCCAAATCCATCATTAGAGAGAATGATTGTTATATTGACAGGGATGAGGTAAGGGAAGCATTGCTTCTAAAGATAAATTATCTGAACTGGAGTAACAAAAATCCTTTTAACAGAGACAATGCACCAGGCCACAGAAAGCATATTGATTTTGCTGGGCTTTTACCTTACACAAGCAAGATGACAGCTCTCTATGAATTTATGGCTGAGACAACATCAAGCCCAACACAATTAACAGTCTCCAGATTCAACATCTTGCCCAGCAGTACCTCAACAGCCTCCTCACGCTCCAGATGTAACTAAGGGTAAATCTGACTTCTACCTGACTGCTGACACAACGGTCTTCTACTTAGAGTTTCAAGTCATTTTTAGACAGTGGTGATGGGTGCATATTAATTCTGACCAGAAGAAATCTTCACTTAAGGGCAAAGTTATGGGTTAATTGGGTTAGGAAAACAGTTCTTAAATAATCTCACAACAGAAACAAAATTTTAAAAAAAATGACTCTTTGGATTCTCAAGTAAGAATTACTAATGAAGTCATGAAATGTATTTTAATTTATATTTCTATTAATGAAGTGAATGGCTTATGTGAGAAGTTCTCACTGGACTGTAAGTGTACTTTTAAAGAACCTTTAAAAAAATTCTTGCCTTCTGTCGACGTTGGCCTACGTAACCCATGCATTAGAGGACTCTTCAATCGAATGCCTAAACATAGTTGGAGAAAAAATTGGCCAAGCTCTTCCTCCTCTCTGTTATCAGTGGCTATTTATGACTTTGTACTGTCAAGAAAACATGGCTTGCAATTCATATCTGATAGCCAACAAAAACACTTCCACAGGAACTAGAAGGTTTGCTTACTCGATCTCCTTGTGTTTTAGGCTCATGCTGTAAGATAAAACCCCTGTGCTGAGTTGTCCTTCTTATCTACAGATCCATGCACTAGTTCCTCATTTGTTCTGGACACTGGTTGCTACACACACCTCACTTCCTCCACCAGCATGCCTTCGAAGCAGCCACTAGAACAGGGCTTATGAAGTGAAAGGTTAGTTCTAAGTGCCTGTGCATGCAATACAGCTCCATTCCTCAGATACCTGGACCCAAACTGGATACAAGCAAAATCATCATCACCACCACCTTCATCCTCATCCTCATCATCACCATCATCATCTTCATTTTCTTCATCACTACTGTCCCCAGACATATCAGAAAGTGCGAGGAAGAGGAAGGAGAAAGGATGGTCGTATGTACTACCATGACAAAAGTAAAAAAGGGCCATCAGGGAATGTAGCAAAGAAGGTAACAAAACATTTGGCAACAGCTTTCCCTCTGCACCACAAGAACTGTTTCCATCTACGTGCAAATAATAGGGTCAGCCAACTGTAGAAACATGAAGCAGACACACAGAAACTTAATGGGTTAAGAGAACTATGATGTTGCTTATCAAGGAGGTCAAATTTGCATGCAAACACACACAGATTAATATGCCTCAGAGTTAGCTCTGCCCTTGTCTTTAGTAACTAGAGGGAAGGGATATTCGGCTTCAGTAATTCAAGGGTAGTTAACACTACTAGAAACTAGCTGCTCTCCAAGTGAGATGCACTTCAAATCAATACTCCAGAGGGTAATCTAAAGTGATCCACGGAGTATCAACACTCAAATTCTATGCTGATCTTCTATGCAGGTTAATTTGCCAACAACAAATTTCTGCAGAAATGAGTAGAATGAGGACTAGAAGGAAAGTATCATGATTCTGCAGGCCTCGACCCTAGGACATTCTCAATCCAAGGCTAGCAGAAGCATCAGGAATTAGAGCCTACCCAACTAGTTAGGCACACAATGAATTAATTAAACTCAAAACATAAAAATAAGAGGCTTGTATCTAAGGTTAGTGCTAAACCAATTTTTCCAAAGTCTGTTACTGCCCAGTCCCCAGCACTGCACACAGACAACTCTCTTCTGAAGAAAATACCTAGAAGGAATCCTTAGGGTAGAGGGACGCCTGCTCATGGGACCTGGAGAAGCAGGAAACAAAGGTGGGCCCGTGGCTGTGGATCTTTGTCTGGAAGGGCTGGTCGACAGGGCAGGCGGGTTTGGTGAACTAGACAAAGCAGAGAGGCTCGAGGACCGCGGGGTGGGAGAAGTCGAAAAGCCCCAGGGAGGGGCCACAGTGTAAGGGCGATATCTCGGAGACGAAGCCTGGCTTCCTGCAGGACTTTCTCCTGGAATATGAGGACTGAGCGAAATGGAAGGCACAGATATCGGAGCGGTTGCATTGGAAGGTGAGGCACAGGAGGAGCTTGTCACTGGCACATAGCTTGAGAAAGGGGTATTGGGAGTTGGGCTAGTGTCATAGAGGCTACATTAATTGTTGAAAGGAAAAAAAGAAGAGAAAGGAGAAGAAAAAGGCAATTGAAGAAAGAAAGTAGGAAAGACTACACAAAAGACAGGAAAGCTTACTTTCCAATATCATGTTTCCCTCCTCTGTAGGTCCATAAAGCAAAGGCTGCACCTGTCTTTCCCTTTGAGCCCTTGGGCACACATCTGCCATGCACATATTCATAACGAGCTGAATGCTGGACAGTGTTAGATTCAGCATTTCTGATTCCTATATCCAAAGCTCGTTATGCTAGTAAGACACAACATCTGTTTCCCCAAATTTAAGCTTCCAATAGTCTAACCACGAATCAGAAAACCAAGAAGATGTACCACCTCTGATGATCAAACCCACCCTTAGGAGTGTAAGATCTTATCCAACCTCGTTAAAAAGGAAACTTGAAAGAAATCTTTCCTCTGCATCATTCCCAGCTAGATTTGGTTCACAGAGACATTCAAATGGAACCATGCTGACCTGGACAGCGAGCTGGCACTGAAGGAAGCCACATTACAGAACATGGGGCTCGCTCCTGGATTGGATCCTGTGCTAAGCATCAGGGTTCTGTCCGGTGACCGAGCTGCAGTCGCGATCGGCTGGGATGTCGCCGTCAGACTGGCAAAAGGATTCTCATCTCTAGTTTGAGTGGACATCATTAGCACTTCCATTAAAATCTGGCCAATCAAATCCTTAAAATCAGAGAACACTGTTGAGAAAGCAGGACAGAGGAAGTTAGTCTACATCACAGAGGTTTAGCCACAGACCAAACACAGGACAACAGGAAATCAAAGTCACAGACAAAGTAAAGTCCGTGTTGGAGGCACAGGTTTCCGACTCCAACAGTGGCTAATAATCAACCACCGCCAATTGTGGAGACAGGGTTATCGAACTGTAAGAAAAATGAACTGCCAGAAATGTTCTTTACCCTCTAAAGTCCATCAATTAATGGTAAACCACATGTGAAAATGGTTTAAGTTCCTAAGATTTTAGCGAAAATGGACTGAGACTTTATCCTGCTTTTTTCATACTTACCAAAGTCACAACATTCCCTTTGTACCTGTAATGCTTTCTTTCCTTCCCTTGGCTTAAGTATCCGTGTGCTCACACTATCCTACACCTCCTGAGATTCTAACCCATCTAAATACTCTATGGTTTAAACATACATTTATAATCTGGTTATTAAAAAGTGCTTGTAAATAGGACATGGACTCAAAACTACCAAGACCTGTCAGGTAAACAGTAATAGAAGGAATGTTCTGGTATTATGCTGACCAGAATTGAAAATAGACAACTGCTGAGCTCAATTCTAGAGCCTAGGCTAAACAGAAAAGCCCAGATGTCAGAGAGAAATTAGACATGAAAGAGGATAGAAGGACTTTTTTCTTGTTGTCTTGGCAGAAAGTCAGTCTCCTCTCTCAAGAAAAGTAGCAAGATAAGAAGGGAAGAGAATGTGGTTGGTAATCATAGGAAAATATATTTTCCCAATAATCTTCCTCTACCTATCCTATGTGGTGATTAGTTAAAAGGAGCCAAGCAGGTAAAAATGTTGAAAGCCACTGTCTGATGTCTAATATTGATTATCTGGAGATCTGGGATGGGCTAGAGCTAGAAGATAGAAAACAGCCTCACAGTCAGGGAGAGCAAGGTTCACTTCTTGTGTCTAACACATACTGAGTGGGTTCCAATGGATAAGTCACTTAGCTTTTAACCTTTCAATAACCCAGGTATCTAAGTCTCTAAAGCTTAAGGGCAGAGAGCAGTCACTGATTTAGATCTCCCTATTCAGAAGTTTCTAGCCCAGGCATTCCTGTTCTGGTGAAATCACAGGTCCAAGATGGGTCTCTTCACAGAGTCAAAAGAAATATGGATTGCTCTGATGGAAGAAATGGTTAATGGCAAGGACAAAAAAATTGGAATCCCAATAACACTTTATCAAATTCTACCAGTTCAACTAGTAAGTTGTATTGAAATAGTTTTACCCCAGAGTCCAAATCATGTCCTAAAAGATCCTTAAGAAGATACAGATGGCACCTTCTAAGCTGTTCAGATGTCATTTTACAAAATGCTGCAAAATAAATTCATGAAAGGATGGGCCTTCTAGGGATATCCCTAGAACCAAGGAGTGACAGATACTGAGGATAATGAAGACCATTAATTTATTCAGATGGAGCTTTCTTTCACAGGAACCAAAAAAAGTTTATTTTTTACATTTTTTATTCTAAGTATACCTGCCAATAAATCATTCAAATAAACAAAATTTAAAAGACTGCATATAAAGCAAAAAACTCCAAACTATTTACAATTTGTTTCCAAAATCTGTTAACTTTAACAAAACAATAACCCAGTGAGAAGCAGCATGACAGTGTGGATGAAGACTGTCCTCCAATTCCACAAGACCTTGGAGAGGCTTGGCCTCTCCCCCACTGGCCACGTGACCCTGGGCAAGGCCCTTCATCTCTCAGTGGCCCTGGCAGATCTACACGACTCCATGCTTCTGAAGGGCTGCCAAAATTCACTGGTACATGGAGTTCCTCATACCAATAAAATCATAGGTTCAGTCCCCTCACCCTGAAATAAAAGTCCTATTTGAAAGATGAGGTTATTAATAAGACCAGGAGGAAGAAGGGGGAATGAATAGTTAATTTGGCCTCCCCAGCAGATATCCCTGCTGTCAACAATAAATGCCAGAAACCTAAGAGGTAAATTTAGATAACCCCACATGAAAATAACTCTTAGATCCTGCCTTACTTTATTACAATCAATACACTGAAACATGACAAGACAGAAATCTGTACCTTCTTTTGGGTTCTGCTTAAATTGTGCAGAAAGCGAAGTCAAAAAGATGACGTCTCTGTCCCGGTCTTTCCAAGAGACACGAAAGATCTTACAGACCAGCTGTAAGGCCTGTTCTTCTGATACCTCAGAACCCGATGACAATTCCTTTAAAAGAGTAAAGAAAGATTTTTTTGGCATAAATTTCAAATGAAGTTTTGTGAAATATAAGCCAAACATTTCTATAAAGAATAATAATTTACATGATTCAAGGACATCATTAACAAAACACAAAAAAGAAATCATCTAAAAATATTAATTCACTGATAGAAAGAAACAATCTCATAAGGCTAATGACTATAACTGGGAGCTCACATAAAATCTAGAGCTCCACTGTTTATAACATATTCTCTGAGGGAGTATGAAGGGATAATGACATCATCAGGCAACATTAAGATAAAAAGGTCCTGAAAGGTTCTATACATTCTGCTCACCCACATGTGTTTACATATTTTTTCATCTCTAAAACAGATCAACATTTTGAACACAAACCATTAACCAATGAAATGCAAAATGTAATCTTTTCTTGCCTGCTTAACTGCAAAGTTTGTGAGGACTCATAACAGGGAAGTGGTGACCATTAATAGCCAAGAAAAGCTTACTGAGAATAATTCTAATCAAACAATATCACATTGGAATTTTTTTAGAGTTATAACCAAGAAAAGCTATAGTAACAGGGAATCTGAATTTTAGCAAGTCAGACAAAAATCACCCTCTCCCACCTGGAAGGGATTGCAGAAGTTATCTTCGACTCATGCTGACCAGGAATCGCCCCTATGAGAACCCCAAGAAGCGATCACCCAGTCTTTGAATGAAGAACCTGAAGGAGGGAGGGAAGGAGAACCGACTTTTTCCCAAGACAGCTCATTACGCTTTGGAACAGTTCTAATTATTAGCAAGATTTTCTTTACTGTCAAGGTGAAGCCTGTCTCTCAGCAACTTTTAATCATTTTTTTTTCTAGTAAGTTTTTACCCTCTCAAATGACAGTGCTCAAATGCTTTAAAATTGCTATTGCCTGCAGCAACCTACCCCTAAGTCTTTTCTTTACCAGGCTATAGAGGTCAGGTTCCTTTGACCAATTTGTATCCAGCATGATCTAAAAACTACCAACCATCCTGCCTTTCCTCCTGGACCTTCTTCACAAAGTCAGTGTGGTACAACCAGAGCTAAACATTATACCCTTCCACTCCACATATGGGGTGATCAAGGCAGAGTATAACAGCAATGTCTCCTACCTCCTTTCCAGTCCTATGGCTCCCTTAACGAAGACTAAGACTGTATTAACTTTTCTAATGGCCATATTACACAACTCACTCACAATAAGCTTGTAGTTTAGCCATACCATTCCCCATCTTAAAATCGGAAAGTTGATTTTTTTAGCCAAATAGCCGCCTCCATCTTATGCTTGGTAAAGCTGATTTCTTTAATCCAAATGAAAGACATTTGATTTATTCCTAATTATCTATTGTTTTATTACATTCAATTGAAGATCCTAACCTGTCAAGATCTTTTTTCATCCTGACAGTTATCCCTCTATAATCTATTCTTCCTAGCTTTATGTCACTTGCAAATTTTACATCTGTGCATTTACGGCTTTATCCAAGTCACTGATAAAGCTACTCAACAATACAACCCAAGAACTGTCCCCTGGGGAAACCAACTGGAGACCTTCTTCCAAGTGGTCACTGAACCATGAATGAGTTCTCTTTGGGCTCTGTCATTCAGCCAGTTCTCAAGAGGCCCAACTGTACTATAATCTAGCACACATCTCTCTATCCTATCCACAGGAATAATATGAGAGACTCTGTCCATGCTTTGCTGAAATCTAGATAAATTATATCTACTCTCTATCATTCCCTTGATTCACAAATCCAAGAAGAAAATGAACTCAATTTGGAACAATCAATTCTTTGTGAAACCAGGCTAACTTTGTGATCACTGCTTCCTTCCTTAGACGCTCATTCAACATCCCTTTAATAATATGTTCTCGAAATTTGCCAGCCCAGAGTGGGCAGACTCTCATCTTCCTTTTTCTGAAAATGAGCGCAACATCTGCTCTTCTCCAGGCCTTCAGCACCTCTCCTATTCTCTATAATACTTCAAAGACGATGGATAGTAGCTTAGCTAATACAGGGGCCAGTTCTTTCTGTGCTCTGGAACGTAGTTGTTCTGGGCCCAGTCATTTCAACCAGTCAAAAGTAGCTAGATTTTCTCCAATCTTCTTTACTTATCTTGGACTTCAGGTCCCCATATCAGACATTTTTGTTCCTTTCTTTCCAGCTTTTCTATTCCTTCCAAGCTTTTTCCTTAGCAGAGAAAACAGAAGCAAAATAAAAGGCTATGTTGTTGTGCTTTGTCTTATTCACCCTACGTGATGGTCCTCTTGACCCTCCACCTCCTGCATACAGCTAAAAGGATGCTTTCTGCTGTCTGGCTTTCTGTTCTAGCTTCAACTCCTTCTAAGACTGACAACTCTCTCTCTCTCTCTCTCTCTTTTTGTTTTGGCAAGGCAATCAGGGTTAAGTGACTTGCCCAGGGTCACACAGCTAGTAACTGTCAACTGTCTGAGGCCAAATTTGAACTCAGGTCCTCTTGACTCTTGGGCCAGTGCTCTATCAACTGCGCCACCTATCTGCTCCTAAGATTTACAACTCTTAATACTAATTACCCTTAAAGGACAATGACGAGTTTTTGTATTTATGCTGTTACCTATCACTACTTCCACTAATCATGTTTTAGAATATCTAACTTGACCAATGAGTTCCCAATGCATCCACATCAGAAGCTTCAGACAACGTTCCCTTACCTCCTCTTTAGAACTGTTTCTGTTCATGTCTTCATGAATTCATTTTCAAGAGTTTCCCATCCCTCCTAGGCTGACCACCCTCAAAGAGGGATCCTACCCAGGCTCTCATCGAATCTTTATGGACTGGAACATACTACAGTTAGGTACACCTGTAGCTGGCTGAATCACCATATCCAAAGAGCATTCACTGGTGAAAGGAATGATGACAACCTGGACAGAAGTTCTTAGCAGGGTGCCACAGAGCCCTGCCCTCTTCAACCTCTTTACCGACGACTTGATTGAAGACATATAAGGCAAGCTTATGAAATGTGCAGATGACAAAAAGCTGGAAGACATAGCTAACAAGTTAAGTGTCAAAATCATGAGCCTAAAAAAATCTAGTCAAACTAAAATGACGAGATGAGACTAACAGGATTTTATTTCCCCCCACTAATTTTCAAGCCCTAAACTGAGGTTCCAAAAAATCCCTAGCATAGAAAAGGGGAGACCTGGTTTAAGAGCAGTTTGTGTGCAAAAAGATTTAAGGGTCTTAGTTGATTAGAAGTACAAAATGACGTGTATATTGCACGTCAGAGAATACTAACGCAATCTTAAGTTACGTTAAAATAACAAATGGAAGGGAAGGCACAAGAAATAACTAAAAGTAACCTTATGTCAGTAATGGTTGTGCAAGCAGTTGTAAATGATTGAC
This sequence comes from Phalanger gymnotis, assembly GCA_028646595.1. NCBI lineage: Eukaryota > Metazoa > Chordata > Mammalia > Diprotodontia > Phalangeridae > Phalanger > Phalanger gymnotis. The sequence continues at coordinate 807,464,770 of CM053622.1, read as the reverse complement.
TGGATGGTTTTCTTATTGTTGAAAGTCAACAGTATTATTAAAAAACAAAATGTGTATATCATGGCATTACAATAAGGATTACACAAGACCCAGCAGCTACTATGTTGAAGGACTGTAGGTCTATATTCTGTAGAGCAAAAGAGTTGAGGTTATGACCAAGGGTAAGTTAAGTATAATCATGAATAAAAAAAAAAAAAGACATTTTATGACCTGAAAGACTAAGATATTTGTGACAAAGGCAGTAGAATTTAATGGAAAAACTGACATATAACATTCAGGAGAAATATAAGGTAAACATTAAAGACCAATTATAAAGGGCTAAATATAGTCAAACTGTTTACTTCTCATATGTGAAAATATTCTCAGCATTCTCATGACTGTCATCATTATTTAGGTAGTTTGAAAGAAAGGCTTGAGCTGAGCTGTATATGATGGAGTGATTCTAAAAAAGTAAAACTGTATGGAGATATAAAAAGGTGTAATTATCTCATATAAATGACGCATAAAAAGAAAAATCAATACAGAAGAAGCTAGTAACGGGAAAGGCAGGTAGTGCTGGAACCTTACTCTTATTGGCAATAGGTTAAAGAGAGAACAATGTGTGTATGTGTGTGTATCTAGAAGGTTATAAAAGTCTTCTAAACTATGAAATAAGAGGGCAAGAGGATAGGGTGGGGGGAGAGGATAAGGGAGGGACTCTTGGAGGGGTGAGTAGTTTAAGGAATAGGAGGGTAAGACAGCGGGTAGCAGTAAAGCAGAGGAGTGAGGAGGGATAAGAACAGAGTGAGAAGGGTAGTGAGGAAAAATAGGAGGAAAATACACAATAAGTAATTACAGCTTAGAAGGTAAATGGGATGAATTTACCTATGAAACAGAAACTGATAGCAGATTAAAAATTTGGATTCAACAATATACTACTTTGAGGAGATGCTATAAATCTGAGACACACACACAAATAAAATAAAGTAGGGACAGTAATCAGGATCTCAGACAAAATTAAAGCTAAAACAGATTTAATAAAAAGAGAAAAATAGGAAAACTACACTATGTATCAGCAATATTATTCAATATGATTTTAGACCATTTGAAACAACAAGATAATATAAAATACCTGAGAGTAATCCTGACGAAACAGACCCAAGAACTATATGACTACAAACATAAAATGCTTTTTATACAAATAAACTCAGATCTAAATAACCGAAGTAATATTTATTGTTCTTGTGTAGATAAAGCCAATACAATTAAAAAATGACAAGTGTACCTAGCTAATCTATTTATTCAATGCCATCCCAATTAAATTACTAAAAAATTATCTTACTGAGTTAGAAAAAATAATAGCAAAGTTCAGTAGGAAGAATAAGAGTTCAAGAACTTCAAAGAAACCAGGAAAAAAAGACATAAAGGAAGCAGATTCAACAGAATCAGTTCATGACAGCACTGCTGAATATAAAATGGTTAATTCTGATTATTTTAAATTGAAATTTTCTTGTATAAATAAAATCTATGTAGCCAAGAACTGAAGGAATACAGAAAATTGGGACAAAACTTTTATAAACAATCTCTCAGACAGAACGTGACTGGGTTGGAATATTGCTGCGGTGTAGGAAATGATGAGCTGGTCGATTTGGAAAAACATGGACAGACTTGGACATGTGAAGGAAGATGCTGAGCACCTTCAGAGAAACAGAGAACGGGTGGAAATAAGCATAGTGTGGTCTTACATGTACGTGAATAAGTATATATACTTATTATATATATATATATATATATATATATATATATATATATACGTGCATGTTTACAGGTATCTATATATACAGGTATGTATATATGGGCATATCTATCTACCTACCTCCACGTTTAATGCCTCCTTTAGGGAAGGGGAGGGGGAAAAATAAAGTAAAAAGCACACAGCAGAGAATAAAAGAAAACCTGGAAGGAAGCAAAGAAAAGCTGGGCCACGTTGAAAACATCATACAGTATTTATTATATAGGTTTTCTCGAAATGGAAATGTATTGTTTTATGTTGAATCCTCTCTTACGTTCTGCTGTACACAAGGAAATGTTTTTTTTTTTCTTTTCTCATTTTGTATTTAAGTTTCACATACATTTTTAAAAATTACAAAAAATAAAAACAAAATGTGTAGTGGTGCCTCTTTTGTGAAGTTGACCTCAGGAATTACCTAACATCCAATAAAAGGATTTGTTCCGTGAAGTTTGGATTCAGTAAGATGGCTGCATTTGAGGGCCTAGAGGCCACAAGTCCCCCTACCCCCAGGAGGAGGAGGACCCATGTGGGAAAGGATGCAAGGTCCTGCACTGTCTCGATTTTTTTTTTATTTTATCCCCAGGGCAAAGCACAGCATGAGGTGTAAGGTAAATGCTTAATAACTGCTGGCTCACTGGGGGAAAAGCATTTTTCCAGAATCCTTCCCCCTGTGTTCCAGGTGCAAATTAAGAACAGTTTAAGCAAAGCAGACAATAAATAACTGAAATTTCGTTTCCTTTTGAAGCAGAATGGACAACATTAAAATGTCTATACTCAAGGCCCTATCCATCTGCTCTCCTTAATTGTGGAGGCTGAGGATGCTGAACAGGGTGGAAAAGGCAAATAATAGGAAAAAACAAGAACTCAGAGATTTCTTTAAGAATCAACAAATGAGGTAACATTCCTAAAATCCCTCCCCATTTCCTAAATTATTCAGGCAACCCAAGTTTCCTTCTTTCTCCACATGAACCTTGTTTTGTTTCCGCTCTATAAAGACAGTGAGACAAGAGAGCATAAATGTAAACCCAAGTATGGAAGCTTTCCTTCTGATGAAATTTATCTTTCCCGAGGCGGGGGGTGGCGGTGTATGTGTGAGAGATAAGCATTTATACAGCTCATACTATGTGCCAGCTTCTGTGCTAAATGCTTCATAAAAATCTCATCTGATCCACACAACAACCCTGAGAAGTAGGTGCTGTTATTATGCCTATTTTACAATTGAGGAAACTGAGGCAAGTGGCAGTTAAGTGACTTACTCATGGTCAAACAGCCAGAAAGCATCTGAGGCTGGACTGGAACTCAGGTCTTCCTGACTGCAGGTCCGTCACTCTATCCACGGCAGCATCTGCTGCCTCTCTTATCTATTAGTTCATTCCCTAATCATTTCCTCTGTGCTTGCAGATCAAAAGGCCTGATCATTTTTTTCTCTTCAATATAAAAAGCTAATATTACAAACATAAGCTTGATCATTGTAGCAAGAGAGAAGGAAGGATTGGCTTTTCCTACAATTTTCCTGTAACCACTGGGACATCTTTGCACTTCTGTTTCATCTTGTCTCATACTCATCACCGACACTATGTAGTTCCCAGTCCACTCCACACTCTATACTGTAAGTCCTTGAAGACAAGGGCAAACAATTTTTAATGCTTTTAACTCTAGCACCTCGAAGCACTTAAGATTTCTTACATCAGACTACATTAAAATAAATATGATGCACACAGAGGTGAGTAAGAAGAACAGAAGGGGACAAAGAAGAAAAACTAATAAATGGATTTTTATGTATAATATATCCATGCCAGCATAAGTATTAAATAGTGTAAAAGGAGCCCACTAAGGTTGTACTCCAATGATAGATCACTGGGAAGTACAAGGAAGGCCAGGTTCTTCAAGTCTGTGCCAGCAGAGCAAAACATTTTTTGGGTTAGACTAATTTAGAAAGGCTTTGAGTCCAGGCCCAATAATGGACTTTGTCTTTTGTGTAAGCATTAGCCTAACTAAGTTCAGAAGGGCTCATCACCAGAATAATTACAGAGGGGTGATTTTTATCTGTAACAGCAACCTCAAAGACCCATTTAACAAACCTGAATAGAGTTCTCATCTGTACTGCTGGAGTGAGAAACTACACTGTTAAAAGCAAAGTTCTGAAGAAATGTCACGTTGTGGGCTTACTTGGGTTTGTTTTTGTCTAAAGATAAAACGATAATAATTTTTTAAAAGCAAATTAGCATCCAGACTGCGAGCCAATTTCCTTTGAGTCTATGATGATCACCATAGATGGAATATTGTCAAGAAAGGTGAGAAAGATTTGGACAAGCTGGTGCACCTCCAAAATGTTGAAAGGACTCAAAATCGTGCCATAAAAGGCACAGTTACTGAAATGGAGAACATTTCCCATGGAGAAGAGAAGACTTAAGGGGGCCAGGATATCAGTGTTTATGGGAATTCTCATAGGCAAAGACAAGAGTACAGCACAGTGGAGAGAAGGCTGGTCTTAGAACCAGGGCAACCTGGCTTCAAGTCCTGACTCGCCCAAATCTCTACCTTTCACAGCTCAAAGTAATTCTTTAAAACTATCATTTGTATTGGTAGAGGTAGTTTTCCCTTCTAGAAGTTCCTTATCAATGAAATCACAACTGTGAATTGTATGGAACCCAACGTATACTTTGTAATTTCACGTTAGTCTGTGACCAAAAAATTATCAACATAAATTATACACTTCGACACAACATAGATGACACATTTCTATTCAAAAAGAAAATGTGTTAGGGGTTTGGCAGCTTCCACATCACTAGAATCTGGATGCCTCATATCAGGGCTGCCCTGTATGGAGAAAAGGTTTTGACTACCAGGACCCCAAACTAAGAGTTTATAATACTTTCATCCGCAGACAGAAATATCATTCATTTATAATTATAATTCCACCAAACCCCTTGGATTTTAGTAATATATCATTGTTTGAAAATTGTGAAGTCTTGGGCAAGAACTGTACATCTTAAGGTCACAGGTGATGGCTTCATAATTGCTACCAAGTGAAAGTTCCAGGAGGGAAAGGCAAAGTTGGGAAGTGGGCAGCTGGTTGAGAAAATAGGTTTTTGCTTTCTGTACCATGAAGTACAACCAAGCACAGGTTGGTAATAGAGTGTTCATCCAAAGAGCTTGAAACATAAAAGGACAAGGATGGGCAGAGAAACAAAGTAAACACCTGTATTCACTAAGCATGCTAAAGTAGCTACCAATTAAAGCAGTAATGATGTAGAGAAAACAAAAGCAGCAGATATACCCTGAAATGTGTAAGAGACAAAATCCATGTCAGCCAACATCTGCAAGGCAGTGGCCCCCAGGGCCTCAAATATCTACACACAAATGCAGAAAGCATGGCCAACAAGTAAGGTGGACAAGACATCCTAATCTAAGAAGGTAAATTTTATATAACAAGTATGATTGAGACTTTGTGTGACAGGACTCACAATTAGAATACTGGCTCTGGAAAGGAATAATCAAACACTCCAAAGGACTTGTGATTTCATCAACATAGCTTTTTCTTCTTACAACGAAGATTGCAAATCATCTATGCCTGCCAGTACAGAGCAACTTCTGGACCTCATTCTCCCATAAGCTGACCACTAGGGTCCACCAAACGTGCTAGGGGCCTACCTTGATTTCTCTTTCCACTGTGAAGACACTGAGTAGAACACATAAGCAAGTCATTCAATGGTTCTCTCTCAGGATGCTCATGATCAGTCTATCTTCTTTTTTAATCATATAGTTCGATGACATTCTTTACTCTGCTTCTTCCTTAGAGTTCCTTATTTTGGGGTTGAGTCCTGTACACATCCACTAAGTATCTCTCCCCCGTTCTGATACTCAATTTTTAATTCTTCAGAAACTGTAATATTTCATGGCCTGTAGCCATACAACACCAGTAGTAGAATATTGGCATCAAAAAGAGCCCTTCTTTTCTGGGAGGGTCATTAATGGAGCTCTGCAAATTTCTCATAAGAAATCCAATCAGGTTTCCTCCTATTTAATTCTAAACACAACTCACTGTCCATTTGCAGTGCTACTTCTGTGCATGCATGTATGTAACACACACACACACACACACACACACACACACACACACACGCGCACGAGTTCTGTAGGTTGTTCATTTGACTATCCAACATAACATGAAAAACAGGCTATCTACTTGGCTTTTCCTATATAGATGATAAGCCAAAGATCATTTGAGTGAATAAATATCATCCAGGAGGTTCCAGGGCTTCATTTAACCAGAACCACATCATGACAGAGCATATGAAGAAATTAACGATCTATATATGGAGTCTGACTTCAACTTAAGACTCAATAAGGGATCTCTCTTGCGTGATAGCAGAAAATGGCAAGCATACATCTTCCTGTTTTATGCCTCATGTAAAACTAATGATCAGAGGTTCTTCGAACAAGGTTATCTCTGTTTTTGTATCTTTCAAAGGATCTTGCAGAATTTTACTGTATAAATGGGAGAAAATAAGCCCTCCTTTAAGATGGTATCGTTTTTGTTTTTTTGAACAATCAACAACCAATAAGTACCACTTACTGTCTATTGCACAGCTTTCCATCGAATGTGTGATCATCTCCTAATTATGTAGCCTCCCAGCCAAGATTTCCTCTCTGGATGCTCTGCCCATCCCAGGAGTCAGAGTGTGGTGGCTCAACGTCACTTGAGGGTGAAAGAGCTGGCTATAAAAATGTCTGCGAATCTTTTCCATCTTTCATCTATTATGTTCCTTCCAGCTTCATCCCTAAATGCTATTGCAATGATTTTGCTTAGTTGGAGCTCTTGCTTCAAAATGGTTTGTGTTCCATTATTTCTATTTTATGAGACAACAGTGCTCATCACACACACACACACACACAGAGTTACCCTTGGTCAGGTCTCTTTGTTGCAAGGTAGTCAGGTGTTTGCCATCTACGGCACTTTTTGGGCTCCTCAAATCTTGTCGTTAGTTGAACTTTTTCTTATTAAAAATATAATCCATCTATTCTGTCTTCTATTTCTATCCCATTTTTCATCACCAATAATTCCTTAAAAATAGGTTGGGTTCTAGTTGTTTTAAAAGCATGTCATGTATTTTCCATTTTTATTTTTTCTTCCAGTTTTGCATTAACTTTGATCTTTGCTTCAAGTGGTCTGACTTCTCAAAAACTACTGATTCAGAAATGACTCACACATCATTAATCAGTCATTTCCAGCCCCTACATTCTACAAGAAACTCTTTCCAAGAGGCTTTAACCTCAATGTCTTTTCTCTGAAATTACCTTCAATTTATCCTGTATCGTAGTTGACAGTTACTTCTATCTTGTCTCCTGCATCGGACTGTAAGCTCCATGACAGCAGGGACTGGTTTTTGCCTTTCTTTGAATCCTCAACATTTAGCACAGTGAATGGCACATAGTAAGTTCTTATTAAATGCTAACACACTGACTTACTGTCATAAACTATATTCAATTTCATTCTTAAAAGGTATATTTGGGATTCTCCATGCTCAGTACTTTCAAATTATTTCTTTGAACTAGATATGCTAGGGGTAAAGGCATGAAGTTCTAGGTGGTAAACACATCTTTGGCCTCTCTAATCCTTTACACAGGAAATATATTTTTCACCCTCCCTGTTGATTCTCACTATTGTCACCAAGTATTATGAAATATGTTCATCTGACTTGAGGGATTGATTAAAGTCTTTTATGAATGTCTCTAATCTCTTCATTCTCTTCAGTAGATGTTAGTGCATAACCCATAATTATCTTGTTGGTGGGTTTGGGTTTGGTTTTTTAGAAGAGAAGAAAGCAAAGAGCTGTCCAATACAGACCCTAGAATTTTAGAAAGCTGATTTCAAATGTAGCCAGAAAGGCTAGGTAGGGGCCACAAACTAAAATTCTAGAGTTAGTAGGAGGGATGAGAAGATCCCAAGAATGAAATCCTGAAGATACAAAGAAAAAATTCCTATGAAGAGAAAAGACAAAGATGTACATGAAACATGGATGTACAAGAAACTAATGGACTAATTAAAAAATTTGAGAACACATAAAATATGGAATCAGGGGCGGACGATGGAGGATAAAACGTGCTTAAAAAATACTGTCTGTTTTACAAAGTGGTTTACCTAGATCATCTTGTTTGACTATAATAATATGCTATTATCAGTATCCCCATTTCACAGATGGAGAAGTTAAGGATCTCAAAGATTAAGTGAGGTTCTCTGTGTCTTCTCAACTCCATGTCTTCTCAACTCCACGTCTACTTCTCTCTTCATCATACACGAACAATGTACATAAAATTAACAAAGACATAGAATAGGCCTGTAACAATAGGGCCAGGAGCACTAAAACTCAAAATGACTTGAGACTGAAGGGCCAAGTAAAGGACAACAAGAAAGAAATGTATTCAAGAAAATGTGGGGCTCCTATTCAAAATGAATAGTACAATGCTAATGATGGTGAAAAGAAATCAGAGATGGGCAATTTTTGTTTTGATTCTGTTTTTGGAAAAAAAAAAAAAAAGGACAAAGAACTCTGGATTAAAAAGAGAATAAAAATGGGCAATATGGAACGAGATACCCAAGCTAAGCATGGCAGCAGTAAGACGAAACACCTAACTGCTGTTGAAGAGTTTAAGACCCTGGGCGCAGGTGAAATGAGTGCCTGAGATGCCAAGAATTGGCCAGCAAGACAGATGAGCTACTGCCACTGTTTCTCAATGAGGAAGAGAAAGCGGGATGGGGTACAGCAGCATGGTGGGAAGGACAAACACTGCCCTCATTTTCAGAAAATGGAGAGAAGGATTTGCAAACCACAAACTGCTGCGTATGGCTGGGATTCTTGGCAAAACTGGAAAATGTATTATATGAGTGATCCTTAGTGAATGCCTAGAAAAGAAAATGGTGATCACACAAAGGGCCAGCACGGCTTCATGATGAACAGGTCATCCTAGCCTAGCCTTTTCTGACAGGCTTCCTACATGGCTAGGTTAGGACAAGGATAGATGAAATTTGTCAGGTCTTTACAAAGCATTTTTAAAAATACTAAGTGCTGAGATAGACAGAGTGGATGATAGTAAGATTGAGATGTCTAGCTGGGGGCCCAGGAGTCATCATTAATGGCTCGATGTTAATGGATGAGTGGGTCTTTAGAGTGCCTGAATCTGTGCTTATTAACATTTTTCTCAAGGACCTAAAGACATAAGCAGCATGCTTATCCAATTTTTAGGTGACATAATGCTGAGAGAAATCAATGGAGTGATTACATGAAAGACGAAAAGATCAAAAAAGATACTTACAGGTTAGAATATACGGTCAAATCTATTAGAACAAAATGTAATAGGAAAAAATGTAAAGTCTATATTAGTGAAGGAAGGAAGGAAAGGAGGGAGGAAGGAAGGGTGGAGGAAGGACGGAAGGAAGGAAGGAAGGAAGGAAGGAAGGAAGGAAGGAAGGAAGGGAGGAAGGAAGGGAGGGAGGAGGGAGGGAGGGA
>CM053622.1:807376937-807454988 GCA_028646595.1 Phalanger gymnotis | reverse complement strand
GGGGATGGGAGGGGAGTGGGGTGACAGAAGGGAGGGCTGACTGGGGAACAGGCCAACCATAATATATGCCATCTTGGAGTGGGGGGGAGGGTAGAAATGGGGAGAAAATTTGTAATTCAAACTCCTGTGAAAATCAACGCTGAAAACTAAGTATATTAAATAATAAAAAAATTAAAATAAAAAAGAAATACAATTTTTTTATTATTTTACCCCCTCATTACATGTGAAATTTTTTTAACATTTGTTTCTTCAAACTTTAAGTCCCAATTCTCTCCCTCCCTTCCAACCCTCATACCCCTACACCCTCATTGAGAAGGCAAGCAATCTGATACAGGTGTACAGTCTTGCAAAACATATTTCTATGTTAGTCATACTGTGAAACAAAATACAAACAAAAAGAAAAAGATAGGAAAGAAAAAGTATGCTTCGATGTGTATTTAGACTCCATCTGTTCTTTTTCCAGAGATGAATAGCATTTTTCTTCATAAGTCCTTCAGAACTGTCTTGGATCATTGTATTGCTGTGAATAGCTAAGTCATTCATAGCTGATCATCATACAATATTGCTATTACTAATAATGTTCTCCTGGTTCTGTTCATTTCGTTTTGTATCACTTCATGTAAGTCTTCCCAGGCTTTTCTGAGAGCATCTTGCTCATCATTTCTTATAGCACAATAGTATTCCATCATAATCATAGACAACAACTTGTTATGACTCATTACCCAAATGATGGATATCCCTTCCATTTCCAATTCTTTGCCACCACTGAAAGAGCTGCTATAAATATTTTTGTACATATAGGTCCTTTTCCTTTTTATCTCTTTGGGATACAGACTTGGTAGTGGTATTGCTGGATCAAAGGGTATGCATGGTTTTATAGCCCTTTGGGCACAGTTCCAAATTGCTCTGTAGAATGGTTGAATCTGTATACAATTTCACCAGCAGGGCAACAGTGTCTCAATTTTCTCACATTCCACCGATACTTGTCATTTTCCTTTTCTGATAAGCTGATAGGTGTGGGATGATAGCTCAGAGTTGTTTTAATTTGCATTTCTCTAATCAATAGTAATTTAAAACATTTTTTCATATTACTATAGATACCTTTATCTCATCTGAAAACTGCCCATTCACGCCCTCACACTACCAATTGAAGAATGGTTCTTATTTCTAAAAATTTTACTCCATTCTTTATATATTTGACAAATGAGGTCTTTATCAAAGAAAGCTGCTGTAAAATTTTTTCCATTATGACTATTATGTATTTTCCTCCATCCTGTATTTCCTACTTATTCTTCTCTCTCTCTCCCCTCTCCTCTTCTCTCTCTCTCCTTTCATCCTGTTCTCAAAAGTGTTTTGCTTCTGACTTTTACCTCCCGCAATCTGCCCTCCCCTTTCTTTCTATCATCCCCATTTCCCCTCCTACTTCCCTGTAGGTTAAGATAGATTTCTAAACGCAACTGAACATGTATTTTATTCTCTCTTTGGGTCAATTACAATGAGAGTGAAGTTCGCATGTTCCCCCCTACCTCCTCCATCTTCCCCTCCACTATAAAAACTCTTTCAAGTCTCTTTAATATCAGATAATTTACCCTATTCTACTCTTCCTTTCCCTTAATTTTTTTTTTTTAGATAATCCTCCCATCATATCCAATTCACCTGTGCCTTCTGTCTATGTATACTCCTAACTGCCCTATTAAGGAGAAAGGTTTTAGAAGTTACAAGTATCATTTTCCCATGTAAGAATGTAAACAATTTAACCTATTGAATCCCTTGCGATTTCTCTTTCCTGTTTACCTTTTTGTGCATCTCTTGAGTCTTGTATCTTGTATTTCAAAGTCAAATTTTATCTTCAGTTCTCTTATCATCAGGAATGCTTGAAAGTCCTCTATTTTACTGAATATCTATTTTTTCCCCTAAAGGATTATACTCAGTTTTGCTGGGTAGGTGATTCTGGGTTGTAATCCTAGCTCTTTTGTCACCCAGAGTATCATATCCCAAGGCCTCTGATTCTTTAATATACAAACTGCTAAATTTTGTGTTATCCTGACTGTGGCTCTGTGGTATTTGAATTGTATCTTTCCGGCTGCAAGCAGTATTTTCTCCTTGACCTGGGAGCTCTGGAATTTGGCTAGAATAATCCTGAAGTTTTCATGCGGTAGAGGGGGGTGGGGGGAGAGAAGAATCTTTTTTAGGAAGTGATCTGTGAATTCTCTCAATTTCTATTCTACTTTCTGGTTTTAGGATAACAGGGAAGTTTCCCTTGATGATTTCTTGAAAGATGGTATCTAGGCATTTTTTTTAATTATATGTTTTAGACAGTCCAATAATTCTCAAATATCTCTCCTGAATCTATTTACCAGGTCATTTGTTTTTCCAATGAGATTTCACATTTCTTCTATTTTTTTTATTCTTTTGATTTTGTTTTGCCGTTTATTGATGTCTCATAAAGTCATTAGCTTCCATTTGTTCAATTCTAATTTGTAAGGAATTGTTTTCTTTAGTGAGCTTTTATAACTTCTTTTCCATCTGGTCAATTCTTATTTTTAAGGAGTTGTTTTCTTCAGTGAATTTTTATACCTCTTCTTCCATTTGGACAATTCTGCTTTTTTTAGAAGTTCTTCTCTTCAATAAATTTATGTATATCTGTTCTCACATAGCCAATTCTACATCTTAAGGAGTTTTATTCAGTGAAATTTTGTACCTCTTTTTTCCACTTTGTTAATTCTGCTTTTTTAAGGAGTTAATTCTGCTTTACAAGGCATTCTTCTTTTCACTTTTTCCCTTTCACCATTTGGCCTATTCTTTTTTTTTTTGGGGGGGGGAATCAATCAACATTTATTAAGCACCTACTTACATATGGACCAGTTACTAGGGACCCAATATAATCAATGAAATGATCCTTACTTGAAGGGAGTAAGGAGGGTACTTTAGAGAGGGTAGAAATCATATCTCATTTCTCCTAAAGAAGAGAAGGGCAGTGGGTGGACTTTGCTATGCAGAAGAAGAGGTAGGAGACTGGAGTTGGAGCTACCTACTTAAGAGTGGGGAGGAAGGAAGGCACTCCCTCCCTGGCCCCCTCAGTAGTGGGGTGGGGGGTGTGAAATCCAAAGTGTGTGGGGGTGTAGGTTTCCAAACAGAAAGCTCAGGTTTGAGGGGAAAGAATCCAGACTGGGAAGTCAGGGTTTCAGGACAGCCAGGCTGTGTCAGGCAGGAAGCTGGGGTCCAAGGGTCTCAGACTGGAAGTAAATTTTGGCTATTACAGTTTTACATATAGATTGGTTAGATTTTATGCCTGATGAGGGTTAACCCCAGAAAAGCAACAGCACTATCAAAGTCAAGAAGGGGAAACTGGCCCCCCAAATGAAGATGCCTGGGGCAGAGGCAAAAGCATAATATTTAGCCACAGCTTCATTGGAGTTTCCCTGGGCTGGGTCGAACCACATGTAGATACATTTGCCACTGCCCTGGCCAAAAGAGCTTGTTTTATAAGAGTAACTCCAAATGTTCTCACATAGGGAGGCTGGTGTTGGGAAGTAAAAGGTGAAAGGGTGGCAGGCAGCCTCAACTGGGCACTTGTTAATCCCTCAAGTCCAATTCCAGTATTTGTGCCAGTTCTCTTTGCAGGTATATGAGGTTTGGCAGTGCTCCCACCACTGGTTACAGTCCTCCTTGCACAGGGGAACATTCAGGATCCATTCCCTCCTCCACTTGAGGACACCAGCTGGATCCAGGGTCCTAGGTTAAGGGAGCATTCGTAGAGACAAATATCCTGAATAAAGTGGCATTTGTTGGCTGGGGTCATCTTTCCACAGTGGTCACAGTTGAAGTGGTACAACTAGGAGGTATCTTTGTGGGCTTCAATGCTTGTGTTTGTTGTGCAGCAGGCATTTTTCTTCCATGGGCTACACTGGTGATGAAGGTCATCTTGTCCACCAGGCTCTGACTTCTGTTTAGCATCCATGCAGACAATGAGCAAATCATCACCCTTCCGAAGTCCATGAGCCACGGCCAAGAGGCCCAGGAACAGCAACTCCCATCCTGGTTGAGTCATAATCTCTAGGGCCTGTCTCCTCTACGTTCCCAGTGATTCTAAGGAAGCATGGAGTCCTAAATAATAGCAAAGACTCGCCTATTCTTTTTTGAGGTGTAATTTCTTTCAGTATTTTTTAGCAAGCTATTGACTCTTTTGATGATTTTCTAGCATCATTCATTTCTCTTCCCAATTTTCCCTCTACTTGTCTTACTTGATTTTTAAAATCCTTTCTGAGTTCTTTCATGGCCTTAGCCCAATTCATATTTTTCCTTAAGGTTTTGGATGCAGCAGTTTTGACTCTATTATTTTCTTTTGAGTTTGTTTTGAGCTTCTCTTTCATCACAGTAACTTTTTATAGTCAGGATCCGTTTCTGCTGTTTGCTCATTTCCCCAGCCTATTTCATGATTTTTAACTCTATGCTAAAGTGGAGCTTTGCTTCCAGAGTGGAAGCACTATCCCAAGCTTCGGGTTTTTTGTGCAGCTGTTTTCAGAGATAATTCTGGGGACCTGTAAGTTTTTAGTTCTTCGAAGGAGGTATGATCTTGGGAGAGGTGCGTTAACTACTCTCCTGGCCTTTGCTCTGGTCTGTGAGCAACCACAAGCACTCTTTTCTGGCCTGGAACTGTGACCAGAGTCCCAGCTCCCCAGCAACCACACAAGCTCTGGCATGCTAGTGCTCCTCTTCACCCTGAGACTGAGACCCAGACCCAAATATGGGCAAAGCAACAGAGTATTACCCCTGATGCCAGCAAAGGTACCCCGTAATCTCCTTCTGATTCCCCCATGCCATCTGAGGGCTAAGAGCTATGGAAACAGTCACTGCCACCACTGATTCAGGTGCCCCCAAGGCCTACTCTTGGTTTGCTTGGGCATGGCCTGCTCTGGACTGTGCTCTACTCAAACTCTGGTGCAACAGACCTTTCCTGTTCACCTTCTAAGTTGTCTTGAGATGGAAGATTGTTCCACTTTGTCCTTTTGTGGGTCCTGCTGCTCCAGAATTTGTTTTGAAGCTTTATTTAAAGCTGTTTGGAGGGGTTTCCAGGGAGCAGAGATAATATGGAGAGCTCAGGTGAGTCCTTGCCTTTTCTCTACCATACTGACTCCATCCCCTTGATTTTCTGAAAACTTCTTGACAAAAACACTAGGGCCAAGAAAATACTATTAAGTGCAAAAAAAAAAAGAGTGTAATAAAGAATTATAGTAAAGCAAAGAGAGGGAAAAAAGACCAGGGCTGAAAAGAAACTCTTAAAATGGATGCACAGGACTCACGAAAAAGAGAGTCACAGAAGCACTTTTGTAAATGCAAAGAATAGAACAGAGGGAAGGCCAGAAGGAAACAGAGAAAGAGGCAGGGACAACTTAAAAAAATTACACAGTGAGTTAATCATATATTTAAGAGGAAATACAAGCTGTACATAATAGATTCATATTTTGTGTACAGTCCTCTATTTCTGTTCCACTGTGATGGTGGAAATTTTTTTGTTTTAAGTTTATGTTCAGAATTAAAATTAAAATCAAGTTTAAAAACTTAAGTATGAATGAACTAAGTAACCTGATAAAAGAGAACAGAGTGATGGAATGGTTAAAAAAAAGCCAACAACTTCTTGCACATGAAAAAAAGTATAAAAATAAAGACATCAAAAGAAATAGGTAAAAATTCAAAAGAAAATGAGAGGCTGGAACAAAATTTACTAGGCATCGAGGGAAAGCAAAAGAGCAAGGGTTGCAATCATCCTACCAAAGTAAAGATAGTGCCCAGGCTGGACATACTCATTCCTCTCCCAGCCCCACTCTTCATTCTCTGGACTTTATACTGCAGACTCAGTTTCATTCTAACCCTGGAGAAGTCTCTATGCAGGTATCCTCCTCTTCTGATTAGCCACAGCCTGCCTAGAACCTCCATTTGAGGAAGTGTCCAGGCTCAGCCACCTCTTTCTCAGCTGGCTCCATTTCTGACTCAAAACATGTCCAATACGTCACCTTCTCGCCTTGGAGCTATTTCAATCGAGGTGGTCCTGTTCTCTAATTAGCGTGCTCTTGCCCCAAATCTCCATTTCAGAAAGTATTCAGTCTGGTCATGCTTACTTTTCTTCTAGATGTACTTACTCTCCATATTTTTTATACCTGACCTCTGAGAGCATCTCTACCTGCCAGCTTTTCAGTTCTGTGACCCTAGGGCTAGACATCAAAATTGTCTGCCTCAGTTTCCTCATCTGTAAAATGGGGATAATAATAGTACCTACCTCCCAGGGTTACTGTGAAGATAAAATAAATTATTTGTTAAGTGCTTTGAAAACCTTACAGTGCTACATAAATGCTAGTTATTGTTGGTAAATTTTTTATTTTCTGCATTTGTGAGGTTTTTATATCTTAACACATGCTCAGTTTTTATGAAAGTAATATGCAAAGCTGAGGTTTACGTATATATTACAGATGTCAAAAACTGTTGAGGCTGATTGGTTTTACCCACAGTTTTTCCTCTTTTTAAAAAATTTTTGTCATAAGAGATAGTTATTTGTGTGTGGGGGGGGGCAAGTAGAGAAATATCATACCATTTAAGAAAATAGGAGCAATAAAAAGCTATTAAAACAGATATAGGGAACAAATTGTAATAAAAATAAAGAAAATACTACCAAACTCCTTTAGGCTTCAGACCTAAACTAGGAAAGAACAAAGCAAAGAGTACTACAGGCCAATGTTATTAGTAACTACTGTTTCAAAATTATTAAACAAAATCCTAGCAGAAAGACTACAGCATATATTAAAAAATTATCAACTTGGATTCATACCAGGAATAACACAGTTATATCAAGAGCAAGACTGAAAAGCATATGATTATATCAACAGGTGCAGGAAAATACTCTGAGACACAGAGTAACATTCATTTATACTAAAAACTTTAGAAAATGTTGGCACAAAAGAACCTTTTTAAAAAAATATTAAAAAGTACCTAAAACTAAAAACAAACATTAAATGGAATAGAGAAACACTATAAACTTTCCCAATTAGAAGAAGAATAAAGCAAGGATGCTTCTTTTCCTCCCTCTTGACGTAGTTCTAAAACGCTAAGAATAAAAGAATAAAAATGAAGTTCACAAAAAGACAAAAGCATCCTTATTTGCGGACAATATGATGTTTTACAGGAAAAACTACAGAGAATAAGTAGAAAAACAGACAGTTAATAGGTTCAAGGTTCTAAAACGCATAAAAATCAACAGCACTTCTATACAGCAATAACAAAACTTAACAGAAAATCACTGAAAGGAACATCCTGTTCAAAATAATATAATACATAAAATATATGAGCCAATCTACTATAGTACAACTAAGATCCATAAAGAAATAACTAAAAAACACTCTTTAAAGAAATAAAGAATGAAGAAAAACCATTGGCAGCTGTAGTAGAGAACAGGGAATGGAAAGGGGAGTGACTGTTAGCAGGGAGATAAATAGTCTGGGGAAAAGATGCTGAAAGTCTGAAATGCACTGTTATCTCTGTGTTTAGAGAGAAGACATATAAAAGAAGTGCTGTGGAGGTAAAATTGACAGGACTTGGAAACTAACTTAATATGGAGAATGAGAGCTGAAGATTACTTCAAGGCTGCAAATGTGGGTGACTGGAAGGCTAGCAGTACTGTAAATGGAAGTGAGGATACGCAGTTGGGCAGATGAGACCAAGAGCCCAGAAGAGTGATCAGGGCTGGGAAATGCTTGATAATTGAATCCATGGAAGCTAATGAGTTAAGAATATCCTTTGCTCTAGTCTGATCTTGCTATTTCTTGACTTTCTCTAGTGAAGGACCCCAAGGATCTGTATTTGGCCCTGTGCTGTTTAACATATCAGTGATTTGAATAAACACACAAAGAGAACACTCATGAAAGCTGCAGGTGACACCAAGCTAAGAATGACTAATAAAGTAGCTTCATAGACACTGGGCTAAATCTTGGAAGGTAGAATTCAACAGGAATAAATATCAGTCAACAAACATTTATTAAGCACCTCCTATGTGCCAGGCACTATGCTAAGCACGGGGATACAAAAAGAAGCAAAAGAGAGTCCCTGCCCTCAAGGAGCTCACAATCAAGGGAGGGAGACAACAAGCGGGCAAATATGTATAAACAGCTATAAACAGGATAAATAGGAAATAATTAGCAGAGGGAAGGCATTAGATTAATAGGGGCAAGGTTTTCTGTAGAAGATGGGATTTTAGTTGGGAAGGAAACCAGAGATAAGGAAGAAGAGCATTTAAGGAATGGGGGGCAGGCAGAGAACAAGCTAGAGATGGAGTATCTTATCCTCAGAAGAGACAGGAGGCTAGAGTCACTGAACTGCACAGCGTGTGGAGGGGAGTAAGGTGTAAGAAGACTGGAAAGGTCGCAAGGGGATAGGTTATGAAGAGCTGTGAATGTCAAAGGATTTTGCATTTGATCCTAGAGGCAGTAAGAAGCCAATGAAATTTATTGAGCTGAAGGGTGATATGGTCAAGCCTAAGCTTCAGGAAAATTACTTTAATAGCTGAATGAAAGACGAACTAGAGTAGGAGAGACTGGAAGCAGACAGACCCACCAGAAGGCTACACCAAAAGTCCAGGTGTGATGCAATAAGGGTCTACACCAGAGAGGGGACAGTGTCAGAGAAGAGAAGGAAGCACATTCAAGAGATGTTGCAAAAATGAAATCAACAGGCCTTGGCACCAGCTTGAATTTGAGGGATGAGAGATATTGAGGATAACTCCTAGGGTGCAAGCCTGGGGGAGTGGGACGATGGTGTTGCCCTCTAATAGGAGTATAGTCGTGCACTTGGGTTCAAATAAAGTCAACTCCATAAGTAAAAGATGGGAGAAAGCATGGATAGGGAACAGTTATTCTGAAAAGCATCTGGAGCTTTTAGAAGACTGAAGGAGTCAGTAGTATGTTATGGCAATCAGAAATGTTGCTTGAGCTGCATTAGGAGAGGCACTGCTTTCAGGAATAAGATGACAATCTCACTTCACTCTGACCTGGTCAGACCTCAACAGGAGGACTGTGTTCAATTCTGGGCACCAGAGTTTAAGGATATTAACAAGCTGAAGAGTAAGGAGGCAACCAGGAGGGTGAAGGGTCTAGGTCTGTGTCACATGGAGACTGGCTAAAAGACCTGGGCATGTTTATCCTGGAAAAAGAAGACTCAGGGTAGACACAATAGCTGTCTTCAAGTATCTAAAGGACTGTCATGTGAAGGAGGGATCAGACTTGTCCTGTTTGGTCCCCAGAAAGCATAACCTAAAGCAAGAGGTGGAAGATGCAAAGCCGCAAACTTAGGCTCAGTATCAGGAAAAAGTTCCTAGTGATGACAGTCATCCTAGAATGGAAGGGGCTGCCTGGACAGGTGGTAGCCCCTTCCTTGAGGATCTTCAAGCAGAGACTGTATAGCTATACAGTCATTATCACCACCATCACTACTATTTTAAACATAAGAGCTTGCATTTACATAGTGCTATTATTATCCCCAATTGAGGAAACCAAGGGACAAGGGTTAAGCCACTTGTCCACATGCCAGTAAATGTCTGAATCATTCCAACTCAGGGCTCCCACCTCCAAGTGCAGGGCTCTATGCCTGGTGCTGCCCAGGTGCCCTACTTGTCAAGTGTGTTATACTGGGGGTTCTCTTTTGGATGGGTCACAGAAGATGCTAACTGAGGTTTCTTCCAATTCTCAAATTCTGTGATTCTGTGACTGCATTAATGTCATTCCACATACCAAGAACATATTGCCCCCAATCTTTAACTTTCAATAGATCTAGCAAGACTCCAATCAGTTTTTATGCTTAAAAATGTTTTAACATTCTTTTAAAAAGAAGTTTTAAGTTCCAAATTCTCACCCTCTCTCCAGCCCCTCTGCCACACAGTAAGAATGTAAAGCAATATGATACCCATTACACACGTCAAGTTCTGCAAAACACATTTCCATATAAGAAATTGTTGTCCCCCAAAAGAAAAATTGCAAAAGTTTTTAAAAAATGTTTCAATCTGCACTCAGAGTTCGTCATTTCTCTCTCTGAAGGTAGATAGTATTTTTCAGCATGAGCCATCTGGAATTATCTTGGATCGTTATATTGCTCAGAGTAGCCAAGTTTTTCACAGGTGATCACTATTACAATATTGGTGATGCTGTGCATAATGTCCTGCTGGTTCTGCTCACTTTACTTTGCATCAGTTCATATAAGTCTTCCGAGGTTTTTCTGAAACCATCCCCTTTGTCAATTCCCGGAGCACAATAGTATTTCATTACATTCATATACAACTTATTCAGCCATTCCCCAACTGATGGGCATCCCTTCAATTTCCAGTTCTTTGTCACCACAAAAAGAACTGCTATACTTTTGTACACATCGGTCCATTTCCTTTTCCTTTGATCTCTTTGGGATACAGGTGTAGTAGTGGTATTGCTGGGGCAAACACTGAGCAGTTTTATTGACCTTTGAGTGTAGTTCCAAAACTGTTCCGCAGAATGGATGGACCAGTTCACAATTCCACCATCAGTACATTAGTGCCCCTATTATTCCATGTCCCCTCCAGCATTAGTCATTTTCATTTCTGTCACGTTACCCAATCTGGTACTCCAGAGTTGTTTTAATTTACATTTTTCTAATCATCAGTGATTTAGAGTATTTATTCATATGACTATAAATAGCTTTGATTGCTTCTTCTGAAAACTCATATCCTTTGACCACTTATCAATTAGGGAAAAGCTTTTATTTTTATAAATTTAACTCAATTCCCTCTATCAGGAAAGTTTGCTATAAAATTTTTCCCCCACTGTCCTCCTTTCCTTCTAATTTTGGCTATACTGGCTGAGTTTCTGCAAAAAAGAACTTTCTAATTTCATGTAATCAAAATTATCCATTTGACCTCTTGTGAACCTCTCTTTCTCTTATTTGGTCATAAACTCTTCCTTTATCCATAGATCTGACATGTAATTTCTTCCAAGCTCTCCTAATTTGTTTATAACACCATTTATGTCTGGATCATGTACCCAAATTTGACCTTATCTTGGCATATAGAGTGAGATATTGGTCTATGCCTAATTTATGACAGACGGCTTTCCAGTTTTCCTAGTAATTTTTGTCAAATGGTGGGTTCCCTAGCTTGGATCTTTGGGTTTTATCAAACCTTGTGGATTCCACTGATCCACCATTTTATTTCTAATCCAGTACTATTGATATTACATGTCTATGGTACCTCTTAGTAAAATTTCCCTGAGTATCTTTCTGTTTCAACTGTTGGTGCTTCTTGTAAATAAAATAATGCTGGATTTTGGATTCAAGTCCATTCTACTTCCACTTTATGAGCAAGTTCATTCTATTCACAGTTATGATTTTTAACTGTATTTCCCTCTATCCTATTTCCTTCTGTTTATTCCTTCTTTTTTCACCCTATCCCTCCTGAAATGTCTGTTTTGCTTCTTACCACTTCCTCCTTTAGCCTGCCCTCTCTCTTATCACTCTCCCTTTTCCCTTAGCCCCTTCCTCTCCTACTTCACTATTGGCTAAGATGGATTTCGACACCCAATTCAGTGTACATTATATGTGTGTGTATGTATATAATATATTAATATATTCTTCCTTCTTTGAACCTTCTTTCAAGTGTTGTCTGCTCCCCCGCCCCATCCCCCCCACTCCAACCACTGTAAAAATTCTTCCTTGCACATCTCTTTTATGTGAGATAATTTTCCCCATTCTCCCTCCCCCTTCTCTCAGTACAGACCACTTTTTCAATCTTTGATTTTTGTTTTGAGATTATCCTAACGTAATAGATTTATACCCATGCCCTCTAAGTAAACTCACTCTAACTTCCCTAACGCTGATAAAGTTTTGGGGGTTACACATATTATCTTGCCATCTAGGAATGTAAACAGTTTAACCTTGTTAAGGTCTTCATGACTTCTCACTCTTGTTTAATTTTTTTATGCATCTCTGCGAAATCTGAAATAACTGAGGAAACAAAGGTTTAAGCTTCTACACATATCAATTTATTATGCAATGCATGCCAATTGCATAAAAAATAGAGACGAGGACTCCTCAGATTGGCAGTAGACCATAAATATGAGGGAGACAGATTTTTATGCACTAAGAGAAAACATTTAACAGGATATAGACCAGGCGACAAGATTAGGTAATCTGATTAGAGGAACGATTAGGATCTTTTCAAGTTGGGAGGAGGACAGCAAACAGGCACAATTCCCTGAAATCAGAAAAAGAGGAGTCCCACTCCCTGCAAGGGGTCTATATTCAATCAAAGGAACAAGGAAGCAGTAACTGATTTACCAGTACAGGGCCAGTTTTTAGATAAGACATATGGATTGCCTGAGATGTATAATTATGAGAGAACTCCTTGCATCAAGCTTCAGATCTGACTGGGTCTATGGTCAGCATTAACCTAGGTCCATTAGTTAAGATAAAAATAAGGAACAGGTAGAGGTGATCCAACTTTCTAGCCATGTTGGGCTATGTTCAAACAATGCAATAAATTTTTCTCACAATTTCATAATTGAATAGAAAGGGAACTGAGCTATATCCTGAAATAATTCACAAGATAGAATCAATATGGTTTACTCAATTCCCATATCTCTCAAGTCTTATGTTTTAATATCAAATTTTCTACTCATGTCTGGCCTTTCATCAGAAATACTTGGACTTCCTTTATTTCATTACACATCTGTTTCTTCCCTAATAGAATTATACTCAGTTCTGCTGGGTATGTTATTCTTGGTTGCAATCCAGCTTCTTTGTCTTCCAGAATATGATATTCCAAGCCTCCATTCTTTTATCATGATAGGTGCCAAATCTTCTGTAATCTTGACTGTGGCTCCATAATATTTGAATTGTTTCTTTCTGGCTAATTGCAATATTTTCTCCTTGACCTGGAAAGTCTAGAATTTGACTATAATATTCCTGAGAATGTTCATTTGGTGTTCCCGTTTATCAATTCATATTTTTTCTATTTCTATTTTGCCTTCTAGTTTTAAAATATCTGGGCAGTTCTCCTTTACAATTTCTTGAAATGTGATTTTAAGCTATTTTTTTTTAATTAGTGCTTTCAGGCAGTTCTATAATTCTTAAATTATCTCTCCTCAGTCTATTTTTCAGGTCAGATTTTTTTTCAATGAGATATTTCACACTTTCTTCTATTTTTTGCATTCTTTTGACTCTAACATCTTAGAGAGTCACTAGCTTCCACTTAACCAATTCTAATTTTTAAGGAATTACTTTCTTCAGGGAGGTTTTGGTATGTACTTCTTCAACCATTTGGCGAATTATGCTTTTTAAGGAATTGATTTCTTCAATATTTTTATGCCTCTTTTAAGCTTTTAATTCTCTTTGTAATTTTCTTGCATTGTTTTCATTTCCCTCCCCCAATTTTTCCTCTATCACTCAGATTTGACTTCTGATTTTTTGCCCTTTTTAAAAAATCTCTTTCTTTAATTCTTCTAGGAATTCTTATTGAACTTCTGACCAATCTACAATTTTCTTTGAGATTTTGCTTATAAATGTTTTCATGTCATTGTCTTTTAAGTTTGTATTTTGAGCTTCCCTATTACCAGTAGCTTTTTGGGGTCAGGTTCTTTTTTTTGTTGTTTGCTCATTTTTCCAGTGTATTTCTTGACTTTTGAACTTTATGTCAAAGATGCTCGGCTCTCTCAGGGGTGAAGGGGCTGTAGGGGTGCCACTTTCACAAGCTTCTGTTTTTTTGTGCTACTCTTTTCACAGCTAGTTCTGGGGGGCCTGTTAGTTTTTGGTGCTTCCAATGTGGTATGAGGGCAGCTAGGTGGTGCACTAGATAGAGTACTGGGCTTGGAATCAGAAAAATTCATCTTCCTGAGTTCAAATCCGGCCTCAGGCCCTTACCAACCCTGTGACCCTGGGGGGGGCAAGTCACTTAATCCTCTTTGCCTCAGTTCCTCATCTATAAAATGAACTGGAGAAGGAAATGGCAGACTACTCCAGTAGTCTTCAAGAAAACCCCAAATGGGGTTATGAAGAGTCAGACATGACTGAAATGACTCAACAAGAGTGGTGTGATACGGGGAAAGATATGGTCATTGTTCTCCTGGTCTGTGCTCTGGTTTTTACCCAGGTAGGGTCCCCTGCTCCCTCTCAACCACAACTCCTCTTCCCCCTGAACTACAACCCAGAACTAGGGCCTCTGCTCCCTTGCACCCATAAGCACTCCTCTCTGTCTCTGCTCTAGGCTTCCTCACAGGCCCACAGTGGGTGTCATCACTGTTTTGTGCTGAACTGTGTTCCTAGCAAACCCTTGTCTCCAAGCCACAGACTTCTTCTGACCTAAGTTGCCCTAGGCTGGAAAAATGGCTTACCTTGATGTTTTGTTGGTTATGTTGCTTTAGAATTTTGTTTGATGTATTATTTTAAAGTTATCTAGAGAAGAATGTTGGGAGAGTTTGGCTGGACTGTTCCTTTTCCTCTACCATCTTAGCTCTACCCCTAGAACAGTTCTTACTTCATTTACAACTCACATTTACTCTTTACCCCATGGAGAAGCTTTTGACCCCTCCTCAAATTTTCCCAGCACACAGATTTTTCCTTTACCCTATCACACTCTAAATTACACCCAGTATATTCTGTCTCCTCAAATGGAATACAAGTTTCTTGAGGGTAAGAGATGTTCTTTTTCCTCTTTGTAACTCCAGTCCTTAGTTCATAGTAGTTGGCTCACTGAGTGTCTTGAATTCAAAATCTAAATTTATTTGTCTTTACATCCTTCTACATGAATAGCAATAAGCCTTGCACCAATTAGATTCTTAAATATTTGCTGAATAGATGCCTCTAAGTTAGCCCTATACTGTGTATATATTTATAAAGAGGTGCAAGTGGGAAATGAAAAAGCCTATCTTTACCTTTAATCATCAAGGTAAGAGTTTCAATAACCCTTACTCTGGTAATGCTCTTAATTTAAAAAAAAAAATCACAGGCCTAAATAAGGAAGAAAGAAAAATCCCAAGATTTTCTAGAAAAAAATACATTAACTAATCCATACAATATTGTCACAATGGCGGAAGCACCACAGGATGGTTCTCTCATCACCAATCTATCGCCATAGTTTAAAACTGCAGGATCACCCCTTTCCTTTACGTTTTATAGCATTTTTGCACAAACTGGACTGTATTCTTAAGTTACCTTTCCCCCTAGTTTTCACATTGGCCCTACAACTAAAGAAAATGTGAACTTTTAAGGATCGCTGTCCTTATTTTACAGATGAAGAACAGAACAGCTCAGAGGTTAAGTGACTTGTCAAACATCACATGGCCTAGGCTTTCCAAGGAGGAGAAAACAGACTCTTCCTGATAGTACCAATGATGTCCCTGGGGATAAAACACTTGAAAAACCTCCCTCGGATATCCTTGTTCATATACAGAGTCAAAGACCACCGGCCATGTTGGCAGGAATGCTAAGCACAATCAACCAATGATCTATCAATCACTAAAAGAAAATGTGATCTCTGAGGGTAGGAATCATATCTGCAACAGCTCTGCATCACTCAAGCTACAAAGGGATAGTGTTATGGCTGCACTCAGCAGCCACTGAGGTTGCTAATAAATGATTGTGAAGAAATGTATTACAAGTCTTAAATAATTGAAAAATGAACCACTAAAGGGTCTGGCCATTCTGATGGGTTGGCCACCAAGACTCAAAAACAAAAACAAAATTTCTTAAGAGAAATATGGAAATCTATTGACCTACAGTTGCAAAATGGAAGAAGTTAACTCAAACTTTAAAACAGTGTCCCTCTTGGTGCTATATTTCTCAAGGAAAAGAAATTAATTTTGAAAAAAATTATATTGCTTGCCTTCTCAACGAGGAAGAAGGGAGAGAATGTGAAGCTCAAAATTAAGAAAAAACTAATGTTAAAAAATATTTTTACATGGAATTGGAAAAAACAAAATATTTAAAAAGTTAAAAAAGAAAAACATTATACATTTGATAGATTAAAATGAACTTTAAAAAAGACACACTGTTAAATGTATTCATCAGGTCAAGGCTTTTAAAACAGCAGTAATATTCCATTGTGAATGGAAGTGTATCACAGCAAATATATTTTAAGAGTATACAGCATTTCAAGATGTTAATCTTCATTTAACTAGAATCTGTCAGAGAAACTATACTATTTGCAGATTTAATGAAATACCATGGTCAAAGTTAAAAATTCCTTTCCAGGATTAAGCTAAGGCTCACCTGATGCACCTATTGGGGAGGTAGCTGGGGTCATGTTGTGGACATTTAGACCAAGATTATGGGAAGGGCCTGGGGCTGGTGCTGCTACAGGAGGGCCTGGTGGGTTTTCTCTCTGTGGAGAGGTAAGTGGGGTAGAGGGCTGTGAAGTCTGTCCACCAGCAAGTCGAGCAAGGCGCCTCCGTCGGATCTAGAAAACAAAGATAAAATTTTTAAAGGTAATAAAAATCACTTCCCTTTATATAGTATTTGAAATTTTACAAACTGAGGCATATAAGTATCTTAACTGGTTCTCACAACAAGTATCATTGTCCTTATTTTTTTTTATTGGTTTTTTTTTGGGGGGGCAGGGCAATTGGGGTTAAGTGACTTGCCCAAGGTCACACAGCTAGTACATGTGTCAAGTGTCTGGTGTCAAGTGTCTGAGGTCAGATTTGAATTCAGGTCCTCCTGACTCCAGGGCCGGTACTCTACTCACTGCGCCACCTAGCTGCCCTCACTGTCCTTATTTTACAGATGAAGAATAGAGCAGCTCAGTGATTAAGCGACTTGTCAAACATCACATGGCCTAAGCTTTCCAAGGAGCAGAAAACGGATTCGTCCCGACAGTACCAGTAATTTCACTGGGGATAAAGCACTTGAAAAAATCTCCCTCTGATATCCTTGTCTATATAACGGGTCAGGGACCACTGGCCATGTCTGCAGAATTGCCAAGCACAATCAATCAGTAAACATTTATTAAGCACCTACCACACGGCAGGTACACAGATCACCAGCTCCCCCTGCCCTTATTCCAAGAGATCCTTTGAGGATTATCTAAGCAGCTTCGAGGTAATCCACACGTCCCTACGTAAGATAAGCTGAGAAAAGTTAATACGTCCTAACTAGTCAAGATCGAGGTAGCAAATCAAGTACAAAGAAGATCTTGGCAACTTCCACGAGGGTCCCTTTTCTCTACAGTGGCTTATACTATGGCCTTTCCAATCAAACAGATTAAACTGTGTTAATTCGCCTCTACTAACTCTCACCAGTCCTCCCTTACCTCCTGCCAGCCCCCAAAAGGCTCTAACATTCCCATCACAGAACAGGTGGCATCTCCAGTAGATCAATGAAGAAAATATGATTGGCCTCTTCAGATGAACTGAAGAATCTGCTAGTGAGTTAGACTTGGAAATCACAGTGAGGGGCGTGCTCCAGCCACACAAAAGCCTTACTTTGAAGGGCGAACTGTCCTCTCCCACTAGCATGGGAATGTATAGGAAATTGTACCCATGTGTATATGATTCTATTGCTTCACTGTCTGTTATTTATTCTGCTATTTTGTCAGTTAAATGTTTTACTATTTGATTTAAAACCCTAGCCTAGTCTGTTGATAGAGAATAAACCCAATGGCGGCCTTGATTTGTATTTGCATAATTAAAATCACCTAATGAGAGGGAATTGGTCTGGTGGATAGAGGAATGGTTTTGAAATCATGAATTTTGAACAAATTTCCCTACACTGAAGCCATCACAAATGTAGATCAAGAAGAAAAAAGAGATTACCCTAAAGACTCCCCCAACCTGAGGTAGCAAGGTCTTCCCGCTCTGTGTGGGAGCTGTGCTCTACATGTAATCAATGGGTGACATGAACCTTGACTGAATTTCCAGTAGTCAAGGTGCCCTCATTGAAGAAAGGTGTTTATACGAATCAATACAGTGGAGCTATCATTTCATCTCACTGTTTTTCAAAACAATAAAGAATTATACAATACCAGTTAAGGAATTTTGACTTAGCAACCCAACTAAAAGGCTTATAGTCTGAGTAGGGTAGAGATAAGAAGAAAAAAGTGCTGTCAGTGCAAAAATGCTCATAGAAGCATGATCTGTAACAGTAAAAAGCTGGAAACTACGTGCCCAGTGGCTGAATATCTTGTGATATGCGAATATTCATATTTTACTGCACCACTCAGTATGACAACCAGGAAGATTTTAAAGAACTGTGGAACATGGAGTGATTCTGTATACAGAAAACAAAACCAAACAAACTACATATATGTGTGCATCTCTAAATACACACACTCTGACAACAATTATATAAATGAGGATATCATACAACCAGATTTAGGCTAAACTTGATGGATAATGTTGGTGCTTTCCATGTTAAAAGTTCAGCATATAGCATCCCAGTAAATTACAAAAGTAAAGAATTATAGTCACAAACCTAAAGTTAGCTAGCTGGCCAAATGGAGGTAAAGTGACGGACCTGGAGTCAGTCAGATCAGAGTTCAGATCTGGCTTCGGATTCTTATTAGCTGTGTGACCCTGGGCAAGCCATTTAACCTCTCTAGGGAGAATAACAACACCTCCCTCCCAGGATTATTGTGAAAATCAAACAAAACGTATTTGGAAAGAGCTTTACGAACCTTAAACCTTTGCAAACCTGTTTTTATAAATGCTGCCTACTATTATAATAAATAATTATAAAATGGAGAGGGTGGTAGGCCTGGAGAGTCAGGAAGACTCATCTTCCTGAGTTCAAATCTGGCTTCCGACACTGACTAGCTGTGTGACCCTGGGCAAGTCACTTACCCTGTTTGCCTCAGTTTCCTCATCTGTCAAATGAGGTGGAATAGGAAATGGCAAACCACTCCCGTATCTTTGCCAAGAAAACCCCAAATGGGGTCATAAAGAGTCAGAAATGACTGAACAATAACATTGTAAACGCTGCTTTGTATAGTTCTACTAAGTGAATGCTAAATTAAAAAGAATTTTAACTCAGCTGATAAACACAAACATACCTCCAAAACACAAATCATACTAATCATTAAGAAAGACAACACAAAAAAGATAAGCCTGTGACTACACACTTTAATAATTTACTGGAAGGTTGCCCTTAACAGCAATGTCCTAATCAAGTCACTGGAGTTAAGAGAATGAGAGGGAAGGGGTGACATGGTCCACTGAAGGCTATTATGGTAACAAGGTGAGTCACACACAAACCCAAGAGAAAAGAATGACTTGAAAACATCTACAAGTAAAGCCTCAAAGACAAATACAGGTTCATCACAAATTCAACCAGAATTCTTAGAAGAGATGAAGGGTTTAAAAATGTTATCATCCATAAGTGCAAAAATATTTATAGCAGCTCTTTCTTTGGTAGCAAACAACTGGAAATTGAGGGGATGCTCATCAATTGGGGGACAGCTGAACAAGTTATGGTACAGGAATGTGATGCAATACTATTTGTGCTATAAGAAATGACGAAGAGGATAGTTTTAAAGAAACTATGAACTGATGCAGAATGAATTAAGCAGAACCAGGAAACAACAACAAGCCTTAAGAACTCTCACCAGCAAAATGAATAACCACAATTCCAAAGGACTGATGATGAAACACGTTACCTCAGAGTATAGAATGAGACTTTTTTTTGGACATAGACAATGTGAAAATTTTCTTAACTTGACTATATACAGTGTTTTTAAACAGGTTTTTTTTTTCTTTATCAGTGTGGGGGGTGGTACAAAGAAAAGATGGATTCTTGCCAATTGAAAAAAAACTTAAAGAAACTCGAATTATCAATAACTCCTTGAAAATGTGTTGAAACTTTTTAAAGAAAGCACCTTATATCCATTAAACTGGCAAATATAGTTAAAAATTATAAAACCCATATTGGTTGATGTGGGTACATATACCCACTATTACATTAGATGGGGAGGGTGCTATGAATTGGTACAAGTTTCTCAAAAAGGAAAAAGATTGACATTCAATGAAACACAAGAATGTTCATTTTTCCTATAGGTCAGGGATCCTATTACTAGGATTATACCTTAAAGATGTTCAAAAATATTTTATATAAACAGTATTATTTTAAATTGCAAAAAATTTGGAAACTGCTATGTGGTCCAATAATTGAGGAGTAGCTGAATTATGGTACATAAACATAATGGAATAGTATTGCACCACATATGACAAATTAAAAAATGCAAAAAAACCTAGTTAAATCTATATGAGGTTAATCAGAGTGGAAACAGTATCAAAACAATGTACACTCTGATCGCAAGTGTGTAAAAAATAAATAGAAGTGGCTCAGATTCCATCTACCTCAGATGGAATCTGGTCCACTTGTGAAAACGAATGTCATGAAGGGTAAAATTTCTTAAGACAACCCAATATGGGAAATCTGTAATAAACATTGTTCTTCTTTGACTGTGAGAAGGCTTGAGTCGAATTTTTTTGAGCAGGACCCAGCATGCTGGTGTTTCAGGGTCTCAAGCACCCCTAAAAACATATAGTTCCCTGACTTCTTCACATGGTTCCCTAACCAGGAACAACTGAAAATCTCAAGTTCTTCTCCAGCTAGGACTGGAAGATATGTACACGTCCCCCTCTCTCTGTCCCCTTCTGGCCCTTAAGTTGGGGTTGCTCTCCAAGTACCTTGGAGGTGCTTTTTTCAGCCCTGACCTTGAAGGTCCTAGAAGGTCAGACAGCTGGGAGGCTGTCTCTTATTCAGCCTGACGCTCTCAGGTTGTCGGCCCAGTGATTATGTTGGAGGCCATGGACCTGGGCACACGTTCTGAAGCATGGAGGACAAGGCCAGATGCCCCATCTGGAAGTGTATGCCTGATTCTTTCAATTCTCTTGGCGCTAGGGAATTGGGAAAACTCAGGGTACTTTCTTGTGCCTATATGATGGCCTTCATGGAGCTGTCTTGGAACTCCGTCCTCAGAAAAGATTGTAAGATGCTCAGAGCTAAAGCTGCCCCAGAAAGGGGCAATGGGGGTCAACGAGACATTTTGGATGACTCCCTTCTTATGGCCCCCAGGGCTTCGGCCCCTCTCCCTGAGGCAACATCTACTCTGGCCTCAGGGCCTGCCCCTACTGCATGCCCTTCAATATCTACCACCATGGGCCTTGCCCTCATGCCAGTCTCTGGGGGATCTCCCCCCTCTGACAGCTCCCCCTCCTCAGGTGCCAGCTGACCCTTTCCCTTGCCAGCCGGATCCCCTGGCCTTGCAGTCTAATCTAGTTCAGCTGGCACCCCCCCCCAGCTCCTCCCTCACAAGAAGTGGGACTTCCTATATACCTCCCCAAGCCTCAGTCCCCCACAGAGCCTTTAGGGCTTTTTCCCCTGAGGGAAGTGACTGCCTCCCCTACTGGGACAAGAAGAGTGCATGTTCCATTCTCCATTTCGGATTTCATTCAGGTTAAAGAGAAACTGGGGAGATACTCAGAAGATCCCACTAAGCTTACTGAGGGTTTTAAGAGTCTGTCCCTATAATGTGAGCTTTCTTGGGGTGATTTGCACATCCTCTTCTCTACCTGTTATATCACTGAGGAGAAGAGAATCTGGGAACATGCCCAAATATTTGGGGATCATTTAGCTAGCAATGACCTCACAAAATATCCCCCAGGAACAGCTGCTGTTCCCACTAAGATGGGGCTATAAAAAGAGTGAGGATAGGTGAAAAAAGGACCATATGGTACTCTGCCTGTTAGAAGGCCTAAGAACAGCATTTCAAAAGTCAATAAATTTTCAGAAAATTAGGGAAATTACTCAGGGAAAAAAGGAAAACCCTGCCTTTTCTAAGACCAGCTAGTAGAAGCTAGTAAAAAGTATACAAATTTGGATCCTGATTCTATAGAAGTCAATCTTTAACATGGATTTCATTCATCAGTCTGCCCCAGACAATAGGAGGAAACTGCAGAAATTGGCAAGGGGACCCCAAACACCTCAGGCCCAATTACTGGAGATGGCCTTTGAGTCTTCAACAAGAGAGACCTGGTTGCAGCAGAGGAGAGAGAATGAAGGGAAAGAGGTAGAGACAGAGAACATGCTCAATTCTTGGCTGCTGCCATGGCCAGGAAAAGACTCAAGGAGTGCCCCTCCAGGCCACCCCCCCCCCAGGAAGCCCCCAAGACCAATGTCTCCAGGACCATGCCCAGCATGTGACCAGGAGGGACATTGGAGGAAGGATTGTCCCCCAGGTTGGAAAAAGTGGTGGAGCCTCCTCCCAGTACCCTGTCCTGCAGTATTCTCAAGACTTGGAAGGAGGGGAAAGCCTGGGGCTTGGCAGTGCTCCCATTTTCTCCACCTCTCTCCTGGAGCCCTGGGCAAAATCAAGGCTGAAGGTAAGGTTACCTACTTTATCACGACATTACTATGGTCCTACCTGCCCTTCCACCCGTTGGGTCACAGGCATTGAAGGGGAAATTAAGGGATGTCTCCAGACATACCCCCTCCCTGGCCTATCTGAGGATCTGTTGTTTGAACACTCCTTTCTTATGCTCTCCTCTTGCCCTACCCCCTTGTTGGGAAGGGATCTGATGGTGAAATTGGGAGGTCAATTTTCTCAAGTTAAGTCTCCCATCTCCCTTTTCCCTCTGTTCATTAGAACTCCCCATGTTCCACTGGAAGTGTGGGAGATAGTTGAGCCAATTGTTAGGGATCAGGGAATTCTTGGGAGAGCTACTTCTGCCATTCCAGCCATAGTTCCCTTGCAAGATCTAAGAGTGTTCTCCTAGTGCAGTCAATATCCAATTAAGCCCAAGGCCTGGGAGGGACTGAAGCCATTAATTAGAGTGGGGCCCGAATCAGGCTAAAGCTTTTGAGACTTTGAAAACTAAACTGACTCCAGCATTAAAACTAAACTCCAGCATTAGCTTTACCTAATCTAGAAAACCTTTCACTCAGTAAGTTGATGAAAGGAGAAGACAGGCTTTGGGAGTCCTAATCCAGTCTTTAGGACCTGACCCTAAGGCTAGTTGCCTATTTTTCAAGACAATTAGACTCCATGGCTACTACAGACATTCTAACTGAGTAAGTTTCTGAACCTCTAGTCAACCAGCCCTTAGAAGTTCTGACTCCCCATCTAGTTCGGAGCATCCTGGAAGCAGAGGACCACCCGTGGCTGGCTAGCCACAGGCTCACCAAATATCAAGCATTGCTCTTAGATACCCCTGACCTAATTCTTTGGGTGTGCTACACACTCCTGAGCCCCAAAGTAGTGTGGTACACAGAACAAGTGGTTAGAAGAGCTACATATGAAATAGTCATCTTTAATTCCCTCCAGGGAAACTGTCTTTTAGGCCAGAGAAACTGTCATTTCTCTATAGTCCTATACTGCTTTTTTGGTCCAGATTTCAAGCCGTCAACTTCCAGATGACTGCTCAGACTATGCACCCCTTGAACTGGACCCATGGAGGCAGGGACACCTCTACACCCTTTGTCAGCAGGAAGAAATTTCAGAAGCTGAGACCTTCACCCTTAACCCCAAAAGAATTTGGGTCTCACTTGTTTGAGGAGGGAATGTTGAGGTTTAGAATGTGGGAGTCCCCTTGAACTCCCCTTGAATCTTCCCATTGGATGAGGCATTTGCCTGAGGCCATAAGCCTTTCATTATTGCTAGGCCCAAATCTCTAGGCTAGGTTACTCTGAAGTCTACATAGTCTGTTATCTCCAGGTAGCCTTCAGCTACTTCCAACCCTTAATCATATTCTCTTGGTTCCTGGAGTCTGACCTCACCCCAGTCCCATCAAGCTCCTCCTCAAGACCCTCCCTACACCCTTCCTCCCATCACCCCAGGACCACCCTAGATCCCTCCTACAATCTTTGTGTATATAAGTTTCATCTTACCTCCATGAAGGTGCTCAGATTCCATCTACCTCAGATGGAATCTGGCCCACTTGTGAAAACGAGTGTCACAAAGGGTAAGATTTCTTAAGACAACCCAATATGGCGAATCTGTAATAAACTTTGTTTCTCTTTGAAAAAAAAAAAAAGGCAGCAACAAAACCTCCCCCCACCCCAAAGAGTGAGGCGGCAAATGAACACAAACAAGACATTACATTATGTTAAGGTTGGTGTAACATTCTGTATTAAATAAATGGAGGCCAACTTATCGCTGAGACTCCGCAGCTCCACAGCCTGACACTCTTCCCATTACATCATGAGGCTGATCAATGTGTTGACCACATGTAAGAGTGAGAATCTGAACACCAAGATTCATTCTCAAAGGGACAGAAACAAGGAAGCAAGAGGCTTCAGGAAGGGAAGAGATCGTGTGTGAATTCACCCTGACAGCAAGTCTCAGGATCATGGATTCAGAGACACGAGACCCCAGAAACCAGAGTCCAATTTCCTCGCTCTGAGATTAGGAAACCAAAGTACAAAGAGGTCATGAAGACTGGACTTGCCCAAGCTCACACAGGATTCCAATTCTGTTCTTCCTGACTCCGGGTCTAGACAGAACACTGAGTGAGGAACAGCTGTGCCCTCTGGCCAGAAGGGCAATGAAGCTAGCAGCACAAGGAATGTGAGTGCTGGTTGTAGAGTGCCTTAAGGCTATAGGGAGCCCCTGAAAGTTTTTGAGCAGAGAAATGACAGGTTCAGATTTCCATAGGCCTTAGGAAGATTACTGTGGCAGCTAGATGGAAGATAGGAGAAAAAGAAGGGTTACTAGGAGACCCTGAAAGGAGTCTGGATGAAGAATGATGAGGGTCTGAAACACAATGGTAGTAATGTGAGTAGAGTGAGATGGATACAAGTGAGGCAGGGAAGTAGAATCAATGGGATTTGAGAATTGCCTGGATAAGGCATGGGAGATAAGCTAAGAGGCAAAGACGACTGAGGCTGTGAACCTGGGCAACTGAAAGGATAGAGAGAGGTATGTTTGGAGGGGGGCAGTCTTGTCGATTTCCATATCCATAACACACTTGCAACCACTCCCCATCTCTTCACTCACACAACTTCAGCCCTAGATGAGGCTTTCAGCACCTCACCTCAGGACTATTTCAATAGCCTCCTAACTGATGTTCCCCTCTACAATTTACCCCTCACACAGCTGCTAAATATGCATGTGTATTTCTACTTCTATTCCTAAGACATATTGTGACCATATCACACCCCCTACTAAGAAATCTTCAATAACTATCTCTTGTCTGAATGATAAAAAAGAAAATCCTCAGCCTGGCATTTAAAACTCTCAACAATGTGGTACCTACCAGCCTTTCTGGTCTAATCTCATGTGGCTGTTCTTCCTGCACCTAGAACAGACACGACCCTCCAGTTCCTACCTCCTCACCCTGGCATGCAAGGTTCCCACGTCGGACACGCACTCTCTCATTTTCACCACATAAAATCCTAGCTTCCTTTGAAGCACAACTCAGGCACCATCTCCAACATGAGGCCCTTCCTGATCCCCATAAACAGTGGCCAATATAAAGTTTTACTCTATCTCTGAGAGCAGGCAGGCAGTACCAAGTATAGTACTTGACACACAGAAGGTGTTTTTTTTCAATTAAATAATGATAGCAAACAGCACCATCAGTTTGTTTTTAAAGACATAAAACAGTAAACCCCCACAATTTAACTTTAAACTCCATACATGTAAAGCCAATATCCCCAGGAAAGACTACTCATTAAATTCTTACTAGAGGTGAGATGTGAGGAAGAAAACAATGATCAATGTTAAGTTTTCTGTCTTTCACACCATCGAAATTACAACCTGGGTCACCAAATTCTGCTCCCTACTCATATAAGCCCAGATACCACCAACCAATAAATGCTGGTCAAATTTTATTGGTCAACTCCACTGGAAAATTTTATCCCAGAGAAAACAGCCAATTCATATGCCCTCTCTACAATACATTTAACTGATAAGAATGAGATTCAATAATATATAAAATAAAATAAACAGGAAGTGGCAAAGTGCCAGGAAAAATGTTTCCCTAATACAAGTATTTTTTCTACTCTTTTATTAAAGCAGTCTTTTCATTAACATTTTCTTTAGCCAAGAACTGCTTTAACTACATACTTTTTAAGAAATACTTTCCTTTTTCAGGACATTGAAGGGAGATCAAAAAGTCCACAAAACCTCCTGTTGTGCCTGTTTCCACTTATAAATGAAAAAAAATCCACTGTTAAGTGGAGAAAGTGGCACTGGTCTGGAGAAGATATCAATGGAGGGGTGTGTGATATTTATTTAACTTAACTCTTAGGCCCTGTCAGAAACAAAAGCACAACAGTTGTCTTGTCACAGAATTACCTGTTATTCTGGAATGAGTTCTTTTTAGCTAAGATTCTCTGCTCCTTCCACATATCTAATACACGCTGTTTCTGAAGATATGGTAATATCTCAAAGAATCTACTAAATTGAATGTTAAATTTTGCCATAGTTTGTCGTGTGTCTCAAAAGCCAAATAGAAGATGGACTCCAAATAAACAAGGTTCTCCAAATGCTGCTGTTTGTAGATAGCATCACACTAATCACACGAGGCCCACAGAACTCTTCAATGAGCCACCGAATCTAAAGACAATCAAAAGAGACTGGCCTAGGAATGTATGGAGGAAAAACAAAGTGGATGAAGAAGGCACATGACCCGGGTAAAGACAACATTCAGTTACGTGGATGGTTCATCAGTATGCCATCATCGACACATGCAAATTTGGACAGGTACTATAAGAAAAGAATGAGCTGGGATAAAAAATGAAAATGAAGAGATTGGGTTAGATCACATTTGGCAAACTGTAGATCATTTAATGATTACAAGTAGTTTACTGCCACATTTTCCAGTGATGTTGCATGGTTCTGAATCACGGAACACCAGAATCACTTGTAAGGGACCCAAAGGGGCAAAGATATAAGGTCACAGAGATGTGGTAAATATGAGAAACAGCACAAAAGACAGACCCAAAGGTACATGTGTCTGGGAAAGGAGGTGGACACATCAGCTGAGGAATGGTAGCTGGAGAAGACAGTAGTAGATGCCTCGTGTAAAATGTGGATGATAACAGCACTGACACCTCCAAGGACAGTGGTGAGGCCCAAAGAGATCCTGTTAGTAAAGCACTCTGCACACCTGAAAGCACTACCTAAATGCCAGCTATTGTGAGCAGACACAAGGAGGCACAATGAACAGAACACTGGACCGGAGTCAACAAGACCCGGGCTCCAATCTGGCCCCTAATACTTACTAGCTGGGGGATTCTGGGCACGTTGCACAACCTGTCTGCTTCGGTCTCCTCATCTGCAAATGAGGCCAATAATAGCACCTACCTCCAGGGTTGTTGGGAGGAAAAAGCGAAGTCTTTGTAAAGCATACTATACATGCTAGCTAGTCCTATTATTTCTCCTATGTTCCCTTTAGGCACAGTGGAACTTTCTGCTAGAGTCCCTGGGCCAAGATATGCTATGCCAGGCTCCAGATGCAGACACCGGAATGAGCCACAGCTGTCCCGGAGATACTGCTCAGTTGCCAAAGAAAAGGGTCCTCTGGATGAGGGCTGGGGGAGGAGACTGAGGGAGGAGACTGAGGCTTATTACTCCCAATCCCCAAGAGAATCCTCCTCAGGGGCTTAACTGACGGGTTCTACCACAAAGCTGCTCCAGACACAAATTCCATTATCCAAGCCCTCAACCAATCTATCCAGTTCATCCAACAGATTTCAAAGGCATTAAAACGACCAAGGCCTTTTTTCACTTATTCTAAAGCCTACGGTTGATTCAGGGGAGGTAGCCTGATCTAGCTCACACCTCTTTAAGGTCTACACATAGCCCCTCTTCACTTACTTTAAGTAGGGTGGGCAGAGGTAACTGACTAGGCAAGGGGTGCTTCACCTTTTGTGTGTCTTAGACCCCTATGGCAGTGTGAGGAAGCCTAGGTATCCCTGCTCAGAATTACATGCTTTTTAAAAAATTCCTAGTTGAAGAAAATGATACATTTCGATTAGAAGCTGATGAAAATAAAAATGTACTAAAAAAAACCCTCAGAAAATAAATATGTAAATTTTTTCCCGTTTAAATTCACAGATCACCTATAGCCATGGGTTACTTTTTTCTTTTGCCAGGGGTGGGGCAGGGTGGGGGGGTGGGGAGAGAGACGGGAGTGTCTGTGAAACCCAGCATACAGGTGGTCATGCTGCTATGAAGTGTCTAAGGCTGGATTTGAACTCAGGTCTTCTGACTACAAACCCAGCACTCTACCCACTGTACCCCATAGTTGCCTCTAGAGAAAAGGGTCTTCCACCTCCTGCTGGAGGGATGCAGAGGAGACTTCCATATTCCACAAAACAATCCTGGCACATGCCAGGAATCTACCACTTCCTAGAGTCAGCCCTTCCTGCTGCACGGCCTCGTCTCCAGGCGGAGGTGAGAAGAGCAGTCAGACTTCATGACTCCTATCTTGTGCTCCAAGTATTCCCTGATGAAAGAGGGCCAGGCCAGACTTCTATCTGTGCCAGCACAAGGCAGCCGCCAGCCTCATCTCCCAACACCAATGGTGAGAAACTCCTGTGTAAAGAGGAGCAGTCCTGTCTGATCTCAGACGTTCCATCTCATGGCAAAGAGGACGGCCAGTGGGGAGTGGGGCTTCCTTCTCTTGCCTAGTCTCCAGCCTTCCAAAGGAAGAGGAGCAGTGAAACAGGGTCTTGCATTGGACCATCTGACTGTGCTGTGTGCCATGCCTCTCACGCTGCCCTGGTCTCCTGCCTGATCTCTAGGCTTCTTTGGGATGAGTGGTGCCTTCCATTCAATGACACGCATTCTCACATCTGATCATACTCGATTACATCCCAGCGATTCTGAACCCCTAGAGGTCACCATCCAAACACCATTCCACAGCCCTCACTACCCAATTCCTTATTCCCATCCCTCTCAATCCTCCCACCCCAAAGTTCCAAATACCACCCAGTCCTTTCATTGTGCCACATCCAGAATGTCTGTTCTAGAGGCAACAAAACTTTTTCCTCTCCCATCTTCTAGCTGTTACAGAAACTTGGCTCCCTCATGACCCAGCCTCCCTGGCTACCTTTTCCAATACTAGCTGTCCTTTCCCTCACTTCCCTCAGCTCACTGATGAAGGCAGGGGAATTGAAATACTCTTTGTTTTCCATGGTCAATTCCAGGTTCTCCTCAGTTCACCATCATTCAGTCACCTAACCTTCATTAAGGTTCATACTACTCATCTCTACCACCCAAACAATATCCCAGGTCACAATGGCTCACAAGTTTCCTCTCTTCCCTTTCCACTCCAATTTCCATCTGTGTCTCTGCCTCCCAGGTATCCCCGGTGGTACCCTGCCCCGCCCCCCACTTTACAGCTTCCTCTTGTACATTCTCTTCCCTCATTAGATTGCAAACTCCTTGAAGGTAGGGACTGTCTCTCCTTTTCATTTATGTCCCCAGTGCTTTCCAATGCCTGGCAAATAGTAGGTGCTTACTTAATAAATGTCTAGTGAATTGAACTGAAATTCCCCAACTCTTGCCCTCTTACTAGGGGACTTCAACACACATACTGACTCCCCTTCAAAGACTCTAACCTCACAGATCCTCCCTTCCCATGACCTACTCCTCCACCAACCTCAAACCACATACAAGATGGTCATAACCTTGATGTTGCCATCACCTACAAATGTACCACCACCACATTCAAGAACTCCAAAACCCCGCTATCTGACCATAATCTATTGGCTTTCCACTTCTCCATCTGCCTTCCCTTAGCAAACCCTACTCTTCATCTATACCACAACCTTTAGGCCTTTAACCCATCAATTCTCTCCCTGGCCATCTTCCAAGCACTAATTCACCCCTGGGTGAACCAATTCAACTCTACACTGTCCTCTTCTCTTGAATCCTTAGCTCCTTTATCATTTCACCAATTATGCCTGACCCTAAGGCTCAGCCTGGGATCATCCAGTCGCCTACACACATGCTGCTGAACAAAGGCAGAAACAATCACATGACCATTCTAATTGGATCCACTACAAATCTATAGCATACAGCTTCGACTGAGCCCTCACTACCACTAGGATCACAGATTTAGGGTTTTGTTGTTTTTTTTTTTTTCAGATACGTCCAATTCTTCATGACCCCATTTGGGGTTTCTTGGCATAAATGCTGGAGTGGCTTGCCATTTCCTTCTCCACTTCATTTGACAAATGAGGAAACTGAGGCAAATAGTGACTTGCCCAGGGTCACATAACTAGTGTCCGAGGCCAGATTTGAACTCAGGAAGATGAGTCTTCCTGACTCCACGCCAGGTACTCCATCCACTGCACCACCTAGCTGCCCTCAAGGTACCTTAGAGAGCCTCTAAATTCAACCTTCTCATTTTATGGATTTGACAACTAAAGCCCTGAAAGATTAAAGGTCACACAGAGAGTCAGTCGAACCAGGAGGCACACTGGTTTACTGATTCCAAATCTAATGTTCTTTCCCATATTCTACACGGCTCCTCTTTCGGGTTGGGTAGGAAGGATAAAACAAAAATGGTTTACAAGGGAATGCAAGTCAGGAGATGCTAAGCCAGTATCCAATTACCCTCAATAACTTCTAGTAACTTGGCTGAGATGAAATAAATTCCCCGAGAACTTTAAGAACTTACAGAAGTGATTGCCACAGCATTGCTGGGGATCTCTGAGAATGAGACTATAGAATTCTCTCCCAATTTGGGGGAGAGTGGCACTGCTCTCTTCTGCTTCTTCTCCTGCCTGTCCAAACAGCCATCTTCAGGTTCCTTTGCAGGATTACCATTCAGGACATGTACATCCACCAGGCCTGGACTTTAGGCTGTCCCCTCTTACCTCTCTTGGCACTGTCATCTCTAAGAAGATGATTCGCAAATCGATGTAACTAGCCTAGCCATCATCTTTTTCTCTCACTCTAGTCCCATATCAAAAACTACTTGTTGGACATCTCCTGGATGTCCCAAAGGCATCTCAAACTCAACATAGCTCATAGTTCCTGAGGCTCATGTCTGATCAGGTACCAAATCGAGCCAATACTACTTCTGGAACATCACCTACATCAATCCTCTTCTTTCCACTCACATGGCCACCTTTCAAATGAGCTCTTACAACACCTTCCTGTCCCTCTCCTCTCCAATCCACCCTCCACAGTCCAAGCGATATTCCTGAAGTGAAATTCTAACCACATCCCTTCCCTGTTTGACAAGTCTCCGGAGGGCCCCAGGTTGCCTCAAGAATAAAATAATGTTTGAAATTCTAAGTCCTTCACACTCCAACTTTCTAAGTGAATTTCCCATTTCACTTAACTGTGTGAATGCTATTATCCTTGGAATCGAGGGTAAGCATCCTGAAGGCAGGGATTTGTTTTCATTTGCCTTTCTAGTCCCAGGGGCTGGTATATCACTTAACAATTGATATTCACATTGAATTACTGCTCTCTCCCCAGACCCTACAGTGTGAGCCTCCAAACCAGACTACTCATTTCTCTAGAACAAAAACTTCCCTCCCCTGTCTCAGCGGCTTTCATTCCCTACACCTAGGATACTTTCCCCCACAAAGTCCAAGCCAGACCTCACCTCCTCCATGAATCCCCACTATGCCAATCCCTAAGGGTGTCACATAAAATGCTTCAGGTGAAATGTTCTCTTTTTCGCAGCAATCACTTGCTTTATATAACTTGGAGAGGAGTCTAAAAGACTGACACGTTCTTTAATTCACCATGAACCCACACTTATCACATTGGACACAAACCACAGCTTTGATCAACAATCCATTTTTCTAAGTCTAGCGGTCATTGCAGCCCTCAGTTTTCCAAGGGAGTTTAAATCAGGGGAGTCCCTAGGTTCATTCCCACCTCTCAGATAAATTCCTTAACCTCTCATAACATCTGACTTAGTAGAAAGTCATGTCACAACACTATCTCCACTGAAAAAGTTCCTTTATTTCCCAAAATTCCCTCTTGGTATATCAGTATGTTAATCAAAGTTCATCCTTCTCTAGAAAGGGATAAGCCTTCCAGTCCCACTGGAAGATTCTGTGTTACAGCCTGATGAAGCTGTCCAGGTCTTCCAGACTCCCTAGAGATCTTCTAGCAATGCTTTTTGGGTAGCCCTAAATGCAAAAGGGAGCTTCACAGTGGAAATGACACCCTTTGCCAATCTTTAGCACTCTGAAAGTGGCTGCCTTACTCATGACAGGTATTTCTTTTTCTTCCTATCATTGGTTAGCAGCTGGATATTGTTTCTACTAGTCTCAAAGTTTGTTCTTCCAACATCAAGAAGTCCATAGCACACATCAGAGGAATCAGTAACAGCTACTCAAGCTGCCAGGTCCAGCTGAACGTTTGGGTTTGTTTTCTGAAGATTAATTGGGGTTTTTTGCAGAAACGGGTTCTCAATTTTTGTCATTTTGTTTTGTTTTCCTTCGGGCTTTGATAAAACTGGTCCTTCCTCACACTAACATTGGTTTCATTATCTCTAAAAGTCCTTCTTTAAGAGCTATGATCTTTGTACATTTCCTTGAGAGTAATATTCACTCTTAAAAACCACAGTACTAAAAATAAACAAAAGAACAGCAAAACATTTATGTATAGCAGGCAGACAACAAGCATTTGTTACAAGTTTACCATGTGTCAGGCACTGTGCTGGGGCATTACAACTACAAAGACTGTCCCTGCCTTCCACAAACTTACATTCTAATGAAAGAAGACAACAGATAAAACGGAACTGGAAGGTTGGGGGGAGGATAGCAGGAACAGCGGCAAAGTCCATAGAGTCAAAAGCACAACTGGGAGGGGAATGGAGCATGACTGGTCTGGCCTGGCTCCAAAAGGAATTCACCAATAGGAGAAGTGGGCCAGTAATGGCACAGAAATGTGCCAGGGATGAGACAGAAACTGTGTCCTCCTAGAGAAGTCCACAAAGTCAAAAAGAAGCTCAGTCAGGAGGGGATGGTATATGACACGAAATCCTGCACTCAACTGCCAGAGAACTAAGGAAGGTGGGAAAACCATTTCCTTCAAGCTTCACTTGGGTCAAGGTCAGATGTTCCTGAGCAAGCCTAGTGTCAACAGGAGCACCCACATGTTAACAAATGTGGTTACAAAATGAAACCACCTCAAAATTATTGCTTGATCCAAGTATTTAGCACACCACTGAAGATCTAAATTAAAAAATATGATTCTGATAGCAGTATGAAGGTTGGAGGAGGAGGAGACAATAAAGGTAATGGTTATGGCAATAGTTGAGGCAGCTGCTATCAATGGCATACTAGAGAGGCAACAGGAAGAACCAAGAGGGAGTGGATTCAAAGATAATTCAGAACTGCAACTGGTAGGCACCAGGAACCGACTAAACATGAGGTAAGAAGAAAGGAAACTGCAAGACAGATCCATGGTTATTAATGGAGGAGCTTGATTTAAGAGTGGATGTGTTTGGAGTGGTGAGAAATAAGTGAGAAGGAGCAGCAAAGGGCTGAGAAAAGAAGATTAGGACCTCAGTGTGTGACAACCTAAGG
This sequence comes from Phalanger gymnotis, assembly GCA_028646595.1. Lineage (NCBI taxonomy): Eukaryota > Metazoa > Chordata > Mammalia > Diprotodontia > Phalangeridae > Phalanger > Phalanger gymnotis. The sequence goes on along the minus strand of CM053622.1, from coordinate 807,421,487 downwards.
AGCCCAAAGGAGAATATCTCGTTGGAGATGACCTAAGGGCAGCAGGAGCTCCAATAAAGAACTCAGAAGAGAGATAAGGTCTAGAAATGCAGATCTGAAAGCAAAGTGTAAAAGGTGATAGCTGAAACCCTAAGGGTGAAGGAGAAGGCCAAGTGTCAGAAGGCTAGAAAGGAAAGAGGGAGCCTCTTCCGTTTATTAAATGGGGGGGGGCAGGGGTGACACTCAGACTTGCACTTTAAGATCACTTTGACAGCTGAATGGGGAGAAGTAGGGAAGGCAGACCCAGCAGCAGGTTATTGCAATAATTCAGGGAGGCAGCAGTAAGGGCCTACATCAGGGACTGGTTCTGTAGGGTAAGTGGGAGGGAAGAATCAAGGACAACACGAGGTTGGGAAGCTGGTGCTCACCCAGTGTAGAGAACAAGGGGAGTGTACAGTCTTGTACTACAGTCCTCTGTCCTGCTCAGACAGTTAATTTGCAGGCCTTAAGGGGAATATGACTGCTGTTGTCAAAAATCAAACAGAAGGGGGATTAAGAGCTGTTTTGCTTGGCTAAAGAGGGCAAACTGGAGCAGCTTTTGGCTCCATACGAGTACAAATGTGCTGATAATGAAAGCTGTCCAAAACCAAATGGGCTGCTTTAGGAAGTCAAGAACTCCATATCACTGGAGGTCTTCAAGGAGAGGCTACATAAGCACTTTTCAGGAACATCAAATGTAGGTGAGAGTTTTGGACTGGATGACCTTGGTGATCCTTTCAAATGCTGAGATGCTATGACTCAGTATGAGCCAGCAGTGCGATGGGCAGCCAAAGAGCCAAGGTGATGTTGAGCTGCATTAGCCAAAGCTGCACCAGATTCAGGGAGGTAGGAGCACTTCAGCTGGTCTACTGTGGTCGGACCACCTCTGGGCATCATGTTTTCAGTGTCACGGGGGTGATGGTAGTAAAATAGCAAGATTAATGGATTTGGGGCTACTCAGTGACTAACTGCGTGACTTTTAGCAAGTCCCTCCTTCCCCTTTTTGGGCCTGAGTTTCCTCATCTGTAAAATGAGAGGATTGAACCAAATGGTCTCCGAGGTCCTATTCAGCTCTAAATCTACGACACTATGGCCAATGTCCAGAGGACAGTCACTGAGATGATGAAAAAACTCAAATCCACAGCTGAGGCAAGTAGAGAGACTTTAGCCCACAAGACAGAAGCCTTATGGTGGAATTTACAAAGAGCTGTCCCCAAAGGGGTAGGTGGGCTTGTGTTCCTTGGCCCCAGAAGACAGAGGTAGAAGACAAGTTGAAGCTGTGGAAGAGATAGATTTCAGCACAACCTATAGCAAGACTGCACAGCCACTGAGTGACCTCAGAGTGGGATGGATTCCCCTGGGACCCACCTGAGCTCTTAAAGCAGACGCTGGAGGCCTGTTTATTAGAGATGATACTGACTGAGAACTGGGGAGATGAAAAGACCTCTGAAATCACCTACAATACGTGGATCTGTTTTGCTTTACTTTAAATTTATTTGTTACAAGGGAAGATTTTTATTTGGGGGTGTGTGTGATTAATTATAGAGAGGAAGGAGGGGGATTTTAAAAAAAAGGAAAGAGAAAGGAATATCAGTGAAATATTTAAAGACACACAGAAGGCAGAAGGCAGTTCTGAAGGGCACCCAGACAAGCAGGGCAGTGCAGATATTACCGTGTTTAATGTGAGGCTCTGCGAGAGAGAATGAGGCTGACAACGGTGGGCAGCTCTGCCTCATTTGAGGCCAATTCACAAGCAGGTCAGGACCTCACCCATTTAGAAAACTGCTGTACGTAACAGGGATTTCACAGTTTTTACCCAAGTCTTCTGTTCTTTGTATGTGAAAATTTTCATGTGTTTAGTATTTTTCAAGTTCATAACAATTGTTTTAAAACACCTATCAACTCTGATTCTAAGAAAACCCATGAATGAGAACATCTAAGTGGCCCTTCTTATGAAAACTTTCCTATAAAGCAGAATGAATAGTAACACATAGCTTCTTAAGTTGTACAAAGCACTGTCCTCACAGGCATTCTGAGGCAGCTAATACAAATCACTGCACTCATTTTACTGATGAGGAAACTGGGGCACAGAAATATTAAGAGACTCCCTCCCTGGGTCACATACCTAAGTAAACATTCAAACCAGGACCTGAATTCAAGTCTTCCCCAAGATCAATACTTTTTTCATTATACCATAGTGACCCACCTCTCTATATCCCTTCAACTCTAACCTGGGAGAAAAAAGGGCCATTATTTTAAAATTGGAAAAAAACCCAAAACCCAAGAAGCGTTTAATAGATATTTCCATGGTATACACATACAGACAGTACTGGGTAAGTACAAAAGCCAACTGATTATATTATAGTATTAATGAATCCAAGATTCGAAATCTGATCTGTGGAAAAGTTGGCTGGCAAAAGAAAAATTATTCCAAACTCTCTCCTGGCTCCGGGCAGCTTCAGGCTCCCCAGCATTTCCGGGATTCTCAACCTTTTCATTTCTCACTTGCCTTCTCCTGGCATCCTTCAAATCCCAGCTGAAACCCCATTTCTACAGGAAAACCTTTTCAATGCCTTTGTAATACTAGTGCCTTCCCTTCGGTGATTCTGTCTCTATCTTATTTGCAAATATTTGTTTGCATGTTGTCTCCCCCATTAGACTGAGCTTCTTGAGACCAGGGACTGTTTTTGTTTTTGTCTTTCTTTGTGTCCTTATCGGTATCAACCTAGTGCCTGGTACACAGCAGGCACTTAACAAATGCTTAATGACTGATATGGCCAAGGTAGAAATTAGTTTTGCTTCACTGTGCATATTTGTTACAAGGGTTTTGTTTTTCTCTTTTTTTCTTAATTAGGGGGAGACAGCAGAGAACAGAAAACAAATGCTTGCTAATTAGAAAAAAAAATACTTGTTAAAAATAAAATCTGAAAATATTCAGTAAAGGGAAAATGAGAAAGCAACTCAAAATTATTCACTAGCACTTATAAAACTGTTCATATCCTTTGACCCAACAATTCCACTACCAGATTTACAGCCTATGAACCTATCTCTACAACAATATTTATAGCAGAATTATTTGCAACAGCAAAAAAATGGAAACAAACTCTGTGCCCAATGATTGGGAAAGAACTACATTGTGCCATGTGAACATAACAGTATATTGCCATCCTAAGAAACAAGGAATAAGAAGAATTCAGAGAGAAGTGTTAAGGCTTATATAAAGTTAGGCAAAGGGAAAAAAGTAGGTCCAAAAGAACAACCTATGTAAAGGAAGACACTAAATGGCAACGAAGTTTAGGCTGAACATGATGGACAGCGCTGGCACTACTCTGGTTAAGTGCAAGGCCCAGGGACCAAGTCTCGAGGTTCACCTTATACACAGTAACTAGGCAAAGACAACAAAAATCAGGCAGTGGCGGGGGGGGGCAGACGAAGGCAGGCACCCCGTGAACTGGTCTGGCTATTCTGGGTATCAAGACCCAGTAACCGCGTTCCTGAGAAAATTGCCCAAAGAGGTAGAGACAGATGTCAGACACAAAGGTCCTATGTAAAACAACATATATGTAGCAATGCTTTTTCTGGACATGCATCTGCTGGAGAATAGCAGGAAAAAAACTGTGGTAAATTAATCTAATGAATTATTCTTAAGAAATTAGTACTTTTATCTGTTTTATAAATTGTGTGTATATAGTTTTCCCCTACATACTAGAAGATAAGCTCCTTGAGGGCAGGGGCTGTCACTTACATCTTGGTACCCTTAGTAGCAGGCACAATATCTGGCATGTAGTAGGAACCTTAATAAATTCTGGTCATCTTTGTCATTTCTTATTCAAAGAAACACTGCAAGATTTATATGAACTGATGCAGAATAAAATAAATGGAAGCAAAAGAATATAAATATCTCTAAAAGAAAGCAGAATTCTGAGCTACTGAAAAACCACTGAAGGTATTGGAGAAGAGAGAATAAAACGAACCAAGCACTGCAGACAGAGGAGACGCCTAGGACAGAATGTTGTTTACGTTGTCTGACCGTCACTGTATCCAGGTGGTTTTGCTTAACTGTATTTCTTTGTTACAAAGGAGGTTTCAATTTGGTGGGATGGGAGAGAGAGGTCCAGAAATAAACGATGTAAAAACAAAAGGCATCAATAAAACTTATTTAATAATAATTTAATAATAAAACTGTTAAAATGTTTAAGTTTTTAAGTTAAAGCCCTGCCTTTCTCTCTTTTAAGAAACAAGAATAACAAAGCCATACAGCTGTACACAGAAATAATCAGCAATCAGCTAGGTTTTTGCTTCACTATTTTCTGGGATTATACTTTTTTGTTTGGTTGATTTTGCATGTTTTGTTAAAAGAAAATTTATCAATAAAACAAGTTTCTTTTAAAAACTGTGCAGTGCAAGTATAACGCATATCAAAGTGCTTCAGGGAGTGGGGGCAGGCAGAGAATTTGGAATTCAAAATTTTTATAAACGAATGGTAAAAACTTTCTTTTTAAGTGTAATTGGGGGAAAGGGGGGAGTGTTAAAGGAAATAAAAAACTGTGATGCTTTAAATGATGCCAGACTGCTTGCTAACCCAAAAGTATCGTGTTCACACCAATATTCTTCCACTGAGATACAATTATTTCAAATCATAAAATGTGACAATCTTGAGTGAATGCTACAGGGTGAGTACAACCAAGCTGAAACACACTAGCTATCTATCACACAAGAAGCAACAGTGAAAACTTCAAGGATGCCATGACCACAACTGGAGGCAAGCTGTCAGATGCTGGGAATAAGGTGTAACATGCACATCCCCACACTCATCTGGCTACATGAAAAGTTAAAAGACCAAGAGGAAAACATGTGAAGAGGACTCTCTAGGCAGAAGATACAGAAAGATATGGATAAAGATGCAAGGAGGGAGAATACCCCCTCTGATGAGATCACAGACCCACTCAAATTCTGAACTATAGACAAACTGGGCAAGAAAATACACTGAATCAGTGCAAACCGCGGGAAAACAGGTCAAAGCACATAGCCTAGCTACCTCAATCCCATGGCTCTGCTATGTGAAAGACAAGAAGTATGAAGTATGTTAACATATGGTGAGTCATGATGCCTTCGTAGAAATCCTACAAAGACAACCTTCGTCAAGTTCTATTTAACAATTAATTCACTGTGAATACTCTACACCAGACCTTTTCTCTGCAGTGTTCTACAATCATAAAGTGTTTTCACATACATTCTCTGGTGTCGTTTCTATGAATAGAATGACATTAAGTGCTTGTCTTAGAGCATCAAAGGCAGAAAGTATGAAAACTTTAAAAGAGAATTGGGTGCCAAGAAGCAGCAGCCCCCATCCCAAAATGTTTACAATTCAATGGTATGGTGCTGGCTAGCCCTTACGCATCTTGACATTCGACAGTATTCTCACACTGTCACTTGGTTAAATTATGATTTTACAGAATGACATCATTTTAGAGTTTACATTCACTTTCTTGGCTGCCATATCACGCCAGTCATCGACTGAACTTTTAGTCCCCCAGTGTGGACTCTCGTAGCCCAGAACCTTGTTAGATGAACTGCTATCTAGCCACAACTCCCTCTTTACTGTACTAATGATATTTTTAGCCTAAGTGTAAGATTTAACATTTACCCCTATTAGCAACAAGGTACCATGAGGGAGAGACAAGAGGCAGCATGGGCCAGGCAAGTCAACCACTAGCAGCATGTTGACTACCATCTCCCCTCAGACCTCAATGGTGACAGCCCAGGACTCCTAAGCTCAAGAGACTTGAGAAAAGCAGCATTTATTCTGGAAAGCAGCCCTTGTGGAGCCATACTGGCAGTGGCCCTACAGGTGCTACAGCCCCAGCTCCTGAAGACCCAGAAAAAGAAAGTTCCAGCCACCAAAGTCCTGGACCCTGAAAACAGCAGAAACTGATATGCTAGTGGGTCTGCCTGCCTCAAGTCTCTCCCCACTCCAATCTATTCTCCATTAAGTCACTAAAGCAATTTTCCTAAAGCACAGGGCTGACCATGTCACCCCCTTACTGAATAAACTCCAGTGGGTCCCTATCATTTGGAAATACCAAATGCTCTGTTGAAATCTAAAGCTTTCATAGCCCAGCCCCCTCCCATCTTTCCAGTCTTCCTGCACCTTACTCCCCACCCATACTCTGAGCCACTGATAGTGACCTCCTGCCTGTTCCACCACCAAGACCTTCCATCTTTCAGCTCTGTGCATTTGCTCTGGCTGTCTTCCCTCCCTCCTCAACTCCCTCCTCTTCAAATTACGACTAAAATCCTACCTTCTTTAGGGAGTCTTCCTCAACCCCTCCCCCCTTTAACTCTAGGGCCTTCCCTTTCTTATTTATCCAGTCAGCTTGCTTTGTTTATTTGTTCGCATGTTGCCTCCCCCATTAGACTGCTAGGGTCATCACTTGTCCCTGAGGACAAGGACTGTCTTTTGCCTTTCTTTGTATCCCCACCCCATCTTTAGCACAGTGACTGGCACATAGCAGGCACTTGATAAATGCTTACTAATAGATATTACCATTTTACCAATGGAAACGATATTAATGAAGTGTCATGACCATCTGCTTTGCCTCTCCACTCTAAGGATCATGAAACCCTGCCATCTAACCTGCAAGGGAAAACTCCTCTGCCTCGGCCATTAGGATGTGAGCCCCTGAAGAGCAAAGACTGCTCCTTTTAAATCAGCAAAGGGCCACAGCCCAGATCCCAGGCAGTGCCAAAGGAGGCTTCCTTACAAGCTGACACCAAAGCTGAGTACTTCCCCAGTCCAGCCATTCACTCACCTCTGGATCCATCTAACGGCCCTCCAGTCTAGCCTGTATCTTCTCACCATCTTTTCTACAAGATCAGCTTGACAGTCTTTATCAAATGCTCTGCTTTTGCCATCTATCTTCTGGACTATCACCATGCTGTACAGTCCTCAGTGAAGGATTAATTTGAGAAATATTTACTACTAATTGTATCACTGAAAACCGGTGCAACGCCAAATATTGCCACGACTGAGACACAACAAGCTTCCATCAAAAGTCAAATAATCTACGGCATGGCAGAAATTTTAAGAATGTCTCATACCCAGGTACTAGATACCAGTCTCCAAACAGCTTCTATCCAAAGATCCTATGTCAGATTTTTTTTTCAATTAGAAGAAATTATTTTGAAAGGTTCATATCTAGGTTCTGTTTAATAATGAATAATCCTAAAATCACTTTTTTTCAATATTTGCCAAGATGTAGATTTATCTCAACATATTTGTGAGTTTAAATTTACCACCCTGCTTTAATACTCTAATCCAGGGGTGGGGAACCTGAGGCCTTGCGGCCACATGTGGCCTTCTAGGTCCTTGGGTGCAGCCTTTTAACTGAGTCCAACTTTTGCAGAACAAATCCTTTTATTAAGGGGATTTGTTCTGTGAAGTCTGGATTCAGTCAAAGGGCCTAACATGAGGACCCAGAGGGTCACATATGGCCTTGAGGCTGCAGGTTCCCCATCCCTGCAATCATTACAAAATAGATTTGTTAGCCTTCCTTCTTCTCATCATAGCCCTTGCTTTTTTTGACAACCTCTCAGACTGCAAAGACAACTGCTATAATGTAATAATAGGTAACACTTACTTTGTGTTTTAGAACTTAAAGAGATCTTACAAACATTTTTGAACCTCCTAGTTATTAAGAGGAGGTATTATATGGGAGGTAGGTATTACAGGTGCTATTATCCTGTTTTGCTTTGTTTTTTACAGTTCAGGAAACTGGGACCTAGAGAGATTATGTGGCTTGTCCCTGATCACAAAATAAAGTCAGAGGTGGAATTGGAACCCAGGTTTTCCTCAAATCAATTCCAGAATTATGTAATACTACTCACTCCTTTTCCTGTTAATGATTTAAAATTAATATTAATTGAAAAATAAAATAAGCAAAAACTTCTCAATCAGAACAGTTTAGAGATGATAAAATAAGATATAACCTGAATGAAAAATGCTTATTGGGGGGAAAAAAAATCTTTCCATTAAACTCCAATATGTCCAAGATATGTAGGCCATGAACAAAAACACAAAAGAACAAAGGATACAAACAATTAATAGCTTAAGAAAGATTGCTCCAAACCACTAAGAATAGAAATGCAAATTAAAATCATCAGAGGTTTCACTTCCTACTGAGTAAATTGGTAAAGATGTTGTTTGTCCTCTATTTTTGAAGAGGGCCAATGACATCACAATGGAATGTCTTGACTCCCAGGCAAACTGTATTAAGTGAGGCAGAGTAGCACAAAGTCATCACCCTTGTTCTCTTTTCCAGAATCATCAAAGTCCAAGGACAAGCGAAAAGTCAAGATGACTCAAAATGGACCTGGATGCAGTGGATGACCTTGGGGTCTTTGATGCCTGACCAAGCTCTAAGCGCTCCTCAGAGCCGGCTTCAGCAGCCTTCATGACTGTTGGAACAAAACTGTTCTCATATGCCCATTCCGCCAGGAGAAGTCTTCACATGCTTAGAGTAGACACCCCCAACCCTCAATCTGGTTTAGCCCGTCTGCCAAGACAATTTGCTTGGGTGTGGCCACTGTACATGCTACAGCTTCTTGGAAGCCACAGGTGAGAGCTAGGTGACAGGCTGGACACCAAAGGTGGATGAACAGCCCTGAAGAGGCTTTTGCAAGGCTTCACACCAGAGGGGTGCTAGTCTTCCTTGAACAACCACTATGTACACTGTATATATAACACAGTCCCTGGCACATAACAAGCACTTAATAAATGCTTATTGGTTCAATGGTGATAGGAGCTAGAGAAAATAAGAATATGAAGTATGTCCTGACCTCAGAAAGATTATACTCTAAGAGGGTAATAAGACATGTGCACATATAAGCACACTACATTTAGAACATAATAATGCCAACAAATGCTATGAAATCAAATAGAAAAAAAAAACTGAAGAAATCAAAAATCTTTTCCACCCCAAAATGGTTAAGCATTAGGTAGCTATCGATAGGTTCTGAAGGCAGTGATATTAAAAAGGGAAGATTCATTTTAGCAATTGTGTGGCTTGCTTTTGTCTCTATGGTCCAGACCTATGAAATTGTATCTCTGTAGGTAACTCCCCACCTGGGGTAGCCAGGTGGCTCGGTGGATAAGACTGCCAGGTCTGGAGTCAGGAAGACTCATCTTCCTGAGTTCAAATATGGCCTCAAAGACTTACTAGCTATGTGACCCTGGACGAGTCACTTAACCCTGTGTGCCTCAGTTTCCTCATCTGTAAGATGAGCTAGAGAAGGAAATGGCAAACCACTCCAGTATCTATTTTAGAATTAATCATACATTTAAAAAGGAAATACAAACTGTACATAATATATTTTGTATAATCCTCTATTTCTGTTTTACTACACTTGTAGAAATTGTCTTACTTTATGTTTATGTTCAGAATTAAAATCAAAATGAAGTTTAAAAATTGTTAAATATGGATGAACTAAATAACCTAATAAAAAAGAACAGTGATGGAATGGTGAAGGGGAAAAAAGGCAACAATTTCCTGCATATGAAAAACACATGTAAGAAATACCGAAAGAAACGGAAAAGTGAAGATTCAAAAAGAAAATGAAAGGCTGAAACAAAATTTACTAGGCATCAAGGAAAAGTAAAAGAGCAAGGGAGGCAATGATCCTATCAAAGTAAAGATAGTAGCCAGGCTCCCTTCTCTCTCAGCCCACTCCTTACTCTCTGGACTTTATAAGCCTCAGTGGCCTTCTAACAAAAGGTAGAAGCAGTATATGTTGGAAGAGCTGTGGGAAGCAAAGCACACTAATACACTGTTGGTGGAGTCATGAATTGTTCTGACCACTATAGAAAGCCATTTGCAATTATGCTAAGGAAGGGGAAGGGAATAAGCATTAATATAGAACCTGCTATGATAGGCACTGTGCTTTTACTAACAGTAATAATAATAACAATATTTATATAGTGCTTATTATGTGCCAGGCACCATGCTAAGACCTTGACAAATATTATCTGATCTTCTCATGGATCCTAAGAGCGAGGTACTATTATTATCAGCTCCATTTTGCAGATGAGGAAACTGAGGTTAATTGCCCATTGTCACATAGCTAGTAAATGTCTAAGGGTAGATTTGAACTCAGGTCTTCCTGACTCTAGGCTAGAGCACTATCCACATCGCCAGCAGGTCAAAGGCAGAAAGGTTCCACATTCACCAAAATATTTATAATATTACACTGCAAAATACCTGTAAATAAACTCTCTTCTTTCATAAGATGCCTTCCTCAATGTCTCTTAGTTCCACTGCCTTCCCTTTGTTAATTACTTCCTTGCTTTCTATTTGTTTGAACGTGGTCTCCCTTGTCAGACTGTAAGCTCCTTGAGAACAGGGATGTCTTTCTGTCTCTCTGGACCCTCAGCACTTAGCAGCTGATTGACTGATAACAGTATTTTTTGCAGAAGCAAAGAACTAGAAATAGGTTAGATGCCCCTAAACTATAGAATGGCTAACACTGTGGAACAAGATCACAGAGTCAGAGATTTGGAGCTGCAAGGGACCTGAAGAGGTGTCTACTCCAACTCCCTCATTTTACAAATGAGAAAACTGAGGCACCAAAAGATGAAGGAATTTGTCCAGGGTCACAGAGCTCATATATAAGTATATAGGAGGGATTTGAACCCAAGTCCTTCCTGACTCTACTGAGTCCTTCAATCCCTCTATCCAAATACCAGAATGCCATTCATTACACAAAGGGAATGGAATATCCCTGCACCATCAGAAATGACTTTAAGATCCCAGATGGAGAAGTGGAAGAGACCCCAAAGGTCATCAAGTCCAACTTCGTTTTAAGGTGAAGAACATCAGAGCCAGGCTACACACCCAGGTCCTCTGCCGGCACAGCCAGAGCTTTGGAGCGGCCACTGACTAGGAAGAATACAGAAAAGCACTGGAAATCTTAGATGAGTTGTTAGAAACTTAAGTCAGCAGAACCAGGACGAGAGCATACAAAATTGCCTCAACAATGTAAATGAAAAGAAGAAAGGTTTGAAATGGAATGCTATATAATTGTAATAGGCAAGCGTAGCCCTGAATAAGGGAGAAACAAAGGCATCTCCCTCGCTTCTGGGTGTAGAACACTGTAGACACTGCCAGACTAGGCTGCCTGGGCTGGGCTGGTTAAGCTCCTCTTCTTGTCTTGTCTTCAATTAATCAATAAACATTTATTAAGCACCCACTATATGTCAGGCACTGTGCCTGGTTTCTTCTTGGTTCCTGAGGATAGATCTCTAGGTAGGGGAGAGGGAGGAGGAATATGTTAGAAATGATGTTGCAAAAATATATATATGCAAATGTCAATAAAAAAAGTTAGTCTCCTCATCGACCCAATTTCTTCACTTCAAAATCACCTAACTACTAAACTGATATTATAAACAACTTTTTTTGTTTGCTCTTTAATTAGAGTAGAATTATCTATAGAAGCAATCATCGACTGTGAAGAGCTGATGACCTAACAGCGTGAGGGAATGAGTGTGCAGAATAAACACACACGTAAGGGTTGTTTCCTTTCAGAAGAATGGAAGTGTCTCAAAGGCAGGAATTGTTTTGTTACCATCTTGTTATCTCTACCATCGTGCACAGAGCAGGCACCTACCAAATGTGAATCAGCTCCAGATATCAAACCACAAAGGTTTAAACAAGTGCCAAAGGAAAGGCCAGCATCCCTTAGGTCTGGAGAAGAGAACATGTCTGACTGGAAGAAGGGGCAGAGTGTGAGCCGGTCTTCAAGAACTGGGAGACCATTCGTCAGCAGAGGGAGCAGCGGATGGGGGAGGGGGCCCTGTCCAAACAGCTGGGCAGGGACAGGAAGGTGGGAGCAGAAGGCACGTCAGAGAGGGCTGGGCAGTCACGCCAATTGCAGCTGGATGCTGCCTCTCAGCTTCTCCAAGAGTATGATGCTGCTCTACAAATGGCCTGTTTGAAAAGTTTGTGGCACAAGGCAGAGCAGTCCTGGCCTTCAAAAGGGCCAGGTACCACATCACAATTTCCCAGTCTGACTCCTCCTCACCAAGAGCCTGCCCTACCCCAGGCGAGTTTAATACCTGAGTAAACACACTGACCACTGTGGTTAAACCAGCCACACCAAAGCCTCATCACGACTAACTCGGATGGTTGACTACTTTCTTCTGTTCATTGTGGCATAGTTCTTTGTGAACCATCAGAGGGAACTCTAAGGGAGCCACCAGAGCCCTGCTTTCTGAAAAGCATCTTCAAAAAGCAGAGAAAGGAATCTGTGTAATTCCTTTTAGACACAACAGCAATAACTGAAAATGAAATAATTTGTAAGTTCTTTATGTATCTCATTTGATCGTCATAACCCATCGAGGTAGGTCCTACATTAAATATCTCCATTTAACAGATGAAGAAATTGAGTCTCAAACAGCTTAAGCAACTAGGCCATGGTCACACAAGTGCCAGAGTCAGAATTCAAACCCAGAACTCTCTGGACTCCAAGTCTCTTTCCACTAAAGTCAATGGCTGCCTGCATGGTCTCTACCACAGCAAGAAATGTGCACCAGTCTGAAATGGAACAAAAATGGAAAGGAAAAAGGAGAATTCAAGAGATGATGTGACCGGTCATAAAGAAAATGCTACCTGTAAAGCCAGGAGGTAACCCAGACCTCCTTGTCAAACAGTAAAGATGATGTCTCCCCCCGTGAATCAATCTGTCAGCCAAGCAATTTGAATGTATAAAGTGCCTACTGTGTGGCAGGCACTGGGCTGAGTGCTATGAGTTCCTGGAGAGAGCAGGGACTGGGTGGTTTGTTTGGGGGTTTTCTGGTCATTCCCAGTAGTTACTTAGTATGGCGCACAGTAGGCACTAGCTGACTGACGATTAACTGCTCTGGCTAATTATACGGGAAGACTGACGAGCAGAGATCTTTGGGTACCTTCAAGGGATCATTAAAAAAAAAATCAAAAAGAACAGGACACATTAGAAAATTGTGTTGCTGTTTTTCAAGAAGGTAACTTTCAGGTGCCTGAGCTGAGGAGCTTTTAAAGTAAAAATAACTGTGGAGGTCAGCCCAGGCCTTCCCACCTCTTCCTCCAAATCCACCCCACCTCCAGGAATCCCTTTCTTTCCCCAGACCCTAAGTAATTAAGGCCTAGCACAGAGTTCAAGAGAAGTTCAAGGTGGAAGGTGAGTGAGGATACACTGAGAACCTTCCTTCCCTCCTTCTGAGGGAGTCACCCACCCAAGTCTGTGGGAAATCCAGGCCCCCAGTTCTACCAGAGCATTGGCAGCCCTGGAGCAGAACCATGTCTGTCCAAGGCCTCCCCCACCTCCAACACACACATACACACACACACACACACAAATACACTCACTCACACATACTCACACTTTACAAACTCAGAACACATTCACGTATATTCACTCATACTCAATCACAGTCAATCTCACACATAATCACTCATAGTGTCACACATATTTGCTCATTCTCTATCACACATATATTTACTCTCAGTCTCACACTCACATATTCTATTACAGTCACACACATTCACTCTGAGAGCCTCAGTCTCTCACACTCATCTATCACACACTCAGTCTAACACATTCACTGAGACACACACACCCTCACAATAGTCCATCTCAGTCACACACATACACACATTCACAACACTATTCACGCACTCAATCTCACATAAACAAGTCTCACACATACACACAAAATACCCTACCACATGCTCAGTCTCACAAACACACTCACAATACTGTATCACACACTCAGCCACACACTTACACAACACTATCACACTCTGGCTCACAATATACACACTGTCAACATTCTATCACACACTCAGTCACACATAAACACACTTTATCACACATTCTGTCGCACACATACTCACAACACTATCACACATATATATGCACACAATACTCTATCATAGTCTCACACACAGACACACTCTCAACATTCTATCACCCATAGTCTCACAATACACGCTCACAACGCTATCACGCACTCAATATCACAGTACACTCACACAAAACTTATCACACACGTTCATTCACACTCACACACTCAGTCTCATACATATACACACATATATACACAATGCTCTATCACAGCCTTACACGGACACACTCACAGCACTCTCTCACCCCTAGTCTCACAATACACACTCACGACACTCTATCAGTCTCACACACAACACTATCACACTCAGTCTCACAATATACATCCACAACACTCTATCTCACATACACACACTCGTGCCACACTATCTCACACGCTCAGTCGCGCACACACACAACACCGTCACATACTGTCTCACACACGTTCCAACACTCGGTCACACACATGTACTCCCCCACACTCTATCGCACCCCATCTCACACACGTACACACACCTTGACACTCTCTCCCGGTCCCCGCCCCGGGCCCTCGTCGTCCCCCTGCCCGGCTCTCACCTCGTCAGCGCTCAGCTCCTCCATCGCTTTCCTCTTAATGGTGAAGGGCGTCGGGGCGAGGGGCGCGGGGCTCGCTGCACGGGCCGGCCGGCCGGGATCCCCGTCGGGGCGCTCTCAGAATTGCATAGTCAGAGGGGAGAAGAGGAAGAGGGGCCCCGCGGAGCGGAGCCGAGCCGAGCGGCGCCCGGGGCGGCCGGGCGCGCGTCTCCGCCGAGCCTGAGGCCGCCCGCGCCGCCCCCCGCTGCCGCCGCCTGGCCCCGGCCCGGCTCTGCCGCCCGCCGGGCTGGCTCCTCGTGGCGGCCGCTGCAGCTGCAACCTGGGCGCTCGCTCGCTCCCGCGCCCCCCGCCTCGCGTGCGCTCGGCGCGGCTCGGCTCCGGCGGGCCTTCGGGCCCCGGCGACTGCGGGCTGCGGGCGGGACGAGCGCCGAGGTGCTGCGGGGGCCGGAGCCTGCTGGGCAACCACTGACCCCGCCGCCGCCGCCGCCTCCTCGGCCAAGGCCGGCCGCCACGCCACGCCCCGCCCCGCCCCGTCGGCCTGTCTGCCCGCCCGCCCGCCTGCCTGCGCGCCAGAGCCCCGCCGGGGGCCGCGGAAGGGGCCGGGAGTGCGGATGCGTTTGGCCCGACCACGAAGCAGCCTACCCCTCCTCCCGCCGCTGGCCCCCCTGGCCCCGCCAAGGATTATTCATCAAAACAACAGGGCGGCCATCTTGGAAAAGGATCACGTGACCCCCCGCCAGGGAGGCGGGGCTCCCGGCCCCCGAAGGAGGCGGCCAATGGGAGCGCCGGCGTTCCTCTTCTCCCGCTTCTCCCATCCTTCCCTCCTCCCTCCCCTGCTCAGCTCCGGCGTCGGGAGGCGGGAGGCGGGAGAGGCGGGCGGGGCTAGGAAAGGGGGGCGGGAAGTCGGACGGACGGCTGCCACGGCAACCGCGCGGAGGAGGGCGGGGGCGGGGCGCGGGGACGTGAACTGGAGGAGGCGGGACGAAGACGAGAACGAGGCTGGGGCCGGGACTGACAGCGAGGCCAGGGGCCGAGGCTGACACAAAGGGGGCCTGACGGGGCCGCGGTCGGGGGGGTGGGGAGCTACGCGTCAGCCTACGTACACACCTCGACACGCACACAGCCCAGGGCCTGGAGAGGGGGCGGGGCGGAGCTCTGATGAGCGCCGAGCTGTGTGTCCTCGCTGGTTGTGTGCTCACCCACGGCCCGAGGGGAGGGGTGCAACTCAGCTCTGGGGCAAGACACCCCATGTACACCCCGCCCACGGACACGCACAAATAATCCTCCTCTGCCTACACCCCAGGCCTGGGAGGCCTGACCAGCGAATGTGTGTCCACACCGTCCACAGCGCATGACACACAAATGGCCCTCATCGGCCTGACAAAAGTGTGCAAAATATAAAATGCTTAGCGCGTGTGCCACCCAACCAAGGGCCATGGGGGACCAAGCTAGATTGTGTACACACTACCACACACACACAAATACCCAGTCACCACATATACACGTGGTGGGGGGGGGGGGCTCTCAGAAGGATGGGGCTTTCTGTCCTCACAGTCAGATTGTGCCTTTACCCCTACGCACATCCAAGGACTTGTGGAGGGGAGCTGGACCTGGGAATGGAACGGCATGTCCACATCATCATACTGTAAATGCATCACCCGCTTACACATACTTTTAAATCCCCTGTTGTCACCTATATACACACAGAATGGGACCCAGTCTTTGAAGGGTGGAGCTTCATGGTTTCACAATCAGACTGTGTACACACCACGACCAACATCTCGTCACTGTACACACAAAAATACAACTCATTCACATATGCAAAAATAAGTATCATCTCCATAAACACAAGCATGCACTCATTACCATATGCATACCACCATCACATACCCTCCATACCCACACCTGCCACCACACACAAATTCATTGTAGATAGTCACACACTTATTATACACACAAATACAAATCTATTTCACTGTACACACGAGTAGATTGCGTATGTGAATACATCCCATCACCATATAGACAAAATGCATACCCTTCACTATGTATACATGCTAAGACCACCATTTACACATGCAAAAAAAAATACAGCTCACTATATTGCACACACTCATCATACACACAAACACACATACACACCATAGTCACACACTTGATCATAAACAAACACACCCCATCATGCACACTCTCCTCACCATATACCCATAAACTCCCTCACCATGAACACAAACACAGCTCAGAAGACACACATACAGTTACTTTGCCATACAAAGTCAAACACACCTTATTGTACAAACATACACACACAGACACACACACCCTGCAAATGAAATCAAATCTCATTTCTAGAGGCATTCTCACAGCAAATGTCTCACTGTTCACAGTCTCATCTTTTTTCCCCCCTTGGTCTGCTAAACTCATCCATCTGTTCCGAGATAGCTGACTGGGTGTGAAAAGATGGAACATGAGTAGAATTCGTTGGCTTTTTAAGAAAACATCTTGGTTAAGCTATTTGAATACATTCAGAAGCTGATTAAATATGGGAACATAGAGTAATAGAATAATGAAAAGTTTTAAATCTCTAGACACAGTTCAATTGATTCCTCACCCCAAAACAATGAGTAAAAGCAGGGAAATCAGGAGCTACACAGACAAGCATTTCCTGACAGGCATGTGTATCTACACTGACATATGGAAAATACAAAGTGTCGTTGCCAGGATTGAGTTCCAAGTTTTATCACATACAAAGAAGGTATTTGATTTCTTACCTGGTTGTAAGGCTTAAGATCGTGTTCCAGAATTGCAACAGTTACAATTCACTTCATATAGGCTTAAATTTAGTAACCTGACTGCTAGATATTTAAGGAATTTGTGATTTAAGGAGGCAGCTGGGGGCTTTGTAAAATATCTGCAATCCAGGAAAAGAATTCTTTTGTGAAGAGAATATCTGGAAAACTATTTAAGTCAAGTAGAGTATTGCCAGTAATTATGTGAAAGCAGCTTTCACCTTTGAATTGTCAAAGTTTTGTATGAGATACAAAAATAGTATCTTTGTATAAGATACAAAGATAAAACCAATTTGTTTCAATCTGATGTAACCCATGGTTCAGGACCGCTCAAGCTCTGGTTTCACAGAGTGCGTCAGATTTCAGGGACCTCCCCAAAAGGATTGTATTTTCTCTTTGACTTGTTATGCCCCCACCCACAGTTTGTTCAAGAAATTAACAAATAAATTCCTGTCTAGATTCGTCCAGGACAACAAAATCCCTAGCTCCTATATTAACACTCAAGGTAAAAATTGCATGTTAGGTAAAGAATAACTTTTATTTCACGCTGAAAACAACGCCAAAGGCTCAAAGGACCTATAGGAACCCTTAACAAATACAGAAAATGTTCACAATAATTCACAAACTCTTCTCAGAAGGAAATTGAACATGATGCTACCGATCAGGCAACACCATGACCAGCTTTCTTATTCCTACATCTTACCTAATCCTTCCTAGATTCACAGGGCTACATTATGGTTCAGATTCCCCACAGAAAGCAAATACGGTTTGGAATTATTAGTCACACCTCCTTCCCATCAGACCTGTATTATCTGAATAACTCAGTCAAAATGAGGAGCACTTGGGGTAGCTAGGTAGCACAGTGAGTAGAGCACTGGCCCTGGAGTCAGGAAGACCTGAGTTCAAATCCAGCCTCAGACATTTGACACACTTACTAGCTGTGTGACCTTGGGCAAGTCGCTTAACCCCAATTGCCCTGCTGTGTTGGAAATCAAAATAGGCTCTTAGCACTCAGTTCAACCAAGTGCCCTTGAAGAGTTTGTCCTTCGTTTCCTTGATTAGATTGGGAGTCCTTGGTGACCTCCTTGCCTCAGGGGAGGGCCTAGTTTACATGGGTTTGGCATGTTTGGGACATCAGAGGCTTTTAGACCACATAGGTTTAAGTCGCCTCTTTGTGACGATTTCAGGTCACGTGTGACTCACCCTTGACCCTGAAAAAGATATAAAACCAGGGGTTGGCTTTCTCTTTTTTGAAGCTCTTACCCACAGCCGTGGGTAAGCTAGCCCTGGGCTAGCCCTTGTTATGAGCTCCTGGTCTGAACTTAGGTGTTGGTAAGTATGAATTGTATGTGGCCTGTCTGTCGATGTTTGTAATTTGTTTCTATTTGCTCTGAAGTTCAGGGTGCTGGCTTTTTCCCCTGAGCTAAGTGAATAGTATTTGTATGCCAGATTAAAGTAAGCTTGTTAACCCCTTAACGTTGCTTTCCTTAGTAAAGCAGATCAAAAGAACCTGGGCTTTTGCAGTGTGCTGGTAGCATGCTTGTTGTTGGTCTTTCACCCCCACAACAGCTGCTAGCCGGATTGTTGAAACACCTGCCTTCCTCTCTCCAAAATAAAAAGAAAGCATCAATAAAAAAATGTATTTAAAAGAATGAGGAGCACTCATTTAATCCATCCATCCCCAATAACTAAGGTCCCATATCTCTCCTTTTTGTGGCTAAATTCCTTGAGAAGGCCAGCTGCAGGTGCCTATGTTTCCTCTCTGGGCGGCTAGGTGGTACAGTGGAAAGAGCACTGGACTTGGAATCAAGAAGACTTATCTTTATGAGACAAGACCCTAGTTGTGTGGCAGGTAACAACTCTGCCTCAGTTTCCTCAACTGTAAAATGAACTGGAGAAGGAAATGCAAAGCACTCTAGTATTTTTGCCAAGAAAGGGGTCACAAAGAGTTGGACATGACTGAAACAACTCACCAACGACGATCCTCCTCTTTGGCGTCCCCACCCACCCCTGTCACTGCCTTGTCATGGCAGAAGGGCCTGTGTAGCTCAATGAAGCTATAACCTATGATGTACAGGGTTACCCAAGATGGAAAAGTCATAGTGGAGAGTTCTGACAAAAGGCGATGCACCGGAGAAAGAAATTACAAACTGGCCAAGAAAACGTCATGGATAGTACCAAAATGATAAAAGTGAAGACGTTGGAAGATGAACCCCTCAAGTCATAAGGTGTCCCAACTGATGCTAATACTTCTTGAAAAATAGAGGGAGAAGAAATGGAAACATCAGATTTTACATTCTTGGGCTTACAGATAGTAACTGTAACCATGAAATTGAAAGAAGCTTTCTTCTTGGAAGGAAAGCTATGGCAAATCTGGACAGCATATTAAAAAGCAGAGACATCACCTTACCTACAACAGTCCATGTAGTCAAAGCTATGGTTTTTCTGGTAGCAATGTATAGCTGTGATTTGGACTACAAGGAAAGCTGAGTGCCACAGAATCAATTTTGAACTGTGGTGCCGGAGAAGACTTTTGAGACTCCTTTGGACAGCAAAGAGGTCAAATCAGAAATTAAAGAAATCAATTCAGGCTGTTCACTGGAAGGTCAAATACCAAAGCTGAAGCTTAAATACTTTGGCCACATAATAAAAAGACAAGACTCATTGGAAAAGACCCTGATGTTAGGGAAAATTAAAGGCAAAAGGAAAAGGGGACAGCAGAGGATGAGATGGATAGATAGTGCCATGGAAAAAACAAACATGAACTGGGACAGACTCTGAGAGATAGTGGAGCATAGAAGGGCCTGGCACACTATGGTCCATGGGGTCAAGAAGAGTCGGACATGACTGACTAACAATGACATACTTCCTCTCCTCTCATTCTCTTAACTCTCAATAGTCTGGCTTCTGATCGCATCATTCAACTGAAACTGCTCTCTCCAGAGTTACTAATTATCTCTTATCATATCTAATGGCCTTTCCTCAATCCTTATCCTTCTTGACCTCTCTGCAGCTTTTGACACTGATGATCACCCAATTCCACTTAATACTCTCTTCTCTCTAGGTTTTCGGAACACCGTTCTCTCCTGGTTCTCCTCTTACCTATGTAACCACTCCTCAGTTTCAACATCTTACTCTCTTTCACTCCCTTCATCAAATCTGCTACCAAGTGCTTATGGTTCTACCTTCATAAGATTTCTGCTGTATGCCCCCTTCTCTCTTCTGATACAGCCATGACCTTGGTGCAGTCCCTTATCACTTCATGTCTGTACTACTGCAATAGGCTGCTTGTCGGTCTCTCTGCCCCGCCATGAATCTCTCTCCATTTCAGTCTATCCTCCACTCAGCTGTCAAAGTGATCTTCCTAAAGTGCAAATCGGATCATATCATGCCTGAACTCAACAAACTCCCAAGGCTTTCTATCACCTCCAGAAGCAAATATGAAATCTACTGTTTGCATTTAAAACATTTTGTAAACCGCACTCCCTTTTCAATCTTCTCATACCTTCCGCCCGCCCCAACCCCCTGCCATGTAGTCTTCAATTCAGTGACAATGGTCTTGCTGTTACTTGAACAAGACATTACTCTCGGCTCTGGGTGTTTTCAGAGGTTGTTCTCTATGCCTGGAACAGTCTTCTTCCTTATCTCTACCTTCCCAGTTTCCTGGCTTTAAAGTCCCCATACCTTCTCCAGGAAGTCTTTCCCCACCCTTCTTAACTGTCATGCTTTTCTTTCCTGTTGATTATTTCCAATTTATCTTGTCTATAGCTTGTTACTGCATATTTGTTTGCATGTTGTCACCCCCATTAGGCTGAGAGCTCCTTGAGAGGAGGGAATTTCTTTTGCCATTCTCTGTATCCTTTGTATGTATTAACTTATTGTCTGGCATATTTCAGGTACTTAATAATTGTTCACTGGCTGATAATAAATGCCTGCTCTCTGAAAAGTCCCAACAACCTCAATAGCTAAAAAGAAAGAAAGCAAATATGGAGTTGTCTCTTGCTCAAGTCTACTGAGTGAGCAGGTCTTCCCTGCTCAAAGGTCAATCCTCTTTGAAACAGCCTCCCTTCCCTCAAATTCTGTCATTCGGACCAAGAGACCGATAAAGGGATCACTTCCTCATTGAAAGGCATGGTGTACCCACATCAATAAGGAATCGTAGCATCATCTGAGAGTGGAAGGACTTCAGTACTGAGCCAGGGCACTCATCCCTGGAAGTGGCCAGGTGAGCTCAGCTCAGTTCTACATGTGCTCCAAAATAACCTCAAAAATGCTCCATAGGATGTGTCACAATCCAACCCTAAAACAGAATCATGGAATTGATAAGGTTCAGGGAAGCATATGTTTTGGGGGTGATCAAGACCCCAAAATACCAACACATGGGGTCCTGCTTGAATTAATTTGACCCAAACCTTCTCAGCCAAAGAAAAACAAAGTTTATTGCAGATTGCCATAATGAGTAGTCTTAAGAAATCTCTTGTTTTGACAAGCTGGCCAGATTCAATCGAATCTGAGTGCCTTCATGGAGGCAAGATGAGACTTAAAGGTTATACTGAATACTGAAAGGTTATGGGAGGGATCTAGGGTGGTCCTGGGGTGATGGGAGGAGGGGTTCTGATGGGACTGGGGTGAGGTCCAACTCCAGGAACCAAGAAAATGGGATTATAGGTGGAAAGTAGCTGAAGGCTACCTGGAGATGGCAGACAATAGAGGGCTAGAGTAACAGACTTGGGTATAGATATTTTGATAGGACCAAGAGTGGGAAGTAGCTGGACAATAGAGAGCTAGTCTAGATTAAGAGGAACCTAGAGATTTGGGCCTACCTATGATGAAAGGTTTATGGTCTCAGGCAAACACCTCAAAGTGGGGAGATTCAAGGAGAGTTCAAGGGGGCTCCCACAGTCTAAACCCCATCAGAATCACAATATTTTAGAGTTGAAAGGCAACTGAGAGAACATTTAATCCAATCCAAAGCTGAAAAGGAACCCCCAAAATGGTTACCCAGCTTCTGCTTGAAGACTTCCAAAGAGAGGAAACCTACTACCTCCAGAGAAAGCCCATTCTATTTGACAAAATCAAATTGATTCCATTCCTTAATCGATTCTATTTTTGTAATTAATTCTATTTGTAGTTGATTTTATTCTGTTTTTTCTCATAACCACCTAAGTCTCTTTGTCTCTGAGCTAAGACGTCTGTAGGTTCAGAAGTTCAGCCTTCCTCTCTGAGCTAAGTTGATCCACAAATCACCCTAATTCAAAGAAACATATTATCTCTCATATAGGACTGCCCATGCACAATTAAGGAGACCTTACTAAGGAGCCTTGTAAACCCAGGTGCAATTAAGGAAGATCTGTTATATTGGCTATCGAGCCTTACGAGATGCATATGGATACCAGAGAGTCTGTTATCTCTGTTCCCCCAACAAGCGTGGCAGGATGCAGATGAACTCCACAAATCCATCAGCAATCCTTAATGACAAGGAGGGATTGTTACTAGCCCCATGTTCCCAATTTCTGGCCAATCATGTTGTCCCCCACATCGATGGTGCTACCAATCATATAGTTTTCTTTAGGCTTTGTAACTAATCATAACTTGTTTCCTGCCTATGAAATCTCACCTATGGAGTCTTGTTCTTTGCTCTTCACTTCCCAGAAAGACTATAAAAAAGCTAGCTCACCTCACCTCATGATCTTAGCTTTTCTGGGGAAGCTAAGATCCTATTTATTGGTAAATTCACACTTTACTAATAAATTGATCATGTCTGGAACTTTGTGCCTTGGTTTACTTTAATTTTTACCCCAACAATTGGCAAGCTAGGTAGGAGTGGTAGAGGGAGCCAGCCTAGTCCCTGAGACAAACTCTCAGCTTCTCTTGACCCACCCTAACCAGAGCATTCAGTGAAATTTTCACCGTGGGGGACTTCTCCACGGAAGACTGTGGTAGAGACCCAACTCTTCCCTTGATCCCAACTTCTCAAAGCCCCCCTTATTGGGGAAAAGTTTCAACTTTGTTTGTTTGCCTTGGGTGTTTAGTGTGCTTATTTCAAAATAATTAGACAAGAAACCCTGGAAATCCCCTAAGGGACTTAAACCCTTGGAGAAATGTTTCTTTCTTCAAAGGTGTCCTCTCAGTACTTGCTGAGAGGGATTATCAACACCCCTTCAGGAAAGTCTAACCTTGGAGAATTGGTTTTTTTTGTTTGTTTGTTTGTTTTTGTTTTTGTTTTTGTTTTTACTCTCTCCAAGGGAGGCTCCTGATTCAAGCCCGGAGGGATACTAAAACCTTGGAGGATTTTTCCTTCTTTAAGGAGAGCTCCTGGTTGCAGTCAGAAGGGATTCTAAACCCTTGAAGAATTTTTCTCACTTCAAGAGGAACTCCCAGGGGTTGGGGGAGACTATCTTCCCAGTCAAATAAATGGGTAACTATAATATATAGAGCAGAAGTAACCTAAGATATATAAAAAAAGACCCAAAATTGGCCTGAAAAGGGACCGTGTGCACACTAAATTAATTCTTTATGGAATTCCATCACTTCTATTTAGAGTTTTGTGACAACAATCACTTATTCCATTATATTTAATTCCCTTTTGGCTACTTCTTCCTCTGTTCCTATTGTCTTGTCTTCCTCACTATCTCTTCTTCCTCTTCCTCCATTGCGTTCTCTTCCTTCTTCACCTCCTCCTTCTACACCCTCATCTTGTCCTCCTCCTAAATCAGCTGAAAACTTAGTTCCTTCTGAAACTGAGGAACAACCTACTGGTATGTTCCCTCTCCAAATAAGACTTAGCTATGACTCAATAGGCACCATCGGTCATTCAGTCCCGCTGACCTCTCCACCTGAAGGACACTCTCAAATTTGATAAAGATCCTAGGGCTATAAATTCCCAATTTAAGGCTATTTTAGGTGGTATAACTCCACTTAGGGAGACATTGATGACCTTATGGAGACCCTTATGGAGAAAGAAGTGCCGTCACCGAAATGACTAATAGAATGCCCCTAATTGAAGGGGATCCTCAAGACCCTGCAGATCTTCCAAATTGGCCACTGCAAGATCTCCATTGGAATCCTAACATTCAGGTTCATTGTATTAAATTGGTGCAAGCCAAGGGTACCTTAAGTGCGGCCATGGAAGCTTGCACCATCAGATTGGAAAACTGGAGTAAATTATGAGAGACTACAGGAGGAGAAAGAAATCTCTATTTTTATGATAGATTGTGCAAAAAAAAAGTGCTGAACCATATGTGAGATTATTACCACTTAACCCTGGAGATAAACACATCATTAACACACAATTTGCTAATCAATCACTGCCAGAAATACAAAAACAATTCCATAAAAGATGCCCAGGATGGCCAACTTACGAGCATTGCCCTATATTTCTGTGAAGGAAAGGATAAGGAAGAAAAAGACAAAGAAAAGGTGAAAGCTAACGAACAGGAACAAACCATCCTTGCTCCTGTATAGACTGTTTCAGAATCTCCTGCACAGGCTATTTTGAAGCCTGCTGTATGGGCTGTACTGGAAACTGTTGTACAAGCTGTTTCAGAGACCCTATCAAAATGCACAAATCATGTGAGAGCTTTTACTGTAGAAAGAAGGTCCATATTGTCCAAGACTGTGAAAAGAAACAATGAGATCTCAGAAATAGAAGGTAGAGTGATCATATAGGTTCCCAGGGTAACTTTGCTGCACGAAGGTATGGGGGATGAAAGGAGGGAGGGGTTGTAGATTCCAGAAATTCTTTTATTTTTTTCTGAATCTGAAGTCCTGGCCTCAGTTATTCCAGCCCATTCTTCTCCTTGAAATGGTGAACCCCATGTCACCCTTAAAATTGGTGACGCATTCTGTAATTGTTTACTAGATAGCAGAGCCTCTGATTCCATTCTAATGAGTAAATCTAATTCCAACTCTACCTCTATTGGGTCTTTAAATATTGTTGGGGTCTTGGGAAAGCCTCAAAATGCTCCTAGATTGTCCCATTCCACAGTATCTGTTGGCCCCCGTCTGTTAAATACTCTTTCTTTCTCACACCCAAATTCCCTGTAAATCTACTGGGGCAAGATCTCCTATGCGAATAGTAGCAGAAGAGCTACTATTTCCTGTTCTCCTGATGGTGCTCTGTCCTTGCAGTTACCCGAGGACTCCTTTTCCTTATTCCCCATTCTTATTCAAAATGACCCAGAGATGGTCAGGGATACATTTAGTATTTCATCTGATATTTTAGATTCCCTACTTACCTCTATGTCTTCAGATGTGAGATTTCTGAAATTTGCCATCTCTATTGCCATCAAAATTAGGGGAAGCCCTCCGCCATCTAGTATGAAATACCTTTTACCCACGGAGGCTATTGAAGGCATTTCACCCATCATTGAGTAAAGGGTCAAGGTATTACGGTGCCTTGCAGTACTCCAGTCCTCCCTGTTAAAAAGCTATCCCAAGTCCAAATGGCAAGCCTATTTATCACTTTGTACAAGATTTGAGCACCACTCATGCTTATTTTATCCCTAGGCATCCAATGGTACCCAATCCCTTGTGAGGCTACCTATTTTATGCTAATAGACATTTGCTCGGCACTTTTTACAATCCTCATTCACTCAGCCACCCAATACCTGTTTGCCTTCACCTGGAAAAACACACAATGGATGGGGACTCATCTGCCTCAAAGGTGTTTAGAGAGCTCCATTTTATTCTCTCAAATTTTACAATAGGATTTTAATGTGTATCATTTTCAAGGGCTCCTCTCTGATCTAATATGTCAATGGCCTCCTGCTAGCATCTCTCAGCACCTGAATGTGCCAAGAGGTTAGTCATCATCTAATACAGCTTCATCAGAGGGAGTCTCTACATTGAAAGTCCACTGGTACCTTCTATAGGTGGAATATTTGGGATTTATTTTGGCTGCTGGTGCCGCCAGTGGCCATGGTGCTGAAATGGCCAGAGATGGCCAAATGCTGCAGAGAGTAAAAAGAAAACACAAAACATGGGCCAGGCAGAAGAGTAAAGAACAGCTCCGTTTATTTAATTGAGGGACAGGGTTTATATACCCTTTTAGGCAAGCAGAATCAACAAATCCACTGGTGCGAGGCATTAGCATAATGTGCGCCTTTGTTCCCCTTTTGCCATAAACAATATTGTGTTAATAGCCCACAGGTGGTATTTAGCACACATGTGCCATGGTTGTTTTGGAGAGAGCGCATGTGTACTGAGGAGGCTTGAAGAGCCTTCATTCTGAGCAGCACTTGTCTGCCGAGGTGGGGGATGGAGAGCCCACATGCCAAGTTATCAGCCCAAGGGCAAGAACAGGCCTCTGGCTTGTATCTTATCCCAGAATGGACTTTGTCAGAGCTGGCCCTCTACATGGTGGGACTCATTCTGCCTCTGCAAATACATCCAGGCCATCCAGCAGCTCACCACACATACCACCAAGCCACACTTGTGTGCCATCCTCAGAGTAACCCACTACTATAGAGGGTGAATTCCTTCATTGGGTGAAATAACTAAGATTCTTGTCTCTCTGACTAAGGACTCTGTTCCAGATACTTTGCAACTTGATCATTGACACCTTTCCACCCTTTCAGACCTCAAAAAGAAGCCATTATCAGCACCTGCACTGGGATTCCCAGATAAGGTAAGTCTTACTGTCTTTCTGTGCAGAAACAAAACGGGGATGTCTTCTGTCTTCCTTACTCAAATATTTAGATCCACTCCACACCCAGAAGCTTATCATTCTACTCAGTTTGATTCTGCAGCAGCTGCAGTACCTCCTTTTTGCTAAAGAAGGCTTGTGATTTAGTTTTTGGTGCCCCTTTAATGGTACAGTACCCCCATAAAGGTGAAGGCTTCTTACCTCGTCACCAGACTTGAGACTCACCAGACATGAAGTGAACTTGGTTGATAAAGAAAACATCACTCTCAGGTGCTGTGCAGTCCTCAACCCTGCCACATTTCTTCCTGTTTTACCAGTTACTGGGGAGCCATTATGTGATTGTGCCACTGTAGTAGGCATGGCTGAAAAACCTTGGGATGGCCTTTCTGACAGCCCTTTGCAAAATCCTCACTTTGTTTTGTATATGAATGGGTCTTCTTTTATGAGAGAAACTGCTCACTACACTGGTGCCATCGTTGTTTCTGACTGTGACATGGCTTCATTGCTTTCTAATTCCAGTACCAAGGATGCTGGGCTTGTGGCCCTTCCCCAGGCATGTCAGCCAGTCAAAGGGAAGAGTGCCACTCTTACGCATTTGGTGTCTGCCATGTTATTAGAATGCTTTGGTTACAAGCAAGAGGTTTTCTTGACATCTGCCAGTAAGGTCATTGCTAATACAGATTTTATCAAAGATCTGTTGCGTGTTCTGAAACTTCCTATTGCCCTGGCCATTGTCCCTTGTTCTGCCCACACTGGTGGAAGTGACTCTGTGTCAAGAGAGAACAACCATCAATACCACTATTAGGTGTGTTTCCCAAGGTGATCAGAGAAAAAGGAAAAGATGTTCTATGTGTTCTAAATATTGATAGCAGCTCTCTTTATGGCAACAAAAAACTGGAAATGGAGCGAATACCCATCAATTGGGAAATGGCTAAACAAATTGTGTCATACGATTGTGATGGAATACTATTTTGCTATAAGAAATTAAGAGCTGGTTGATTTTGGAAAAATATGGAAAGATTTGCATGAAATAATGAAAAGTGAAATGAACAGAACAAAGAGAACATTGTATACTGTAACAGCAATATTGTTCAAAGAACAATAGGGAATGATTAAGTTATTCTGAGTATTATAAACACTCAAATCAACTACAAAGGACCTGTAAAGAAAGGTGTTCTCCACCTCCAGAAAAAGAATTGAAAATGTAACAAAAAATAAATTTTTTTAAAAAAGAGAAAAAAAGAGTTAATAACCTTGCTGACGTAGCAAGCTTGCTGCCCTGGAGGACCCCACATGTTTTTAATCTCTCTCCTTTTTTGTGATGATCAAGTCTCTCTTTCCTATGGTGACTCTGAAACTGAAAAGAGAAATCAACAGTTTAAGGCAAAATAGATTTGTGGGCTCCGGGTCACTGCTCCCTTGGTGTTTCTATCACCACCTATTGTGAAGACAATGTTGATACTAGTACTAAATTTAACCAGCATTTACTCAGATCATTGTGAATTAATGGGTGTCAGTGAAGGCGTTAGTGAGTTAAGTAAAACAGAATGAAAGAAATGATTGTTTCTCCCTCATATTAATAATCAATTATTGAATTAGGACCAGGATTTTTTCAGAAGCCTGTAGTTTGCTCAGTTTCTAAAAGACATTGCTGATAATGAGACTGAATTAACTTTCTCCTCAATCTTGGTCAGACCCCACCTAACCTTACAAGAAATTTAACCAAAGGTAGGGAAACCTATTGTGCTCTACAGAGGTTTTGGTGGAGATAATTTTTTTTTAAATTAGATTGCCCAAGGCTGGCCAATTTAGAAGTAAATGACATAATCAAGGTTATATTTCCCCTAACCCCTCATTAGAATGGGTTCACCTCTCATTCTGATAGTCATTCTTTCTCATTATTTGTTAACCAATCAGAGTTGATTGCCACTCTCAGGAATACTCAGTTTTCCAGGGGCATCTAAACTGTGAGCCCACCACTATGATTTGTCTTTGGTATTTGAGAATGTCACTCTCCCTTTTATTAATAAAGTGCTAGCATTATTAATAAAATTATTAATTACCCAGAAATGATGTCTCTTGAACTTTTTAAACATCACAATAATTAAGTTTGAGTAAGTTATTTAGTTAATGTGGTAAGAATAAAAGTCATGATTAATTAACCCACCATGTATTGATGATTATATTATTTGTGATTGATTTATAGGATAGATTTATACTATATTAGTTGGGCCTATTATAAGAACTTATATTAACTTGTGTTAGGAATTTGCTGTACTAGTATTACCCCCACCTACTCTTTTTTTGTTTTTTTTATTTTTAATCTTTTTTTTAATTTATTTTATTTTTAGATTGCAACAAACAGTTCTACATAATACCCCTACCTACTCTTAAATGCCCTTGTTTGAAAACTACAATTTCCTTGGTCCTTAGTTACATTTTTCTTGAACCCCAGAATATTGCTGAATAAACCCCTGAAAAGCCTCCGCTGAGAAGGCCAGATGGCTGGTAAAATGCCCAAGAATGTTACTGGCAAGGTAGTGATTAACGAACATCTCCCTTGACCAAATGTGAGTGTTTCCTTCCCTTAACCAAATATGGAGGCTCTTCCACCTCTCCCCCTTAACCAACCATGTGAGTTCCCCTGCTTCCAAAGCTTACTGATCACGGAATTATACCACCTCATTCTATTTTTGGTGACCTTCCAAGGGCAATAAGACCTCTTCCCAATGAGCAAAGAGATCCTTGATGAAGAAGAAGGTCTTGGATCTAATTGCTTAGGGACTACCAATCTCTCTAATAAATTAGCTGATCTTACTCTACCCTAGTTGTTTTTTGTTGTGGATTGGAATTATAGGTATATAACCAGCCTTTCCTGCTACCTCCTATGGTGGGCACCCCCCGTCCTATACTCTTTTGAATATTTGTAGGTGGATTTCAGCTGTCTGCCTAAATTTGACCACCATAAAGTCTGCCTTGTTATTGCTGACCAGCTCATCCAGTGGGTGGAGGACCTTCCCGGTTCTAGTGCCACAACCACTTTTGTTGCTAAGATACTCCTGAGAGAAAATGTTCCCCACTTCAGCCTACCAGCACATATTGATCCCAACAAGGGCACCCACTTTACTGATTCTGTCCTATTCCAAGTTTGCTTTGATCTAGGAGTGGTTCCTAAATTTCACACATCTCAACACCCTCAAAGTTCAGGCTGAATCAAATGTATGAATAAAGATCTTAAAAGTATGGTTGCAAGCTGTGTACTGGGACCCATCTAAGTGGCCTGACGTCCTTCTTCCGGCTTTATTCTATCTGTGCAGCAAACTAAAGAGGGAATTACATATATCTCCTTTTGAAATGCTGTTTAGGCACCACCACCATCACCCCCAATCCAAGCAAAACCTTTTCCCCCAGCGTAGACACCCTTACTAGGAGATACTTCCATTGCTTCCTATATAGAAGAGCTACGAAACTGACTATCAGAACTTCATGACAGAGAAGCTGCAGGACAGACTGGACCTTTGGACTTTTCACTCTGATTTTACACTCAGGAGATAAGGTCTACATCAGGAACTTCCAATGGAACAATGGGAGTGAACCGGCTTGGGAAGGACCCTTCCAGGTGTCGCTGACCATCCCAACAGCAATGAAGATCAGACAAGGATTCCTGAATATATTGCTCCCACGTGAAACCTGCCCCCCATATCAAGTCATAATTTTTCATTTTGTTTGCTTTCCTTCATTCAGTTTGTTGCTTTTTGCTTCCAAGTCCACTCCCCTGAAGAGAAGTTGAAAATGATTAATGCTATAAACAACCTCTATGGAGAAGTAGGAGAAGCTTGGCAATACCTCAGAAAAACTGGACCTCTTGAATGTTGGGTTTGTCATCACATCAACCAAAGTGACCCTGATCCGTGAGAGATCTTTCCTGTTACTAAAAATGAAACTCTCCCACAGCTAGCAGCTGATTCAGAGTATAGCCCTCCACCTTTAACTGGGGCTTTTTATGACTTATGCTTTAACCACTTGCAATCTTAATGCCCCTAATAAAGAAGTACCAAACTATTTGGAACCCAAGGCTATTACACTGAACCCCTTCCTGAATAACCAACTTATTTTTAAATTCAATGAGTGTCTTGATACTGTCAAAGCTAGGGCCATCTTACTTAGAGGTATTACTCCTCACCCGAGCTTCCTTCTTTGTGGGAGAGAGGACCTAATATTACTCTAGATTTAGGAAGCACAAGAAATTGCACTTATATAATCTCCTTCCCTAACATTACCAAAGGGGATCCATTTATCTGTTCCAAAGTCTGTCTCCTTGATTGTATTAGTGACAATAGACCCTGATATGTTTCCTTGACCAGCTTTACATACAATGGCTCTAGATGGGTCCAGTAAGACAATGTCAACAATGGAGCTAAATTTCCACCTTCTGAGTCTCATGGGGAATGGTAACCTAAGGCCAGTTTTTCATTCTAATGACAAGGCTTACTCATTTTTTCCCCTAAATTGGTATGGTACCTGTGGAATTGCCTATTTGGCACCTCCAGCCTCAGCCTTTGATTACACTGTTGGGCTAGTGGTAAAGGAGTCTACTAGAAACCTGGGGGCATGGTGACCCAAATGCCAACAGAAAAAAAAGAGGTCCTATCTACTAAGGATGAAGTTGTGATTGAGAACCCTGTAAAAAACCAGCAATGATTCTTATGAAGTTTTTGTGTTTGCGCATTTCTTATATGAGGATCTCTTTGTTAGAATAAGCAACTAGGAATCTCTCCCTCAAAACGAAAAAATTAGTCTAGGCCATAAGTATATCCATTACCTCCTTGCAAAGTGAAGTAGATTCTTTGGCCCAAATGGCCTAATAAAACCACATGTTCCTAGATCTCCTCGCTGCCTTTCAGGGACAAGTCTGTGCTATGATCAATCAGTCCTGCTGTTCTTACATCAATAAATCAGGTGAAATTGTAACCAATCTTCCCAAATTCAATGAATTACAGCTGAAACTCAACTACCCTTTATAGGTGACCAGAAGTGGAATCCCTCTTCTTGGTTCACTTGGCCACAAGGAAATGGCCTGAAAGCTACCCTGAGAAAATGGACCCTTATTGCCCTCTGTCTTGTTATTCTTTTTAGATGTTGCATTAGTTGCTGTGTACAAGCCTGTTCCAAACTAGCCCCAGAAAAGCCAGAGTCAGCGTGCACTACTAATCATGACTACATTAAAAAGTTTATAGAATTAACTTACAGATAAATGATCAATGGGAGACATGTTTCCCATGGATCAAAGGGGGGAATTGGGAAAATCAAATTGATTCCATTTCTTAATCAATTCTATTTTTGTAATTAATTCTATTCGTGGTTGATTTTATTCTGTATTTTGTCATAACCACCTAAGTCCCTTTGTTTGTCTCTGAGCTAAGAAGTCTGTAGGTTCAGAAGTTCAGCCTTCCTCTCAGAGCTAAGTTGTCCCACAAATCACCCTAATTCAAAGAAATGTATTATCTCTACACATCTTATTGCCCATACACAATTAGGGAGACCTATTATCTTACTAAGGAGCCTTGCATACCCAGGTACAATTAAGGGAGATCTGTTATATTGGCTAATGAGCCTTACAAGATGCACATGGGTGCCAGGAAGTCCATTATCTCTGTTCCCCTAACAAGCCCTGAAGGATGCAGATGAGTTCCATAAATCAATCATGTTTCTTTAATGACAAGGAGGGATTGTTACTAGCCGCACATTCCCAGTTTCCAATCATGTTGTCTCCCATATGGAAGGGCAAGCAAAGTGGGACTTTTTACCGTTTTTTCTTTTGGAGAGCTTCTCAGCACTAAGTCAATCAAGTCCTTTTGATTGAGTCTTGCCTTTGTGTGTAGGAAGGCCCACACCCTTTTGCTAATTAGGTAATGAGAAGCGTGAAGCCCTGGGACCCTGAAAAAGGGTATATATACCCAGAGGATAGCCATTGAACTCAGAATCGAGAATTGAGAACTCTCAGAACTGTGGGAGGAGAAGTTTTGCTTGGGAGCTTACTCACAGGAAGAGTATTAGTGCAATTTGGCCAGACAAGACTCTGGGGAGCTGTTGAGGATCCCCCCCACTGGGCTTTGAAAAACCCAGATGTTGGTGCTTCTCTCTCTGGTAACTATGTATATAACATCTTGGTCAGACAGCTAGAAGCCCTGTCTGTTGATGTGGGTCTGTTTGCTCTGTTTATATAATTTCTGCTTGTAATTTCTGTTTGTGTTTTCTCTGAAGTTCAGGGTGACTTTTGCCCTTGAACTAAGTGAATGATATATATATAATTAAAGTGAGATTGTAAACCCCTTAAAGTTGTTTTCCTTAGAAAAGCAGATCAAAGAACTTGTGCTAGCGGCCCTCCTGTGTGCTGGTGTTATTGGCCTTACACAGCCATAGTAGCTGCAAGTAACATTGTTGTTACACCATATCAATGATGCTACCAATCACATTGGTATTTTTAGGCTTTGTAACTAATCCTAATTCATTTCCTGCCTACAAAGTCTCACCTATGAAGTTTTGTTCTTTGTTCTGTGCTTCCCAGAAAGTCTGTTAAAAGGCTAGTTCACCTCACCTTATGATCATAGCTAAGGAGGAAGCTAAGATCATATTTATCGGTAAATTTGTACTTTAATAATAAGTTGATCATGCTCAGAGGTTTGTGCCTCAATTTACCTTAATTTCAACCAATAAACACTTTTAGCTAGCTCTAATTGCTAGGTAGTTTTTCCTAAACTGAAGCTTCTCTGCAACTCCTGTTTGGTATTGAAAGCTTTTTCTTTTTTTTACAACTTAGCTGCCTTCTCCAGACTTCTCTCTTATTCATTACATCTTTCCACATATTCTACAATTAAGCTGTACTGATCTTCCTGCTGTTTCTCACCCATGACACATCACCTCCCATCTCCACACCTTTGCACTTGCTGTTCCTCATGCCTCGAATGCTTTTCCTCCTCATTTGAGCCTCTTGGAATCCCTGGTTTCCTACAAGACTCAGGTTAAGTACCATCTTCTGCAGGAGAATTTTTTCTTGTACTCTCCCCATTGCTACCATTTTCCCACACTCAAAGGTTACTTGTATCTGCTTCACATGCATTTTGTCCTAAAATCTGAAGACAGGTAGTAAATGAATAAAAAAAAAGATGTAGCTTGGCTATTTAGCACCCTCTGTGAGTCTGAGAAAGGGGAAACTCCTCAGAGTCTTCTTGACCGCGACGCTGTCTACAACCTTCTTAGTTGACAGAAAGACTCTTCTTAGAACCCAAAGGACACATATGAGGAGCTTCCTAGTTCTCTGCCTTAGGGGCATCGTTTGTCAGAAATAGATTAACACTCCATTAGCACCCAGGCAAGGGAGCGGATCTGGAAAGCTGTAGACCCCAGGCTTAGTGCTGCTGTTTCAGTGAAAGAGTTCAATGCTGCTGGTTTATTAAAATAAACCTAACTCGGCTTCAGATGCCAGAGACGAACAGAGAAACAGCTTCACCTGGTTCAACAGCAAAGAGGTTTAGAAAAGGAACAGGTGACAGGTGCAAATTGTTCAGTGTTTTCACTGACATCCAGGTGGCAGTCTGGAGTCACGAGTTGTACTGAGCAGGTAGCTTTTCCTCCTTGCTCACTGCTAGGTTTCTTTAAGTAGATGTCCACTTTGAATTTATACCTATTGTATTAAATCTTATTAGATTCTGTGAGATCTTGTCATCTATTGTGTTTTCCCCCCTCCCGAGTCATCAGTGTATTGGAAGGGCTCTCCTCCCAGGGTACTGCTACCAAGGTTCAAGATACTGTATGAGCCTGCATCTCTTCAAACCACAGCTCACCACCCCCCACCAATGTATGTAACTTTGATTGGTTTTTGTCCTTCTTTCTCAAAGAAATGACATCACTATGTTAGAGTCAAGGGTACAGTGTCCATATGTGGCTGATCAGACCAATATGAGCTCAGAAGATTCTACCACAGGTCGGGTACAAATAGTCCGTGTGAACATTTGGGGGGATTCTCTAAATTTGCACATTTCACATTTCTTTTGAGCTATTTCAATTCTGCTTTGCTCAGAGAGCATAGTATTCTCTGATATGGGCATGCCATGCTGAGTGGTCCTGTGCCAGTGTCTCCCATGTCAATTACAAAGTTCTTCAGAGAGACCTTGAGAGTGTTCTTGTATCGCTTCTGCCCACCATGTCAGCACTTGCCTTGTGTGAGTTCTCCATAAAATAGTCTTTTAGGCAAGTGTACATTTGGCATTCAAACAACATGGCCAGCCCATCAGAGTTGCGCTCTCTGCAGTAGAATTTGAATTCTTGGCAGTCTAGTTCAAGAAAAGACCTCAGCGTTTGGTGCCTTATCCTGCCAGGTGATCTTCAGACAATTTAAATGGAAGTGATTCAGTTTCCTGGCATGGCGCTGGTAGACTGTTCAGGTTTCACAGCATACAACAGTGAGGTCAGCACAACAGCTCTGTAGCCTTTCAATCTGGTAGTCAGTCTAATACTTCTTCTCTCCCTCACTTTCCTTCAAAGCCTCCCAAACACCAAGCTATCTCTGGCAACGTGAGCACCAACATCATTATCAATATGTACATCCCTGGAAAGTATACTGCCAAGGTAAGTGAACTTGCCCACAGCATTCAAAGCTTCTCTCTCCATTTGCTGTAACCAATGGATCCACATATGACTGGTGTGGTGCTGGCTAATCGTTGGGCCAAAATGAGCACAAGCAGCAGAGAATTGACCCATACTTGTTGCATCTCAGCCTCAGAGGCTATATGGAGTACACGGTCATCTGCAAATAAAAAATCATGCAACAACTGTCCTTCTACTTTAGTCTTGGCTTGTACCCTGTTCAAATGAAATAATTTCAGCAGTCGCTGACCTTGATGGTAGTGGCATCTTCACTGATAGTTCAGCCTCATTGAAGGCATCTGACAACATTGTTGAAAACATCATGCTAAAAAGCACGGGAACAGGCATATAGCCTTGTTTCACTCCATTGGTGACTGGGAAAGCACAAGAACATTGTCCGTCATCCAAAACCTGGGCATGCTTTCATGAAATTGACATACAATAGTGATGAACTTCTATGAGCAACCAAATTTTGACATAATTTTCCATAAGCCCTCATGACTGACAGTATTGAAGGCCTTGGTCAGATCAATACATGTTGATTATAGATCTATTCTTCTCCTGGCATTTCTCCTGGAGTTGCGAGGCAGCAAACACCATATCAGCTGTCCATCGGCCCTTTCTGAAGCCAAGCTGGCCCTCGAGTAGATGAACATCTTCCAAGTGAAGGATCAGCCTATTAAGGAGGACTCTGGCAAGAATCTTGCCAGCAAGGACGAGAGACCCAGCGAGAGAGCTCCGTACCCCATGTTTGTCACAGGACAATCTATTTCCTTTACCTTTATATAGATTGACAATGGAGTCATCCTTGAACTCCTGAGAGATAACCTCTTCTTGCCATATAGCCCAGAAAATTTCAGTCAGCTTTTATATGAGCAATGGACTCCCCACTTTGTAAATTTCAGCTGGAATAGCATCAGCACGAGGTGCTTTGCCACAGTAAAGGAGCTTAATGGCATTCAAAACCTCTTCTGCAGTTGGAAATTTGGCTAGAGAGGGATTGACCTGAGGTAAGTGGTCAGTGGCTTCAGTATTGATTGCTGAGGGTCTGTTGAGAACACAATGGAAATGTTCAGCCCATCTCTCCAGGATCATGTTCTTATCACTATTCAAAGTGGCTCCATCAGCACTGAGTAGTTGAGATGCACCAAAGGTCTTTGGCCCATAAATAGTCTTCAGGGCACCATAAAACTGTTTTGGATTATTACTATCAGCGTAAAACCGAGTTTTATCTGTCTCCTTACTAAGCCAAAAATCCTGCATCTCTCTAAGCTTCATCTGTGCTTTACTTTTGATGGAATTAAATGCTGCCTTCTTAGAGATGGATGAACTATCCTGCTGGTAAACCCTGTAGAGTTCTCGTTTTTCATTTAACAGCTTCTGAATTTCCCCATCATTTTCATCAAACCAGTCTTGGTGTTTACAAGTGTTCTGAGATGAGCAAATGCAGTAAATCTCTGAAAGCTGTCCACTTCTTTTTACTCCACTGTGCGTTGGCTCAAGTTAGCTATGAACTATTCCTGCTCAGAAAAGTGCTGCTTTTGGCTGTGTTCAGGGAAGACTAGTACCTCTGTTGTGAGGGTTGCTGAGTCCTTTTCAGGGTTGCTTTCCACCTTTGGTGTCTACCTGATCCACCTAACTTTCACCTGTGGCTTCAAAAGGCTGTAGCATGTGCAGTGGCCACACTCTAGTAAACCATTTCAGGCAGATGGGCTAAGCCAGGTTGAGGGTAACCAAGAGATCTCAAATCTATTGGTAAGTTAGGGGAGTGTCTAGCCAAAGTATGCGAAGACTTCCCCTGGTGGAATGGGCAGATGAGAACAATTTGTTCCAATGGCCATAAAGATGGCTGAAGCAGACATTGTAGAGTGCTTAGAGCTTGGTTAGACATCAAAGATGCCAAGGTCATCCACTGCATCTGGAGCCATTATCATCTTGACCCTCTCCTGCCACTAGACTGTGACAATTCTGGAAGAGAGAGTGAGCCTCACGTAAATCCAACTTATGCACAAATTTACCTTTAATGGTTAACTGGAAGACATAACTCATTTAAGGCAAATAGATCTACTGAAATAGAATAGTAACAAAAGTAACAACAAAAAATTTCTCCCATAAACCTGGGGTACACTTGCCTGCAAATATCTGAGACTTCAGTGGGAGGATTCAACACAGATAAGGAGCACCACAGAGGGGGTACATATCTGCATACACATGCACACACAGAATACTTGTGGCCACTGAATACATAAAAATACATTAAAAATGCATAAAAGTTTGTGCCTCTGAAACTATATAGCTGCTGATGTCTCCTAGTGATGTTATAATCCAGCTTCTAGCAGACTGGATCCCCGCTATCTCTACCTTAAAGGAAGAGTGGATGTTACTATGTTAGCTAAAACTCCACGGACTTTTTCTTCCTAAGGCTTTTTTAGAAATTTTTCTTTTTTTATTATGAGCTTAACAAATATCAATAAACATGAACCTTTCTATGTGGGAAAAGGTATAGAAAAAGAGTCTTGTAAATTAAACCATATATTTCTATTATGTACAGTTTTTTTTGAAGTATGTGTTAAATTTGACATGGAAGTACTATCCTTCCTTCCGATTGTTTTTAAATGTTTAGCTGATATTCTTTCCTTTCTTTACTTTTTACATCACTATCAAGCCTTCCTTCTCCAGCTCTACCCAAATGCACTCCTTTCTAACAAATAAATATAGTTAAACAAAATCAGTTTGCACATTGGTCATGCATACTGGTCTGGACATGTATGTTTAATTCTGTACCTATTTTGTTGTAATTCTTTAGTCATTTTCAGTCTTTGTGGCCCCATTTAGGGTTTTCTTGGCAAAGATACTTCTCCAGCTCATTTTACAGATGAGGAAACTGAGACAAACAGGATTAAGTGATTGGCCCCAGGTCACACAGCTAGTAAGTGTCTGAGGCTGGATTTGAACTCAAATCTTCCTGACTCCAGGCCTAGGCATTCTTTTCACTTTGCCACCTAGCTGCCCCTGGGCACCTATAGTCCACCACTTCTCTGCCAAGGTATGGAAAGCACGCCTCATCGTTAGCCTTCCACAGTAGTGACCAGCCATTGCATTGATCAGAGTAATTCAGTCTTGCAAAGTTGCTTTCCTTTATATTATTATCTTTTTGCAAATCATTCTCCTGGATCTTCTCATCATATTCTGCATTCATTCATTCAAGGCTTACTGAGTTTCTCTAAATCCATTCCTTTCATCATTTCTTACAGCTCTTATATCTACTTCACATGCAAGTCAACA
Organism: Phalanger gymnotis; assembly: GCA_028646595.1. NCBI lineage: Eukaryota > Metazoa > Chordata > Mammalia > Diprotodontia > Phalangeridae > Phalanger > Phalanger gymnotis. Next base: position 807,382,616 of record CM053622.1, on the reverse strand, counting down.
AATCACCTTGGTCCTCTTTGAGAACAAAGGACAAACAACCATAATGGCACGATAGAATCTTGTTACACTCACTTACAATCATTCATCCAGCTATTCTTCAAAAAGATGGGCACCTACTTTGTTTATAATTGTGTTTTCTCTCCCTCATATTATATCAGTAAGGCAAAATTCATGACTTCGGAGAGGGCTATGGGCATGCCTGAATGGTTCAGAGTCACGAAGTGTAAGGAATTCTCTAAGTAGAAGGCAGAAGAAGTGTAACATTGATTTAGACTCCAAAGGATCAGATTCAAGGACCAATGCTCCCAATTTGATATTGTGGCAATAATATTCCAAAACCGATAAGCCCACCCCATTACAGTAACCAGGAGATTATAACAAAATGTTATAGCAAGAAACCAAGCCATGCTTGTACTTCCCCTCAATACTGGGGCCCTCCTACAAGAAGGTCACTCATGAATGCTAACTCTCTGCTCAGCACTCTTCTGCAGTTCTGCTGACGGCGAGTTCCTCGATCTCCACAACGCCCTCTTGTGTTCAGCATTCTCTGTTCTGCACACTCTGGATGCCGGCCCTCTGCTTCTGAATCCTGCTGCTCTCTGCGTTGCTGCTTCCAGCTCCATTGTGGCCAGTTCCGCTCTCGGTCCTCAGTTTCTGCTCCACTCCAGGTTCTGTTCTCTCTTTTTGTAGTCCTAGACATCATCTGACTGACTAGAACTCAGGCACATACCATTGGCTCTGGTCTTAGCAATTCCCTTAAGGGCCCTGAGGGCTTCACACCTCTCTCAAACTAGCAAACTAGTTTGCTAACCAGCCTGGGGCCTCACACCTAATTAGTGAAAGGATGTGGGTCTGTTTCTAATCAGACCTCCCTTTGTTGGCCCCACCTGAGGCCTATTCAATGGGTTGGAAAGATCTTTCACTTCCTGATTGGCTTTACACATATCTTCTTATACACTTTCCTCTCTTTAACTTCTTTATTCTCCATCAGCAAAGACGACGGCAGTAGAAGAGAATGTGACCAACACAAACAATCTAAATAAAATGGTCTAATCTCACTCCTCAGTCACTCTTCTTTTATCCAGCTGGTTTCTGATCACTGGTTGCTATGCTTTCATTGTCTCCCTATGATCCCCACCTTATGATCTATCTCCCAAAGTTAAAGTTCGTTTGACTTCTGATTATTTCCTCTCTGGCCTTCCTTGTAATTATACCCTTTCTCTTAAATCTCCCTTCTCTTTCCTGCCCCTGATGGGGTACTTGGGTACTTATGCTTGGACCCCAATTCCAACATCACATTTCTTCCTAGCTTCAAAACACTATCCCGACAGTTTTCTCCCCAGCCCAAGGACACTATGCCTAGCAAATAACTCATGAGTGGACCTCAGTAAAACAGACTATCTTTCCCCATCAAAAGAACAAGCTGACCTCTGAAGAAATTCTTTTGTAAAAATAGGACTATCTTGTAACCACAGGATTATCATGTATTGATTCCCAAAGTTATCATATTCAGTCCGGAGGTCAAGCTACAGACATCAACCCTCAAAGCTCTCTTGCCACAGACATAACAGACCAAAAATACATCCCTGAGAAACCCCTTCTCCTTGTTTCCAGTAGTGAAAGACACCAGTGACCAAGGCTGTAAGTTATCATCTAATTAGCATATCTGCCAGAAAATCCACTACTTTTTCTATAAAAGCTTTAGCATTATTCCTAGGTTGCAGGTTCCTTAAGAACTCTTGTCCACTGAAAAGCATGACAGTAAATCTTTGCCACCTTGACTTAAAGAATGCTTGAGTTTGTGTGGGGTGAAAGACCTTCACCGGTTAAAAAAATTAATTTTTAGTAAGGAGCAATCTCAGGGTGGGAACAGAAACAAATTTTATTCGATTCTCGCGAGAATAGGGTGTCCTCTTCCAGAACAGAGCTAGCAATGGAGGCAAAGACAGAAGGAACAAAGCACCAATAATTATACTTAACGCAAGAGAATTCCCACCCACCTTTGACCCTTCTCATCATTGGCTGGTAGGAGGGCTTATAATGTGAGCACAAAAAGCTAGAAAAAGAACCGGGAAATCAAGGCACAGAAACTGCAATTCCCATCCCCTTAGTTAAAGATTACAATTGAGGTGACATCTATAAATCTGAAGAAGGAGAATAGGATAAGAGGAAGGGGAGACCCTCTCCTTTCTTTTACAGTACTTTTACAGTAAAGGAAAGCAGGTCACAGTGACCCTGTTCTTACTTAATAAATCCTTGAACCAGAACTAGAAGAAAGAACAAAAAGTTTCAGGAGAAAAAAAAGAAATTTTCCCAGAGGCTAAGTAATCAAACTCCCACGGCCTCAGAATTTTTCCACTTCCCTATTTCCCTATTTCTTGATTTTTAAACATTTCTAAGTATAGATGTGAATATGAATAGATATAGATATATATTTATACATACACATTCTCTGTGAAATCTTCACGTTTTATTTTCTCTACCTCACACAAGTTGAAGAATTCACTCCAGATGACCCTATCCAGTACTCTGGTCCTTGAGGGGTCCCAGAATCACCCCCCCAATACGTCACCCCCAGTTGTTAACCTGTTTAATCCAATAGATTTCTACACCTAACTCTGTGTGTGTTTTTTTAGCCCCTTTTGACTAGTTCAGGCAAGGGTAGGGTGTAGAGAGCCAGCTCTGAGAAAGTCCATTCTGGGATATAGATACAGACCAGGTTTTCCCTGGGACCTGTTCTTGCCCTTGGGCTGGTAACTTGCCAGGTGGGTTCTCCATACCGCCCCCGCTGGCTTACACCTGCTGTTTAGGATAAAGGCTCTCCAAGCCTCCTCGGTATACATGTGCTCTCTCCAAAACCCCCATGGCACACATGTGCTAAACACCACCTGTGGGCTATTAACACGATATTGTTTATTGGCAAAAGGGAAACAAAAGCATGAGGAAGGCATGCAAAGGAGAACTAAGCATGAGGAAGGCATGTATTATAACAAATGCCTTATTCATGAACTTGTTGATTCTGCTTGCCTATGTAAGCCCTTTCCCTTTGCATAATAAACAGAGCTGTTCTTTACCGGTCCTCCTGGCCTGTGTTTTCTTTTCACTCTTGGCGGCACCGCATCCTCTGGCGGCAGGTTGGGTTCATGATAGTCTGTTCCCACAGCCTTCTTCTCAGCCATCTTTCATGAACCCTAGTTATGAAAACTAATAAATCCCTCCCTCTCTTTCTCATTTCTTCTCAATTTATTGTCTTGCCTCTCCATCCTACCTTCTCTGAAAACCAAAAAGGCAGAACCAAACTACTCCCAGGCCATGTTGGACTCATAAGGGCTTCTTTTTTTTTTTTTTTTTTTTTTTTTTTACCAACCTTAGGTTTTTAATTAAATGGAAAAAAAAAACAGATTTAAACTTACATCAACACAGAATACCAAGGGGTAAGAACAGTAATGGGCAAAGGGGCCAAAAAGTTGACTTTGGGCCTAAGTAAACAGCTTGAGGGACAGAACCATAAACACACAAGGATTAGTTGGGTGAAAGGGATGTACCTGGCATAAAGGGAATGGAACAGGGGAACGGGGAGGTTTTCCCTCTAGATCAGCCAGGTATAGTGTTCCATTTCGTCCAGCTTCAGGGCCCTGCCCTTCTCGAAGGACGAAGGAGCTCTTTACCCTACCTCTACAGCTAACTGGTGACCAACTGACCAGGATGGCTATGACATTACAGAAGAAAGAAACAACAACTATTTAGCAGGAAAACCACTCCCACCCTAGGCTCTCATTTTCCCTTGGCTCACCTAATGCTTCTAGGAGGCGAAGGGACACAGCATTCTTGGCAACTTCATGTCCGCTTGGCCCCTCCTTTGTTACAACTACCCAGATGAGGCCACTGAAAGGCATGGGGTGACCAGGGATCACCACCTGATACCAGAAGCGGTGCCAGCCTGCAGGCCCAGCTCCCAAGCACTTAGTGAGGAACATAGGCATGGCTAGGTGCCTCTGTTGGCACAGCGTTTCAAGGGTGGTCTGGGCACAGCTAGGAGGTATCAGGGTCCCCAATTTCTCAGGTAGGGTCCTATGGCTGCTCTCAGTCCCCAAGCCCCGAAATAAAGGATCTTCAGTTTGCTGTCGGAGTCGTTGCTTCAGGTCGGGCTTCAGCCATTCTACTGTCACCTGCTCACCACAGAGCTTTGAGCGCCCTTCTACCAGAGCCTTCTTGGCCATGGCTGCAGCCCGGTGGGAGCCAAACTTGAGCAGGGCAATCTGTGTGTGAGGGCGTAGAAGGCTGAGGAGCAGCAGTGCTTCCTGCAGACCGGAGCCCAGAGGCTGCAGCACCTGAAGCAAGGCCTGGTGACTCAGAGCCAGTGGCAGCCCGTCCAGGGTCAGTTCGCATTTCTCGGTGCTCTGGCACACCAGCAGCGGGCAGGCAGGCAGAAGAGGGTGGTTGTGAAGCGTGGCAATGGCGGCCTGGGCCCCGCGGCGGGAGCTGTAGCCAGCGTAGGCGAAGCCTCGGTTCAGGCCACTAAAAGTCATCATAAGGCAAAACTCGTAGAGACGCCCCACGAGCTGGAACAGCGGGATCAGCTGGTGCTCATGAACATCCTGGGGCAGGCGACCGATGAACACCTCTGAACCTTCGGGTGGAGGGCTGCCCACCAAGCCTGGGGGTGGACCGCCGTATTTCCTCTGCCCGTTCACTTGCACCAGTCGGATCCCGGTTTCCCTCACCCAAGCCTCCAGCGCAGCCTTGTTCACTGGATTCACCCACTCACACCACAACTCGCACTCTCGCTTGGACTGCATGTTTCCTCATAAGGGCTTCTTAATAGTTTAGTCCCTTTCAGTTGCTTAAATGTTTACATTTTTTAGGTTTTTCCTGTCTCCTGTGCTTAGTCTTCAAAGATTCTACTGAGCTCTGGCCTTGGCATCAAGGATGCTGGCTTATCATCAGGAGCACCCAGGTAGGGTAAAAAGAAGAGTAATAAGAATGACATCTTGGGAGAGGTGGAACCAAGATGGAGGCTGGAAAGCAGGGAGTGGCGTGAGCTCCCCACCAAGTCCCTCCAAAAACCTATAAAAAATGGCTCTGAACCAATTCCAGAGCTGCAGAACCCACAAAGTGGTGGAGGGAAGCAGGGCTCTAGCCCAGGACAGCCTGGATGGTCTCTGGGTAAGGTCTATCCCACATGGGGCTGGGAGCTGAGGGGAGTTTTGCTGAGCAGAGCAGAGCCCAGAGTGGGCGGCGTGGACCAACCAGACCAGGAGCCGGGCAGAGCGTGCCCTGGCGCCCTGAATCAGTGAGCTGTGGCAGTTACCAGACTTCTGAACCCACAAACACCAAAGACAACAGAGAAGGTTAGTGGGAAAAGCTGCTGGGGACAGGGAGTTTGTGGTTCAGCCACCGCCCCAGGGGCAGCGGAGGTGGGGCAGCTACAGAGCTACAGCTGCAGTTGCTTCTGGCCCCAGGCCCACCTGGTGGGAGGAATTAAGTGACAGATCAGAGCAGGAGTGAAGAGCCTGCTAAAGATCTAAGCCCAGTCCAGGTAGGGGGCTCTTGGGGAAGGAGGAGTGCTGGTGTGGCAGAGCTGGCGCATCCGCCCAAGCGTGGAACATAGAACTTTTTAGTCTACAAGCAGTCATACCCCACTGAAAAACTCAAGGGTCAAGTAAGTTGGCTGGGAAC
>CM053622.1:807348936-807376437 GCA_028646595.1 Phalanger gymnotis | reverse complement strand
TCTTTGAACCTTGTATTGCTGAGAAGAGCCAAGTCTATCAGGGTTAGTCATCACAGAATCCATATATCTGTGGTTGTGTGTAATGTTCTCCTGGTTCTGCTCTGTTCACTCAGCATTTTATTGTATAGGTTTTTCCAGGTTATTATGAAGTCCATATCTTCCCCATTTCTTATAGCACAAAAGTATTCCATTACATTCATATATCACAACTTGTTCAGCTATTCCCCAATTGATGGGCATCCCCTTGATTTCCAATTCTTTGTTACTACAAAAAGAGCCGCTATAAATATTTTTGTACAAATGGGTCCTTTCCCCACTTGTGTGATTTCTCTGGGATACAGCCCCAGAAGTGGTATTGCTGGGTCAAAGGATATGAACATTTTTATAGCCCTTTGGGCATAGTTCCAAATTGCTCTCCAGAATGGCTGGATCAGTTCACAACTCCACCAGCAATGTAACAGTGTTCCAATTTTCCCACATCCTCTCCAGCATTTATCATTTTGCTGATTTTTCATTTTAGCCAATCTGACAGGAGAGATGTGGTACCTAAGAGCTGTTTTGATTTGCATTTCTCTAATCAGGCTGGAGCAGAATCTATTATACTTCATTTGACGTAAAAAAAAAAAGAGGCCAGGGTAGCAATCATGATCTCAGACAAAGAAAAAGCAAAAATAGGCCTAATTAAAAGAGATAATCAAGGAAACTACATTTTGTTAAAAGGTACCACAGAATTTTTTTTTAATTACAGCAAGTTTCTCTGATAGAAATATTTCTCATTTCTCAAATACATAAGTAATTGAACCACATTTATAAAAAGAAGAGCCATTCTCCAATTGAGGATAGCCATTGAACTCAGAATCGAGAATTGAGAACTCTCAGAACTGTAATTATCCTGTGGGAGGAGAGGTTTTACTTGGGAGCTTACTCATAGGAAGAGTATTTGAGTGATTTGGCCAGCTGGGGAGCTGTTAAGGATCCCCCCCACCAGGCTTTGAAAAACCCAGATGTTGATGCTTCTCTCTCTGGTAACTATGTATATAACATCTTGGTCAGACAGCTAGAAGCCTGTCCGTTGATGTGTGTCTGTTTGCTCTGTTTATACAATTTCTGCTTGTAATTTCTGTTTGTATTTTCTCTGAAGTTCAGGGTGACTTTTCCCCTTGAACTAAGTGATTTAGGAATAAAGGCTGATACTATAAGCAATTTGGGAGAGCAAGGAATAGTTTATCAGATTTATGGGAAAGGAAAGAATTCATGACACAACAAGAGATAGACAGCATTACAAAATACAAAATGGATCATTTTTATTATGTTAAATTGAAAAGTTTTCATATAAAAAAGGCCAATGCAACAAAGATTAGGATGGAAGTAGAAAATTGGGAGAAAATCTTTAGAACGAGTATCTCTGATAAAGGCCTCATCTCTAAAATATACAGGGAACTGAGTCAAATTTATAGGAATACAAGACATTCCCCATTTGAGAAATGGTCAAAGGATATGAACAGGCAGTTTTCAGAGGAAGAAACTAGAGACATCCATAGGCATATGAAAAAATGCTCTAAATCCAACCTTCCTATTAATGCTACTATCAAATGTTAGCTATTAGTGAATGCATTCCAGATGACTCTGCGCAGCAACTCCAGTCTTGGGGTTCCTGTATCCCTCCAGCCCTCATCAACAGCAATAGAGAAATGGAGGATATCTGCTGAACCATGTAGAGGAATCAATGGACCAAGCTTCACACACCAAACTGAGTTGTTGCTGAATCAATTAATGGAGTTCCCAGTTGAAATGGCAAGATGCAGTAAGAAACTGAATCTTAACGGAGAAGAGCAAAGCCAGACATTTCTTTCTCTGATACTGTCTGTTGACTGAATGAAAGACATAGGCAGTGCAGGTACAGCTAAGACGGCTGATGGGCAGTATGGGATACTGGCATTGAAACAATTTAGGTGATACAGTGGCTGGATTGCTAAGCCTGGAGTCAGAAAGACCCTGATTCAGATACACACTATTCGTGTGACTCCAGGCAAGTCATTTTGTTGAGGGAGAAACCAGGGATACAGGAACCCCAAGACTCAAGTTCTCAGACAGAGCCTTGAGGTAGGAGATACCCCTCAAGGACCTGAGTACTGGAGAGGGTCGAGGCCATCAGGAATGAATTCGCAAACTCAAGCATTCTTTAAATCAAGGTGGCAAAGATTTATTGTTATGCTTTTCAGCAGGCGAGAGTTCTTAGGGAACCTGCAACTTTACAGGGGTGCAATTAATGTTTATATAGGTTAAACTATAGCAAAACATGTACCAAGTATGCTAATTAGGTGATTCAGGCAGGTATCTTACCCAGAGTTCGTTGGGAAATAGCCCAAGGTGGGGCTACATAGAGATGTGTTTTTAGTCCTGAAATGTCACTAAGTCAACTAACAGGGCTGACTGGGAAATACCCAGGCTACTCCCATCGATGTCTTATTAGACAAGATAAATGTAAGAGAGTATACACATGTCTAAGTCTAGGATGCATATGATAGGTCAGTGAGTAGTAAATATCTTTATGACCCAGTACAAGGCCAGTTCAGCCAGTACACAGTCAGTTCAAACTAATAAATTCCATAGGAGCAGCTGGTTACTATATCAGGAAGAGAGATAAATGTTTTGCTAGGGCATGCTGTCCTGTTTTGCTAGAGACAAACTTCTAAGGATAGTTTTGGTGGTCCCAAAGAGGCTAGGGAGAGATGTGATTTTGGAACCGGGGTCTGAGCACAGATACCCCAGCACCCAATCAATTTCACCTCTTTCTCTCAGTTTCCTAAGCTATAAAATTGAGGTAATAAGAACACTTTACAGTGCTGTTGTGAGGATCAATATATTAAGGATTTGCCCACCTTAAAATACTATATAAAGGCTAGCTATTTTTCTACTAAGTGGAATACTGAACTTGTTTGAAGAAACCCTAAGTTCAAACTCCCCTTATGACCCTTGACTAGCTGCAAGACCCCAAGAATGTCAATTTCTCTGAGCCTCAGTTTCCCTATGAATAAAAACAAGTTTAAAAATATCTGATGTAGAATAATACCTCTAGGACCTACATAACAGGGTTGTCGTGAGGTTTGAATGAAATAATGTAGAAAAGCATTTTAAAACATTATGTAAATGCAATTTATTAATTTAAAACTGATATGGTTTTTTTGCTAGAGAATTTTTCTTTTAAGATTTTCAATTCCCAATAAACATTATTTTGACAAATTTATAAGGGCATGCTGCCCTTACCTTTCTCTTTTCATAGTCATAATACAGCTTGTGAGTCTTAAGGGGTTTTTTAATTGTAAAATTCAAGATGGGGAAGCATATCTCCAATCATATAAGCTATTTCCTGGGGGCATTGAAGGATTAATACCAGAATACTTCATTCTGTGATTCATTTCATTTAGATATCCCATGGAGGAGGTCCCACTGCTTCCCTGAGAGGAGCTTCTTCCATAGTTCCCTAGATGTCAGACCTACTTAGCCTATATTTTTCTGTGCTCAGTTTCATCCAGTTATCTTTATTGCACCCCCTTGGACTATACAAAACAATTTGTTTCCTTTGGGGACCACCATCCACTGGAGCCTTCAGGCAAAACAAATTGTAGAATTGCTTGAACAGTGAGAAAAAGTGTGTCTATTATAATTCCAGCGAGCCACGAAGGCGAGAACAATGGAGCTGATACCAAAGGCAGGATCCGAGCTCTAGAAGTGGAAGGGCCCTCAGAGACCATCTTCTTCATTTTACATAGGCGGAAAATGAGGCCTAGAGATAAAGCACACACATTTCTCACTTTACCTAGGTGGACTGTTCTGTAATGGGAATTTACTCTCAGAAATGGACAACAGAGGCAAGAAGGTGGCCACAGGATGGAGGGATGGAGCCTGCACACAGTTCAAGGACATGTAGTGCCAGGGCTAGCCATGTGGGAGCCTGACTGGAATCAAGAAACAGCACGTGGGGAGGTGGGAGACATGTGGAGGCCAGACATGGACACAGATAGGAAAGGACCAATAATACAGGGTGAAGGCAGCAGGGACAGAGAGCAGGAAGGAATGGGAGACAGATGAGAGTGGGGCAGAGCATGTAGGCAGGTGGGCAGAGTGAAGCAAAGGTCTCCTCTGTTGAGCTGGAGGTCTCCAGCCAAGTCTTCATCCAGCAGCAGTGGTCTCTCCACACCTGCAAAGAGGTCAAGAAGAGTGAGGGTTGTAAAAAGATCATTTGATCTGGCAATTAAGAGACCATTAATAACTTTGAAGAGAGCAGTTTCAGGAGAAACCAGAATGTGGAGAGTTGAGAAGAGGGGATTGATCAGTAGACAGAGAGAGAGTGAAGATGAGTGAGAGAATGGGGATGGTAGAGGGGGCAATCTATTGGAGAAGAGAGGATGGAGTAGGATAATTTGTGTATATAGAGAAATTGGCCTTGTCACCTCATGGGGAGAAGGCATACGGGTGTTGAGACCTGAGGAAGAGGGAGCTCTTGACAAATGGCTTCAGTCTTATCCGTTAAAATAGGACGTTTTCAGCCGAGAGGATTGGGAGTGGGGTGGCATTGGGAGGTGGAAGAAGGGTACAGATTGTCCCATTTGGAGGATCCCCTGTGATGGGTCGTTTAATGAGCTAATTGAGGAAGTGCAAGTACAGAGGTTATGGCCTGGGAGAGAAACAAGAGGCTGAGGGATGGAAGGTCATGGTGAGGATGAAGAGCAGGGTTTGGGAATAAAAGGCAGAGGGAGAGGTGAGATGACAGCAGACTGTGATCAGACAATGAGATTTCAGAGTTCATGAGCATGAAAGTGGTGCATTCACAACTGATGGTGAGATACTGAGGTTGGGGGGGATCATGGGAAATGAGTAAGGCCAGGAAAAGTGTTTGAGGGAATATTAATATGTATGTTAAAGCCCCCTAGTATAGAGGCAGGAGTTGGGGAGAGGAGAAAGATTGGGAGCCAGGCACTGAACTCATTGAGGAAAGAAGGGAAGTATCTTGGTTGTTGGTTAAGTACCTACTATGTGCCAGGCAGCAGCCACTAGGTGGTAAGTAGATAAAAGTGTCAGGCTTGGGGTCAGGAAGACTCATCTTTCTGAGTTCAAATCTGGCCTCAGACTCTTACTAGCTGTGTGACCCTGGGCAAGTCACTTAACCCTGTTTGCCTCTGTTTCCCCATTTGTAAAATTAGCTGGAGAAGAAAATGGCAAACTACTCCAGCATCTTTGCTAAGAAAGCCCCAAATGGGGTCACAAGGAGTCAGATCCAATTGAAGAACAACAGAGCTAAAGGTGCCAGGCACAGTCCTAAGTGCTGGGGATGCAAAGAAAGAACGGTCTCTGCCTTCAGGAAGCTTACAGTCTAATGGGGGAGATAACCTGCAAACAACCATGGACAGACAAGGTAAAGACAGGATAAGATAATTCACAAAGATTGCTCATCAATCTGTCATTGGTGGAGTGGGTACTGCCATTTTACAAGGACAATTCTGCACTTCCTCTTCTCCTTCATAAACTCAAAAAACAGTAGAATCAAAAGCCAAAATGTCTCCAAGGTTACCCAGAAGATTGCCTGTGGCTGTGGGCAGGATTCTCTGATGGTTAATAATCAAACAACATTTATTACTCACCTTCTAACTGCCAGGCACTGTGCTAAGCACCCTAGGGAAACAAAAATGAAAAAAAGACAGTCCTTGCCCTCAAGGAGCTCATAATCTAATGGGGAAGATGAAACACAAAAGGAAGCTGAAAGAGTGGACTCTGGGTGGGGAGGGTGGAGGTACTAAATGTAGGGGAAGAGTAGAGAAGTCAGTGGGAGAAGTGGGAAGGTATTGCAGCCAGGTGAGAAATGAGTATATAAACATCTCATTTCTAAGATGAGGAAACTGATCAGTTTCTAAGGAAACAGATTCAGATTTATGACAATAAGAGGCACTCCCCAATTGATAAATAGTCAAAGAATGTGAAGATAGTTATCAGAGGAAGAAATTCTAGGCATGAACTGGAGAGAAAAAATCCTCCAAATCACTAATAACTAGGAAAATGGACATTGAAATAGCTCTGAGGTACCACCTTACATTTAACAGATTGGCAGAGTTGATTCTTAAAAAAAGGAAAATGGTAAATATTGGAGGGGCCATGGGAAAATAAATATATTAATATACTGTTGGTAGAACCTTGAACTGGTTCAGGCATTCTGGAAAGCAATTTGGAACTATGCCCAAAAAGCTATTAGACTGTTCATATCCTTTGACTTAGCAGCACTGCTATTAGGTCTCTACTCTCACAGAGATCAAAGATAGAAGGAAAGGACCCATATATAGAAAAGTATTTATAGCAGGTCTTTTTGTGGTGGCAAAGAATTGGAGACCGAGGGAGTACCCATCAAATTTATCAAAGCTGAACAAGGTACAGTATGTGAATATGATATTATCCTGTAAGAACTAATAGGACAGTTTCAGAGAAACCTGGGAGGAGACAACATGTAAAAGAATAATTAGGTATATATACAACATGTATATATAGAGTAGAAGGAAAGTAATCTCAGAGAGAAAGCACTAACATCTAGGAAGACTGGGAAAGGCTTCTTGCAGAAGGTAAGATTTCAGCTGGGACTGGAAGAAGTCACAAGGTGGTGGTAAGAGGGGAGAATATTCCAGGCGTGGGAGACAGAGAAAATGATCCAGAACCAAGAGTTGGAGTGTCTTATGGGAAGAACATCAGGCCAGTGTCACTGGATCATAGGGACAGGTATGATGACAGAAGACACCATTGTATTCCTCCTGGTCCCTTTTTCTCACTTTCAAAGGGAGCGAAGGAAGGGAAAGGAACAAGCGTTTATTAAGTGCCTATTATGTGCTATCACTGTGCTAAATGCTTTACAGATAGTATCTCATTTGACCCTTACAACAATCCTGCAAGGTAGATGCTATTATTATCCCCATTTTATAGCTGGTGAAACTGAAGCAAGCAGAGGTTGAGTGACTTGCCCAGGGTCACACAGCTAGGAAGTGTCTGGGACCAGATTTGAACTCAGGGCTTCCTTACTCAGGCCTGGTGCTTTATCCACTTTGCCACTTAACTACCTCAAAGACACATATTGGGCATATATTCTGTGTCACCATGGTCCCCTTCCTCCAAAGCCTTTCCATCAAATTCAATTCTACACTGAAGAGGCTTCATCATTGCTTTGCCCTATTTTCTCTTAAGAATAAAAACCCTCTTTAGAATCTAGAGCATCAGGAAAAAAGGGAACAGGGTTAGAAGATGAATATTTGTGGCAAGGACAAGGGCACTTTTTCATTTAATCAATAAATGTTTACTGAGCACCTACAGTACAAAACTGAGCTACGTGCTTTGCAGATTACAGAGAGGAAGGGGATAGATGGAATGGAGCCAAGATGATGGAAAGAAAGCAGGGACTCATCTGAGCTCTCCCCAAGACCTCTCCTTTAAATAATGCCCCAAAACACATTCTGGAGTGGCAGAACCCACAAAAGGATGAGGCAAAACAATTTTCTAGCCAAAGACAGTAAGAGGGTCGAAGAGCTGGTCAGAAGGAGATTACAGGGGTCTCTTTGCTAGCATTAAGGCAGGACTGTTTCTTTCCCCTTACTTGGATCTGGGTTGCAGTCCTGGTGGCAGTCCCAGGACAAGGAGGAGCACTAGCACGCCAGGGTTTGCAGTTGCAGGAGAGCAGGGATACTGGTCACAGTTCCAGAGTAGAAAAGAGTGCTTGTGGTCACTCACAGACCAGAGCACAGGCCAGGAGACTTGTAAACACATCTCTCCTTGGATCGTACCATCTTGGAAAAACTGAAAACTTATAGGTCCCTAGAAGTATATCTGAAAACAGCTACACAAAACCCCTGAAGCTTGGGACAGCACCCCCTCCACCCTGGAAGAGAACCCCACTTTAGCAAAGAGTTAAAAGTCAAATAACAGGCTGGAAAATGAGCAAACAAAAGAAAAATTGTCTATAGAAAGTTGTTATGGTGACAAGGAAGATCAAAACACACACTCAGAAGAAGACAGCAAAGTCAAAACTCCTCTATCCAAAGCCTCAAACAAAATTATAGGGGGGCAGAGCCAAGACGGTGGCTAGAAAGCAGGGACTCGCTTAAGTCCTCACCCAAATCCCTCCAAACACCTGTAAAGAATGGCTCTGAGCAAATTCTAGAGCTGCAGAACCCACAAAATAGCTGAGGGAAGCAGGTCTCCAGCCCAGGAGAGCCTGGATGATCGCTGGGAAGGGTCTATCACATGGTGCTGGGAGCGGAGTACAGCCCAGCATGGGCTGTGCCAGGATAGACCAGACCAGGAGTGGGCCACAGCAGGCCTGAGGGCCATGAATCATTGAGCTGTGGCAGTTACCAGACTTCTCAAACTCCACAAACACCAAAGACCACAGAGCAGGTTAGTGGGAAAACTGCTGTACCAGGGTGAGAGCAGTCTGGCCCCAGGTCTGGGGGGTGGTGGAGGTGGCATGGTGGTGGCAGTGGCAGCAACGGGAAGCTCCCGTGGCTACTTCCAGAGCTCCAGAGTCAGCTGCTTCCTGAGTTCCTGGCTCACACGGTGGGAGGAATCAAGTGGCAGATCAGAGCGGGAATGCAAGGAGCACTTTGCTGGCACAAAGGCAGCCTTGCCCTGCCCTTTGCAATCCTAGTTGGTGGTTCTTGGGGGTAGAGGAGCACTGCTGTGGTAGAGCTTGCTGTGTAGAAGTAGCTCTGAAAACTGCGGCACAGCCCCTAAAACACTCTCTACTCTACAAGCTGTGATACCCTGAAAGAAAGCTCAAAGGTCAAGTAGTTGGCTGGGAACATGGCCAGGTAGCAAAAAAGGATGCAGACTCAGACTCAGATTCTAGAATCATTTTTTGGTGACAAAGAAGACCAAAACATACAGCTAGATGAAGTCAACAAAGTCAAAGAGCCTACATCAGAAGCCTCCAAGAAAAATATGAATTGGCCTCAGGCCATAGAAGAGCTCAAGAAGGATTTGGAAAAGCAAGTAAGAGAAGCAGAGGAAAAATCAGGAAGAAAAATGAGAGTGATGCCAGAAAACCATGAAAAACAAGCCAATGACTTGCTAAAGGAGAACCAAAAAAATAATGAAGAAAATAACACCTTAAAAAATAGAGTAACTCAAATGGCAAAAGAGCTCCAAAAAGCCAATGAGGAGAGGAATGCCTTGAAAGGCAGAATTAGCCAAATGGAAAAGGAGGTCCAAAAGACCACTGAAGAAAATACCACCTTAAAAATTAGATTGGAGCAAGTGGAAGCTAGTGACTTGATGAGAAATCAAGATATTATCAAACTGAACCAAAGGAATGAAAAACTGGAAGACAATGTGAAATAATATCTAACTGGAAAAACCACTGACCTGGAGAGTAGATCCAGGAGAGATGATTTAAAAATTATTGGACTACCTGAAAGCCATGATCAAAAAAAGAGCCTAGATATCATCTTTCAAGAAATTATCAAGGAGAACTGCCCTGATATTCTAGAGCCAGAGGGTAAAATAGAAATTGAAAGAATCCACAGATCACCTCTTTAAAAAGATCCCAAAAAGGAAACTCCTAGGAATATAGGAAACTCCTAGGAGCTCCCAGATCAAGGAGAAAATACTGCAAGCAGCCAGAAAGAAACAATGAGTATTGTGGAAACACAATCAGGATAACACAAGATCTAGCAGCTTCTACATTAAGGGATCAAAGGGCTTGGAATATGATATTCTGGAGGTCAAGGGAGCTAGGATTAAAACCAAGAATCACCTACCCAGCAAAACTGAGCATAATGCAAAACATGAATTTTCAATAAAATAGAGGACTTTCAAGCTTTCTCAGTGAAAAGACCAGAGCTGAATAGAAAATTTGACTTTCAAACACAAGAATCAAGAGAAGTATGAAAAGGCAAAGAAGAAAGAGAAATCATAAGGGACTTACTAAAGTTGAACTGTTTTGTTTACATTCCTACATGGAAAGATGATGTGTGTAATTCATGACACCTTTCTCAGTATTAGGGAAGTTGAAGGGAATATATGTATACTGAAGGCACAGGGTGAGTTGAATATGAAAGAATGATATCTAAAAAAATTAAATAAAATTAAGGGGGTGAGAGAGGAATATATTGAGAGAGGGAGAAAGGAAGAGATAGAATGGGGTAAATTATCTCACATAAAAGTGGCCAGAAAAGCAGTTCTGTTGGAAGGGAAGAGGGGGCAGGTGAGGGGGAATGAGTGAATCTTTCATTGGATTTGACTTGAGGAGGGAATAACATACACACTCCATTGGTATCTTACCCCACAGGAAAGTAGGGGGAAGGGGATGAAAAGGGGGGATGATAGAAGGGAGGAAAGATAGGAGGAGGAGGTAATCAAAAGCAAACACTTTTGAAAAGGGACAGAGTCAAGGGAGAAATTTGAATAAAGGGAGACAGGATAGGATAGCATAGAGGGAAATATAGTTAGTCTTTCACAACATGAGTATTGTGAAAGTATTTTACATAATGATCCATGTGTAGCCTATGTTGAATTGCTTGCCTTCTTAGGGAGGGGGAGTGGGAAGGGAAGAGGGGAGAGAATTTGGAACTCAAAGTTTTAAAAGCAGATACTCAAAAAAAAGTTGTTTTTGCATGCCACTGAGAAATAAGATATATAAGGAATAGGGCACAGAAATCTATCCTGCTCTACAAGAAAGTAAGGGGAAAGGGAATGGGGGGGAGTGGGGTGACAGAAGGGAGGGCTGACTAAGGAAAGGGATAATCAGAATATATGCCATCTTGGAGTGGGGGGAGGGTAGAAATGGGGAGAAAATTTGTAACTCAAAATCTTGTGGAAATCGATGTTGGAAACTAAAATACTAAATAATAAAATAATTGTTGGGAAAAAAATTATAAATCAGTCTCAGGCCAATGGTAGAACTCAAAAAATAAGAGAGGTAGAGGAAAAATTGGGAAGAGAAATGAGAGTGATGCAAGAAAATCATGAAAAAAAGAGTCAACAGTAGCTCAGTAAAGGAGGACCAAAAATGCTGAAGAAAATAACACCTTCAAAAACAGAATCTGCCAAATGGCAAAAGAGGTACAAAAATCCAATGAGGAGAAGAATGCCTTGAAAATCAGAATTGGTATAACATTGTGCAATGATGAAGTATGGTAGGCTTAGCTCTTCTCAGCAATAGAATGATCCAAGACAATTCCAAGACTCATGATGGAAAATGCTATCCACATCTAGAGAAAGAACTATTCAGTCTGAATGCAGATCAAAGCATACACTCTTCACTTTTCCTTTGTTTTTTCTTTCTCATGGTTTTTATTTTTTGTTCTGATTCTTCTTTCATAACATGACTAATGTGGAAATACGTTCATCCTGATTGTATATGTATACTTATATCAAATTGCTTGCTGTCTTGGGGAGTGGGGAAGGAAGGGAAGGAGGGAGAAAAATTTGGAACTCAAAAATCTTACAAATATGAATGTTGAAAACTATCTTTACATGTAATTGGGGGAGAATATACTATTAAGTGCAAAAAAAAGTAGAATTAGCCAAATGGAAAGCACAGTACAAAACCTCACTGAAAAAAATAATTCCTTAAAAATTAGAATTGAGTAAGCGGAAGCTAATGACCTTATGAAACATCAAGAAACAATAAAACAAAATCAAAAGAATAACAAAATAGAAGACAATGTGAAATCTCTCATTAGAAATACAACTGACCTTGAAAATAGGTCCAGGAGAGATTATTTAAGGATTATTAGACTTTTTAAAAGCCATGATCAAAAAAAGAGCCTAGACATCATCTTTCAAAAACTATCAAGGACCACTACTCTGATATTCTAGAACCAGAAGGTAAAATAGAAATTGAAAGAATCCACCAATCACCTTCTGAAAGAGATCCCAAAATAAAAACTTCCAGGAATATTATAGCCAAATTCCAGAGCTTGCAGGTCAAGGAAAAAATATTGCAAGCAGCCAGGAAGAAACAACTCAAGTATTGTGGAGCCACAGTCAGGATAACACAAGATTTGGCAGCTTCTACATTAAAGGATCAGAGGACTATGAATATGATATTCTGGAAGGTAAAAGAGTTAGGTTTGTAGCCAAGAATCACCTACTGCAAAACTGAGTATAATTTTTTAAGGGAAAAATGGATATTCAATGAAATAGAGGACTTTCAAGCATTCCTGATGAAAAGACCAGAGCTGAATAGAAAATTTGACTTCCAAATACAAGACTCAAGAGAAACATAAAAAGGTAAACAATAAAGGGAAATCATAAGGGACTTAATAGAGATAAACTGTTTATACTCCTACATGAGAAGATATTTGTAACTCATAAGAACTTTCTAGACAGAGGGCACAAGTGTGAGTTGAATATGATGGAATAATATCTAAAAAAATAAACTTAAGGGGCAAGAAAGAGGAATGCACTGGGAGAAAGGGAAAGGGGGAGGAATGGTGTAAATTATCTCACATAAAAGAGGCAAGAAAGAACTTTTACAGTGGAGGTGGCAGAGAATACTTGAATCTTACTCTCAATAGAATTGGCTCAAAGAGAGACTATCATTCATGCTCAATTGGGTATAGAAATCTATCCTACCCTACAGGATAGTAGAAGGGGAAGGGGATAAGAGAAGGTGAGTAGTGGAGCTCATAGAAAAGAGGGCAGATTGGGGGAGGCAATAGTCAAAAACAAAACATTTTTGAGGAGGAGTGAAGGCAGAGAGAGAATATCATAAACTGGAAAAATAGAGAGGGATATACAGTTAGCAATCATAACTGGGAAAAAATTTTGAAGCAAGTTTCTCTGATGAAGCCCTCATCTCTCAAATATATAGGGAAATAGTCAAATTTATAAAAATAAGAGCTACTCCCCAATTGACAAATGATCAAAAAATATGAACAATCAGTTTTCAGGTGAAGTAATAAAAGGTACCTATAGTCATATGGAAAAAAAAATGCTATAAATCACTACTGATTGGAGAAATGCAAATGAAAACAATACTGAGGTATTATCTCACACCTATTAGATTGGCTAACAGGACAGAAAAGGAGAATGATAAATATTGGAAGAGATGTGGTAAAATTGATGTACTGTTGGTGGAATTGTTAACTGATTCAACCATTATGTAGAGCAATTTGGAACCATGCCCAAATATTTAAAGCAGCTCTTTTCTGGTGTCAAAGACCTGGAAATTCTTTTTTTCAGTGGTTGCCTGTCAATAGAGAAATGGCTGAACAATTTGTGATATAGGCTTGTGAAACTATACTATTGTGATATGAAAAATAATGAGTTAGATATTCTCAGAAAAATCTGGAAAGACTTACATGAACTGATGAAAAGTGAGGTGAGAAGAACCAGAAGAACATTGTACACAATAACAGCAATGTTGTAAGATGATCAACTCTGAATGACTTAGCTCTTCTCAACAATACAATGATCCAAGACAACTCTGAAGGACTTATGATGAAAAATACTATGCATCCTCAGAGAAAGAACTGATGGAGTCTGAATACAGATCGAAGCATCTATTTTTAATTTTTTTTCTTGGATTTTTTTTTTGCTCTATGCTTTCTTTTACAATATGACTAATATACAGATATGTTTTGCATGACTATGTATGTATAATTTATATCAAATTGCTTATCTTCTCAATGAGGGTGGTGAGAAGGGAGAGAGAGAATTTGGAGCTCAATTTTTAAAAACAAATGTTGAAAATTGTTTTTATGTGTAATTGGGGGGGAAATGAAAGTGTAAATTAAAAAAATTAATTAAAAAAAAAGGAAGGAGACATCGCACCTACCCACCAGGAGCCTACAGTGTAGTGTTGGAGATGGAATTTTTTATTCTATGCTGGGATAATTTTATATTTGTCCTAGTTAAAGAGATTGGTTTATAAGTCATAGAGACTTCCCCTTCCATGCCTTAGTTAGACACACTTAAGAAAATTTGTTGAATGAATCAATGAAAATGCAGGTGTAAGGAATAGGCTAGATCAGCAGGAATGGTGCCAAACGCAAGAGAATTAAGAGAGCCAAGTGGCAGAGAAGCCAAGTCAGGGAAAAGTTCCAATTAAGGAGCTGCCATTAGTGTCACAGGCAGCAGTCTTCAATGTGGATGAGGAATGAGAAGGCATTATTGAACATGGAAATGCTGAGGTCAATGGTGACCTTGGAGAGGGCAGTTTCAAGGGGGAAGAGAGAATAAGAGGCTCATAGAGCTAGAGCTGGAAGGAGCTTTAGAGGTAATTGAGTAAAACCTGTCACTTTACAGATGAGGAAACTGAAGCCCAGAGGGGTCATGTGTCTTGCCCAAGGTCATAGTGGCAGAATTGGGATTTAGTTCCAGGTCCACTCAGCTCTTTCCAGTGTACCACACTGCCTGAGGCAGGTTTTCTGGTCTTAAGGGATGGGAAGGACCAGTTCTAGCCTAATTCCTTCTTGCATTTTGTATTATGAAACTCAAGCCTAGACACTAGAAGCAGGGTTCTAAGCACAGTCATAATACATGTACAGTTTGTCTTAGGAACCTTATCTCCTCTCCTTTTATCTTGTCTCTCTCCATTTTTGCCTTTTATTTACCTTACATTAATTTTGTGTGTTTGTAACACTCCCTCTGACCTTCCTCCCCAACTTGCACTCACAATTGAGGTTTGAGTCTCCAAGTTTCTGCCATTACAGTGGCCTGACATCTTCTGCCGGGGCAATGGGAGATTCAGAATCTGGATTTTGGCCCCTTTGTAGCTGAAGACTCCTGGTTGCGGTACGAATGGTGGACTTGTAGGTTACTGCTTCTGAGTATACTCCAAATGACTGAGCAGTGTTGACTTTCCCACCAATAAAATCCCCCAAGTCCAATTTAAGCATCCTTGGTTTGGTGTCATCAAACCCTTCTCCTGAGCCATCACTCATCCACTCTACCTTTTAGGGTGATGAGTTCTTGGCAAAACTTAACAAGACAGGTCTTAAGGAGCCCCAAGTTATGTGCAATGGCCTTGTTCTTTTGAATTCAGTCCATCTCGGTTTCAGTCTTTGTAATCTTGGCTAAGATTCCACCAAGCCTGACTTCCCCCAATGCTGCCTGGAGATACTCCCATCTCTGGAGGGGAGCTGCTTTGTAGGTTTTAAGGAATAACCCTATGGGGCTGAATTCCTCACCCGTTGCTGACAGGCCCCCAGCGGTGTGTTTCCCATTAACAGTCAGCCTCTAATGCCAGTCCTTATGGGCATGTGTAGAATGCCACTGATGCAGTTCCCCATGTGGAAGAAGCCAGGAAAATCTGCTTCTAGGAGAGTCATGATGACGTGCAGTGGGAATGCCTGGTTATACTATAGCACAAACACAGACTTTTTCTAACTGGTCCCAGTCTGCCAACCATGTAGTGAGGAGGTGCCCTTGATTGGCTAGGGGTACATTCAAAAGGACCTTATTCTCTATGTCTCTGCCTCCGTGTGTGTGTGTGTGTGTGTGTGTGTGTGTGTGATCAACAGAATTTGTGTATCTCTTTTCTTCTGAGCTGATGGCATCTGGAAAGAGATAACATTGATATGAGGACCTCTGGGACCAACATATGGCTTTACAAATATGCACCAGACACTGTACCAAGTGCTTTACAATTATTAGCTCACTTGGTCCTATCAACCTTATGCCTGGATGCTATTATTATCCTCATTTTACAGATGAAGTAACTGAAGCAGAGAGGTTAAGTAACTTGCGCTGAGTCACACAGCTAAGAAGTACCTAAGGCCACATTTAAACTCAGGTCTTCCTGACTCCAGGCCCAGTGCTCTAACCACTGAGACACCTAGCTGCCTTGAAGACTGTAAATATAGTCCTTGGTTCTTTACCTCAGCACTTGCTCTTTCATTTTAGGTGAAAGAGATCAGTCTGGGGCTCTGACCTTGTGAGCTTTGAAACGTCAGGAAAAGGAGCCATCAGAGATCCAGGGGACTGGTAATTGAGTCCAGTCTGGGTTTTGCTACCAGCCCAGTAGTGATGACCTGAGGAATAAGGAACAACCTTCAAGACCTAACCTGTTGGTAGGTGAGATGAGCTTCATCTGGCTGTCATCTGGGTGTACCATAATGGGACCAAAGCTATGTAGAAGCTGTGTAAAGTCTGAACCCATTGTCCCTAGAGACCAGTGTGACCCCAGGTGATGGGGGGAGGGGAACGTTTATACTTCTGTTCTTGCTAGATCTTCAAAGTAAATACCCCATTGGAAAGGCTAATTGATGTTCATTGATTAAATGGAATGATGATGATAATCACTGGTGGCTAACTTTGGAGGGAGCCACTGGAACTCCACCCCTGACAGTAGAAAAAGGTGCTCCACCTGCTCAGGGGTATCCTTAGAAGCCTGAGGAGGCAATGTAGCCAGCCTGGATCTGTGAGAGTGAGGCCAGAGATACTGAATTAGCTCTAAACAAAGGCGTTTACTCAAAAGACAAGAACAATACAGGTTCAAAACATTGCCCTGTATTCTCTCCCACAAATGCATATATTGTCCAAGCGAAGAGCGGCCTCACATTCAGAGTACAATGGTCAGGGGGCACAAATTCAGGAGACACGTACGGCAAAGACAACTCATAACTCCTCACACTATAGGTCTTAAAAGACCTTCCTCTCTTGGTAGAGTTCCCACACTGGATTCTTAAGTTCTGTTCGTTCCCAAGTGTGACTCTCAATTGCCAGGGCTAGCTCCTTGAAGATGCTTTCTCCGCATCCATCTGGAATGTGTGCCTCTGCTCCCCAGCGGATGCAATATTTCCTGCCGGTCCAATACTGCCCCTTCAAAGCTACTTGGCCGGTGTGAAGAGTGAAGAGGAGAGAGGGAGAAGGTTTAATGGCATCTCTACTGTTTGGTTAATGCAGGTTTTATGGACAGCTAGGTGACGAAGTAGTGTCAAGTCTGAAGGCAGAAGGACTTCAAATTAGCCTCAGACACTTACTAGCTATGTGACCCTGGGCAAGTCACTTCACCTTGTTTGTCTCAATTTCCTCATCTGTAAAATGAGCTGGAGAAGGAAACAGCAAACCACTCCAGTATCTCTGCCAAGAAAACCCCAAAAGGGGTTGTGAAGAGTCGGACTCAACTGAAAAACTAAATAACCACAAAGCAGCTAGCAGTGAGTGTCAAATTGACTTATTAACACTTTATGATTGGATTCTCAGCTTTTTTTGACTACCTAAATTAAAATAGAAGGAGGAATCCCTCCTTATATACACATATTATCTCCTCCGATAAAACATAAAGATGCCAAAGATGGTTTCCTTTTTGTTTGTGTCCTTAGTGCCAAGCAAAATGCCTGGCACACAATAGGTACTTAATGAATGCTTGTTGATTGATTCTGCCAACCTTCAGCCCCATTTCTCAGCCTTCGTTCTATTTCTACGATCCTCTCTCCTCAGCTGGTTTTGAACTAATCACAGATAAACTGTTTACTTTTATGGTTTGCAATTTTCCTAGAGTGGGGGTGAGGAGTGGAGGTGACAACCTTGGTAACCCAAAGAAATTAATCTTTAATGATGATGTTTCAGACCTTTCAACAGACAGAAAAATTCTTATTGGGGATATTATTCCCATCCAATTGACAATTCTTTTTAGCAACAAATGCATTTAATAACCTAGAAATTATAATATGGTTTCAGATGCTGGTGATTCTTATAGGAGATTTGACTTAAAAGGAGGCAGCTACCTCTAAGGCAGGGAATTTTAACATTATTGGTGTCATGGGCCCCTTTGGCAATCTGGTGAAACCTATGTACCCCATCTCGGAATAATGTGCTTTAAATGCATATAATAAAATAGAGGACTACAAAAGAATCCAATTCTATTGAAATACACTTATAAAAATATATTTTTAAAAACTCAAGTCCAAAGACGTCCGGGTTATAAAGCCTCTGTTCTAAGGTAGGATTTGAGAAGGCCTCTCCTAATGTGAAACAAGGGAATCAAAATAAATTCAATTTGATTTCTTGGACGCCCTCTGGTGGACATTTCCCACCTTGTCACTGAAAATCTGGCTTTATTTCACCAGTGGTGGTGCCCTTTAGAGACATCCTTCCAGGGGTTACATCATCAAGTCTTACAGTGCGGAGCTGCCTGTCATCGCCTTATTTTTTGCTTTTTGGCGGGGCAATTGGGGTTAAGTGACTTGACCAAGGTTACCCAGCTAGTACATGTGTCAAGTGTCTGAGGTCAAACTTGAATTCAGGTCCTCCTGACTCCAGGGCCGGTGCTCTACTCACTGCGCCACCTAGCTGCCCCCTGTCATTGCCTTTCAAAGGCATCTCCAGACAAGAAGCTTGGTTATGAAACCTTATTTCCCTTCTTTCTTCATATTAAAGAGCATGCTTTAAAAGCCCTCAGAGTTGTACATGTACAGGTGGGACCAGATAAGAGAGAATAGACTAGACTTTCCTTCTCCCTCCCTTTGAGAATCACTCTATCTAGATCTTCCTACTGTTATCCTCCTCTCCTTTCTTCCTTCATTGTTCCTTCTTTCCTCAAGGAGTCAAGGGAGTGGAAAGAGCATGGGATTTATGGTTCCTGATCCTGGGCTCAAATCCCCATTCTGCTACTTCCTATTTAAGTGGTCCTGGGAAAGTAACTTCTTCTCTGGGCCTTATTCCTTATCTGTAAAGGGTGGGCCAGGCTGGGGAGGGGTGGAGCAAGGGGAGGGAATTATTATCCTAACCTCTACTGAGAGGCTTGTGTTAAAGCAGATAGAGTCATAGGAAGACCTGAATTCAAAACCCATCTCTGATACAATGTTCCAGGTAACTCTATTCTCCATTAGCAGCTCTTGCTTGGCTTCCATACCATGGAACACTATACCACCCCTCCCACTGCCACATCCCCTTAGTGGCTGCCCCCCACCTTTTAGCTTTCTTTTTGTGTTGTCTTCTCCCCCACAGGGACTGTCTCTCTTATTTGTTTCCTCAGCACTTGACAGGGTGCCTGGCACACAGTAGGTACTTAATTAATGTTTTTGTTATTATAAACATAATATGTAATAATATAACACTTCTTATCATTATAATAATATATAATCAATATATAATATATTGATTGAAATACAATATTGACAAATTATGTAAATTTGTTTTATATTAATTAATACATCAGCATATATTAATGTATTGATGTACAATATATCAACATATAACCAATATTATATATCAATATACAATCTGATAATCATTTAATATCAATTTAGTAACTTCAATAAGAGCCAGAGCCTGAACTAATCAACCAGAAGCAAAGCCTGGACCCCAGCAACTTCTTTGTCTTCTTCTTATGTCAACAAGCCCAGATAAGGATGACTTAAGAGCATTCTTTCCTCTGTCTATGGCCATTAAGGATGAGACCCTTAACCCGAAACACTATTTTGAATAATGGGACTTTTCTTTATCTCAGTATTTTATGGACTAATACTCTGTTATGGTATGTTAATGGTAAAGAAAATACAGATGTCCTGGACCATAATTTCAATGGACATGTTGTCCACTCTCTTATTGTATTTACAACCTATCCAATTAAAAAAAGTCCTTTTCTTGTATCATGGTTAAACATACATGGAGATCATAAATTTTGAGTGACACAGACATGCTGAAATGCATTTAAGCCTTCTCATTCTTTTGTTCAGACAGTCAGAACTTATGCTCTGGCTCGTTGTACGTACAAGTAAGCTAGCTTCGCTAGCTTTAAGGGAATAAACGATATGAATTTACATATCACCTAGCTTGTTTGCCTCCTTTAACCAAACTTGCAGGTCGACAAATCATCATTTGTTATCGTTGAGTTGTTTCAGTAATGTCTGACTCTTCATGACCCCATTTGGGGTTTTCTTGGCAAAGATACTGGAACAGTTTACTGTTTCCTTCTCCAACTCACCTGACAGATGAGGAAACTGAGGCAAACATGGTGAAGTGACTTGTCTAGGGTCATACAGCTAGTTAGTGTCTGAGGCCAGATTGGAGCTCAGATCTTCCTGACTCCAGGGCCAGCTCTATCTAGTGCGCCACCTAGCTGCCTGTCTCAATCATTATAATAAATTGCTATTATCATTATTATAGTATGTTACATACAATATATTATATATTATATAATGATAATGTTATTTATACATTTGGCGACAAATTCTCATTCTAAGTATTGCTTTTGTGGACTCAATGTACATGCTGCCTCCTGGTTCATTAGCCCCCTGATCCCAAGCATCACTAGGTGACAGCCACCCCAGCACTACCACAGCCCATCCTTCTTCGCACAGAAAAGCAGCCGCATCTCTTCAGATAGCTTGTGCCTGTGCTGTGAGAAACATGGCAAATACCCCACCTAGCGGTGCCTAGAGCTCATCTTTGTTAAGCTCACGTCCTCCCTGACTTAGGAAGTTAACTCATGGTTCAATGTGAAGTTGAAACTCGTTTTCCTGCTCCAACCTTTTGTGAAAAGTGACAACCCCCAATCCCATCACAAGACGATAATTCAAAATCCAAAGTCATCAGGTGAGAGGATTGTGGTTGGTCTGGCTGCATGTCCCATTCATACCTATAGGGCCACCCCAAGGGGTCAAGGATATCTTTGCACAGCCCTCCCTCACTTAAAAAAAAATCCATTCTTGTGTTCTCTTCCCAATATCAATCACCAGTAATTAGCTAGCACCTCAGTGTCATTTAACCAATTAGCTTTTATGAAGTGATATTTACTGAAAGATCTAGCAAAAACAAAAGTTACAAACACCCACCCCACCCTCCAATACCTTGGTAGGGGGGTAAGGATACTCTTTTCTTTTTTCTTTCTTATTTTATTTTATTTTTTCTCCATTACATGTAAAAATGGAAATACATTTTTCTTTTTTCCCTCTTACTTATTCTCTTTTTTCTCAATTACACATAAAATGGGGATACTCTTTTCTTTTTTCTCAATCTCATGTAAAAATGAGAATACGCTTTTGTTTTTTCTCTCTGATTTTATTTCTTATTTTCTTGATTACATGTGAAAATGGGAATATTCTTTTCTATGTCACCTTACTCTCTGGGAAGAATAGGTTTGAATTTGAATACAGCATTCACCCCACCAAGTTCTCTTCCAAATGAGCCCTAGTCATATCTGGTACTGCTGGATTGAGCTGAGCTTGATAGATGAAGCAGGACTTTGCTCTTCACTATCTGGCTTCCAGAAAATTCCAGCCTGGATTTCAGCTCAAGACTTTTAGTGCCTTATTCTTTTGACCTCCCAGGCTTCCTTTAAGCCCCAACCAAAATCTTATCTTTTGCATGAAACCTTTCCCAACCCCTCTTACTTCTAGTGCCTTCTTCCTGTTAATTATCTCATATTCATCCTATATAGAGCTTGCTTTGTATATGTATGTTTTCATATTGTCTCCCTCATTTGATTGTAAGCTCCTTGAGGGCAAGGACTGCCTTTGCCTCTTTTTGTTTTCCAAGCACTTTCCAGGGACTACCTCCAGCACTCTTGATCTATATCTGGCCACTGGACCCAGACAGCTCCAGAGGAGAGAGTGAGGCTGGTGACTACATAGCCTCCCTTAAATGCAATTCACTTGCAAGTCATGGCATCACCTTCCTGATGACATGGTCGTCTTTGAGGATGAAGGACAAACAACAATAACAACTTAGCACAGTGCCTGGCGCATAGTAGGTTCTTTGTAAATTTTGATTGATTGACCTTTTGATATTCACAAGATCATAGCCATCTCCAATCACCTTTACCTAAAAGCAGGAAAGAATAGATACAGAAGAGACAGAAGCAACAGCAGGGTCACATGTTTACATGTCTGTGGCCCTGGTAAAGACCTAAAGACCTGAAGCCTCTCTTCCCACAGTGAGCTTAGCCTTTGGCCCCTCACTTGAACACAACCAGACAGGAATGTGCACTTAGCTTATTTTTCCACTTAGTGTTTTTTGAATACACAGCCTATCAACAATCAGCCTCTTCATCATTTGGTTAACCGGTTAAGGAATGTCTGCTCACGCTCCAAATTGGGGAGCAAGATCCTTCTATTAGACATCATGATGCTTTCAGAAGCAGCTTCCCCAGCCTCTTCCATGGATCATATCACCTGAGCACAGTGTGCATACTCACTAGCCCCACATATTTGTTTTCTAGACAAGAAAACTGAGGTTCATGAGAGTCAAGTGACTGGCCCAAGGCCACCCAAATAAGCTTCAGAGGCTTTGAAACCAGAGGATTTGAAACCAGATCTTTTGACTCCAGTCTCAGTGCTTTTCTCTGCTGTACCATATATGGGCTTACAGTACTCCTTGGCGGGTCAGAGTAACTTGTAACCAGAAAATAGACAATGTGTTGCTATTTTAAACATTGTTTTGTTACTTATTTATTACATAACATTTGTTGTCATATAACATTTGGAGTCAAAAAGAATAGGCCGAACTACCCTCATCAAAGATCGAAAGCTTTATTATTTATTGCCAGTATTTTGTGCATCAGTTTTGTTTTAAGACAAGAATTTCAGTGGAGTAGATTTTCTTAAGAGGAGAGTAACTTACGGACTGCCTTGTGTTACCTCAAATAAAAGTAAATTTTATTTAGCTTTATTATTTAACGTGTAACTAGCACCTGTTTGTAGAGCATGCCCTGAAGTGCAAGTATGTTTTACATGTTTTCTTTATTTGGTGTACGCTGTTCTTTGTACACAATTTAGAATTAATTAATTCCAAGCCCTTGGCTTGAAATCAGAAAGACTTGTTTTCCTGATGTGTTGGTAAGCAAAATGGGCTCCTTAGCACTTAGTTCAAGAAGTGCCCTTGAAGAGTTTGGCTTTTGTTTGCTTCCAGTAATTCAGCTATTTCATTGAATCTTACTAAGCGCTAAGCTCCAGGCCCAAACCCCTATTAGGTGTAAAACCTATGTGGGTGTGGATTGGCAACTAAGGTGGGGCCCAAGGTGGGGCTAACTCCAGGAAGGGCCTAGTTTACATGTCTGGGACAGCAGAGGCTCTTAGACCACGTGGGTTTAAGTCCCCCTCTTTGTGACGATTTTAGGTCATGTGGGTGAATCACATGTGTGACTCACCCCTGACGCTGACAAAGATATAAAAACCAGGGGTTGGCCTCCTCTTCCTTGGAGCTCTTTGCCGCAGCAGTGGTGGCACGCCTGACTCTGGGCCAGCCCTTGTTCTGAGCTCCAGGGCTGAACCTAGATGTTGGTAACTATGAATTGTATTGGGTCTGTCTGTTGATGTTTGTAATTTGTTTGTAATTTGCTCTGAAGTTCAGTGTGCTGGTCTCTTCCCCTGAACTAAGTGAATGATATTTGTATGCTGAATTAAAGTAAGCCTGTCAAACCCCTTTACCTTGCTTTCCTTAGTTAAGCAGATTAAAAGAACACGTGCTTTCTGGGTGCTGGCAGCTTTCTGGGTGCTGGCTGTTGGTGGATCTTACACCCACACAGCAGCTGCTAGCCAGATTGTGGAAACACCTGGGTTCAAATCTGGCCTGAAACACTTACTAGCTGTGTGGCTCTGGGCAAGTCACTTAATCCTGTATACCTCGGTTTCCTCATTTGTCAAATAAGCTGGAGGAGGAAATGGCAAACCACTCCAGTATCTTTGACACCCAAATGGGGTGATGAAGAGTCAGACACAACTGAAAAAAATGACTGAACATAAATTTAGTATATCTTTACCTGTGTCTTTTGTTACCACTAATGTATAATTGTATACATTGTATACCACTAACGTATAATGTTACCACTGATGTATAATTAGCAACTTTGAAGTAAATTCATTTTCTTATTAGAGGTCATCTTCCTATAAAAAGTGTTCTCTTACCTATGTTTTGTGTGAGGACTACAGCCTTATCAGTCTCTACTCCTAAGGGAGAGCTGAATGGGAATTGAATTGGAATTAGTTGGAGTTCTAAAAGGGAAAATTTTTGGAATTAATTGAAAAATTTGTCCTAAATAACTGCAAAAAAATTGAGTAAAAATGTTGAGAAAGCAACAAGATCCATGTATATAATTTAAAAGGTTTTAAGAATTCTACCTTCTGTGGTATTTTAAATATTAAGCTTTTGATTTTCCAGTTTGCTAACTCACATCACAGAAAGTTAAATGACAGGCAGGACAGGGCCTTAGGCATACACGTGGTTGATGGCCTGGGCTTGGATGAAGATCCACCAAAGACTGAAAAAGAAAGGTCAGGCAAATAGATGGCTAACCAGGAGAGAGCAGCATCATGAAAACCTAGAGAGAAAAGAGTAGCAAGGAGAAGGGGGTGATGGATAGTGGCAAAGGCTGCAGAGAGGAGAAGAGAACCCAGCATAGAGCGGGGAAGCTGAGCCAAGATGGCAGAGTAGCAGGAAGAAGGAGAGCCAGATCTCTCCCCTCTCCCTCCCTCCTCCAACACCTCCTAACTCCTCCAAATACATTTAGAAAATATACCAGAGGGGCAGCTAGGTGGCGCAATGAGTAGAGTACCGGCCCTGAAGTCGGGAGGGCCTGAGTTCAAATTCGACCTCAGACACTTGACACACTCACTAGCTATGTGACCTTGGGCAAGTCACTTAACCCCAATTGTCCTGCCTTCCCTTGTGCAAAATAATTACTTAATTGATTAGAAAATTAGAAAATATACCAGACCCAATCCTGATGGTGGGCAATACAAGAACAAAAACTTACTGTGAGTCTCAATGGAAGGGAGATAAGGGACATTTTCATTTCATCGGGTTTCCATGACACTGCTGTCTCCTGCTCTTCGGCCTTTCTGGCTGCTTTTTCTCAGTCTTCTCTTCGGCATCATTAAGCCTACCCTGCTGCCCATTTGTAGGCATACCCCAAGGCTATGTCCTTGGCTCTTTTCTCCTCTCTCTACACTTTCTCTCTTAGTGACCTTATCAGTGTCCACAGATTCCACCACCCTCTTTATGCACAGGGTTCCCAGATCTACATACCTAGCCCTAACCTCTTTCTTGAGCTAATACCCAATTATTTCCCTCTCAGATTAATCCTTCCTGACTTTCAATGTGCCCTCTGGAGTCTCATCATCTTGTAAGATCAGATCTTCTCGGAAACTCGAACCTCAGTATCTCCAGCCCCCTCTGATTGGAGAGTATGGAGGTTGGGCAGTGGAGAGCTCGTCCCAGAGCAGCTGACTCATCATTTCCCATCCCAGGCACTCCTCTAGACTTACATCATACCCCTGGCACCTGGTACATTTGTCAGTTTACTTTCATGTGTTGTCATCTTCGATTAAATTGTGAGCTCCTTGAGGGCAAGAACTGCCTTTCGCCTTTCTTTATACCCCCAGCACTTAGTACAGTGACTGGCACATTGTAGGAATTTAGTAAATATTTATTGACTAATTCTTGTCTTAAACTCAATGTATCCAAAATAGGCCTTAATATTTTTTTTAACCCAAACCCATCCATCTTCCACACTGCTTATTTTTGTCAAGGGTACCACAGCCCTTGTAATTTTACTCATAGAGGCCAGAGTATTAAGTATCAATTACAATAGTCTAAGCAAGAAGTGATTAGGTCCCAATTAGAGTAGTGGCCCTGTGAGTGGAGATGAAAGAGATGCTGTAGAGGAATTTGACATCCGATTGGAGCTACAGTGTGGGTAAGAAAGGGTGAATAGATAAGGATACTCTCAGGTTGCGTACCTGGGTGACCGGAGGGTGGTAGCAGAAATAAGTACATTTATAGAAGTGGCAGGTTTCTTTCTTCTTTCTTCCTTCCTTCCTTCTTTCCTTCCTCCCTCCCTTCCTTTCTTTCCTTTTTCTTTCTTTCTTCTTTCTTTCTTTCTCTCTTTCTTCTTTCTTTCTTTCTCTCTTTCTTCCTCTCTTCCTCTTTCTTTCTCTTTCTTTCTTTCTTTCTTTCTTTCTTTCTTTCTTTCTTTCTTTCTTTCTTTCTTTCTTTCTTTCTTTCTTTCTTTTCCTTCCTTCCTTCCTTCCTTACTTCCTTCCTTCCTTCCTTCCTTCCTTGCTTCCTTCCTTCCTTCCTTCCTTTTTGCTTCCTTTCTGTCTTCCTTCTTTTCTTTTTTGAGGTGTTAGGGGATGTAACTATATCCATCTTCGACATGTTGAGTTTGATCAAGAAAGTTATTGGATACCCAGATAGAGATGTCCAATAGGCAGTTGGCATACCAGTCTACAGTTCAGGGGAGAGGGTAGGGTTGGATACATAGACTTGGGAGTTAAATGTTATAAAGCTGATAATTGAATAGTGAGCTGAGATTCGTAAGATAAGAGAAAAAGGTCCAGGACAATGTTTTGAAGAATACTCTCAATCAGTCAATCATCAAGCCTTTATTAAGTGCCTACATTGTGCCAGACATTACGCTAGAAAGACAATCATTCAGGAGAGGAGACTGGGAAATAGTGGGACACATGAGAAAAACAAGAGAAAGCAGGGTCAGAGAAGCCAATGGAAGAATATTCAAGATGAGAAGGCCATGACTATGTCAAAAACAACAGGGACAAAGGAGAATGAGGACCATAAAAAGGCCATTAGATTTAAAGGAATGGCAGTTAGGAGATTATTTACCAATAATTTATATTTATCAATTACCAATGATTATATATTACATAAATTATATGCATGTGTAACGTAAATTACCAACCATTTATAAGCCAATATTTACCTTGGAGAGAGCATGTTCAGGTTGATAAATGGTGAGGTCAGAATCCAACTCACAATCTCTTTGAGCCTCAGTTTCCCCATATGGAAAATGATCTTAATAGTACTTCCAACAACTCTCTCACAGGGTTGCTCTAGAGAAAATGCTGCTTAAAATTTTGACTCTGCCTCTGGGTCCCTCCAGCTCTGATAAGTGAGCTTGTAAAAATAAAAATAACTTTAAAAGACTTTGTTAAGATGTTTAGGTACAGGGGGCGGAGCCAAGATGGCAGCTGGAAAGCAGGGACTAGCGTGAGCTCCCCACCAAGTCCCTCCAAAAACCTATAAAAAATGGCTCTGAACCAATTCTAGAACTGCAGAACCCACAAAATAGCACAGGGATGCAGGGCTCTAGCCCAGGACAGCCTGGATGGTCTCTGGGTAAGGTCTATCCCGCCTGGAGCTGGGAGCAGACGGGAGCGGAGCTGAGTGGAGGAGAGCCCAGTGTGGGTGGTGCAGACCAATCACACCAGGAGCCAGGCGGAGCGTGCCCTAGCGCCCTGAATCAATGAGCTGTGGCAGTTACCAGACTTCTGAACCCACAAACACCAAAGACAACAGAGAAGGTTAGTGGGAAAAGCTGCTGGGGACAGGGAGTTTGTGGTTCAGCCACCGCCCCAGGGGCAGCGGAGGTGGGGCAGCTACAGAACTACAGCTGCAGTTGCTTCTGGCCCCAGGCCCACCTGGTGGGAGGAATTAAGTGCCTGATCAGAGCAGGAGTACAGAGCCTGCTGAAGATCTAAGTCCAGTCCAGGCTGGGGGTTCTTGGGGAAGGAGGAGTGCTGGTGTGGCAGAGCTGGCGCATCTGCCCAAGCGTGGAACATA
>CM053622.1:807321953-807348436 GCA_028646595.1 Phalanger gymnotis | reverse complement strand
TTGCCCTCATCAGATTTGACCTGAAGAAGGAATACCATACATACTCAACTGGGTATCTTATCCCACAGGAAAGAAAGAGGAAGAAGATAAAAAAGGGGGGATGATGGAAAGGAGGGCAGATGGGGATGAAGATAATCAAAAACAAACCCTTTCGAAAAGGGACAGGTTCAAGGGAGAAAATCCAATAAAGGGGGATAGGTTAGGAAGAAGCAAAATATAGTTAGTCTCTCACAACGTGAGTGTTGTGGAAGGGTTATACATAATGATACGCATGTGGCCCATGTTGAATTGCTTGACTTCTTAGGGCTGGTGGGTGGGAAGGGAAGAGGGGAGAGAATTTGGAACTCAAAGTTTTAAAAAATAGATGTTCAAAAACAAAAAAGTTTTTGCATGCAAGTAGAAAATAAGATACACAGGCAATGGGGCATAGAAATTTATCTTGCCCTACAAGAAAGAAAGGGAAAAAGGGATGGGAGGGTGGTGGGGTGACAGATGGGAAGGCTGACTGGGGAACAGGACAACCAGAATATATGCCATCTTGGAGTGGGGGGGAGGGTAGAAATGGGGAGAAAATTTGTAATTCAAACTCCCGTGAAAATCAACGCTGAAAATGAAATATATTAAATAATAAAAAAAATTAAAATAAAAGAACCACAAGACAAAAACAAAATCATCCTTAAAGAGGCCATCTGAACTTAAAGAATTACTTAGTGATTTGCTTAGAGTTACACAGTTAATTTGTATCAAAGGTAGGGCCTGGACCCAGGTTTCCCTGCCTTGGAGTCTGGCCTTCAGTTCCTACAACACCCTGCTCCTTCTTAGTAGATAATTAATAAACATATTTTGAACAAAAGAAAATTTAAAAAAAAGATGTTTAGGTACATCTTACTGACTGTGTGACCCTGGGCAAGTCATTTAACCCCAATTGCCTCACCAAAAAAGATGCTTGGTACAAATAATCTGTAAGTCTTAAGAGTTGAGTCTCTGACCAAATACAAAGAAATGCATATACATCTCTGACTGAATCCACACCCCACTTTACCCTCACTCCTCAAGATCCCACCAGTGCCCTCCACAGCCTTGCTTTTTCTCCCAGATGACCTCACTTCCGACTTTATCGAAAGAAGAGAAGGTATCGAGAGCTTTCTCATTTTTCATCCTCTTCACCTCAAAACCTCTGTGTCCTTAACTCTCCCCTTCTTTGATTTGATCTCAGAGGATGAACTGGTCCTCCTCCTCCCTGTCTAACCAGTCCACTTAGGGCTTTGATCTCGGCTCCTCTAAGAGCTTGCTCCATCAATTATTCTCTCACTTTTATCTACAGCCCCTTCCTCTTTCAGGGCTCCTTCTCCACAGCCTATTAACTGGCTCAAGGCTCCAAAAGATCTGTGATCTCATAGACATGATCCAGTGGGGCAGATTGCAGCCCATTCATTATGACCCTTCACATAAAACTTGTGCCTGTGTTTTCCAGTAAATCCACCTGGGGGGTTCACCCAAGGTTTTGGGACTCAAGGCTCTGCTGCCTGACTTTTTTTAAGCACCATTCCTCAACGCTGCCATTCTCTCAAATTATTGTCCAGTATCTTTCGTTCTGTTCACAGCTAAACTTGCTGAAAATATAATCTCCACTTGTTACTTGTTCATCTCATCGCTGCCCAGTCATTCCTTTGTCCCTGTGGCTTTTGACCACACCGCTATACAATCATCAAGCCTTTAAATACCAATTACATGCTAAGTGGTAGATAGCTAGATAACCCAGTGGATAGAGTGCTTCAGCCTCACGAATTCAAATCTGGCCTCAGACACTTGCCCAGTGATTCTGAGCAAGTCACTTCACCTTGTTTGCCTCAGTTTCCTCATCCGTAAAATGAGCTAGAGAAGAAAATGGTAAACCACTCCAGTATCTTTGCCAAGAAAAAGCCAAATGGGGTTATGAAAAGTTGGACACAACTGAAAGAAACCAAGAAGAACGATAAATATCAGGTGCTGGGATACAAAAACAAGAAAGAAACAATTCTTGTAGATGTTTACAATCTACCAAAGGGAGCTAACACATTCATATCTAGGTATATGCAAAATAGATTCAAGATAATTTGGAATGCAGCACCACACCTAGATGGGCTTGGACCATCCCAGTGACACTTGGGATGGCTTGGGAGATAAGATACCTGATTGGCTGAGAGATCTCTGAACCCATGAACACAGGTGAAAGGAGACAGAGAGAGACAAAGGGGGACATACAGACAGAGAGAAGCAGAAAGTTGGAGAAGCGGAAGAGAGACTTTGAATGGAGGATGGAGATCCCCAAGACCCAGGTACATGAGGATGAATCAATACCACTGTCAAGACTTAAGAAATTATCAAAAAAGGCATTTGAGCAGCAAATATAAAGTGTCTCATTGGGAGTCTGAGAACCACGTTTCCAGTCTTACCTCTGTCTCATGTGCGACCCTGAATGGGTCACTTCCTTTCTCTGGGCCTTAATTTCTTCCTCTGTAAAATGATACAGATGGCCTTTGTATCTATGATCCTACAATCCCTTTGGACCCCTCTGTTGATAAATAACAACTGAACACTTGAGTTGTTTAGAAAAAAGTTTATTGTAACTGGCCAGACTAAGGTTGTGACTATACCCGGGCAAGGTTAATAAAAAGAGAGAAGAGGGGGTTCTGCTCCACCAGCCCTTGCAAGGTTGTTTGGCATCAACCCAGTTAGAGCCACAGGTCTCCTCAGGGTGGATGTGCACACTCAGCATTGGCTTTCTCCTTCAGGCTCTCTGGAATCTCTGTTTGCATACTTGGCCTTCACAGAACATTTCCTGGAGTCAGACGCAGAAGGGAAGAAGGGGATTGGGGGAGGGAAGAAAAAAGGGTGAGATCAGCACTGAGGAACACAATCTCTTCCCAGAGATCTTAGATGGATTAATTACCAGCTCGACAAGCTGGGCCACAATCCAAGGGACTGTGTACCAAGGCTCCATAGGCTTTGGGCAGCAGCCTGTGGGGTTTGAATAAAACATATTACAAGGTATTTCCAACTACCATTAATTGATTCTGCAATGAATAAGTGAAAACTTCAATAGTGGTGAAGATCCTTTGGGCCAATCACAGGTTTGTATAACATTGCAACAGGATTTGTGACTTTAGGGTTTGGAGACTGAATGTTGTTGTTGGTTTGGGTTTTTTTTTTAGGGTTGGAGGAGGTAATCAAAGCTATTTCTAAAGCACAATATTAGTGGGACCTTGCACATAGTAGGACCTTTATAATGCTCATTGTTGGCTGAACTACAATGGCAGACAGAAGAAGATCTGGGCAGAGACATAGTGGAGACAGAACTAGCCTCAGAATCAGCACGACCTCTGCCAAATACTGGCTGTGGGACTCCAGGTAAATGGATCGCTCTCTCAAGGCCTCAGACAACTCTGTAAGACCATAACAACTGCTACTTTCCTTTGATGGAAGGAGAGACATCCTCCCCACTGGCAGCTTCTCACACCAAGGAAGTCACAATAAGAAGCTATTGTCTCATAGTCCTGCCTCCAGAGGACGGAAGGTGAGACACAACCTCCCATCCCCCACAGCACCCCATCGCAACCATCTTGCCATTTAGGTTAAAGTTTTTCGTTTTGTTTTCACGTAGCCTATACAGCAATCTACCTCTACAGCACTGTGGGTGTGTGTATGTGTGTACCATGGAACCCTCTCACAGTCACTCTGGCGAAATCTGTAGACCCCTGCTCAGAACCATGTTTTTATATACATAAAATAAAACACATAGGATTGTGGCGCATCCAACCTCAGACATTTTGTAGCTGTGTGACCCTGGGCAAGTCACTTAACCCAACTGCCTTCAAAAAAGAAAAAAAAAGACATAGGAAGACACACAAAGGAAACCCAAAGTTAGTGAAAAGAAATATGTGATTTTCCCCATCCAAACTGATGAAATGTATCCACTACCCCTTGGGAGATGGGGGAGGTGGGGATGGTCCATGGTCCTCAGCTTGAGAAGCTATGTCTTCCAACAAAAGGAAACAGATAATTCACAAATACCAGTTGTAATTGGTCCCCTTCAATCCAGTGGGTCCAACCTCGGTTTGCCTTTTCCCCCTTCTGGACACAGGTGAGTCTATCATTGTCCCATGTGACCAAGCTCTGCAGTAAAAGAAAGGATGAGGCTTAGTCCAGGGGGCGCATTTCTAAGCCAGAGAGCTCTTGAGTATCAGATATCAGTGACTTTCTCCATCCTTACCTTGCATTTTCTGTTATCTAGGCCTTTGGTATCCTCGTCAAATTCCTCTCCAACTTTAAACTGGACAAGGTAGTTGCGG
The DNA here is from genome assembly GCA_028646595.1 of Phalanger gymnotis. Taxonomy (NCBI): domain Eukaryota; kingdom Metazoa; phylum Chordata; class Mammalia; order Diprotodontia; family Phalangeridae; genus Phalanger; species Phalanger gymnotis. The sequence continues at coordinate 807,344,105 of CM053622.1, read as the reverse complement.
AAGGTGCTGAGCGTGTGGATAGTGAAGCTGTCGCCATTTTGTTTGATCACTTTCTGTGGCTTTACCATCTTCGCTATCTTCCGTGTAGCAAAGTCGATACCTTGAAAATAAATGAAGAAAAATCTCAGTTACCAGTTTTGGCTGATTTGAAGGCAGGTAATAATTTGGCAGCTGTCTAAAAAACAGTCGAGGGTGTTCACAGCCAGTCAGGGCAGTTTGTTGCCAACACCAGATACTTGTGGAAAGTTTCAGGCCTCACCTTTGTTAAGAGGTCATCTGGTTAAAATTGGTTTTACATGTGATTGGGGGGAAAATAAAATATTAAATAAAAAGAAGAGGTTGTCTGAGGGAAAACAAATAAGAATAAATGGATAAAGAATCCTGACAAGGCTAAAGAGCCGGGGTACTTCATCTTTTTACGTGTGTCCCAGGCCCCTTGAGTAGTCTGGTGAAGCCTATGGACCCCTTCTCAGAATCTGTCCCAAAAGTTTTGGTGCAGCCTGCAGTGAGACTTTTGGATCACTTTGTATAAAGGGTTACAAAGGAAATCAATTCTATCAAAATATAGTTATCAAAATATTTTTTAAAATAATCTAACAGACTCCAGGTTAAGAACCTTTGCCATAAAGGAAGAGCTCAGGAAATGTTTTGAATGTAGTAGATCACAAGAGGTAGTGTTTCTGGCAGACAGAGGAATCTGGCATTTCTCTTACCAGATATCTGGCAACCAGGAGGCTGTGATTACATTTTCTTTTCTTTTTTTTTTTTTTTGAAGGGAGGAAGGCTGGGCAATTGGGGTTAAGTGACTTGCCCAAGTCACACAGCTAATAAGTGTGTCAAGTGTCTGAGGCTGCATTTGAACTCAGGTCTTCCTGACTCCAGGGCCAGTGCTCTACTCACTGCACCACCTAGCTGCCCCTGTGTGATTACATTTTGAAAAGACACTTTCTTCTGTCATCATCACCACCATCATCATCATCACCACCATCACAACCACCACCACCACCACCACCACCACCACCATCATCATCATCACCACCACCACCACCATTGTCATCATCATCATCATCATCATCAGTCATCATCCTCATTAGGACTAGATAGACTATAGACTATATAGACATCACTTCTACAGAACTTTAAGGCTTGTGAAACACTTTCCACATGTTAACTCATTCTCCCCTGGAGGGACAGAGAGAACAGATATCCCTTGAAATATGAGCAACATGCTTGGCTTTTGTTGCTTAACTTATTAATATAAATTCACTTGGTAATTTTTATTGATTTTTGTTTTCACATCGCTCCCACTTCCATATACAATCATCTTCTTCCCAGAGAGCCAACTCTTATAACCAAAAAACATTTTTTAAAGAGACTAGCAAGGGGTAGCTAAGTGGCACAATGAATAGAGCACAGCCCTGAAATCAGAAAGACCTGAGTTCAAATACAAACTCTGACACTTTCTAACTGTACTATCCTGAGCAAATCACTTAACCCTCATTGCCTCAAAAAAAAAAAAAAGTAAAAGATTAGCAAGATGAGACCAAGGAATACAACTGAGTATACCCAGAGACCTTCACCCCTCTGCATAGGGAGGGTGGGGAAAGGGTGCATTTTTCTCCTCTCTTCTGTAAGGCTTTGCTTGATCACTATAATTTCACAATTTTATTTTTTTGTTTGTTTTTGGAGGCGATCAAAGTTAAATGACTTCCTGCTTATCATTTCTTATAGCACGATAGTATTCCATCACAATCATATACCACAACTTGTTCAGCTATTCCCCAGTAGATGGGCATCACCTCAATTTCCAATTCTTTGCCATTAGAAAAGAGCTGCTAAATATGGGTCCTTTTCTTTTTTATTTTTTTAAATCTCTTTTGAGATACAGACCTAGTAGTAGTATTGATAGGTCAAAGGTTATGCATAGTTGTGTAGGCCTTTGGGCATAGTTCCAAATTGCTCTACATAATGGTTGAATCAGTTCACAACTCCACCAACAGTGCATTAGTGTTTCAATTTTCCCATATTTCTTCCATTTGCCATTTTCCTTTTCCATCCAATTTAGTAGGTATGAGGTAGTACCTCAAAATTGTTTTAATTTGCATTTCTCTAATCAGTAGTGATTTATAGCATTTTTTTCCATATGGCTATAGACAGCTTTGATTATTTCATCTGAAAACTGATTGTTCATATATTTTGATCGTTTATCAATTTGGGAATGGTTTTTATTTTTTATAAATCTGATTCATTTGTACATATATTAGAGAGATGAGTCCATTATCAGAGAAACTTCCTTCAAAAATTTTTTCAGTGATGATTGTTAACCATGTTTCCCTCCATCTTATTTTCCCCCTGTTTATAATATTCTCTCCCTTTACCCTGTTCCTCTTCAAAAGCGTTTTGCTTCTGACTACTGCCTCCATCAATCCACAGTGTGTTCTATGAACACTGCCCCCCTCCCATCCTGTCCCCCCTGCCTTCTCTTGTCCCTTTCTCCTCCTACTTTCCCATAGGGTAAGATCTATTTTGATACCCAATCGAGTGTGTATGTTATTCCATCTTTAAGCCAATTCTGATGAGAATAAGGTTCAAGGACTCCCCACCACCTTCTCCATTTTCCCTTAAATTGTAAAAGATCTTTCTAGCCTCTTTTATATGATATAATTTACCTTATTCCTCTTCCTTTCCCTTTTTCCAACTATATTCCCTTTTTACCCCTTAACTTTAGTTTTTTTAGATATCATTCCATCATATTCAACTAGTACCTGTGCTCTCTGTCTATATATATTCCTTCTAACTGCCCTAGTAATGAGAAAATTCTTATGGGTTACAAGTATCCCTTGTAATCCCTTATCATTTCCCTTTCTTGTTTACCTTTTTATGCTTCTCTTGAGTCTTGTATTTGAAAGTCAGATTTTCTATTCAGCTCTGGTCTTTATCAGGAATGCTTGAAAGTCCCCCATTTGATTGAATGTCCATATTTTCCCTTAAAGGATTTTACTTAGTTTTGTTGGGTAGGCGATTCTTGGTCGTAATCCCAAATCCCTTGCCCTCCAGAATATCATATTTGCAAACCCTCTGATCCTTTAATGTAGAAGCCGCTAAATCTTATGTTATCCTGGCTGTCGCTCCACAATACTTGAATTGTTTCTTTCTGGCTACTTGCAATATTTTTTCCTTGACCTGCAAGCTCTGGAATTTGGCTATAATATTTCTGGAAGTTTTCACTTTGGGATCACTTTCAGGAGGTGATTGGTGGATTCTTTCAATTTCTATTTTACTCTCTAGTTCTAGAATATCAGGACAGCTTTCCCTGGTAACTTCTTGAAAGATGATATCTAGGCTCTTTTTTTGACCATGGTTTTCAGAAAGTCCAATAAGTCTTAAATAATCTCTCCTGGACCTATTTTCCAGGTCAATTGTTTCTCCAATGTGATATTTCACGTTGTCTTCAATTTTTTCATTATTTTGCTTTTGTTTTATTGTTTCTTGATGTCTCATAAGGTCATTAGGTTCCACTTGGTCAATTCTAATTTTTAAGGAATTACTTTCTTCATTGAATTTTTGTGCCTCTTTTTCCATTTGGCCAATTCTGCTTTTTAAAAAGTTCTCTACAGTGAATTTTTGTATATCTTGTTCCATTGGCCAATTCTGCTTTTCAAGGCATTCTTTTCCTCATTAGATTTTTGTACCTCTTTTACTATTTGGCCTATTCTGTTTTTAAGGTGTTATTTTCATGTTGACTCTTTTATCATGATTTTCTTGCATCACTCTCATTTCTCTTTCCAAATTTTTATCTACCTCTATTTGATTTTTAAAATCCTTTTTGAGCTCTGCCATGGCCTGAGATCAATTCATATTTTTCTTTGAGGCTTTTGATATAGGAGTTTTGACTTTGCTGTCTTCTTCTGAGTATGTGTCTTGATCTTCCTTGCTACCACAGTAACTTTCTACAGTCAGAATTTTTCTATTGTTTGCTCATTTTCCAACTTATTGCTTGACTTAACTCTTTGTTAAAGTAGGCCTCTGCTTCTAGGGTAGAGAGTGCACTATTCTAAGCTAAAGGGGTTTTGTGTGCTGTTTTCAGAGCTGGTTCTGGCTATCTGTAAGTTTTCAGTTCTTCCAAGGCAGCATAATCTAAGGAGAGATGTGTTTACCACTCTCCTGGCCTGTGATCTGATCTATGAGTCACCACAAGCACTCTTCTGCCTTGGAATTGTGACCACAGTCCCCATTCCCCCACAAGCTCTGCTATGGTGGTGTTCCTCCTTGCCCTGGAATTGCCACTCAGGACTGTGACCCGGATCCAAGTATAGGGAAAGCAATGGAGTCTTGCCTTAGTGCTGCCTGTGTATCTTTCTGACCAGTTGTTTGACTCCCTTACAGTCTGCAGGCTGAAAGCTCCAGGGGCAGCCACTGTAGCTGCTAATTCAGTCATTCCCGAGGTCTGCTCCTGGTTTTCTGGGGCCTGGTCTGCACTGACAAGAGCTGCGCTCTACTGTGCTCTACTCTCACTGTGGTGTGACAGACCTTTCCTGCCAACCTTCTAAGTTGTGTTGGGTTGGAAAATTGTTTTACCCCGTCCTTTTGTGGGTTCTGCCACTTCAGTAATTGTTTTATGGCATTATTTAAAGGTATTCAGAGGGGTTTGGGGGATAGTTCAGGCTAGTCCCTGCTTTTTCTCAGCCATCTTGGCTCCACACCTTCAACATTTATTTTTAAAAAATTTTGAGTTCCACTTTCTCTTTCTCCTTCTGGCCCCTCCCCACCCACTGAGAACACAAGCAATATGGTATCAATTATACATGTTAAGTCACACATATATGTATATGAAGGTACATATACCACCATCAATATATGTGTATACACACACATACAAACACATACAGGGAAGAGATATATTTGGAAATTAAGGTGCTATAAAATATACATATATACATTCATATATATATATGTACACAAACACATATTTACACATATCCCTTAGTACAGTGCCTAGCACACAGTAAGAGCTTAATAAATGCTTCTTTTTTTTTGAGGGAAGAACGCAGGACAATTGGGGTTAAGTGACTTGCCCAAGGTCACAGAGCTAGTAAGTGTGTCAAGTGTCTGAGGCCGGATTTGAACTCAGGTCCTCCTGTCTCCAGGGCCGGTGCTCTACTCATTGCTCCACCTAGCTGCCCCTTAATAAATGCTTCTTGCTGTGCCTTGCCCCCCTCTCCCGCTTAGCAAGATATATCTTGTAAGAAAGATTTTTTTGAAAAAGGGAAAAAAAAATTTGGAACCCCTCACACACACAACAGCCAAGTCTACATACTTTTAAACTATACCTAGATCTTTTTTCAAAGCACGAATAAAGGACATAAATCTGTCCAAATATAACTTGAGGTGCCATCCAGGTCTGTTTTATTGGCTTTTCTCAGCTGTTAGTTATACTGCTACTTTAATTAGCTTTATCTGGCCCCTAGGTGGCGCAGTGGATAGTGTATCGAACCAGCCAGATGGAGAGCCCTAGGAGCAGCCATACAGCGATCTTTGTGAGTTTTGCCTCACCAGCTAGATTGTAAGCTTTGGTTTAATGTTAGCCCAGAATTTACATTCGGCGATGCCTCTTTGCACTTGGCTCTGAAAACTTACGGAAAGGCAGAATGGTAAGAAAAACATAACATCTTCCATTTTGTACCATATGTGACCAAAGTGTCATGTGCAGGCTCAAGCTGCATCCTCCAGGATTCTGGTGGGTTATGGATGGTGGCACTTTGAAATGATGGGATACTTGCAACCAGCCCCACTGTGCTTCTTGCTTAGTTTGAGAAATAAGAGACAAATAGGGGTCTGATCTCCTCTAGCTGCTAGTCCTTTTTTATGCTATTTACCTTATGATTGGGTGTATTTACCACCATCCCCCTCACATTGTCACCTGTGTCCTGTGTTCAATTATAACCAACAGAAACCCAGGGCTTGCCAAATCCTTGCTTGGTGTGATTTATAATGGCAGCTCACAGGTATGCAGGAAGAGGTTTTTCATCCCTTTAGAGAGATGGGAAACACATTCCTACAACCCTTGAGCTGAGGTGCTGGGGGTTGGGAGTGGTTAGTAATGGACATGAAGCCCATATGTAAGTCCCACAAATAAGGGAGGGTCAGTAATATCATGCCTGTAGGCAAGAGAATAAGCATTTATGTAGTGCCTACTATACACCAGGCACTGTGCTGTGTGTTTTTTGCTTGTTTTTGCAAATATTTCATTTGATCCTTATAAGAATCCATTTATAGGTAAGCAAACTGAGGCAGAGGTTAAGTGATGTGCCCAGGGTCACACAACTAGTACGCATCTGAGGCTGGATTCGAATTCAGGTCTTTTCTGACTCCGAGTCACACATATTCATGCACCTGCCTACACTGTCCTATCTAATAACAGCACATGATTAAGTGGCATGAGTCGTATGAACAGAAAGCACTTTTTTAGGAGATTAGAAGAAAGAAGGGGGTCACTATGGCTAACTGGGTTAAGGTTCATAAGTAGGGACAGAAAAGGGTTAGTGGTATCATGGAATTCAAGCAGGTAAGAGCATAGAGAAACAGCATGGCACAGCAGAGAGACTGCCAGACTTGGGAACCAGGAAGACCTGGGTTCAAATCATGCCAGGATGATGGGTATCCACGAGCAAATCTCTTTTCCACTTACTGAGGAATGGCTCATATGCATCAGTGGATGGAGTTTCCATTCTCTGGAAGATCCTCACACCAATGAAATCATGGCCCTGGAACCAAGACCAGAGCACCAATAGAGGTATTGAGATCAGAATTAAGGAGAGATGTTTGAGGGAATGGGGAACAGAGCTGCCTGGCTCAAAGAGGGGGCCCTAAGCTAAGTGATATCAAAGAGCAAGACAGGGGACCCATGATGTTTTAAGTTTTGCAAAGGACTTTAAAAGTAAACTCTTCAATTCTCACAACAATCCTGGGAGGTAGGTATTATCATTATCCCCATTTTACAGATGAGAAAACTGAGGAGAGCCAGGGTAACTCAGGTCTTCCTGACAACAGGTCTAGTCCGCTGTGCACCATGGTGCCATCTAGGTGCCACCTTAAGTTGGCCAAAGAGTTTGGACTTGTTTCTGGAGGATTGAGAAATGGAGGCACTGAGTGAGGATCTCCCAAATACCACTTGGTAACCCAGCCAAAGAAGTGAAACTTATACACAGCACTTTGAAATTTGCAGTGTTTCATATGCATTATCTTAGTTGAGTCTCACCGCAGTTCAGTGAGGCAGATATTTCTGGTGACTAATTATTTTCTTCATTTTACTGATGGAAAAATGAGAACTGACGAGTTATCTGATTTTTCCAAGGTTACACAAGCATTCAGTGAGACTTTCTGAGATATGAACCTAGGTCTTCCTGATTCCAGGTCCCAGGCTCTATCCGCCGAGTGCACTAGATATCAGAACATGTCCACCAGCTGGGAAACCTTTTAGAAGCATGCGAATACTTCTAATCATTCCCTAGGTAGCTTAGTGGTGCAGTGGGCAGTGTGTTGGAGCTGAAGTAAAATCTGCCCCCATACACTTTCTAGCTTTGTGATCTTGGGCAAGTCACCTAGTTTTCTATGGAAGCTTAGAAAAATAGCAGGGAGAGTACAGGAGCCAGATAGTTTGGGCAGCAGGCCAATGACTCTCCCTATTCAAGAACTGAAATTATTCTATTATATAATTTGGATTTCTCCTTTGTCACTCACCTTCACACAAAGTGTGTTCCTGGGCTCAGACAAAGATAGCTCTTCCTCCTCTGGAGTTTACTAATAGGTATCCCATAGCTGTGTTCTTATCCTGTGCTATATTTTATGCCAATATTATTTCTTAATAGAAAGCTTTGGTAGCCAAGCAAAACTCAAAATCTTCATCTGATTTTTAAAGCTTCACCATCTGTACAAAAAGCTAGGTGAGAGCCAGAGACTCCACAGGGAGGAGAACAATTTTAATAATATCTCCATTTCATGACAAAGAAAACATAAAACCAAGACTTTCTCCCCTTGGAGAAATAAGTCTTAGCTGCATTTTTTAAAAAGGTCAGGGGAGAGATTCCATATTAGCAAGTCCATCAGAACCAGGATTAGACTTTTGGCTTCCAGTTAGCTAAGGCATTTATGTTCGTTTCTTTTTCATAGAGTGGGAGAAAAGGCTTTGTGGAGAGAATGGGAGTGGGAGGGGCACTCAATCCCTTTTTGCGTATTAATTCATCAGTTCTTTAACAGCAGACAAAAACTAAATTAGGCTAAGTGTAGGAAAGACATGGATTTGCTATAGTAACAGAAGTAATGTGCTCATCCACATTTCATTTAGAAACTGATTCAAGAAGTTATCTGGGAAATTAACAAGTTGATCAGAAGACTCTCGTCTATTTCACAATCAGAAGGCAAATAAAATACCATTTAAAAAGCTTTACCCTAAAGCAACATAATGATGAACTCCACTCTTCTAGAACCTGAATGATCTTGTGGGACTATAAACTTGTAGAGGGCAGGAACTTTCATTAGTCGTTGGTCTTTCTTTGAGCCAGAAACAAGTACAGTTTCTGACACAAAATAGGAGCTTAATAAAGGCTTGTTGGACTGGATTAAAACTTGATTAAAAAGTCAGTTCCAGTATTTTCCTAAAGAGTCATCAAGAGAGGTAATTGTCAAAACCAGCATGCTCTGACACTTAGGATCAGAGAGTCACTTAGGATCAGAGATTGAGAACTGAGAATCTTCACAGGCCATCCTACCAAAATCCTACCTTTTACAGATGAAAAACTGAAGTCTGGGTTAGGTGACTTACCCAAGGCCAGGTAAATATTATGTAAACATCAGGGAAAAAATGTGAATCTCAGATTTTAGAGCTGGGGTTCTTTCCACTGTACCATATTGTGTCTCATCTATATATCTAGAACTTAGATTTTTATCTAGAATCTAGATTCTAGATGATAGATACACACATACATACGTACATATTTCACCTCATTCCGAACCTAGATCCCTTGTGAATGTTTTTCTAATACTCCTGGAAATCAGACAAGGGCTAAAGCACAGAAGATGTCAAGCCTGTTACTAGACCAGAACACACAGAAGGGCAGATTTCTAACAGTAGCATGGGAAAGGCCAGGAGGGCCAGAGGCTGCTGACTTAAGTTCTCTGAAAAACCTGGATGGAAGTGGGGCTTGCTGGCACCGAGTTACTGCCTCCTTCGTGGGCTACTTTCCCCTCTGCTAAGAGGGCACACCATTTGTTAGAGTAGAGGAGACTGGCTCCTTTTTGGCTTTTAAAAACTCTGCGGGTTCTATTATAAGGGACTAAGCCCTCCTGGGCCCCTTCTCTCTAGGGAGAGAAAGAGAGAAACAGAGGCAGACAGAGATAGAAAGTTAGAGAGAAGGGGTGGTGGAGAAAGAGACAGAAACAGAGAGAGAGACAGAAACACACACATACAGAGAGAGAGAGAGAGAGAGAGAGAGAGAGAGAGAGAACAGCACGTAGGAACGAGGTCATCCATCCCCTTGCCCTAAGGCTTGGCAAGGTTAGCACCAGGGCCAGAGGGCATGCCGAATGGGGTACGCAGCTCTCCGGCCAGCACACCCAGGGTGCCCCCGTTCCCACTTCGAGCACGCTCCTCTCACTCCCCTACCTAGAGCCAGCATGTAGCCCTCGAAGTTTTCATTGCTGATCATGTTCCAGGTGCCACTGAGGTCCACGGGCATGTCTGGGGAGCAGAGCCGAACCAGCCGGCCGAGCGTGCGAGTGTATCAGCAAACTGAATAACACCGGCAGCGTGGGCTGCGGGTGGTTCAGCCCTACATGGGGGGGTGTGGCGGCAGGGGCGTTACGGGGAGGGAGGAACGTTGACTGGGAGCCCCTGGGAGTAGGTGGGCGCGGTGGAAGGAAGTTGGAACTGGAGGAGAGCAAAGGGGAAAAAAGTTCAACTTGGCTGTGAGTGTAGACACTCAGGAGGGCATGGAGAATGAGTCTGGGTACGCTGAGAGTTCGGACCACTTCTTCCTGGCCTCCTCCAGAAGCGAGCTTAAGGATCCGTGATGGTGTCTGAAAGGAACACAGGTTATCAGGAGCCCTGGATTTGAATCTTCCTTTTGCTACATCCTGGGCTTTGGGCAAACAATCCCTTCCCCTTTCTGGCCTTCAGTGTCCCCATCCCTATATAAAATGAGGGAAATAGACTAGACAGTCTCTAAAGTTGCCTCCAATTGGAATGTTGGTATGTTGGATAGAATGTTGGATTCAGAATCTGAGGAGCCTGGTTCCAATCTCCTCTGCTTCTATCAGAAGTGCACGTGGTACCTGTGTGACCTTGGGCATTGCTGTAAATCAGTCTTACCCTAGAGCAGCACAGTTTGAGGGGCCATAGATTTATGATTCTAGTCTGATACTCTTCTTGGACATATGTGATGGAAGGAGCAAGCACCCAGGCCCTGCTCTTCTGCTCCCCCTCTCAGGAAGGAAATCTCAGTCTGCTTTAGAGAAAAACAAGCCAAATTCCAGAGAGATCTACCACGCCACCTGTAAGCTGTGTATTTTTTACATTTAGACAAGCCATGTGGATCTATGTATGTATGTATATATAATGCATACATACATACACATAACTTACATCATTTGCAATTCATTCGACAAGCATTGATTAAATCCAGGCATGGTGCTAAGGCCCTAGGGATGCAAAGAAAAATAAAATCATTTCTTCCCTCAGGGAGCTTATATTCTATATCGTGAGCTTACATTCTATTTGTTCTATAAAACAACATACACATGGACAAATAGATACAAGGCAGTTTCCAGGTAGAGGGAACTAAGAACTTGGGGGAATCAGGACACGGGTCCTTTAGGGCATGGCTTTTGATTTATTGAGGTCCTACTATGTGCAAAGCCCAAGGTTAGATTCTTTGATTGTTCAGTGAAAGGCTCTCTGAAATCTTGTGTAACAATTGCTCTAGCCTCACTCTCCCAGAGAGAGACTGATACATATTCCCATAAAAGCTCTAGGGGTAGCCCTGTAGGGTTAGGGGCATTGTTCTCTAAAGCTATCAGTTTGTGTCCCTATTCCAATCACTGTTAGCTGCCAGAGAACAACGGCACAGTTCCATTTGATCAATTAACAGAAATTAGCTTTTTTTTTTGTTTTTATTTATTTTTAAAAAAATTTTTATTTTTAGTTTGCAACACAAGTTTTTTTTTCTTTTTTAAAGGCGATATTTACTTCTAAGATAGAGCAAAAACAGAATAAATACAAACATTTCTCCCCAACACCTCAGGGTCATACTCTCTCTTTGCCACTTCAGTCTCTGGAGAGAGTGTGTTTAGATTTAGTGCAGTTTCTGCTGGTGACTCACTTACCTGACTTTTTGAAACTCTCTAGGTTGTAGCCTTTACTCTCCTTCACTTAAAACGAATGAACAAATCCAAGGCAGAAAAACAAAACCCAGATTCATGAGTCACATTTTGACCTCAGATGAGAAGGGTCCCAGACCTTTTCCCTTTCTGCTTTGTCTCTTTTCTCTCTCCAGAATGTCACCAGGCAGAAAAGAGTCAGCTAAAAAAAAAAGGATGAGGTTCTAGTCGATCATTGTCTTTTGAATGAGGACTAGATGGTCTCTGAGGGACCATCCAACTGAGGTTCTGTGAAAAGGAACCTCAGTTTTAAATTCTGTGAAATAGAGCTTACATTTATATTCTCTGCTCCTATTAGCGGACACCCTGACCCCTGGTCCGTCTCATCCCTTCTCATGCTGTTTTAGCAGTCAAAGTTCATTGTTATTTCTAGCTTAGATAGAAGTGAAAGAGATCTCTTTTCAGTTCTGCTCACTGTAAGGCTTAAATATCTAGGGTTGGTGATTTCACATATATAAACACACACACACATATATACATATAAATGTATATACACATATGTGTGTATGTGTATGTGTTACATATATATACATATGTACATAAAATCACAAGGTCTTAGTAAAGGAAAAATGCAACTTAACTACTCATTTTCTTCTGATCCAGTAATAAATATTGACTTATGCATTTGGAAATGGATTATCCAGTAACCAGTGACTAAACAATAAGTGCACGACCTTTAAGTGTTGAAGGTCCATATACGTTTGTCTAGGCGTTGCTGTACATTGATCTCTATGTATACAAAACTGAACTACTCACTAAGTAAATGAAGATAGTTTGATTGATTTTGGAAATTCCTGTTCAGGGAATTAACTAGCACTAGGCAAAGGGGCTTTGTCCCAGGATGCCAACATTGGCAAAAGGCATGCTTCTTTCTGGGAGCTGTCACCACCTCGCCCTAAAATTCTCCACGAACCCATGTCACCAGAACTGTCCCTGGGTGTCCACTTCTCTCTTCAGACTAACTTTGCTCCATTATTCCCATTGGGGCAAAGGTCAGAACCACCGGAGGACATGCTCTCTCCAAGAGTAACAATCCCAAGTTGTTTTGTCCCCATGTCAATTGTCTCCTTCCCCCATCTCTATTCAAATGAATTTGCTCTCAATACAACTATTGCTGGTTTTCTCTCTGCCCCTCCTTGGCACAGAAGGTAAACATGAACCAAGGAGAATGCTCAAGAATGGATTTATGTTGTATTTGGTCACAATCATTTTCTTCCTTGCGTGTGATAATGTATTGGTGCATGGCTAGCAAACTTTGTCCTTCTCCTCTTGGAATTGCATACTGTGTGAAGCAAAGGCTGCCTAGGTAAAGACGCCTTTTCTCTGCTACCATTCTCTCTCCTCTCATCCCCAGTCACCTTAGCCCTTCCCCTCCCTCCCAGCATCCTTTACCCAGCTCTGCTCTCTTCCTCAGTTGTGTCCTCTCTCACACTCCCCACATCCAATCAGTTGCCAAGTCCTGTTGATTTTACCATAGTCTCAAATATGCCCCGTTCTCTCCTCTGACCCTGCATCACTCTGATGCAGACCCTCGTCACATCACGCTGGACTATTGCAATAACCTTCTGGGGGATCTGCCTGCCTCAAGTCTCTCCCCACTGTAGTCCACCTTCCACCCAGTTATCGAAGTGGTTTTTCCTCAAGCACAGGTCTGACCATGTCACCCCCTGCTTAAAAAACTGGTGTCTCCCGATACTTCCAAGATCAAATCGAATATCCTTAGTTTGACTTTTAAAGCCCTTCACAACCTGGTCCCTTTATCCCTTTCCTTTCCAGACTTCATAGACCTTACTCCCCACCGTATACTCTGTGCTCCAGTGATACTGGCCTTCCTGCTCCCGACACAAGACTACATTTCCACCGAAGGGCTCCCATTCCTGGAATGCTCCCTCCTCCTCATTTCTGCCTCTAGGCTCCCTTGGCTTCCTTTAAATCCCAGACAAAATTTCATCTTCTCTAGGGAGCCTTTCCCAACCCCCTTCGATTCCAGTGCCTTCCCTCTGAGATTATTCAATTTCTTCTGTACATAGCCTGTTTGTACATAGTTGATTGCATGTTGTCTTCCCCATTAGACTCTGAGTTCCTTGGGGGCAAGGACTGGGGTAAAAGAATCATAGATCTTGAGCTGGAAGGGACCCAGAGCCTTTGGTTGCCTAAAGGATAACTCCAAATTCAAGAGTTCCTGAGTTTAGACACTAGATCTTCTACAGAAAGATTTCCTGATTCATCTTGCTCATTGAAGAAGGAAGAAGACATGGTTCCTAAAAAGCATCTGACATATTGCCAAGGCCAGATGAGGGTTCCTGATCTAAGAGAATGTAGCAATACTCTAGCTAAGGATTTCAGGCAGGTGCATGCTTATGAATATTTAACCATCAGATCTCGGGGCAGGGGGATGTGTTCATGAAGCACTTTTAAGTTTAACTTGCAATATTAACATATCCTCCATCACTTTAAGTCTAGAACATTTACAAAGCATAATATCAAACCTTGACATCAACTGTTTTGAATGCTCACACTGAAAAAAAAATAGTCCTGATTTCAGCTGAGCTAGAAGCTAACGGTGGAGACTACAGGGTAATAGCATTCAGCTGCTATCAATGCAGCAGCATCTGGTGGAGACTAGAGAACAGGGTTAATAGGGGCAGTGTGAGACATTAGTATCCCTATAGCATCAGAAGCAGGAGTTATTCTTCTCCTCCATGCCTTAGTCACATATGTTCCCTAAGTGTACAACCCCTTTCCTTGACCTTGCTGCATATGCTCCTGAAATGTGTGCCTCTTTATTTGTGACCTCTGTGTGTTTATTCTCTTTTCTCACTCTGGGTATATTTGTAGAAGAATTTAACCTAAGTTTATGGGAGAGATATTTTATTACTATTTTTCTTATGATATTATTTTTGGAAATGCCTTTTCTTTCAGCTAATTGTTTTCTCTGGCTGACTATTGAAAGATAAATACACTAGTGGGGGCTCATGAACTGTGGTTTTTTTTTTTTTTTAGGACGTGGACCTCACAAAATTCCTTGAGTCTTGAGGTAGCTATTCCCTAGAGATCCTGTTCAAGTTGGGAGGGGGTGCTACAGTGCTAACCATAAATCCCCTTTCTGTTCTTTGTAGCAATTTAAGCTTATTTGGAATTTTGACTAGTTTGAAAGAGGCTGTGAAGTGGATAGAGTATTGGATTCAGAGTTACAAGGAGGTGGGTTTGAATTTTGTTTCAAACACTCACCACGGGGCCTTGAGCAAATCAATTAATTGCTCTGAGCTTTAGTTTCTTCTTTATGAATAAAATGTAGATGACACTACTGGCTCTACCTGCTTCCCAAGGTTGTTGGATGAGAAGTGCTGCACAAACTTTAAAGTGAAAGAAGAGGAGGAATAGGAGAAGAGGAAGAAGAGGAGGAAGAGAAGAGGAAGAAAAGGAGGAGGAGAGGAAGAAGAGGAGGAGGAGAGGAAGAAGAGGAGGAGAAAAAAGGAAGAAGAGGAGGAAGAGGGAAAAGGAAAAGAGAAGAAGAGGAAGAAAAAGGAGCAGGAGCTAGTATTTATACAGCACTTTAAGATTTGCAAAATGCTCTAGAAACATTATCTCATTTGATCCACACAACAACCGTGGGAGGTAAAGGCTATTACCATCCCCATTTTACAAATGAGGAAACTGAGGCAGAGGTGAAGTGACTTGTACAGGATCACCCTGCTAGGGAGGTCTGAATTCATGTCTTCCTTAGTCTAAGTGTACTACCGTATTCACCACACTACCTTGATACATTTTAGACTGGAAAAGGACCTTAAAGGACCTGAATCCAACCCCTTTATTTTACAGATGAGGAAATTAGGGGTCATAGGATGGAAAATGATGTATCCAAGGTC
Organism: Phalanger gymnotis; assembly: GCA_028646595.1. Classification (NCBI taxonomy): domain Eukaryota; kingdom Metazoa; phylum Chordata; class Mammalia; order Diprotodontia; family Phalangeridae; genus Phalanger; species Phalanger gymnotis. Next base: position 807,328,803 of record CM053622.1, on the reverse strand, counting down.
ACGCAGCTAGTTAATGCCAGTCAGGACTCAAACTCGTAGTCTGATGACTTTTCCAGTGTATCATGTTAAATTGTAAATTGGCATCCTTCAAAGCACAGCTCCCCTAGGAGATTCCACCTCCTCCAGAAGGCTTTTCCCGTCCCCCTCAATGCTCTCCCCATTAGAATTAATATGTATATATTCCATATTTTTTATCTATGCTGTCTGGCCCAACTGAATGTAAGGGCAGCAAATGCAGAGCCTGGCACAGTGTCTAAATGTGGGTGGAATTTTAGTAGATTGTTTTTAGGGAGTAGTGGAGTGGGGAATGGGTGAACAGTTTTCTAATGAGAGGTCAAGTTTTTATTTTTAAGAGCCCCAAGAAGCATCATATAATCCGTAAAGCGAGGCTGTTAGCTCTCTAGTTAACCAGAGATTCATTCCTTGAATGTAAGGTCTGTTGGGTTGAAAGTCCTGGAACTGGACATCACTCAATGGTTTAAAGTAGAAAGAACTTTGACCTCTGACCAAGTTTCTGGGACGGTTATTTTGATTCTCAGTGACCAGGGTAAGAGGATGTTGAGATGCTGCACGTACTTCCTCTCCCTGCCCTATTGTTCCAGAACTTGGCCAGAACGTGAATGACCCACAGACACAATAGTTTCAGTTGGGTAGCTTGAGTAGCGCATAGCTGAGGAAATAACATGGACCACAGATCTGGAGCCATCCAATCCAAACTCTTTCATTTTACAGATGGGGAAACAGAGGCCCAGAGAGGCCACAGAGACAGTAACCGCAGAACTGGGATTCAAACCCGGGTCCTCTGACTCCTGATCCAGGCCACTTTCCTGGCACATTTCCTCACTCTCTGAACTGTACCCCATTCCCCTAAAGCAAAGTCAGACTTTGCTCACAGGGTTGTATTAAATTCTCTCAAGTTTGCAAAGTGCTCATTGGAGCCTCAACAGCCACCCTGTGAGGCAAGTAGGACAGATGTTATTACTCCCATTTTATAGATGAGGAAAAGTGAGGCTTGGAAAGGTTCGGTGAGGTAAGGAAACTTTCACTCTTCTGCAGTTCGGGTAGGCCTCCTGTGGGGTCCAAAACCTCTCTCTGGAGAAGGAAGGGGGTCCTGGACACATTCCTATCAGAGCTGTTGCTTTCCCTCCTCCTGAATACACGCCATCATGCTCTGCTAGGCAGTCTAACTATGGATTCAGGTAAGGCTTGACCGCTCTTCGTGTCCGAAGGTGTAGTTTGGCTACTCGGAGCCCGATGCCAGCAAGGCAGCAAAGGATTAGTTAGGCTACCTCTGTGGGCATCTGCCTGGTCTAGTTCAACCTATGTACTAAGGGGTTGCTCTGAAATGTTCTGAAACCTGTAGGAGGTTGACTGAAGTGATGTTCGGTTTCTGTCCTGGATGCATAATATCTCCATCTAGTCATTCGGTTTAATTACTAGCATTTTGCTGTCCTTTGTAGCAATGAGGGATGATTAGATCCTGGGGCTTTCTCTCATATGGCTCAGTTTGACTCAATGGAACACTGAGTATTTGAAGTAGCCAAAAGCCCTGATGGCATCCAGCCCTAATCCATCTATCTCTTATGGAGGAGGAAGCTTGGGTTCAGAGGGCACACAGCCAGGGCCCGTGCTCTTCCTACTCTACCATGCTGCTTCTACCCTCAAGGTGGCATTGACAGAGGCATTGTATAAACTTAAGAGTCTTAATATGGCACCCACAGAAGAGTGGGTGACATTTTCCAGATCTGGGAAGCCACTCTTTAATATTTCCCTTCTGTGGGCAACAGCAAAAAGAAATTGCTATTTCAGAGATGAAAATTAATTGTCCATGCCTTTGCATTGAATGGCATCAGTGGCAGGTGGGGGAGCTGAATGCTATGGTCCCACAATTTCTGAAATGAGCATGAGAATGGGGCCAGATCCGGATTTAACAAGATTCCAAGAAATATATTCAAGGAGCTAACTTTGTGACACAAAAGGCTTCCCGGTGCTTTGAGAAGTGTGATCCAGAGAGTCTGTGGGGTCTTTTGTTTGTTTTTCTGGGAAGGAGGGGCAGGGGTTGGGAAGGTAAACAAATCCTACCCAATGGGGGATAGCAGAAGATGAGAAGTGATAAAGCCCAAATCATTTTTCTAGTTTTCTCAAAATTTTGATTAAAATAGAATTCAATTTATTTAAGTCTGTATTCAAAATTACCAATTGCATGAATAAACAATGTACACATGAAAACTCTTCTGACACAAGACTACTCAATATAACCCTTGCTGAATTATACAATTATGAAAAAAGGAACCCAATAATCCAGCATTATGAAAAGCAGATCCTCACAAAAATTCACATTTCTTCCACTCAGTCCTTTGATATAGTTTTGTTAAAAAAAAACCCCACTTATTTTCTCCCTCTCCCTAAATGAACTTGTGACATTCATTAATACTCGTTGCCCTATGGACATAATTGCTACAATCTCCATTATTCAGACGGGAAACTCAGTGCTCGAGGACACCCAAGGCTCTGCCATGCGGTTAGCAACATCCTGAGATAATGAGCTTGGCTAACGTTCCTGGTACAGTGTGTGCGGATGTTCTAGAAACGCCACAATAACAAGATAATTCTGGCCTGCCTAAGTCTTTTGAAGAGGTCACGTAAGCTTCACACAGGGTCCCAACGTCGACACATCCAGGGCTTTCCATGACGTGTGTCAGCTGTGTGACGTGGCAGAATTTTCTTCTGAGATCTGAGTGATAGAATCTTTGCTCTACTGTGACCTTGGAGTTGAGAAGAGATGGGGGGAGGGGAGAGAGAAAAAGTTGCGAGTATCAGTGTTCTGTTTCTGTGTCTCATCTAACTCCCAAATGATGAATATTATTTCTTCTTAGGGTCGAAAGTCAGAGGTTATGACTGGACAGCTGTAGCTTCCCAATGTCACCGGCAGGCGCGATCCATTCTTCACTAGTGTGATGGAGGCCGAGGCAAGACCCAACTGTAGTGACTCAGCCTACCAGACCAGGAAGTGGGTGGGTGTCCTGAGGCCCCCAGGCCTGTCCTTGGAATGGGGGTGGGGTCAATGGGCTACACACGCGTGTAGTTTTTGAGGAGGAGGAGGCAAGCTAAAGGGCCCAGCTTAAGCATCTTCATTTCCTATCTTTGTTTCAAGTTCAGACCAGGCTGAAAGTGCAAAAAAAGCTCATGATCCCAGGATGTTTTTTAGGAAACTTGAACTCTGTTCCTTCTAGTTCCATCATTGCTGGAAACCACAGCTAGCAAATGCCAGGACTGGGCCATAAAAAGCTGCTTCCTTTCTTCCTTGAATGACTCTCGGAGACTCACTGAGTTTTCATCTCTAACAACCTCCAAAACATGCTAGTGTTTTCTGAACAAAGTATGAGCTCAGATCCAGGACAACAACCTTGGACTTCATTACTTTATGAATAGCATGAACGAGAATAATTTGACTTCATTCAAATTTCCATGAGAAAAATAAAACATAAGAAAACAGGATGCTGCAGAGATACAACAGGAAATGGAGGTGATGTGAAAATAAAAGCTATCAATCCATTAAAAAAAGAAAGAAAGCTGAGTGCTGTTCAAATAAATGCCTGGATTATCAGTGGGAACTTAGGGATGGTTAAGGCACATCACCAAACTTCAAAGGCTCCTATCATAAATATTATCCCCAGGATATACTAGGAACATTAATCCTAATTAAGTTAAATGCTTTGGGGATAGCTAAATGGTGCAATGAATGGAGTGCTGGGCCTACAGTCAGAAAGACCTGAGTTCAAATCCTGTCTCAAATATACATACTAGCTGTGTGACCCTGGGTAAGTCAACCCCTATCTGACTCAGTTTCTTTCTTTATAAAACAGAGTTAATAATGTCAATTACCTCACAGGGGTGATGTGAAGATTAAGTGAGGTAACATTTGTAAAGCTTTGCAAATCTCAAAGAGCTATATAAATGCTAGCTAGCATTGTAATTATTTTCCCCATTCAGACTTATGTTTTATGCACACGGGACACTGAAATGTGCAAGGTCCTCTCCCTGGAACTGACCAGTCTTAAAAAGAGTGGCTGGAGAAGGTGGGGCTGCTGTCCAGGATTGATCTCATGGCCAGCAGGGCTCACAGACATGACTCAGCCTTGGGTCTTCCTCACCCTAGGGCCAGCCTCCTACCCATCCCATGCCATACGGTATACACATTCTAATTCCACATGTTCTTCCTGATAGATTTTTTGCACAGCTGTGGATGTTCAATGGAACTTTTTTTGAAGTATTGTTTTAAAGAATCCTGTTCTTGAGTCACTCTGGACTAATGCAGGCCACTGAAACCAGAGGGGTTTTAGACAGAGCAATGGTTTGCTTCTGCTTGGCTGGAATTGTCAAACTAGACCTCGAGTTCAGCTTTTTACTTGCAGCAAACATGACACGTGCCTTATTCTGCTCACTGGGCTTTAGAAGCTCTCATCCTGAAGCCGGAGAGCTTCCTTCCTGATGAAATGTACTGGGGTTGCTAGATGGATACGTGGAAGAGGTAAATCTCATGGCTCAGGCAAAGTAAACTAAAGTTAAAAAATTATCTCAAACTATGTCATTCATCATAGGCCAAGGTAAACTTCAGATAAAAAAGCAAAACTTGTGATTTTTATTATAGTCTAACTTTTAACTCATTTCCTGCTAAAACCTGAGTCACTTCACCTTCAGCGGAGGTGGTCCTAAAGGACCACCATAGCTGGCAATTAGCCTACTGCTTGGCTTTCAGCAAAGGGGCGAGGATACAGCCGGAGTTCCTGTCCTCACTCTCTGAGCTGTACAGATTGTGCTTTTCGATGTATTGCTGGACAGGGTCTGGCACCAGGTAGCGGATGCTCTGGCCTCTCCTCAGAGCCCGCCGAATCTTTGTGGATGAGATGTCATTGGTAATCCATTCATTCACCAGGTGAATGTTATTTCTGTGTTTCCAAAGAATATCTGACTCATAGATAAATTTCTCAGTGTTATTTCCAGTCCGGGTGATACACACAAGCCCATAATTTCCCACGATGGTGGTGATGTCCTCCAGCTTCCACAAGTTGGGGATACCAAAAGACTCCAGAAAATCTGCCCCACAAAGCAACTTCAACTGGGGCGGACCTGGGGAGAAGAATGTTTTTTAATGGAAATTTCTCTACTGTCTCCTACCTCAACAAAGATCTTTCCTTAGTTTCTCAGACAGCAGCTGGAAACGTGGACTTGGTTTACCCCTCACACCAAGCACTGACAGCATTCCCTACACATCTATCTATGCCTTTCTCCACCCTCTCTATTAAACCTAATAGGAAAAAGAAAATCGTTGCCTGGGTGCTCTGGGCTTTGGAAGTGTCTCTGTGCTCCTTCTAGTCACAGGCCCAGATGGAAGGTCCAGCCAATGTACTAACCCTTTTTTTGTGGTGCTGATGGTTTCTTTTCACTAACTTCTTGGCTATTTCCAGTCCTCTTCCTCTTCCCTCCAGGAAGTGCGGGGGAAGTAGAGTCCCGCACGCTATTGTCGGAGCTCCTAGCTTCCAATCTCCGTTTATGGTAGCTGCAAATAGAACGAGAGAAACCCACGGACATTAAGACAGAAATGCGGTCTCCTCTCCTCCCCAGCAGGCCTCAGGTAAAAGGCTGCATTCGTTTTTACTGTATCTTCCAGAGCATCTTATGTGTCTAATCACTGCTGGAAATTTATTTTATGTCATCCCCAGCAGTAGAGTCAAAGATGATGCCAGTAACAAAACCTTCCTCTCCTGACTCAGTCTCATACTGTCTTTATTAGATTACAATGAATGCCAGGATGCAGAAGGGGGCAGGAAGACTGTGCAAAAAGAATGGACTCCCCAAAATGATGAGCATTTATGGCCCCATAACCCAGGACAGGGTTGGCAAAGTCTTCTAGTTATGGAAAACATAAGTGGGGAGGGGTAACGGGCAGGAGGCTTCAGTATTTTTAAAGGTGGATTGCTGTGCCTTAAGTCTCTGCCCACTCCAGTCCCTGCTCTGCGCTGCAGTCAAAGTCATTTTCATAAAGTCCAGGTCTGATCAAGTCATCCTCCTTGTCACCAACTCCACTGGCTCCCTATCACCTCCAGGATTTGCACCTCCCTCCCTCTCCTGGCCTCCCCTCAGTGACCATCTCCAATTTACCCCGGCAATATAGTCGTTTACATGTTGTCTCCCCTTTAGACTGGGAGCTCCCCAAGGGCAAGGATTGTGTTTGTCTTTCTTTGAATTGCCCACTTGGCACATAGTAGGTGCTTAATAAATGCCTGTTGACTTGAATCGACTTGCAGCTGAAGTAAAAATCAAAAGGGATTAAAATACTTGGAAGAGAGCAGAAGGAGGTTTCAAAGGCAGTAAAGAAAATCAGGGCCTTGCTGGAACTGCTTGGAACTGTAGTTCATAGTTTCATACATGATCTTTTTTTTTCTCTTTGCATATGGATGTTCGTGCTTGTTTACATTTATAACATTCATAATAAACCAAGAAAAAAATGTTTAAGTCAATGAACTTGCCCTGTAAATTCCTCCATTCTATACCGTGACTGGTTGCTCCGAGGGTGAGTTTTGCCCAGCTTCTCTCTCTCTCTCTCTGTCTCCCCCCTCCCTCTCTGTCTCTCCCCCCCTCCCTTCCTCTCCCTCTCTGTCTCTGTCTCTCCCCTTCCTTCCCTCCCTCCCTTTCTCTCTTTCTGTCTCCCCCTTCCCTCTCCCTCTCCCTCTCCGTCTCTCCCCCTCTTTCCCTCCCTCCCTCCTTCCCTTTCTCTCTCCCCCCACCCCCATCTTCCTCTCCCTCTCTCTCCCCCTCCTTCCCTCCCTCCCTCCCCCCTCCCCCCACC
>CM053622.1:807276623-807321853 GCA_028646595.1 Phalanger gymnotis | reverse complement strand
TTAAGGCAACATAAAAACAAAAGCTTTCATAGCCATTTTTAAAAATGCACACACTCACTTTAAAGCCCTGAATGAGAATTCGGCAGGGGGTGGGGTGGGGTGGCGAGATGGCTTTTGGCTATATTCAGGAGGGTGGGGGACACTGAGGGGACAGAGATGACAAGACTAGGGGCCCCTAACATGAGGTCTGTCTCACAAAAGCAGGATGGCGGCTCTATAGGAAGAGAGGAGGAAAAGCATGTACTCCAAATGCTTTAGTCCAAAGACAGGGAGGCAGAAGGGAGGCAGCCTCTCTGCCAAAGGGCCTAAGCTGCAGGAAAAGGGAGATGAAATAGGATTCTTTCCTTAGGCAATAAGAAGGTGAAGACAACCTTCTGGGTGGAAGAAGGGTAGAGCTGAGAGCCTCTAGAATTCTACAGGTTGCTAGCTGATAGTCATGGGTGAAACAGAAACAGAAATGACAATAGATTGTGTGGCTGTGGAAGGAAGCGTGAAGCCCCCAGGTGTGGGTGGTCCTTGGGAGATGCTTCAGCTGTACAAAGGCCACATTCTGAAACTTCTTCAGGACACTGCAGAGATAGGGGGATGCACTGAAGAGGCTGCAGAGCCCAGGGGCTTGGTCTGTGAGAGGCCCTGGGGGAACAGGGTGAGGTCTCAGTACATACCTGAGCACTTTGGCTGTCTCTATCCATTCCTTATGAAGACTTTCCCAGGTGTCTACCTCCAGCCATTTGGAGGTCTGCGTGGCAAGCTCTGCCATCACTACTCGATGGTGGGCACTGATGAGGCCTTTTTTCTTATATCCATCACCAACAGGGGAAATGATGCCTTTAATGACATTATATTCTCCTGAGTAACAAAGTTAGAATGAAGAGGAGTTAGAATTTTTCATGTGGTTCAAGTATTTTGTGGGCAAAAATTCTGCCACACTCTGGTAACATTATCAGGGATAAGGTGATCCCAGGCACTAGAGCTCTGCCATGTCAGCTGGGCTCAAGCACTAGCAAAGCTTATCAAGGTAGAAAGGCTCCAAGTCAGGGCCCAGTGAAAAAACCAGACATCTGACACAAAACACCTGGCTAAGATACATGGAAGCTCTTCCCTGGAGCATGATGGGGTCACAGCAAGCCACAAACTGTCCTTTAAGATGGGAAAGGGCTGCAATCTGTATTGGTGGAGGGAGTATCCATACACATTGATAAAGGAACCCTTGAAGGAAGTAGGAATGATGAACAATCTTATTTAAACTGCAGGACTCTTTTATGAGCTTCTGAACTTAGTGACAGACATCTCTTTGATCGGCATAAAAGGCCCAAGAATGAAAGAAGTCCATCAGACCAAGGCTAGAAGAGGCTCAGAGAGTATCTTCGTCCCTCCTCCCCCTGTTATGTCACAGAACAGAGTGGTTTGCCTGAGGCCACACAGCCAGCTGCTGGGAGCTGAATGTAGGATCTTCTTCTGTCCACAAAGCTGCTGTCCTTCCCCAGCGCTGCCCCCCTGACACTGCAAAGCTGCTGAGATTTCCTGCTGCTCTGCTCCTCAGCCTGGGAAACAGTTCACCAAAGGATTCCTTTGAAAGACCAGACTCTTACTGCCTGCCAGACCTCAGGAATCTCTGCCTGGGGCTGTCACTGAAATGATGACCTGATTCCTCCATGGCCTGAGAATGGCCAGACAGCCATCCTCCCCATCTCCTTGGGGAAATCCTTCTCCAATCATGTTGGGAGAAGACATCACTTGATCTCACTGGCTCTGAGGGCTCCTTCTTCCAGCGCCGTGTGTGTGTGTGTGTGTGTGTGTGTGTGTGTGTGTCCCCACCCCCCTGTAGCCCCCCCACCCAAACTCACAGAAACACTTGGGCTGCAGTCCCCCCAGGTGGTGGCTCCGAATCAGGGATTTGAGGACTTTATACTTCTTGGTCACACAAGTGGCCTCCTCAGTTCAGTAGAGGATTCTTTAGAAAATACATCCTCTCCATTTTCTACTTGAAACAAATGTGAGGGCCAGAGGTGGCCTGCTTGGAGGAGACTCCAGGGGAAGACTTTTTTTCCTTTTAGTTACATTGACATTCTGGTCTTTTTTTTTTTCCCAGTCCTGTTACTTCTAATGACTCCTAGTAACCTGGCCACTTCCCTTTTGCCCCACACAGCCTTCCTTCTAACAAAGAAATGATGTCACACAAACCAGCCCATGCCCTGGCCCTGCCCCCTTGGAGCCTCACATGCAAAGAGTGACAGGCTGGGGGCGTGTTTCACCAGCCGTCCCCATAACTACTTCCTCTGCTGACCAGAATCCCCCAGGAGAGTCCTGAAGGGGCAGCTGTCTCAGGTTCACTGTGAACAATGACCCCGCCCTCCACCCAGTGCCACGGGACCCTCTTCCTCTGGTTTCGCCAAGTACGCTATAAATTGGATGTGAAAGGCAAAATCTACAGCTTGGTGCCCTAAATCAATCAAATGAATCCTGCAAAGCAGCTTGGACAAAGCCTCCTTAGCCAGGACCTGTGAATTTTCAGGGGTTGAATGCCATGGAGACTCTTCTATTTCCTCTTCTCTAAAAGCATAATAAAAAATTAATTGGCCTCACTGGTCACATACTCTGATAAAGTGAACCCCACCTCTTCAATAATATCCTCACCCAAGGGTATGTACTTGAGTCCAGAGAGAATGTAATATAGAACAATAAACATTCATTAAGTACTTACGTGTACAGAGCACTGGGCCAATTGCTGGGGGCAGGGGGGAGAGATCGGGGCAGTGCTAGGGGATATAAATGGGGCCCAAAGAGAATTAGAATTATCTAAGACACCCCTGAACTCAAGAAGCCTCTGGGTCTATTTAGAGGACTAAGCACCAGCATAGGTGTCTACAATACAGACTATTTCTCAGTAGTTACTAAATGTATTAGAGATGCAGAACCTAGGGCTCTAGGAACCCAGGAATGATGGGGAAGGGCATGGCCAGCCAGGGGGCCTCCCACCTGTGTGCACTGTGCAGGCTGTCTCCCATGCCTGAGACACATTTTTACCAAATCCTTTTCTTCCTTCAAGGCTCAGCTTAGCCATCAGCTCCTAAGGGCGGCCTCCTGGCACTGGCCCCTCTGCCCCTATCAACTGAACATGTCTTCTACCCCTTACATCTTCCTTAGTATCTGTCTGAATGCCTGCCTTGTACCCACCACCCACCTGGAATTATACTTGCTTTCTGCCCACACCACATGAGAACATAAATTCCTCCAGAACAAACATGGGTCCTTCTTTTGCATCCTTCTCAGGACCAAATCCCACGCCCTTCCCACTGGACCAGACTGAACCTGTGATTTTGGTGGTGCCAAACTCCCAGGGAGGAAATCCCTTCACCAATGCAGATTACCACCTGCTCTGTAACTCGGAGCCTCAAGGAGGGAGCCCGCTTGGCACTGGAGTAAAGGGCCGGCTCTGGAGTGACAGGACCTATGTTCCAACCTTGCCTCTGCGGCTTAGGACCTTTACAATCTCCCCTTCTCAGGCCTCGGTTTCCTCCTCCGTAAAAGAGAAGGCAGGACTGGAGGCCTCTGAGGCCCCTGCCAGCTCTCACACTGTGTGCCTGTCATTCCAAGAGCTATCAGGGGCATGGGCAGGATCCCACAGCCAGGATGTCAGAGACAGGTGTTGAACCTGCCTCCTATCTTCCCAGGCAGCTCTCTCCCCACTTGACCACACTGCCTTTCACTTCACCCAGAAGAGACTCTAACCGCTTGTTACAGGTGTTTTCTGTACTGAGGTAATGGCATATGGAGGAGGGGTAGGAATTCAACAGGGGAAGGAAGGGGAGGCCTCCAAGGTCTCAGGCTATAACATGAGCCAAAGCTCAGAGGTGGGAGAGAACAATGTGTGTCTGGGGAGTACAAGTGTCTAGTTTGGCCCGAGCACAATTTGTGCAGGGCACATGACGAGATGGGATGGGGAAAGTTGGGGACTGCCTCGAAGACCAGGAAAGGCAGCCTGCGGCCTCCTCCAGCAGCACTTAGGGCCACAAAAGACTTCTAAGGGAAGAAGGGCTCCACGTGGGCTGGAAGCCAAGCAATCTCATGGGCCAGACGGCTACAGCCTTGGCAGGCTGGCAATCACTCCCTTACCTGTCGCATTCATGTAGTCCTTGGCCAGCTCAAACAACCTCAGGTGCATGTTGGTGATGGGATTAAAAGAGCCACAGGCCAGCAGGACCACCTCTATTCTGTCTTCCAAATTTTCCATGACTGGATCTGTACAAGCCACTGAGGAAAGAAAGAAGAAGCAAGGCTGGTGAGGAGCAGTGCTGGGCTAGGACTTCTCTAAAAACAGCAACACAAAAACATGACTTCGGCTTTGGAACGCAGGAGATTGTCTACACTGACTCTCTGGAGAGGTGAAGGCTGTGGGGTCTACACTGACTCTCTGGAGATGGGGAAGGCTGTGGGGTCTACACTGACTCTCTGGAGAGGTGAGGGCTGTGGGCCCAAACAGTCACACCTTCTCTCTCATTTCCCAAGGCCTCGTCACCCGCAGCCTGGCAATGACTGGATGACTTTTTCGGCTGTGGCTCCCCATCAGACAAAGTACAAAAGGGTCCTCTAGGGAAAGAGTGACTTGAGCAAGTGGCTTTTATTCATTTTATTTTGACTTTAAGGAACTCAAAAGAAACAAAACCCACTGAATGCTGAACATTATTTTAATCAATCAATTAACAAGCTTTATTATTAAGCCAGGGTTTCTTAATCTGTGTGCTATGGTGGACCCCTTCAGTGGCCTGGTAAAGCCTTTGGCCTTCTTCTCAGAATGGTGTTTTGTAAAAATTCCTAACTGAAAGAAATGCCAGACTGAACACCACTGCAATGGCTGTATACACTCTATTCTGGGTTGTGCTTTTTTTCTCTTAACATGACTTTACATAAACATTTCCAGGTGTTGCCACAGTTTCCATGCTCACCTCTTATAGTATTCAGCTAGCAGCTGTTACAACAAGAACGCTGCCAGCGCAGGTTCTTTTGATCTGCTTTACTAAGGAAAATAACTTTAAGGGGTTAACAATCTCATTTTAATCATACATACAAATATAACTCAGTTCAGGAGGAAAAGCCAGCACCCTGAACTTCAGAACAAATACAAATAGAAATTAAAAACATCAATAGACAGACTTTGTCTGATTCAAATCACAGTTCATAGTTACCAGGACTACCAAGGCGTTATCAACATCTGGGTTTACAATTAGGGGGGAAGGCGGCTCTTAACAACAGCTGCCCAGAGCGTCCACATCAACACTCCTCCATGAGTGAGCCCCAGACAAAATGCTAGCCTTTGAGGTTTTTATACCCTCTTAAGGGCCTGAAGGATTCACACCTAATTAGCAAAAGGGTGTGAGCCTGGGGTTTAGCACCTGGTTAGCAAAAACGAGAGAGAGTGTGTGTGTGTGGGTACCTGGAGCTTTCACCTAGTAAGACTTAATCAAAAGCACTTAATTAATTTAGTATTCTGAAAAGGCAAAAAAGTCCCACCTTAATCACCAATACAATCACCAAAGGCCCCAGTCAAGGTGTTATCACCGCCCTGCGGCAGCTTGTGCTATGTGCTGCTATCACTTTTGGTGGATGGCTATTCTTGCCCGGCTCTACCCTCTCTGGGCCAGTCAAAAGGTGAAAGCACGTGGAATCTCGAGTGTCACTGGCTGTAAGGAAAAGGGTGATCTGTGGAATTCTCTGTCATCTAGGTGAAGGAGACAAAGGCTCTGCACATTAAAGCACCTCTTCATCCACAGACGGGCCTAACTCATCTGTGTGATCAGCTGCCTTCAGTATTCACACTGTACTTGAGACTTTCACCTTAATCTAAAGTCCAGCATTCTTTCCGGTATACTTTTAACAAATTGACTCTCCATCGACTGCATCCCTTTCTGACCTAAAGTCCACGTCGAATACATCAAAGAAATGGTGACGCAGAAGAATGGGATTTAGTGAGATAGCCCATGCCCTCCTCCCTCCGCCATTTATTATACTGAAAACAAATGGCAGATTTGAGACTCCTGCGGCAGATGAAGGGCTACAGTTTTGTTCCTCGCCAGGAGATCGTGTTCAGAGGAAAAACGGACCCTGAAGGTGTGGGAGCTGTACCAGGCTGTATTTTCCAAAGAATTTAAAATTAAATTTCTATCTCCCTTTGAAATAAATTATTTCTTCCTCTTTCTACAGAAAAAGATTGCACTGCCATGAATTTCTTTGTATTTATCACCATTTCCCCCATTCTGTGTTATTGCTTTGGGGCAGATGCTTCTAATTGTAAAATTACTAGGTCAAAAGGTCTAAGAAAGCATTTCTCTCTAGTCCCATGTTGCCTGAGGGTGCCTGACACACTTGGAGTCAGGAGACTCAGTTCTGAATCCCAGCCCCAGGACTCACTAGCCACATGATCATGGACATGTCCTTTCATGTCCTGCAGCCTGAGCTTCCCACCTGTAAAATGGAAATATAGATGCCAGCACTACATACTTCCCAGAGTAGTCGTCAGCAGAGCGTTTTGCACAGACCTCCTCTCTATGTTTGGGGCAGCATGGTGGCTCAGTGGATAGGGCACTGACCTGGAGTTGGGAAGGCCTGAAGTCACTGAGCCTCTATTTGCCTCAGTTTCCTCATCTGTAAAATGAGCTGGAGAAGGAAATGGAAAACCACTCCAGTATCTTTCCCAAGAAAACCCCCATGGATGGAGTCACAACAAGTTGGACATGACTGAACAGCCACCACCTCTCTATATTTGGCCTATACAAACTGGGTTTGTTTTATTGTTAGTCTCAGAAAGACTGAACCAGGAGGAGGAGCAAAATGACAGAAAAGGCAGGAACTTGCCTAAACTCTCCCAAATCCCCCTCTAAACAACTTTTACACCACACCTCAAAATGAATTCTGAAGTGGCAGAACCCATAAAAGGATGGGGTGAAACAATTTTCCAGCCCAAGATAACTTAGAAGGACTGCAGGAAAGGTCTGCTTCACTTGAGTAAAAGGGGCAAGCCAGCAGGAGGCCCTCAGCCCCAAAAGAGATCAGCAACTGAGGCTCCATGGCTCCAGTGCAGCAAGTCAGCAGTAAGGCATCCAGCTTCTGGCCAGATGGCCCCAGGGCAACAGCCACAACCAGGCCTCATGACCCTGGAACAGCTGGTGAGCATCCAGGCCCCAAGACCCTGACGCAGCAGATCAGTGGCCAGACTCCTGGCTCCTGGCCCCAGAAGATTGAGAGAGTGCCCCCTGTTTCCCAGGGGTAGAGCTCAACTTTAAAAATCACAAAATAGGCTGGAAAATGAGTGAAAACCAAACAAACAAATAAAAAAAATCCCTGACCATAGAAAGCTACTAAGGCAACACAGAAGATCAAGACACAACTCAGAAGAGGCCAAGTGTGTTGGTAAGCAAAATGGCCTTTGTTTTCTTTGAGTACCTCAGTGTATTTCATTGAGCCTTACTAGGTGCTAAGCCCCAGGCCCAAACCCCTATTAGGTGTGGAACCTATGTGGGTGTGGATTGGTGACTGGGGTGGGGCCCTAGGTGGGCTGGCTAAGGGGAGGTGCGAACTCCAGAGCCATGGGGGGGGGGCCCCCTTGAGTCTTACTAAGTGCTAAGCCCCAGCCTCTAACCCCTCTTAGGTGTTAACCTAACCTATGTGGATATGAACCTCCCAGGGTCCTAAGGGGAGAGGCTAACTCAAGAACCAATCACCAGAGCCTAAGTTCTGGTCATTCAGATGACGCTTGATGATGTCAAAAACTCTAAGAGGAGAGAATACAGCTTGGAGATTGAGACTTGAGGCCAGTGGGTAATCTTCTTACCGGAGGGGGGAAGCACGAATATGATTTGGTTTAATGCCATCATGTTTTTCTGTAGCCTCCTGGTTACTCTTGTGAGGCGGACTTATTGGGCCTGGAAGCTTTTGACCAAGATATCAAAATGGGGACACTGGTTCGTGGGTCTGCTACTTTGGAGCTTGAATAAATGCTTCAATTCTTCTGCCTTCTATTTAGAGAATTCCTTATATCCTGCGGTTCTGAACCATTCAGACATATATATGATTATCTTTGAAATCATAAATTCTGCCTTCATAATACACCAAGTGTCAAAATGCTTACATGCAAAACCTCAAAGAGAAATATGAGTTGGTCTCAGGTCCAAAAAGAACTCCCGGAAGAGCTCAAAAAAGATTTTAAAAATCAAATAAGAGAAGTAGAAGAAAAATTGGGAAAAGAAATGAGAGTTATGCAAGAGAATCATGAAAAAATAGTAAATAGCTTAGTAAAGGAAAAGATGTGCAAAAATGCACTGAAGCAAACAAGTCTTTAAAAAGTAGAATTGGCCAAATGGAAAAGGAGGTACAAAAGCTCACTGAAGAAAATAATTCCCTAAAAATTAGAAGGGGGCAAGTGGAAGCTAATGATTCTATGAGACATCAAGAAACAATAAATCAAAATCAAAAGAATGAAAAAACAGAAGAAAATGTGATATATCTCATTGGAAAAACAACCGACCTTAAAAATATATGCAGAAGAGATAATTTAAGACTTACTGGACTATCTCAAAGTCATGATAAAAAAACGAGCCTGGACAGAATCTTTCAGGAACTTGTTAAGGAAAACAGCCCTGATATCCTAGACCCGTAAGGTAAAATATTAATTTAAAGAATCTACCGATCACCTCCTGAAAGAGATCCCAAAATGAAAACTCCCAGGAATATTGTAGTCAAATTCTAGAACTCTCAGGTTAAGGAGAAAATATTGCAAGCAGCCAGAAACAATTCAAATATCAAGCAGTCACAGGTAGGATGACACAGGATTTAGTAGCTTCTACATCAAAAGATTAGAGGGCTTGGAATATGATATTCTAGAACACAAAGAAGCTTGGCCTACAACTAAGAATCACCTACCCAGCAAAACTGAACATAATCCTTCAAGGGGAAAAGTGAATATTCAATAAAATAAAGGACTTTCAAACATTCCTGACGAAAAGACCAGAGATAAAATTCAAATTTCAAATACAAGACTCAAGAGAAGCATAAAGAGGTCAACAGGAAAGAGAAAACAAGTTATTCAAGAAGGTTAAATTGTTTACATCCATCCCTACATGAGAATATGATACCTGTAACTCTTAAGAACTGTATCACTATTAGGGCAGTTAGAAGGAGTATACACAGATAGAGGATACAGGTATAAGTTGACTTTGATGAAATGATATAAGAACAATTGAGGGATGAGAAAGAGGATTGCACTGGGAAAAGAGGGAAGAAAGTGGTAGAATGGGGTAAATTATTTCACTATTACAGGAGAGAGAAAGAGAGTGGGGGTAGGGGAGTGAAACTTACTCTCACTGGATTTGGCTCAAAGAGAGAATAACATACACACTCAGCTGAGTATAGAAATCTATCTTACTGACAGTTCCAAAAGACTCATGATGGAAAATTCTATCCACATCCAGAGAAAGAACTATGGAGTCTGAATGCAGATCGAAACATACTATTTTCTCTTTTTTTCTTTCTCGTGGTTCTTCCCTTTTGTTCTGATTCTTCTTTCACAATGTAACTAAGGAGAAAATATGTTTAATATGATTGTACATGTATTGTCTATATCAGATTGCTTTGCTTTCTGTCCTGGGGAGGGTGGAAGAGAGAGAATGGGAGGGAGAAAAAATTTGGAACTCAAAATCTTATAAAAGTGAATGCTGAAAACTATCTTTACATATAATTGGAAAAAATAAAATATTATGTGGGGAAAAAAGAAAAAAAACAAATAAAAATAATAACAATTGAAATAAAAAGAAATCTATCTTACTCTATATGGAAGTAGGAGGGGAGGGGGAGAAAAAAAGAAGGGGGCTAATAGAAGGGAGGGCAGATTGAGGGAGGTGTTGGTCAGAAGCAAAATACTGGTGAGGAGGTAAAGAGGGAAAGGGTGAAAAGAGAGAAAGAGAGGGAAGGGGGGGGGAGAGAGAGAGTATAAACAGGGGAAAATAGGATAGAGGGAAATATACAGTTAGTATAACTGTGAATGTGAATGGGAGATGAACAATATCTTGTTGTTTACAAGAAATACATTTAAAGCAGAGAGACACACACAGAGTAAAGGTAAAAGGCTGGAGCACAATATATTATGGTTCTGCTGAAGTAAAAAAAAAAAAGCAGGAGTAGTAATCATGATCTCAGACAAAGCAAAAGCAAAAACATCTAATTAAAAGAGATAAGCAAGGAAATTACATCTTGCTAAATGGTACCATAGACAATGAAGTAATATCAATAGTAAATGTATATGCTCCAAATGGAATAGCATCCAAATGTCTAAAGAAGAAATTTAATTAGTTATAGGGAGAAACAGACAGTAAAACTGTACTAATGAATTACTTCAACATTCCTCTCTCAGAGCTAGATAAATCTAACCACGAAATAAACAAGAAAAGAGTTAAAATAGTGAATAGAATTTTAGAAAAGTTAGCTATGATAAAAGTTAGAAAAGATAGATATTTCTCTGGAGAACACTGAATGGGATAGAAAGCAATATGCTTTTTTTCTCAGCAATACATGGCACCTACACAAAAATTAACTATGTATTAGGCATAAAAACCTCACAATCCAATGCAGAAAGGCAGAAATATTAAATGCATCATGATGCAATAAAATTACATTTTAAAAAAGGGTCATGGAAAGATTAAAAATTAATTGGAAACTAAATAATCTAATCTAAAAGAATGAATGAGCCAAAGAACAAATCATAGAAACAATAAATAATTTCATTAAAAAGAATGACAACAATGAGACAATATACCAAAATTTGTGGGATGCGGCCAAAGCAGTACTTAGGAGAAATTTCATATCTCTACATACTTACATCAATAAAAGAGAGAAAAATCAGGTCAATGAATTGGGCATGCAACTAAAAAAACTAGAAAAAAAATTAAAAATCTCCAATTAAATACCAAATTGAAATCTTGAAATCAAAGGAGAGATTAATACAACTGAAAAAACCCACCACTGAACTAATAAATAAAAATAAGAGATAGCTTCATTTTAAAAAATCAACAATAAAATAGATAAACCGTTGGTTAAGTTATTTTAAAAAGACAAAAATCAAAGTACTAGTATCAAAAATGAAATGGGTGAATTCATCACCAATGGAGAAGAAATTAAAGCAATAATTAGGAGCTATTTTGCCCAACTGTATGCCAATGAATCTGACAATCTAAGTGAAATGGATGAATACCTACAAAAATATAAACTGCCCAGAATAAGAGAAAAGGAAATAGAATAGAATACTTAAGTAATCCCATCTTAGAAAAAGAAATTGAACCATCAATGAATTCCCTAAGAAAAAATTCCCAGAGCCAGATGGATTCACAAGTGAATTCCACCAAATATTTAAATAAAAAATAATTCCAATATTATATAAATTATTTGGGAAAATAGAAAAGGAGTACCACCAAATTCCTTTTACAACACAAATAATGGTGCTGATATCTAAACCAGGAAAATCCAAAACAGAGAAAGAAAACTCTAGACCAATTTCCCTAATAAATATTGATGCAAACATTTTAAATAAAATATTAGCAAGGAGATTACAGTAATTTATCAAAAGAATAAAACACTATCACCAGGTGGGATTTGTACCAGAAATGCAAGGCTGGTTCAATATTAAGAAAACTATCAGTATAATGACCATATCAATAACAAAACCAACAGAAAGAATAAACATTATCTCAATATGTGTGGAAAAAGTTTTTGACAAAATATAATACCCATTCCTATTACAAACCCTAGAGAACATAGGAATAAATGGAGTTTTCCTTAAAATGATAAGTTGTATCTACCTATCAGCAAGCATTATTTGTTATGCGGATAAGCTAAGAACTTTCCCAATAAGATCAAAGGTGAAGCAAGGACGCCTATCATCACCACTATTATTCAATACTGTACAAAAGATGTTAGCTACAGCAATAAGAGCAGAAAAAGAAATAGAATTGGAATAGGCAATGGGGAAACAAAACTACCACTCTTTGCAGATGATATGATGTATACTTAGAGAATCAACTAAAAAAAGTTGAAATAATTAACAACTTTAGCAAAGTTGCAAGACATAAAATAAACCCACATAAATCATCAGGATTTCTGTATATTACCAACAAAGTCCAGCAGCAAGAGATAGAAAGAGAAATTCCTTTTAAAATAACTGTGGACAATACAAAATACCTGCTAAAGCAAACCCAGAACTATATGAACACAATTACAAAACACTTTTCATACAAATAAAGTCAGATCCAAGCAATTGGAAAAATATTAATTCCTCATGGGTAGACCAAGCCAACATAATAAAGATGACAATTCCACCTAAACTAACTTTACTTATTCAGTGACATACCAATGAAACTACCAAAAAAACCCTTTTTTTTGTATTTTTATAAATTTTTTAAAATTTTTATAGAGCTAGAAAAAATCATAATAAAATGCACCTGGAAGAACAAAAGGTCAAGAATATTAAGGGAATTAACAAAAACAAATGTGAAGGAAAGTGGCCTAGGCCATACCACATCTCAAATTGTATTATAAAGCACTAATCATCAAAACTATCTGGTACCAGCTAAAAAATAGAGTGGCAGGTACACAAGACTCAGTGATACATTACCACAGTAATCTACTGTCTGATAAACCCAGAAACCCCAGCTCCCGGGACAAGAACTTAATATTTGACAAAAAGTGCTGGGAAAAATGGAAAACAGAATGGCAGAAACTAGGTATAGATCAACATCTAATACCACATACCAAGATAAGATCAAAATGGGTATATGATTTAAACATAAAATGTTTTACCATAAGCAAATTAGGAGAGCAAGGAATAGTTTACCCATCAGAGATATGAAGAATGGAAGAATTTATAACCAAACAGGAGACAGAGAGCATTACCAGATATAAGAGGGACAATTTTGATTATATTAAAAAGGTTTTGTGCAAACAAAACCAATGCAACCAAGATTAGAAGGAAAGCAGAAAGCTGGGAAACAATTTTTATAGCAAGTATCTCTGATAAAGGCCTCATTTCTCAAATATACAGAGAACTGAGTTGAATTTATAATATAAGTCATTCCTCAATTGATAAATGGTCAAAGGATATGAACAGGCAGTTTTCAGATGAAGAAATCAAAGCTATCTATAGTCACATGAAAAAATGCTCTAAATCACCACTGATGAGAAAAATACAAATTAAAACAACTGAGGTACCACTTCTTACCTATCAGATTGGCTAGTATGACAGAAAAAGAAAATAATAAATGGTGGAGGGCATTTGAGAAAATTGGAACACTAATGCACTTTTGATGGAGTTGTGAACTGGTCTAACCATTCTCGACAGCAGTTTGGAACTCTACCCAAAAGCCTTTAAAACTGTGCATACCCTTGAAGCTTCAATAGCACTATTAGGTCTATATCCCAAAGATATTTTTTAGAAAAGGAGGAGGGAAGGATCTATTTGTACAAAAAAAATTTTTTTGTACAAAAAAATTTTTTTGTACAAAAATATTTATAGCAGCCCTTTTTGGAGTGGCAAAAAAACTGAATATTGAGGGGATGACCATCAATCGGGAACTGAACAAGTTGTAGTATATGATTGTAATGGAATATTGGTATGCTGTAAGAAATGATGAGCGGGCTGTAAGAAATGATGAGCGGGTGAAGACACATAAACTGATGCAAAGTGAAATGAACAGAACCAGAAGAACATTGTACATAGTAAGTGCAATATTATATGATGACTAACTGTGAATGACTTCGTTATTCTCAGCAATACATTGATATAAGACAGTTCCAAAGGAGTCTGATGAAAGACGCTATCCACCTCCAGAGAAAAAACTGACGGAGTCTGAATGCAGATCGAAGCGTACTATTTTTCACTTTCTGTATTTTGGGGTATATTTTTTCTTTGGGTTTGTGTTTTCTTTCACAACATGACTAATGTGGTAATATTAGTAAGTAACATTGCTTACTGTCTCAGGGGAAGCTGAGAGAGTCCGTCAATAACTGAGCAGAATGGACCTCTGGCTTCCAATGTGGTGATCTTTTTTTATGTAGGAATAGTGAGAGATCATCTTGGAGAGGTGGCTGGAGGCCAGCCTGGGGAGAGATTAGGAATGGAAAGTTTATCCTCAACAAGCAACAAGCAGCAATCGAAGGTTTCTGAGTAGTAGAATCAAGTGCTAAATGTGGTCTTTCAGGAAGGCTTATCTTGTAGGAGTTTACAGGATAGGAAAGAGAGAGGCCAGAGACAAGAACAGCTAGGAGGCTCCTGGGTTGGTCCCATGGTGAAATGAAAATCTGGGGTGGTGGTAGTGAAAATGGAAAAGAAGGGGCAGAAGAGAGGCACTTCTGAGGAAGAATCAACATTCGTTCATTTGACAAACATTTACTGCGCCCTACATTGCGATAACAAGCAATTCTATGGGATTTTAAAGTCTGCAGATGATTTTACCTCCATCATCTCACTGGGGTCTCATGACTCATGAGGTAGAACCACAAGGATTATTGTTTCTTCTTTACAAATGAGGAAACAGACAAACTAAACAAGATACCCGTGATCACACTGCTAGTGTCAAAAAGAGGATTCTGAGGAAAAAGCATGGGATACGGAGTCAAAGACCCTGACCAGATCACTTAATCTCCCTGGGCCTTGGGTTCCTAAACTGTGAAATGAGGGAGCTGGATGAGAGGCCCCTAAGATCCCTTCCAGAATTAGATCTATGAACCTATGAGCCCAAGCCTTCCTGACTCCAAGTCCTGCCTTTTACCCACAATGCCTAGAGAAGCACTTGAAGCTTTACAAAGAATTTCACTTATACCATTTCATTTACTGATCACTGGGGCACAGAGGGGTTAATCACACAATGGCCAGATATCAGAGAAAGAATTTGAACCCAAGCCTTTCCTGACTCCCAGACTAACCTTTTTTCCTGTGTATCATATGGGGTATGGTCCAAACCACAGCAGCCTGTGGATAGGGGTTGAGTTCTAGGCAGAAATCAATGAGACCATTTTTTTTTTTGATTTTTGGGTTTGTTTTTTTTTAGAAGGGGGAAGGCAGGGTATTTGGGGTTAAGTGACTTGCCCAAGGTCACACTTCCAGTAATTATGTCAAGTGTCTGAGGCCAGATTTGAACTCAAGTCCTCCTGACTCCCAGGGCAATGAGACCATTTTTAATTCTGCTTTCTTGTTGGTTTTTTTTTCAGCATTTAATGTTGTTTATAGTGGAGCATTTCATACTTTTTCCCAAAAAAATATTGTTACTGGTAAGAACAGTCTACATAATGAAGTTTCAGATTTTTCTCTATTCCTTTTGGGGATTTTTTACTAGTTAAATGTGGATCAGAACTAGAAAAACCAAGGTTCTCTAGAATGTTCTCTGAACACTCATGATCCTGTGGCATAGTGGGGAAAGCTCTGGACCTGGAATCAGAAACCCCAGTTTCGGATCCTGGTCAATTCTAAGGCCACTCTGCCAAGCCACACCAGCTTGGACCTTCTCCATCTTGGGTCTACTGCTCCTGGAGAGGTAGGCACCTACCTGATCTTGCTGGGAGCCAGGCCTCCATATCACCTCCTGGATACTCTGCCACACATGCCATTAGAAAGTGTTCTCTTTGGGGGCAAGCATCCCCAGGGTTAGCACAGTGCTTAGCACACGGTAAGGGTTTAATGTTTCATCCATCAATCGATCAATCACTCTACCTTGACCCTAGTTATGTCATTTAACCTCTCTGGGCCTGAGTTTGTTCTGTAAAATGGGAGGGTTGGATAAGATGACCACTAAGATTCTTTAGCTCTAAATCTATTCTACGTGACCAGTATCTTATTTGGTTTCAAATTCCCAAATCAGTAAGGTATATTCAGCCAAAAACCAGCCCCAACACTGAACCTTTTTTGGCAAGGTTTGCATATTAACTGTTTGGCTTCCTTTACGTATGTCTAAAAGCCACCCCCACCTGCTGTGGGTGCCTCATTACCATTCTCCTCGCTCCCTTCTCCTTGAAATGTTTTTGT
Source organism: Phalanger gymnotis (assembly GCA_028646595.1). Taxonomy (NCBI): domain Eukaryota; kingdom Metazoa; phylum Chordata; class Mammalia; order Diprotodontia; family Phalangeridae; genus Phalanger; species Phalanger gymnotis. The sequence continues at coordinate 807,305,796 of CM053622.1, read as the reverse complement.
CTTGTTTTATGTTATGGCCATTTCTGGAAACATCCTCGCCTCCTACTCTCCCTCCCTAGATTAAATTCTCCCTTTTAACAGAGAATATAACACCCCATACAGTGACCCTATCTGACAGTGTATGTAACATTCTGTTTCCATTCTCCTTTACCAACATGCAGAGAGAAGTGTTTTATTATCTCTTCTCTGGTACCATGATTGGTTTTCACTCCCTTGGAATTAATTCCTTTTCCTTTCTGTGATAATTTTATGTATGTTGTTGTTTGTTTTCAGGCATTTTGTTCTTTTAGTTCTGCTTAATTCATTCTACACAGGTCCATACAACTTTCTCAAGTTTCTCTGAACTATTCACATTTGACATTTATTTCTACATAATGATATGACATTCACATACCAGTTTCTTTTTTAACCAATCTATGACTGATGGACACTTATTCTGTGTCCAGACCTATTTTAAGTAAAAAATTCTAGTCCAATTTCCAGTAGAAAAGAAATTAATGGCATTAAACCAGGTTGCTGGAGCAAGACTGTGGCCAATTGTCTCCCTCTGGCTCCCATGGCAACCAAGTCACGATTACACCTTCCTGGACAAACTGACCTGCGTTGTTACCTGTCAACAGCTGACCGCACTTTTAAGTGAAGCTGGGAGCGTGGGAATTGACTATTGTCACCTGAGCCAGGAATGTTGCAGCTCTGCCTGTCAACAGGCAAATGGGAGTCACTGAGAAGCACAGCCAGCCTGGGAGAGCAGAAACCATGCAGTGAGAAGCCTCCATCTGACCCCAAAGCTGAGCAGCAGGAATGACTCAGGGGACAAGGATATCCACCCACCTGAGGGAGAGGCTTGGGTAAGGCACAGGAGATAGATACCTGGGTCTATGACCTTGTTTTTCAAAAAACGTTTTGATAACTATATGTTAATATAATTGGTTTCTCTCGTAATCCTGTGTATTTTATTCTATGTATTTAAAAACATGAATCTGAGAAAGAGTCCTTCAGCTTCACCAGACCGTCCAAAGGGTCCAGGATGTCACCAGCATTATGAGAACTCCTGACCTTAGAGGCTTAACACCAAGGCTTTGGTTTCTCCTTGTTCTTACAGGTGTTCAAGGATTATCTGAACCATGATTCACTTTAGTTTGGTGCACACAGCCTATCACTTACGCCACTGGCTTCCCAGACCCACCCATCTCAGGCTGTAAGTATCTCTACCTAACCATTGAGCAGGGCTCTACCTATTAACCTAGAGCAGGGCTTCTTAAACTTTTTCTATTTGTGACCTCTTCAGCATTTCTTAAATTGTGGAGTATGACCCCATATGAAAGTGCTGGAGAGGGTGTGGAGAGCATGTCTAAATATGGAAGAGTTGTTATTTTTTTCTGAGGCATTAGCCAAGTCAAGGTACTTGATTAAAAATTACTGAGATTTAAAGATCAGGCTGGAGGGGAGAAAAGGGACTAGAATCTTTACTTGTCCAGCTCTCCAAGTGACAATGCAGCATGTTCACAAGAGCCACCTGTGTTTAGGAGGAATCACTAAAGCAATGCCTTATTTTTTTTTTTCAAAGAGAGCAGAATTTAGACATCCAAATGAAAGCTGCCTCATTCCAAGCAGTCTGCCTCAAGGGCTTCCAACGCATAATTCAGAATATCCTCCATGGTAGCTACTTTGAAGGTATATTCAATTTCTGCAAATACCCAAGTCTCAGAGCCAAGTCTGGAAAATGGGGAGGCAAGCAAGCTAGGTAATGCTAATTCTGGGTTTAAGCGATTTTGTTCTAAGGCTTATATACTTACTCAGAAATCAATTCCCAAAGACGAGTTCCAAAAATATCTAGAGCTATGGCAGTATTGCTGAAATAATTGTACTGGGGCTAAGGTGTCTATACTCCACATGAGGATGTGGAAGCTATGGCACATATGTGTCAAAAATAAATCAGTCTTGTTTGTAACATCAGCAAAAAAATAAGTTGGGGGTTAAAGAGAGTTCATACCACTCGACTCCTCTAAAAAAAACCATTCCAATTGCAAAGGGTCTGAATGACATTACTACGTCCTCTGAAGCCAGACAGCACAGAACTGGGCAGCCCCAGCCCTGGGCTCAGGGAATCTTCAATTAGATGAAACATATCCTAAGTACCTGATGACAAGCACCTCATGACAATGATTTGTGTTCTAGAAGCCAAATGTGAAAGACTCAATTGCAAGCTCTCTTTGGGAACAGTGAGAGAAAAGCTCTAAGGAGTCTATTCCCTTAGGAAGAGGGACTGACTGGTGCTAGATAACCTGGAGGTCCAGGTTTGTTCCTAAGGCAGAGTCAGCTACGCAATGAGCCGGGCTCTGAGCGTGGAATCGTGCTGAGGCTGCAAAGAACAGCCTCAGCAGTTTCGAGTTCCACTTGCTGCCTTGTAACAAAACCCGAAGCTAGTTTCTGGGAGATGATCCACCCCTGAATAAGTAATGAACAAGCTGTGTTCAGCCAGGTGACCGTACTTTTCTCCGGACTGGCCATTCTGCTCCTTCGCTTCTGGGTCCTGTTCAGGTGAGCGCTTTTCCAGCCCCTGCAGCTGGCACTATTGTGTGTGGGAGTCTGGGCACCTTGAGACTGAGACCTAAAGCTTGTCTTACCTGTAGAGGATCTGTGATTCCCTGAAAACAATTTAACTGCAGCCTGTCCCATGGTTTCTTCTCCTGGCTCCAATCAGATCTAGTCGCCTCTTTGAAGATAGAAAATGATTCATACAAAATTTCTAGCGTTAAGTTTAGGTGGGCTAGAGAAAGGTTGGTTTAGGTATAACCTGAGATCAAGGCCTGCTTCTTAGCGCATCCAAAGCCATTAAAAATGAAGCAAGAGAAGCTCATTGCAACAATCTCCGCATACCCTAGGGACCAGTTCCTACTAGCGCAACATGAGCTAATGTCTCTAAGGACTGAGGGTGACCTAACTAAAATCACTCAGACAGAACAAAGTTCCCTCTAAAGATCCTTTGCTGGAAAACTAGAATGAGGCCACAAGGGGCCAATTAGGGACTCAGCCACTAAGTCAATGAAGACCAGGGCAATTTGATGTACTTGGCATCAAGAAAACATATGCTGATAATGCGGGAGTTCAAAAAGCTGGGACCAACCTGAGACAGAAGAAAAGGCTTAGCTCTTTTAGATCCCAGCTGGATAGGCCTAACTCTGAAGTCAGGAGTTGGATGAGATGACATCCCACGTCCCTTCCAGCTTTCAATCTATGATCCTGTTGATGCAGAAAATGGACAATTTAAAACAGGCTCATGGCATCATAGACATAGCTGGGAGGGACTTGAGAAATCCAACTCCTTTATTTTGCAGATGAAGAAATGAAGCCAGAGTCACACAGGTGCAGGGCTGGGATTTGAACCCAGGTCCCCATCTCCAAATCCAGCACACTTTCCACTATATTACAGTTTCTCATATCGCTTACCTATTTTTGCAAAGAAAATAAAATCTCTGAAAATAATTCTCTCATCAAAATACCACACTAATGTGAATTAAAATACAGAGCAGCATTCCCATGTTTCATATTCAAAGCAGTTTGGTTCTATGAAATAACCCCCTTGTTGTGACTTGTGGGCTATATCTCCATCCTCACTAATGGCAGGAGAAAAAAAGGACAACTGAAAAACCAGGTGCCCAGAGCTGCAGACAGAAGCGAGGCAAGAGGGGATAGCAGCTCCCAAGTCACTGCTGAGCCTGCTGGTTTGGGGATTAAACTGTCATGTGGCACATTGATTCCAGGCCCAGGTCTGCCCATTACTGCAGCCAGCCCCTCCTCTGCAACTTGGTGGTTAACATCCTCTTTGCTTTCTTCACCACTGGTAAGTTCCTGACCATTCTAATTGAATACTGAGTCACAGGGGACAAATTGGGCATTTTCTGGGCACTGATCTGTCTTCCCTGAACTGACATAAGGAAAAAACATGCTGGTTGCATGTCCTGGGTTACTTTTACTTTTAAATACTGTGTGTGTGTGTGTGTGTGTGTGCAGATAGAGATATACAGACACAGAAACAGATCAAGGAGGTGCATTTGCACTGAAGAAAGCATTTCTGAGCTCAGTCATCCTCGTCACAGCTCACTATTTGCTGCTTTTCCTTTCAGGCCTGGCTTTGCTCCTCACTCAAGTGGAACCAGGGCGCAAGGTCCTGGGGGGTCTCTTGGTGGTTTTTGGTATTGCCTCCTTTGCTGAGGGAGTCTGTACTATGGTCTTCACTGCCCTGGCCTCCAACTGCGTAAGTTTCTGAAGGAGTGTGCTCCTAAAGGTTCATCTTAACCTGAGTCATGGAAGAAGGCATACAGGCAAAGGGTCTTTCCTTCTCTTCATCCGTGGCTGCCCTTTCCCATCTCTGTGCCTTTGCGTTGGCTGTGCTACCTGCCTGGAGTTTACTTCCTCCGCCTCCTCATCTAGTAGATGATACTTGGTAGATGCTTGCTGACTGAATAAAGGAAATCACATCACTAGAGTATTCAGCACATACAAAGAGAAAATGCTTGTATGTGGAGAGATGGGGATGACTACTCAGATGCATGTCTTTATTTAAACAGATAATGATGGGGGAAGGGGGAGAGACCACAAGACATTCAATTTAACAATTGAGGTGTTGGGGGTCCTTGACTGGCAAGGACCCTGTCCCAGTATGCGATGAATGAGGCAGGAGTCAAGGTGGAAGGAACTCCGATTTATTGGGAGAAATCATCCATTTTTATAGGGTTTGCACTACATGAGCATAAGCAAGCGGCCAATGGGTGAGGATGACAGCATGGGAAGCAACAGAAATGTTGCAGTGGGACAGGATAGCAATGTTGCAGTATAGGCATACTGTTGCACTCTGTTTCAGTCTGGGTATCGGTATGGGCATGAGAAGGATCTGGAATGTTGCAATGTATGGTACACTATGGTATCTACAAGGGTATGGGAAAGATCAGGACTGTTGCAAAGCGGTATCTGTAGAGATATGGGAACGAGGGGGGATGTTGCACTACAGTATCTACGAGGGCATGGGATGCTCGGGCATGTTGCATGATGGTATCAGAGCTGTATGAGCTACGTGAGACACGAGGCAGGATGTCCCCGTAAAGTATCAAAGATGTTCCGGTGAGTAAAGTAACAAGGCACTGTGTTAGGTAATGGTTCAAGAGCATTAGGTAATGGCCAGCTGGGTCCCTCCTTCTGGGCTTGTGAGTCCTTCGTAGACAGGCTCTGCCTGTATGTGTAGGTAGACTACAGGGGCTTCCCAAGGGTGGAGACCCTCCCTCCAGGTGCCTGCTGTTCCACTCCTACTGAGCCTGTCTGGTTTACCCAGGAAATAGGCCAAGTGCTAGGGTCCCAACAGCCACGGGGTCGGCACCAACCCCTTATATTAAGGAATTTTTATTTTTAGTCTAGACCCGTGATTTCATCAGTACAGGGAACTCCCGGTGTGAGAACTCCCTCCACCTATACTGTTCAGCAGCTCATCTGCAACTTACTGCCTTAGATGAGGCCTTGAGAGGCTCAGTGCCTGTGTGTCAGGGGTGGGACTTGAACCCTCATCTTTCTGACTCTAGGGGCAGCCCTCTATCCACTATATCACATTGCTATATCAAGGGATCATCAAGCAACTTCTATATTAGTGGTTAAAAATTCCATATTCCTAGAATAATCTAAAAACCACTTATGGTAGTGGCAAGAAACTAAATTGGTGGCTTAGTCTGACATGGGAGTAAATTTCCTGTATCTTGCTTTACCAGCTAAAGAAATATCAATTAGTCTTCCCATATAAGTCTCCGATGATGCAGATTTTCAATGCTAGATGAAGGAAAAGAATGATTCCTCACAGACACTTTCTTATACAGGAGAAAACCACCCCTGAACTTTACTACCTGTCTCTGTTCTTGTCAGCAGGCAGCTTGGTATCTACAGGTAGGTGCAGAGGGCCCCATTCTCATCGGGGATGAGTGGACTAAACATGGGTTAAGGACGCTTCAGGAGAAGCATCTGCCAAATCAGGAGCAAGCAAACCAGGGAAAACCCTGATTCTTTTTACATGGAACCAAAAAGGACAAAGCCTTCTTCTCACATTTGTTGCATTTCCATTTTTAAAGATCCTATTTTTTCCCCTTTCTTTAGTGTTCTTCTCCATCATGGGGCTGATCTGGCTGGCCAACATGGTTTTTCCAGGCCTGATGATGAACAAACAACCAGACACGGGCATCTGGGTCAGGATGCTCTCTTGTTTCAGATAGCTGTCTCTGGCAAGCTGGGCGATGAATGGTCTGTTGTGACCACAGATTTTTGCTGGCAGCATTCCCACCCAAGTCTCCCATCCCATTTCTTTTAGCTGAAGAGACAAGCTAATCCTTGCAGCAGCCACAGCAGACACGAAATCCAATCTGGGCATTCACAACACAGGGCTGAGTTAGCTTTAACTACTCACATGCACTGACTGATAAACAGCTGAACTCAAATCGGGGCTTTCTGAAGCATCAACTTCACCCTCAATATGACCATTTTCCCAAATGCTCTTAAGACATCTGTTCTGACATTCTGGATCTGTTTTCAGTTCAAATAAGCTGGCAGTAAGGGCTTGGGGACTGCTTGGAGCACGGACCTTACCCTAGCATCAGCTGTAAGTGTTACTATGGAAACAGCTTTTAAAAATGAGGAAGAAGGAATTGGTAGCATCTTTGTAAAAATGCACAAAGCTTTAGTTTTGAAAGAACAAAATAACCCAGATTGGAGGTTTGAACAGGGTCAAGCTGTTGCATCTAAAAAAAAATCAGTGGAAACTTTGGGGATGACAATAATCCCTGGCACCATACCAAGCACATCCCCTCCCCCATAGGTTAAAACAGCCTTTCTGCATCTCAACATCTAATTGTGATCTTCTAGAGAAAGCAGGTCATTAAATTGCATCATGGCTAGACTTTTACTCCCTCTGTGTCTGTTTACAAGTTTGGAATTATTAATAGGAAAGATCTAGTTATCCAGATCCACTAGACCATCGAATCCACTTTTCATCATACTGGTGTCAGTTACTACAGGGGGAGCTGGCTGTTAACATTTATTTCCCAGATAGAGAACAACAACACAGCAAAAACCCTACCTGATCACCCAAAAGAGGTAGCCCAATATAGCCAAAAGAGGATAGGTCTGGAGTTCCAATCTGGTCTGAAATAACCCTGGGAGAGTCACTAAAACCTCTCTGTGTTGAGTTTGATGAGAGGCTTTTGACACATTTCCAGACCACCCAATGTGGAGGCACCCTGTTTCTGGGAGAAGATACTCAGCCATCCCCCCCAGCCCTCCACCCCTCTTTGGATTGGTGGAATAGCCAGAACAGGCTATGCCTTTAAAACTACAGGATGGGGACAGTTTAGTTCTCTTACCTGCATCCTCCAGACAGGATAAAGACGCAAGTTCACCCATGGCATGGATGCCATGAAGTGAGCTGATGAGAGGGGGGAAGGGCTACCTTTTCCTGCTCTCTCTTTTTAGATTCTGTGGGCCCTCAAGAAATGTGCCTGGGGTTTTGGTCTATTCCATTTGTCTTTTCATTGTACGGGTAACAGAATCCTGGAATCCCCATGGAGACCTTGGAACCAGGATTCCTGGCCAGATATGCGGCTATCCAGTCCAGCAAGGAAGCCCTGAGAAGCCAGCATACCTGGGACTCAAGCCCACGGGGAATTTTGGACATGGAGCTTGGGGCTGTGCTATATAGGAACTGAGCTAAACTGTGAGCCTGACGAGGCGCTAAAAGGCAGGAGTAAGCCTCCACATACCTGGCACGTAAACAGTGAGTGGTAAAAGCTAACCTGACTGTTATATGGTTAAATGGAACTGGGGAGCAGGGAGGAAACACCATTAACAGGGCTGGTGCCAATGGCAGAGAGCCTAAACACCCCTACCCCCTCTTAATAGTGCTGGAGAAGTGTGGGGGAAGGGTGAAATGTAACACACCTGGCCTTCAGGTGGTGGGGGGCCAGAGGAGACACTGCCACACAAGCATCTCTCCAAGTTCACTCATTACTGATGGGTTATAGTCATAGCCAGACCTTCCAGACTGATGAAATCCTAAGTCCATGACATACTGACTAATTCACAAAGTAATAACTTTGTTGTGATAAAAAGCACAGACTTTTTATGTCACTGAGTCCAGTCCTCCCTTCACTTGACAAATGAGGAAACTAAGACCCTGAGAGGTGAGTGCCTTGCCCAAGGTCAAGAAGATAGTGAGGAGAGCTGGAATTCCCACGGAGGTCCTGAGCTTCCTAAATCCTGCTGGTCATGCTAGTCATGCTCTCTGCCCTCTCTGAAATAACCGTCGGCTAGAGCAGTCACTTTCAGCAGAATCTATTTGAAAATAATTACCCTGCTATGAATTCTATTTTAAAATGAGAACTCCCAGAAACGAGGGGGAAAAGTTACAGAGATAATGGACAATCTCTGCAGATCACTTTGAAAGTTCCAACAACTTACCTCAGTATTATTTTCCCACAAAATGGATTTGTTTCTCTTGGCAGGAAGGTCTGTCTAATATTCCTAACTTGAAGTTTAATCTAGCTTCAGAAAAAATGTCTATTAAAATTATCCTTTTTAGAGTATATGAGTCTAACAAAATCAACTTAAGATTTCATTTTAAACTACAAATTTCAGAGATTAACAGAAACCAAGGCATCCCAGACTGACATTTTCAGGTCATACATACAAGGTGGACCAGTGCCCAGGGGTGGCATCCCAGGGTAGGAAGCAGCTGAAGGCCCCAGACAGTGTACTCAGACAGGATTAAGTTCAGAAGTAACAGCAGTATGGCTGTGATCCCAAGAGCAGAGTAGGATCTCAGTTCCAGCTTCCAGCTCAGTCTGAAGCCTGCAGAGAAATTAATCAGGAGAGGAATGCCAGACCAAAGAGAAGCCTGCAGTCTTGTTACTTTGAATCAGCCAAGCTTCCTAGCTATCTGGAGCTAACAGTGGTTTACCGTAGTCCAGACCTAAACTCAGGTCAAGAACTTGCAGAGCTCAGACCAGGGGGACATCAATCAGATTTTGTCCTAGATAAGATGACTTTGGGAGCACTGGCAGTTTGTAGGTCCCTGGTTTGAGCTGTCCCTTAGATCCTGGTACAACATAGAACTCAATTCCCCAAGAAAGCAACAGGGCTGGTCAGACCTTCCCTCCAGAAGCATACAAAGCCCAATATGTCTTAGGATCAGGAACCAGGCTAGAGGAATAAGCCAACAAAAAAAGAATCCCACAATTAAGAAATAACAAAAAAACTATTACAAGGATAAAGATCCTTCAGACACAAATCCAGGAGAAGAAAATAACTCTGAAATAACTACCAAAAAGTAGCAAAAAAACAAAAAACACAGTTTGGACATGCAACTAGAATTCCTAGAAGACAGAAGCAAGAATTTTTTAGAGTTAAAAAAATTCTATCAATGAAATGAGAGCACTAGAAGAAAAAATTGGAAAAGAAACAAGAGTTATAGAAGAAAGAACAAAAGTGGAATTAATAGCTTGGCACGAAAGGTACAAAACCTTGCCAAAGCAACAATCTCCTTGAAAATCTGAACAGATCACATAAAAGCCAATAATCTCATGAGATAACAAAAAGTATTACAACAAAATAAAAAGATTGAAAAAAATAGAAGAACATGTAGGGTACCTCATTGCCAAACAACTGATTTTGAAAACAGATGGAGAATAATTAAAAAAAATCACTGGACTGTCTGACTTTCACGACCAACAAAAGGGGCAAGACATCATATATCAAGAAATTTTAAACAGAAAACTGCTCAGATCTCCTAGGACCAAAGAGCAAAGTGAAAACAGAAAAAAAAAAATCCTCCAGTCACCTCCTGGAAAAAAAAAAAGCCAAAATGAAAACTCCCAAGTACATCATAGCCAAAATCCCAAGAGTTCCTAGGCCAAAGAAAACACACTGCATGCAGCCAGAAAGAAAGAATTCACCGAAGATTCACAGACAGGATCACACATGATTTAGCAACCGCCACCACAAAGGGGCAGAGAATTTGGAATACTATATTCCTTACTGAGTATGATGGGGGTGGCCAAGGGGAGAGAAATAGAGGACTTTCAAGCACTCTTGAAGAAAACACCAGAGCTTCAGGGAAATACTGCAGTTCAAACACAGGTGTTACGTGAAATATAAAATGGTATACGTGAACAAGCACCCATAAGGGGCCTAAACAAGGATAAGCTACTTACACTGAAACATGAGATGATTCACGTGTCCCCTCTAAATTCTATCATCAGCAGGAGTCACAGAGTGAGTCTAAATATACAAGTCCTGGGAAGTGATTCTGCTATGTCTTGATCTTAAGAGAAGAATGAAACGATCAGGGAGAAGGAATATATTGGGGGTGATGGGGAGTGGGAAAGGAAAGGAAGGTTAGGGAAAATAGTCTAACATAACCAGATCGAGCAAGTGAAAGTCTATACAAAAGAGGAGGGGAGTGGCTCTTCACTATTGTCTCAGTATTGTCTAAACTGGTCAAAGGAGGGAAGAATACATACACACACAAGGATAGGTACAGAAACACATTTCACTAAACAGGGAAATAGGAGGAAAAGGAGAGAAGGGAGAATTAGAGGAAGGAAAGATTAAGGGAGGTATTCATCCTAAGCAAGGCAAACTAAAGATGCATAAATGTATGTATAACTTTTTGAGGTGGCAAAGAATGGGAATCTGAGGGGGTGCCCAACAACTGAGGAATGGATGTACAAATGATGAATGTGATGGAATACTACTATGCAGTAAAAAAAAATGAAGAAGGGGATGGTTTCAGAGAAACCTAGAAAGGCTTATACGGACTGATACAGAGTGAAGGGAGTAGAACCAGAAGAACAATTTATACAGTGAAGCAGGATGGTAAAGACAACTTTGAAAGAATATCATATATACGTATGTCTGCATATATATACACATATATACACATACACATATATATAAAGATATATATACATATATAGAACATTTATATATATACACACACGTATATATACATACACACACACATTTAAAAAGAACTTTGTCAAATCTATAAGAACACAAGTCATTCTCCAGTTGTTAAATGGTCAAAGGATATGAACAGGCAGTTTTCCAATGAAGAAATCAAAACAGTTTATAAAAAAATGCTCTAAGTCATTATTGATTAGAGAAATGCAAATTAAAAACAACCTTGAGGTATCACTTTAGATTGGCTAAAATAAGTGAAGGGGAAAGCAACAACTGTTAGAGGGGATGTGGAAAAATTGGGACACTAATTCACTGCTGGTGGAACTGTGAAGTGATCTAATCATTTTGGAGAGTGATCTGGAATTATGCCCAAAGAATTATTAAATTGCCCATACATTTTGACCCAGCAATACCAATACTAGGTCTCTTTCCAAAGAAGATTAGGGGAAAAGGAAAAGAACCTTTCTCTTCTAAAATATTTATAGCAGCTCTCTTTGTGGTGGCAAAGAACTGGACATTGCGGAGATGTCCAGCAATCGGAGAATGGCTGAACAAACTGACATGGCATATGATTGTGATGATACTACAAAAAAATGATGAGCTCAATGATCTTAGAAGAATGTGGATTTGCACAAAATAATGGAGAGAAATGAGTAGAATCAACAGAGTATCATATACAGTAACACCAATACTGTTTTAAGAACAACCCTGAGTGACTAAGTCATTTTGACTATTATAAATACCCAAATTAACAACAAAAAACTTATAAAGTAAGATGCTATCTGTATCCAGAGAAAGGACTGATAAATAGATGTATAGAAGGAGTCTACATATGTATGTAGATATGTGTGTGTGTGTGTGTGTATACACACAGACAGACACACATTTGTGTCTAATGGTAGCTATCTCAAGTTGGGGGAGGGAAGAAAAAAATGAAAAAAAGTTACATGATTATTATATGTTTAAAAGAAATAGCATGATAGATGTAGCACCTGTCATTCTAAGCAGCTCTCAAGGAAACCAAGGATGGAATAAAAGCAAAAGAGAAATAGGTCTAAATGACCCCCTTAACATTACCCTGACCTGTAAATGACTTCTTACAAGGATATCTTTAGTACGTGTTAGATATCTGAGTCCTGCTTTAATAACATTATAACATTATAACAGTGAATACAAGTAAAAAACACTCTTTACAGAAATAGAAAGACATAAATAAATGGAGACACCTTAATTGCTCCTGGGTAGGCAAAGGAAACATAATAAAAATGATGCAAACTAAATCAATTTACTTATTCATTGCCATACCAATCAACTACTAAGGCATTATTACATAACTTACATGGAGGAACAAAAGGTCAAGAATCTCAAGAGAATAACGAAAAAGAGGAGCAAGGAAAGGGACTTGGTGGAGTCAGATCTCAAACTATACTACACAGTATTAATCCTCAAAACAATTTGGTACTGGTTCAGAAATAGAGAAGTCAGTTAGTGGAACAGATTAGGTATTCAAAATGCAGAAGCAAATGAACAAAGGAGGGTAGTGTTTGATAAACCTCCAAACCCTGACTACTAGGCTCAGGACTCACTTATCTGACAAAAACTGATAAAACTGGAAAGCGGAGTAGTAGAAATTAGATACTTATAAACATTTCATATGATATACCAAGATAAGGTCTAAACGGACACATGACTCAGATGTAAAAGGCAACATGACAAGCAAATAAAAAGACCAAAGAAGAAATTACCTTTCAGCTCTATGGATGGAGAAGAATTAATGATGAAACAAGGTTCAGAGATGATCAGTTGATAAAATGGGCAATTTTGACTATAAAACATTTTAGAGTTTTTGCAGAAACAAAACCAATGCAGCTACAATGAGAAAGGAAGCTTATAAATAGGAAAAAAAAACTTTGGGATGTCCTCTCTCAGTCTTTGCTGACAAGATTCTTGCCTGATCCTTTACCTGGAAGGCAGTCATCTACTTGACAGCATAACTTTAGAAAGGGCTGAGGAACAGTCAGTATGGTATTGGCTTTCCAACAACTCCAGGGGCAGAACAGAGGTCTGTACACAATCTGATCAAGGCCTTTGATACTGTCAGTCATGGGGGCTTGTGAGAAACTATGTCAAAATTTGGTTGCCCAGATAAGTTCATCAACATTTTCTGTCAATTTCATGAGAGCATGCTTGCTCAGGTTCTAGATAATGAACAATGCTCTAGTGCTTTTCCAGTTACCAATGGAGTGAAGCAAGACTGTGTATTTGTTCTCATGCTTTTTAGCATGACACTTTCCACCATGTTGTTAGACACCTTCGATGAGGATGAACGTAGCATCACCGTCAGCTACTGCACTAATGGCAAATTATTTAACTTGAAAAGTCTACAAGCCAAGACCAAAGTGGAAGGAGAGGCGGCATATGATTTTTTTATTGGCAAATAACTGTGTACTCAACACAGCCTCTGAGGCTGAGATGCAACAAAGTATGGATCGATTCTTTGCTGCTTGTGCTAATTTTGGTCCAACAATTAACACAAACAAAACACAGGTTCTCCACCAGCCAGCACCATAATATCCATCCATGGATCTGGCAAATGGAGAAATTTTGACTACTGTGAATAAATTCATTTAACGTGGCAGTATACTTTTCAGGGATGTACACAGCAATAACGAGGTTGATGCACGCACTGCCAGAGCTAGTTCAGTGTCTGGGAGGCTCCAGAACCATTATGCTGACCTTACTGCTGTATGCCTGTGAAATCTGGACAGTCTACCAGCACCATGCCAGGAAATTGAAGTAACTCCATTTGAATTGTCTTACAAAGATTTTGAAGATCACCTGGAAAGATAAGGTATGGGACACTGAGGTCCTTTTTCAAGCTAAACTGCTAAGCATTTAAACTCTGCTGCAAAGAGTAATGTTGTCTGAATACCAAATGTACATTTGCCTAAAAGACTACTTTATGGAGAACTCACAAAAGGCAAGTGTTCACATGGTGGTCAGAAGAAGTAATATAAGGGCACTCTTAAAGTCTCTCTGAAAAACTTTGGAAATGATCGTGTGACATTGGAGATACTGGCATAGGGCCATCCAGCATGGTATTCCTGCATCAAAGAAGTTGCTATGCTCTATGAGCAAAGCAGAATTGAAGCAGCTCAAAAGAAAAAGGAGATGTGCAAATTTAGAGACATCTCATCAGCCACAGTTGGACACACTGTACCTTGAGTCCAACATAGGTTATTTTGGTCCTCCTTGAGAATGAAGGATGACAACCAACCAATTGTTATAAGGGTTTTATTTTTGTTTTTGTTTATTTTTCAACAGAGGGGAGTGGATTGGAGGGAGAGAAAATAAATTTGTTAACTGACAAAAGTAAAATTTAATTTTAAAAGTTTGTGTTTGTACAATCAGATCACTGACTTGTCAGAGCAGAGCATAGCTCAAAATTAATGTAAAGCAGGAATGAATAAAGGATATACAGCCTGCAATTAAAGTAACTCCAACATGCCCTATTTAAATGAGTCAATGACATCAAATAAAGGGAAACATATGCAGAAAAAGGATGTCAAAACCGATTATAATCATTTCAAACAGAAATTTACTAATACAAATCAATTGCTATTAATGAGACCAAAAGAGCTTAAAAACTACTGTAGCATATACTCGACTTACTTGTCAAGTAGACAAAGATGCAGCCAAGGCCAAAACTGGTTTAAAATATGAACTCATTTGCTAAATATCACTGAGAAGGATGAGAGAAGATAACGAGCAGTAATTGCCTCATAAAAAAAATAGTGGAGGGAAAAAATCACTTTAAAGAAACTTTATAGAAACTAAGCAAAGTTATCTTGAAGGCATTTAAGGATGAAACTGGAAAAAAGATAACAGAAGAAAACATAGAAAAGATATGCACATATTTTTATAACCAACTCTTTACACCATTCAAAGAAACTGCAGCCAACTTCCAAAACTCTAACATTTCAGAGTTGGGTATGTTTCTAGAGAATAGAGATAATGGCACTGAAGAAAACAAATATGGGAAAAGCTGCTAGAATAGACCAAATACAAAGAATTCTGTGCTGGAGGTAACAGTTTTTTTTGAAGGTATTTAAGTCCCAAAGATACCAAAGGCCTGGGTGGACAAAAGACAAAAAACCAAAGACCTCAAATTTCATTGTTAAAAAAATAAAAAAGATCAAGAGACTATCAGTAACAACTGATCCATATGACTCCCATCCCACCTACAAGAAATTTTTATGAGAATTGATACTTATTGAAGGCAACCTAGATAAAGATATCAGAAGGGAAGAAAGGAGGCAGACTTTCACAAGTAATATCCCACAATAGACCACATTTTCATCATCATACAATTGACTAGAAGATGTAAAGAGAATAACATCCCACTGTATTTACTGTTTTGGTTTGTGTTTTACTATTTTAAAGAAAGTATTTGATTACATCGAGCACAACTCTGCTGAGATCCCTTGAAAGATACAGTAAAAGATAATCTTCTCCCGTGATTCTCTGATTATTACCATTAAGTTCAACATAAAATAGGCAGACATACGTTTATCATTATTACAGAGGCAATCCAATCATGAATCCAAGTTGAAGAGGGATTCCTTATAGAACATGAGGTCCTTTGGATGCTTCTTTTTGCAGGTGACACTGCCTCATGCTCCAGAACAGTGAAATCCTAAATGAAATGGCACAGGCAAAAGCAAGTGGATAGAAAATTGCTCATCGCTAAGATAAGCAATTGAATGAAGAACCCATAAATCTCCTCCATCAACATTTTATACAGACACACACACACACACACAACAAACACCTATATATCCATTAGATTATATATGGATTATAATAGATTACATATCCATATCTATACAAAATAGATTATATCTAACACACACACTACAAATGGACAATGACAATGAATTAGGCCCAAAATCAAAGAGGAAAACGGGCTGGATAGTCTGGAAACAGCAAAATTCTTTTAATGATCCTAAGCTTCTTCCTAAAACAAAGGGTCATCTTTTTAAAGAACAATATTCTGAAGCTCAGACTGAAGAACTGAAGTTGAAGCTTGTTCAAAGGGCAATGGAGACCTGTATGGCAGCTGTGAGCATGCTACACCACATCACCAATGAGGAATCACAGGAAAAACAGTATAAGAAGGGCATGGAAAAAGACACCTGAGGGAAAAAGGACTGAGTGGTCATGTGGGACAGCCAGTAGACAGGCCTGGAGTGCCACTGCTTAAGATGTCAGAAGAAAGTGGTAAATGGTGGGTGGGTGAATGGATCCCCTGCAGTCAAACAGGATCAATAGGAGGCACTGACAGGCAGTGACCTGTATCACTGTGGGGAATACCCACTTTGATGAGACCAAAGATTCATTTGCCTATGAAAAATATATTTTTAAACACTGTATTCAGTCAATAAAGGGAGAACCCATACTGATGGGGTCACTGAAACACTTAAGTATGGAGCCAATTGGAAGTTTATCCCATATTAAATACGTATCTTCAGTTTGCTTTAAAAATACTGACTGAAACACAGGGACAGAAGAAGCTCAAATGCGGAAGAGAATTTTCACTCTCTGAACCCTCTAAAACTTGCATCTTCCCCTTCCCTAAGATGAGACTCCTTCTGTAGTCAATGAGAGAGGAAAATCAAAATAAAGATGGGAAAGTCAAGGCAAGACAAGAACCTGTTTTCTCTGCCATCCATTGATTAGCTTCTCCCTTCAAACTGATAATCCAGTTGTCCCCTTTGTCATATAAAACTGTTGCCAGGGAACCTTCAACGGTCAAGACTCAGATGGGTTGTCATTACCAACAGAGCTGGAGGGAGGTGGTGCTCTTCCTTCCCCTTGTTTCAAAGAACTTGCAGACTAGTGAGCCTTCTCTCACTGCAAGAAGGTAAATCTTTGAGGGTCTTGGGATATGAACACCTCTGGCATTTGCGGATCACAGGATTTAGAATCAGAAGGGACCTCAGAAATCCTATCAATTACCAATCAACTAACCAACATTTATTAACCACCAGACCCTGGGCTAAATACAGAGGATTCAGTGATAAAACTTAAGTAGTTGCTCACCTCTAGAAGCTCACATTCTAACAGGGGAGACAACTTGTTTATAAATAAGTGTAAATATTATACATAAAAAACTGGGGGGCGGGGCACACTAGAAACTGGTGGAGTCAGGAAAGACTCCTGTAGAAAGAGGTGCTTCAGTGGAGTCTTGAAGCAATCCAGGGATCCCAAGAGGCAAAGGTGAGATGGCAGTGCATTCTGAGAGGCAGCACAGGCAAAGGTATGGAGGCAGGAGATGGACCAAGAAAGCCAGTTTGTATAGAATGTACATTGCAGGGAAAATCATATCATAGACACACATAGAATAAAACTAGAAAAGACAGACTGGGGCCAGGCAGTGAGGGTTTGAAATACCAAAGGAGTTTCTGCTTCATCCAGGAAGCAGGAAAACAAGAGGGCATAGTGGGCAGGGGAGCGACAAGGTCAGAACTTGTGGAGGACAGGTTGGAGAGGAGAGAGACCAATTAGGAAGCCAAAGCCAGAGTTCAGAAGAGAGGGGTGAACCAGAGAGCTGTCTCTGCTGATGAAGAGAAAGATGGATTTGAAGAGGCAGAAAGTATGAGACAGGGTAACCAGCTGGATGGGTCCAGCAAGGGAGAGT
This sequence comes from Phalanger gymnotis, assembly GCA_028646595.1. Taxonomy (NCBI): domain Eukaryota; kingdom Metazoa; phylum Chordata; class Mammalia; order Diprotodontia; family Phalangeridae; genus Phalanger; species Phalanger gymnotis. The sequence continues at coordinate 807,288,107 of CM053622.1, read as the reverse complement.
GAGGAGTCAAGGATCACAGAAAGGTCATGGGGGTGGGGGCAAGGAGCATCCTACACCCCTTATTTTAGAGATGAGGATCAGAGGCTGCAATTACTTAGTGACTTGCCTATGGTCATAGAGGGATATAAGGTCATAAGAAGGATTTGAACTCGGGTCTCTCAACTCTAATTCCAGCCCTGTTTCTACAGCTACATCACATAGTCCAGGAAAATCCTTTGCTCTTTCCTTAGCAGGCCAAGTAAACTCTTGATCAGGAATTTTCAAAACATCACTGGGCCTGACTGCTGACCATCCCGCTGCTTGACTTAACCCTGTCCATGTCATCCAGTTGACATGAATAGTTCAGAAATTAACTTCTTAATTAGGCATGACCTATTACTTCCGTACTGAACCAATACTTACAGGAAATAGCAATTCATTCACAACACAGACAATGTCACAACCACCCACATGTTTTCTAGGTCCATCCGAGTGAGCCGCGCCTTCTAACAATTACATACTCTCTCCCAAGGCCAACTCTTGACACACACCACTTGGAAGTAACACTAAGTTACAAACGTGTATTTGGGGAATTTGCTTTTACATTTTAGTATGTTGTGAGAGGGCATGAATCCTACCTTATAAGACACAACGTAGAACAAATGGTAACAAACTTTGGTCACAAAAACCTGATTTGATGATTTATGACATCAACACTTCTTTCATTACAGTAAGAATTTTTTTTTCCAGTTTTTAATGAAAGATTAAACATTTGAACTGAAACGTGGCATATATGTGTGTATATGTATATGTATACATATATAGTGGATGCATACACATACATACAGGGGTGTGTGTGTGTGTAAAATGTGCAAATGTAGATGCTGAAGCTAATAGTACAATTCATTTTGATTAAACACAGCTGGTGTTTTTAAACACTGCAATCAACATATATTTCTCTCATATGTATGAGACTCTGAAGACGGCTCCATTGCTTTTTCTCAGTCGGCCCAATGAAATTTCTAACAGGGCCCTCGGGGAAGAGTTCTCTCCATCGTTTCAGGAAGTTCTAAGTACTCTGGGCTACATTTCCTTGAACACAAAATGGGGTCCCTGATTTCACTGCTATGATCTTAAAGTCCCTCTCTTAGAAGCTCAGTGGGTAGAGCTCTGGGTCTGGATTCACTTAGATCTGAGTTCACATTTGACCTCAGACATTGACTAGCTGTATGATTCGAGGAAAGTCACTTAATCTCTGTCTCAGTTTCCTCAGCTGCTAAATGGGGACAATAACACCACCTACCTCCTAGGGTTGTTGTAAGGATCAAATGAAATATATGTAAAGCACTTAGCACCATGCTGGGAATGCAGTAGGCACTTAAAAAATGCTTCTCTTTATCTCTTAGGCTCCTTTTTGGAAAGAAATCAGAGAGCAACACACCAAAGCAGTTGTTGAGCTATTACAAAAATGTCTTTAGCCCAGGAATAATGCTACAAACTATTATTTTAAGGATATCATAAGCACCTGGAGCTCATGGCAGTGCTATCTCATAGTAGGTGCTCCACGACGTGTCTCAAAGCCTCTGCTCCAATGCACCATCACAGATGGCACGGTGGTGACCTGGACTCCTGCAGCTTATGTCTACTCTAGCAGATGCTAGCATGCTATAAGAACTTCCTGTCAGGCCCTTCACGTCTTTCGTCCAAAGACCACCCCAGCTAAGGATGGAGAGGCTGGCTGCAAGGGGCTGAATTTGTTGGCCACAGCAGCTCCCAAAGAGCACCTACCAGCTAAGACACTGAGGAAGCCTGAACTGCATCAGCGAAAGGAGCATGAAGACCAAGGAAGTACTGAGGTGTGGACTACAGGCAAGACAAAGCCCACTGATGAGACAGCTGGTTTATTTGGCTCGGTTTAAGAACAACTCCTACCCACGGATCCATCAGTCCTAAGTGTCTATGGTAGGGGTGGGGAACCTGCTGCCTGAATCAGTGGAAGGGCAGAGGACCTAGAGGGCCACATGTGGCCTCAAGGCCAAAGGTTCCCCACCCCTGGTCTATGGCCACCCACCCACCCACCCACCCAAACCTAGTCTGTTTCTTACCTCCTCCTTCCCTAATCATCTAAAACTGATAATATCTTTCTAGTTTCATTCTACTTCTAATGCTGGCTCAAAGCTTTCTCTGAGCTTCCTTGGTCACCAAAGGATAGTAGCATTTGTCCAATAACAATAGAAACTGACATCTATACAGCTCTTTAAAGTCTACAAAGAACTTTCTATAGAACCTCATTTGAGCCTCACAACATCCCCGTGAGAGGGGTATAAAGGGTATCTTTGTCCCCACTGTACACAGGAGGAAACAGATCCAGAAGTTAAGCGACTTGCCTCTGGTTCCATTAGCTAATAAACATCATAGGTGGGATTTGAACCTGGACTTCCTCACCTATTCTCCATGGTCTAACTCTCCTGACCCTCTGAACAGCAGATTTTCCTTGTTCCTTCAGCTTCTACCACTGTAAAGTAAATCACTTTTCTAACTACTTTCTGTTTCCTTCCTAGAGACCCAGGTTTCATTTCTGATTCAACTGCTTAAGGTGGGACTCATGTTATTCAGTCTCTCCTAGCAAGTGCTAGGCCATACCCCTTAATTACTCCTTAACTCTTCACAATTTTAACATCGTGTATATTTGTAAAGGATCCCTAGTATCCTCAGCAGGATGCAGATCCAATGCATATTCAGCTAAACAGAGATTAACAATAATAATAAGTGACATTCATAATAGTGCTTCAAAATTTGCAGTGTGGTTTACATACTTTTTTTTTTCTTGCTACATTTCTCTCTACCTCCCCTCAATTTCTGTCTTAGCTTTTCCTATCTGTACTTTATTCAACTTTTCTTGGTGTTGTAACAATTTGGCTAGCAGCTGCTGTGGGGGTGAAAGACCAACACAAGCCCAACAACAAGAATGCTGCAAGCCCAGATTTTTTAGATCTGCTTTACTAAAGTAAGTAACATTAAGGGGTTAACAATCTTCTTTAATCCGGCATACAAATATCATTCACTTAGTTCAGGGGAAAAAGCCAGCACCCTGAACTTCAAAGCAAATACAAATTACAAACGTCAACAGACAGACCTTGTCTGATTCAAATCTCAATGCGTAGTTACTAAGGTTTAACAAAGTCCCAACATCCGGGTTTACAAGCTGGGGGGCTCTTAACTACAGCTGCCCCGAGTCTCCACATCAACACACCTCCAAGAGTGAGAGCCCCAAGGGAGAACACCAACCTCTGGGTTTACATATCTTGTTCAGAGTCAAAGGTGAGTCACACATGTGACTCACCCACGTGACCTAAAAGGTGGCAGAAAAATTTGACTTAAACCCACGTTGGTCTAAAAGCCTCTGATATCACAAACATGGCTCTCAAACCCATGTGAACTAGGCTTTCTCTTGAGGCAAGGAGGTCACTGAGGACTCCTAATCTAATCAAGGAAACAAAGGCCAAACTCTTCAAGGGCACTTGATTAAGTGTTAAAAGTCCATCCTAATTACCAATGCACTTGGTCTCTCCCTCTCTCCCCATGCCCTTGCGTGTCTCTCCTCTGTTGTTTCCTTTCCTGTCTCCCTTTGTCTTTCTCATTACCTCTGTTCTACATATATTTTCATCTGAGCCTCAAAACAAACTCCAGAGGTAGGTACACAAGCCTTATTATTTCCATATTACATAAGAGGCAAGTGGTACTCAGAGAAATCTAAGTGCCCCAACAAGTCCTAGGAAGTGGAAGGCTTACTTCGAGAGGCAAAGGCGTTTGCCCAAAGTCATGGGGCTACGAAGCAGAAAAGGCAAGGCAGAAATGGGACTGAAATCATAATTTCTGGATGCCATGCCTGGCATGCTCTCCAGTATGCCAGGCTGCTTCTCTAATGGCTTTCCAAGCATTCACAGATGTAATCAAGTGCCGCTAGGTGGTGTTGTGGATGGAGCACTAGCCCTGGATAAGTATGATACTTATACAAAGATACCTGACACCTACTAGTGGTGTGACCCTGGGCAAGTCACTTAAGCCCCATTGCCACGGAAAACAAAACAAAAAAAGAGAACTGTATGAAGGGGAAGCCCTGACCACCACTGAGGTACCGAAGCAGACACTTGGGAGGGTAGAAGAAACGAGGCGACGCCCTTATGGATCGTCACACGAATACACCTTGGGGTGGGTCGCTTCAAACGCCCACACGGACACCTGTTTCCAGATGTTCCCCTGCCTCTCGTGCTTTCTCCCTCAAATAACCTTCCACCTGTTTTCGTTTATATGTATTTACCTTATTTGCAATCCAACCGACTACAAGCTCTTCAAGGGGAGAGCCTGATACACTTTTGTCCTTGCATTCCCCCAATCGATCAGCTAATCGACCACCATCGGGACAAGGGCCCACCTCTGACACATACGGGCTGGGGGATGCGGCCAAATCACTCAACCTCTCCGAGCTTCCGGCGCTTCTCTACAGCTGTAAATAGCCCTGACGGGGGCGGAGGGCTAAAGAAATAACCAGAGCCTAGTCCCCACACGCCAACAAATGTGCGAACCGCTAGCTTCTGGGTCACAGAGAGGGCTGCCCTCAGGGCGCTTACGCTCTACTCTGGCCTCGTGGCCCGGCGGGGCGGGGCTGAGGTGCGCGCGCAGCCCCGCAGCCCCGCTGCTGATTGGACGGGAGCTCGGCCTCACATCCGGGCTCAGAAGGAGGCACCTCCTCAACATGGTCCATCTCACCTCGGCTGCTGCTGCGGCGGCGGCGGCGGCGGCGGCGGCGGCGGCGGTGGCGGCTCCGGCGGCTCCGGCGGCTCCGGCGGCTCCGGCGGCTCCGGCCCCACGTTGCGCTGGCTTCGGCTCTAGGGCCCCGAGGCGGTTTACCTCAGCATAACCGCAGCGTAGGGGGGCGGTGCTCCCGCTCATTGGCTGCCCCGCCGGAAGTGCGTCGTCGCGCACGCGCAGGAAGAAGCGGGGCCCTGCCCGGGCCTGCCTTCCAGCTCTGGTGGCCGTCGGGTTGGAGCCTTCAGGTAGGCGGGGCCGGGGTTGGCTGAATGGCCCGACAGCCGGGCGCCCAGTTGCCCCCGGTGCCCCTGGCCCTGACCCATTCCCGGCGCAGTACCTGTCCTCCGTGTGGTCCGAGGCAGAACCTCCGGGGGACGGCAGGAGAACCCGCAGGGCTCATTTCCCCTACCCCACATTCCGCCTCCCATCTCCGCGCCTTTTACCCGGGCTGGCGCCTGTGCCTGGGGCGCCGCCCCCTCCCCCCCCTCTTCCCTTTTTCTTGTAGCACAGTTGGGGTTGCGGGCAGTATCCCCACCATGGAATGTAAGTCATATTTTCGTTGTTATGCCAATGTCACGGAGCGTCGAACACAGGTGGCGCTTAATACTTGTTTTTGTCCCGAGTCAGAGAACTTGGCGCTTGACTCTAGGCCCTGCCACTTAGTGTCTAGGGGAACCTTCGTTTTAACATTTGCAAAAAGAGCGGATTAGGCCAAGTGCTCGAGGAGCTGTGTGACCCTGGGCAAGTCACTTCACCTGCTCCCGGCTCAGTCTCCTCATCTGCAGAATGGAGCTAAGAACGTTACTTGCCTCCCAGGATTGTTGTGAGCATCAGCTGAGCAATTAAGCACCTAGCACAGTGCTTGCAGGTAGTTGTTGCTCAGTCGACCCTTGGTTACCCCGATAGGGCTTTTCTTAGAGCTGGTTGCCATTTACTTCTTCAGCTCATTTTACAGATGAGGAAACTGAGGCAGACAGGGTGAAGTGACTTGCCTAGGGTCACACAACTACTAAGCGTTAGAGGCCGGATTTGAACTTGGAAAGATGAGTCTTCCTGACTCCAGGCCCAACCGCACTATGCACTGAGCCACCCAGCTGCCCTGGAGTAGAGTAAGAGCCATATAAATGTTAGCTGTTACTATTGACTGTAGAATGGGGATAATATTAGAACCTACCGCCCAAGGCTGTTGTGAGGAGCAACCTAAATGATTAACGAAGTTAGATAAATATTAGGTATCGTTATTATTATCACAGTTATTGCTGAGATAGAAGAAAGAGGCCTCACCTTTGTACGAGGTAGGAGAGGAGGTGCAGTGTCACCTAAAAGGAGGAGCACAGCTCAGCCATGGATTCCCCTGCTGGCCTCAGGCCCATCTATGTTGGGTAAGACCTAAGATTCAGAGCAGGAAGGGACTGCAAGAGTCTGCACAGCTGTCAGCTTCCTGTCTCTTTATCCCTTCCTTTGCCACATCCATCCCAGACCTTACTTTCTGCTGTGGTCACAGCCTTGAACGACACCCTGCTTTCGCCAGACTTGTGCTGTGGTCTCACTTTCTTCCCTCAGAGCCCCAACTCTGCTTAAGGCATTCAGTTTTACCGCGTGTCCTTGGATCCCTTATTCCTTTGTCCTCTTCCCGGATGGCTCCAGGTTCCCCCTTTCCTGATAGAGGAGGTCAGAGGGTCCAGCCAAGTGTGTGATGAGCGCTGAGCTGAGGATACAAAGAAAGCACAGACAGGCCCAGCCTGCCTTCAAGGGACCGAGGTTTTAGTGAGAGAGCTGAGTGGTTCGTAGACGGGTACAAGGCAGATGCTAGGCAATGTTTGAGAGAAAGTAGCCTGTGGGAGAAAGAGCTGAGTTTTGTCTATTACCCTACAACAATTAGTTCTTTTTAAGCTGAGCGGTCAGTATAGTAATTCCCTAAGGTCCACCTGATTTTCTCCTGTTTAACTTTAAGTAGTTTGTTTTAGATGAAAAGTAATGAGTTAAGTCACAGTGTCCCTGAGTACCTAATTAGGAAAATTCCCAACACTTCAACAGTGTTTTGAATTTTTCGTCTAACCTTATATTTTTATCTCCCTCTAGTTACCCCTCACCTCTTTGTGTTTGAGGCAAAATTCAGTTCGCTAGAAACATCTGGGTAACTAAATGGCAGATTGTATTATGTCTTTGGATAGATGGTCATTGGGGAGGGTGTTGGAGGGCAGGGTAAGATGGGGAACGAACTGCCCTTTTCTTGAGACTTAGCTCAGCCTGAGTCTAAGGCATTGGTAGAGCTCTCCTCAGTGTCTCCCTTCACCACTGCCCAGAGTGCTTTGCTCCCCAGAGGTGTGGTCAGGCTCTCTTCAGCCTCTTAAATCTGTCCCCTCAGAATCTCACCCTCCAGTTCTGAGATACTTCCTCCTTTTGTACAAATCACTTAAGAAGTGACTCAGTTTTACATGATGATTTTGGCTCAGGTGCCTGTTGTGTGCCAGCCCTTGTGCTAAGCACAGGAGATACTAAGTTTTCTGAATTACGGATTTGACCATTTCACTTCCCTTCCCAACAGATTGCATTGACTCCCTCTGACCTCTGGGATCAGATATAACCCCCTTTGGCATTTAAAACTCTTCTGACCTTTCCAGACGTTTTACATACCCTGTGGTCAGTCCAGCCACCCAGAGCACTCTCTGGCCCTTCTCACTGCAGACCTTCACGCTGGCTGTCCCCCATGCCTAGGTGTCAGCTTGTTTTTTTCTCTTTCCTCACTTCTGCCTCTTAGAGTCATTGCTTTATTCAAGACTAAAACCAAGGGCCACCTTCTACTGGAGACCTTTATGCCCCCCCAGCTGCTGGTGCCTTTCCTATTTTGTATGTGTTTTGTACCTGTCTGGATATGTTTATGATGTCTCCCCAGGAAAAGGTCCTTGAGAGCAAAGATTGTTTTCCTTTTGTCTCTGTATACCCATGAAGCATGGTGTATGACACATAGTAGGAGAAGCTACGTGGTGCAGTGGTTAGAGCACTAGCCCTAGACTCAGGAGGACCTGAGTTTAAATCCGGCCTCAGACACTTACTGGCTGTGAGACCCTGGGCAAGTCACTTAACCCCCCTATTGGCCTCAGTTTCCTCATCTGTAAAATGAGCTGGGGAAGGAAATGGCAGAGCATCCTGATATCTTTGCTGTGAAAATCCCAAATGGAGTCATGGAGAGTCAGACACAACTAATCAGCTGTAAACAGGTGCTAATAAATGCTTATCGATTGATTAATCTGCAAGGTTGCCACTTCTCTCTCTCCCTCTGTCTCTCTCCCTAGTGACCCTTTCTCAGTCCTCTTTGTTCTTGTCCTCTCTGAGACATCTGACCCTGATGACTATGCCTGACTCCTGAGCCCTCTTCCCTGGGTTTTTGGTTCTCTTCCTCCCTTTCTGACCTATCTTTAATCTTCTTTGCAGCCCCATTATCCAGGTCCTGGCCCCTGTGGCCGTACCCTGGGCCCCTTCCTGTGTGCTTTCTCTCTTGATGATTTCCTCATGAAGCCAGCTGCCACCTTGGTGCCTCTGCCTCCCATCGCTGCACATTTAGCCTCCTTCTCTCTCCTGAGCTCTAGTCCTTCCTCTCCAGCTGCCTGCTGGACTCGTCTCCCTGTAGGTGCCATCCCAGGTTTCTCAAAGTCGTGTCCAAAACATCTTGTTTTCTTTCCCCCAAACCTGCCCTTTGTCCTGACTGGCTTATTCCTATGGTTGGGACCACAGTCCTGACAGTCAGTGGTTTGTAATCTCCATTTTATCCCTGAATCTACACCCCCAGATCTAGTCAGCTGCCAGGTCATGTACATTCCACCTTCTTAACGTTTCTCCCATCTGGCCTTTTTTCTTTAAGCTCAGCACAGCCATTCTTGTCCAGGACCCCTTTAGCACTCCTCTCCTGGCACCTTACAGTAGCCTCCTCATTGGTCTCTCCATCCTCCCCACAAGCTGCTGGATTGATGTTCCTGTGATTCAGCTCTGACCGTGCCACTTCCCTGCCTCTAGAACCTTCACTGGCTTGCCATTTACTCACAGCCTGACCCAGCCAATTACAGGCCCCTGACCTTCCAGCCAAGCTCATCCCCTTCCTTTTTGCTGTAGCAGCTGCCATCTTCTGTCCTTTCTTTGTGCCTTGGCCTTGGGACTCAAGTGCTCTGCTTTCTAATCCCTCCCAGCTCCCTTCAGGTTTCAGTGCTGCCTCCTTCAAGAGGCCTTTCCTGATTCACCCTGTATATATATGCAAAAATGTCTTGTCTTCCTCTCTCCCAGTCTCCTACCCCAGTAGTATGTGAGCTCCTTGAGGGCAGGAATTGTCCCACTTTCTTAGTGGTTTCCCTAACACAGGGCCTGGCACATGATAGGCCCTTCATAAATGTTTGCTGATTGACTGATTCTAGTGTAGCACTCTTACAGTAAAACCAGAGAATGATCTTTCTCCTTTTGCCTTTGCTTACATCCTGTGCCCTCTCTCCTTCTTTGCCTGTCAAAGCACCTTTTCAAGCCCAGCCAAAATGCTGCCTTCTTCAGGAAGCCTTCCCCGATCATTAATGACCCCCCCCCCATACAACTTTGTTTTAGCATTCTAGTGCATTGAACACTGTCACTACTTTCAAGCTTAGGTCAAGGACCAAGTCTCATCCATACTTTCTAAAGCAGGAGTGGGGAACATGCAGCCTCGAGGCTACATGTGGCCCTCTAGGTTTCAAGTGCGGCCCTTTCACTGAATCCAAACTTCACAAAACAAACATGTGACCTAGAGCCCAAAGGTTCCCCACCCTGTTTTAAAGCCTCCAGTGCCTGCCTAGCACAGTGTGTTGAAGTAGGCCCTTAAATGGTGGTGGTTATTCATCCAAATCCCTTGTACCCAAGTTAACCCTTCCCTACTTCTTCCACCATCCCAGAGTGGGAGAGGCCCTTAGAGACCTTGGAGTCCAACTTCAGCTGGATTCAGTACAACCTGGAAGAATAACCACTAAGATCTTTTAATGAAAGGTTTCCATTCGTTGGCCCCAGAGAGAGGTTGCTCAGAAAAAAACAAAAACAAAAACAAAAAACTGACAGGCTTGGCAGTGAGTGGTCAGGCCCCTGAGGTCCTAAGGAACAATTTCTCAGGGCCTGAGTTTCAGATGAAGCCCGTGGGCCTAGGACAAGGGTCTGAATCCTGAGACAGGCAGCTGTGATGCTTTCACTCAGAAAGGCAATCTCGGGGTTGTGGTGAAAGCTGTAATGCTTTCACTGAGTACTAGGGGGTGCCCTTGAATTGCTTTCTTCTGAGTCGGTCTAGGTCAGAAATATTTCATCATTTAATTCAATAACAATAATGATAGGTACTATTGGGTAAATAGTTGTTGAGGGGCTTCCAAAGAAAGTCCTGAAATGGATTCAGGAAACCTAAGTATTGATCCATTATACCTCTTATTCAGATTTTCTGTTTCAGTAATTCATTGATACCCACAAATGGAATAGAAAGTGTGCATTTCTAGACATAACAGACTAAGTACCATATGCAGCTCTAATCTTTCTGTGTAGGTTTGACCGAGATTGTCCTCATTTACATTCTGTGCAGGTGCTGCCTGCTCTAAAGCAAATTTTTAAAAGCTCAAGTAGAAAAAATAGATTTTTAATTATAAACTTCAGAACAACTTTCAGTCAAGTCTCTTGATTTGAGTTCCCATATCTAACCACCTACCAAAAGCCTGTTGAGCTGAACTCTGTCATTTCTAGAATGACTTTGGACATGTCACTTAACACGCGTCTGAGGTTCTCTACATGTAAAGTGAATGGGTTGGAATGGATGGGCTCTCAAGCCCATTCAAGCTTCAGATCTTTCTGAGGGCCTCTCATGCGTAGGAACACAAGAGGTCCTTTGATCAGTTATTTATGAATTGGTATTTTGTGTGCCTTGTTTTATGCAATGAGTACATCGAGTGTACATAAATTGAGTTTGTATAAACCGAGCCAAGCCAGCTTATCAATTCTATTATTTTATAAACTGGTATCTCAATCTCTTTTTTTGTGGGTGGGACTTATTCTTGCCTCTGGTATTCAACTCTTAGCATCCCAATTTATGTTCTTTTTGATTGACTCTTCGAAACTTTATTTCCCATAAACAACAACAGGGATCAGCTGATTTTAAATGTAATTCATACGTAAGGTTACTCTGATCAACTGTTCTCGTTCTCTAGGTACATTTACTCATCTTTCTATGAAAAAACTAAAATGGCTTCTAGAGGAAAGACAGAGACAAGTAAATTGAAACAGAACTTAGAAGAACAGTTGGACCGACTGATGCAACAGTTACAAGATCTGGAAGAATGCAGGTAGTGTTAACAAGATTTTACATTATTACAATGGTGTAGTAGGAAGGCCGAATTTATGATCTCAAATATAATCATGTATATGTTTGAATGGTCCGAATTCGCAAGGTATGAGAGATTCTCTAAGGAGAAAACAACAAGAAATTTATTTAGGCCCCACCGCAGCAAAAACTTGAACCAGCCTCCCCATTCCAACATCTTGACAAAAAGACTCCAGGCCCAGAAAGCCCATTTCACAAGGGCAACTAGGAGGGCACAGAAAAGCAAGAGAGTATTTAGCCAAGTCATGTTCACTGGCCTCACGTTCCTGCTCGCACTCGCTGCTTCTGCAGCTTCCTGCCTCCGCAGCTTCTGGCTTCCACACCTT
>CM053622.1:807255845-807266215 GCA_028646595.1 Phalanger gymnotis | reverse complement strand
GGGGAGGCTCATGGTACCTGAGCAGGGACATAGTAGAGAAAGTCCAGAGAGTCAGCAATGAAGCCGGGACTGGCCCAGGTGTCTTCCTTTTAATGGAGGCTCTGGGAGGAATAAGAAGTAGAGGGAACTTCCAGAGCTAAAAGGTCTCAGCTGTTGGTCACTGTGATAGAAAAGCTCCACCTTCAGTAATGATACCATTCAAACATTTAGGTCAGTTAACTGATAATCTTTGTCATCTCTTTGACTCCTATGCCTTGAATCATTACCTCTATGGAGAACCACTCCTTGAGCAGAGCACCGGCCCTAGAGTCAGGAGGATCTGACTTCAACTCTGGCCTCAGACACTTGACACACTTAGTAGCTGTGTGACCTTGGGCAAGTCACTTAACCCCAATTACCCTTCCTTCCCCCCTCCAAAAAAAAGAGAGAGCCACTCCTTCCTGAACTCTTCCTCAGACTGAATGGGGAACTGCTGGGTGTGTCTCCTCCTGGAGGTCCTGTAGAAATCTCAGCTCAGTAGGTCCAGAGTAGAAGTAATCTTCACTCTGCCATCTTGGCTCCAGCCCCTGTGGAAGTAATCTTCAACCTTGAACTTGCCCTCCTCAGACTTCCCTGTTGCTTTCAAGGGTAACGCCATTCTCCCAGTCACCCAGGTTGATAATACTGACTATCTAATCATTTGCTGAGTCTTACTAATTCTTCCCCTGCATCTCCTATTCCCCTTCTCTCCCTACAGACCCACTATAAGAAGGATTTTGTTATCCTTTTAGAGTTCAGTATCTCAGGATCCATGGCCATGGCAGTGTCTGGTTTCCAGGTGTTAGATAATAACTCCCAGAACAGCCCTAAGGATCCTAGATAGTAATTCCTAGAATCATAGTGATTGGCAGTCCTACTGAGGCTGTGCCGTGAGATATGAGGATGAGTGACATAATTGATATGTACTACATTTGTGCAGAATGACGATAATGCTAAAGTTAACCTGTGAGATTAATGTTGGCAAGATGCCTTCTTTGTTGCCCTATAGAACAAATGGGGAAGCCCTTTGGGTTTTGGGTCATGCATAGAGGAATGTATGTGCTGCCTCAATCGGCCCTCATTGAGACTTGAGGGAATTTAGGGGAGCGTACAAGCCGGAATGCTGTGCCTTTCTCGATTGACTCCATTGAGATGTAGAGGTGGTTGCCCCGCCTTCTTGTCGGCCCCTGCAAGATGGATGCTTAGGGAATGCTGTAGGAGATGATGCTCCCATTATCAGTAACCTTTTTGAGAAGACTAGACTGGAATAAAGTAAGATTATTAACCCCTCTGAAGCTGTCTTTCTGTCCTTCCTGTCTGACCAGATCGAGAGTGAATCTGTTAGAGACTGGAGTCCAAAAACTCCAGTGCCTCCCCGTGTGTCATCTGTGAAATGCCCACCACGCAAGTTCAGGCCATTCCCATTTCTTACTTGAAATACCACAGCAGCCTTCTCATTGGTTTCTCTGCTTACGTCATTTCTGGGCAGTCCGTTTTCCGTGCAATGCTTACAAATGTTCAGTGACTCCCCATTGCCCAGAGGACACAGTACAAGCTGCTTCATGTGGCATTGAAGGCCCTCCACAGCCTGGCTCCCAACAAACTGTCTAGCTTTATTTCATAGCACTCTGCATTCCAGCCAAACTGGACAGTCACTGTTTCCTGAACTCCGCATTCGCCTGCTGCTCTGTGCATTCACGTCTAAGCCGTGCCTCCTCATCTCCGGCTCCCAAAAGCTGTGTTTCCATTTAAACTTAGTGCAGACCCCTCCGTCATCCCCTTTCATGCTCTTCTCTAGGCCTCCAAATCCTTCCCTCCTTAGTCGTTGCTTCCTGAAGTTCTGCACTTCTTATGAAACCCACTTCCAACACCAGCTCCTTCAGGAAATTTTTGCTGATTGTCCTCTGGGGCTGTAACTCTTCCCCTGGGATCTCATATAACAACGCGTCATCCATTTCAGATACATTGTGTTCTAGTTACCTTTGTCTGTGTCATGTCCTTCTCCTAGATGGTCCGTACCATTAGGGCAGGGAATGCTTTTTATCCACATGTTCTAGTTTCCTCTGGCCTAGCACTCTCGGTGGGCACTTAAATAGTTATTGAATTGAACAATCTTTTTTTAAGATTAAATTTTATTTTATTTTTAGACCCTTGTTCTCTCCCTCCTACCCCCTGATTGAGAAAGCAAGAAAAACACACTCTTTGTTACAAACATGTAAAGTCAAGCAAAACAGGCCATGTCCAAAAACATATTTCTCGATCAGTCTTCTGAGTCCATCCCTTCTCTGACAAGAGGTGGGCAGCAGCATGTTCATCTGGAATTGGGTCAGTCATTACACTGACCAGAGTTCCTGAATCTATCACAGTTGATTATCTCTACCATATTGCTGTTATTGTATAAATTATGTTCCTGTTTCTGCTCACTCTACCCTACATTAGTTCATAGAAGCCTTTCCAGGTTTCTCTGAAACCCTCTGCTTCGTCATTTCTTGCAACACAGTATTTGAATTGAATGATCATTTATACAGGTAATGATGTAGAAGCCAGTCCCCGGCTCCAGATACTACAGTTATCAGATATTATTATACTAATAATAAAACTTTCATTTGTACAGTATTTTAAAGAGCATTTTCATGTGTTATTTCACTAAGTCTTCACAGCAACCCTGGAGAGATAGCTGGATTTGAAGTCACAAAACCTAATTCTGCCACTAATTCTCTGTGTAGCCTTGGGCTCCATTCCCTGTCTGTGAAAAATAAAAATGTTAGACTAGATGACCTTTAAGGTCTCTTCCACCTCTAAATCTATGATTCTTTTTCTTTTTTTTTTTTTAACATTTTTTTTGAGTTCTAAATTCTCTCCCTCCCATTATCCCCTACCCCACCCATTTGAGAAGGCAAGCAGAATATCATTATACATGTAAAGTCACGTAAAACACATTTCTATGTTAGCCATGCTGCCAAAAGGAACTGGGGTGGGGTGGGGGGGATTAGAGAAAGAAAGAAAATGGAAAAAAAAATTGCTTCGATTTTCACTCCGAGTTTATCAAATCTCTCTTTGGAGATGGATAGCATTTTCATCATGAATCCTTTGGAATTTTCTTAGATCATTGTATTGATCAGAGTAGCTAAGTCTTTAATAGTTGATCATCATTACGATATTGCTGTTGCTGTGTACAGTGAGCTTCTGGTTCTTATTTCACATTGCATCAGTTCATGTAAGTCTTCCCAGGTTTTTCTGAAAGCATCCTGCTTGTCATTTCTTACAGCACAATTATATTCCATCACAATCATGTACTGCTACTTGTTAGTCATTCCCCAATTGATGGGCAGCCCCTCAGTTTCCAATTCTTTGCTACTACAAAAAGGGCTGCTACAAATATTTTTGTACACATAGGTCCTTTTTTTTTCTTTGCTCTTTTTGGTATATAGACCTAGTAGTGGTATTGTTGGGTCAAAGAGTATGCATAGTTTCATAGCCCTTTGGCCATAGTTCCAAATTGTTCTCCAGAATGGTTGGACCAGTTCACAACTCCACCAATAGCACATTAGTGTCCCAATTTTTCCGTATCCCCTCCAGCATTTGTCATTTTCTTTTTCTATCTTGTTAGCTAATTTGATAGGTATGAGGTATTAAGGTGTTACCTCAGAGTTGTTTTAATTTGCATTTCTCCAGTAATTATTTAGAGCATTTTTTCACATGACTACTGATAGCTTTGATTTCTTCCTCTGAAAACTGCCTATTCATATCCTTTGACCATTTATCAATTGAGGAGTGGCTCTTATTTTTCTACTTTTGTCCCAGTTCCCTATATATTTGATAACCGAGGCCTTTATCAAAGAAACTTGCTATAATAATTTTTTCCCAATTTCCTGCTTTCCTTCTAATTTTGGCTGCATTGGTTTTGTTTCTACAAAACCTTTTTAATTTTATATAATCAAAATTATTCATTTTATTTCCCATGATCCTCTATATTGCTTGTTTGGCCATAAAATCTTTTCTTATCCATAGATCTGACAGGTAATTTTCTCATGTTTCCCTAATTTGCTTATATATCCTTTATGTCTAAATCATGTGCCTGTGTGATATTATATTGGTATATGGTGTGAGATGTTGGTCTATGCTTAATTTCTGCCAGACCGCTTTTCAGTTTTCATCATAATTTTGTCAAATAGTGATTTTGCCCCCAAAGCTTAGATCTTTGGGTTTATCAAATGCTAGATTACTTTGTCATTTACCTATGTATATTGTGTACCTGATCTATTCCACTGACCAGTCACTCCATTTCTTAGCTAATACCAAATTGTTTCATCGATTACCACTTCGTAATATAGTTTTGAAATCTGATATTGCTAGGCCTCCTTCCTTCATATTTTTTTTCATTTATTCCCTTGATATTCTTCCAGATTAATTTTGTTGTTGTTTTTTTAGCTCTGTAAAATAATTCTTTGGTAGTTTTATTGGTATGGCACTGAATAAGTAAATTAATTTATACAGAATTGTCATTTTTATTATGGGTAGGCTTGGCCTACCCATGAGCAATTAATATTCTCCAGTTGTTTACATCTGTCTTGTGAAAAGTGTTTTGTCATGTTCTTATAATCCCTGGATTTGTCTTGGCAAGTTAATTCCCCAAGTAGTTTATACTGTCTGAAGTTATCTAGTTATTTAAAATGAAATTTCTCTTTTTACCTCTTCTTGCTGTGTTTTGTTGGTAACATATAGCTATGCCGACGATTTATGTGGGTTTATTTTATATCTTGCCACTTTACTAAAGTTATTAATTATTTCAGCTAGTTTTTCGGTTGATTCTCTAGAGTTCTCTAAATATATCATCATTTCATCTGCTGAATCATAATTTTGTGCCTTATTGACTATTCTTAATCCTTCAATTTCTTTTTCTGGAACAATATTGAATAATAATGGATATTCTAGCTTCACCCCTGATCTTATTGGAAAGGCTTCTAGCTTATCCCCATTACAGATAATGTTTGCTCTTGGTTTTAGATAGATACGAAGTTTTATTTTTTTAAAAGGTCTCATTTATTCCTATGCTTTCTAATCCATGATCACTTTTCAACAGATTAGGAAATTGAGGTTCAGAGAAGTAAGCCCTATTGTCCCAAGTCCCCCCTCCCCCCACACACACACCTTGTGGCCAATAGGACCAGACCTCTTTGTCACCACGCTGCCTCCCTAGTCTACTAAGGATGATCAGAGAGACCTTTCTCTTGGTTGTCCTGCACGTTGATGTGGTTCATTATGTCTCTTTCAGAGAAGAGCTTGAAGCAGATGAATATGAAGAAACCAAAAAAGAAACTTTGGAACAGCTGGGTGAATTCAATGATTCACTGAAGAAAATTATGTCTGGAAACATGACTTTGGTAGATGAACTTAGTGGGATGCAACTGGTAAGCTCTCTCAGGTGTTTGGAAGCATGTTTGAAATGGAATTGTGTACATGTGCTTTTATTGGTGCGGATGCTGGCCTATAACAACCGATTTCTGCGTATGTACCAAGCAAGGCAGCCTGTGCTTCCCGATGCTCCTGCCCCTTCGCTGGGAGAAGAGCTCTGCAGTGTCTAGTAGGCAAGCAGAAGAGCCATGGGAAAGAGCCCCCATTAGGACCGAGAGCTGCTGGGCTCTCATGGTCATTGGGGCATCTCTGAGATAGATGTTGTCATGACTTTGTGCTTCCTTGTGCTTCCAGGCCATTCAGGCAGCCATCAGCCAGGCCTTTAAAACGCCAGAAGTTATCAGATTGTTTGCAAAGAAACAGCCTGGGCAGCTGCGGACAAGATTAGCAGAGGTAAAGTGTGCCCTTTGTCCGTGTAATCTGTAATTAGTGTTTGTCCATTTCTGCTCCTAACTCCCAGGTTTTCCCCACTTTGATATTCTCAGCTGTAGAAGCAGGTCTCTAGAGCTGATGCCAGTGACTTTCTAACCAATCTAATAGCATGTTCCCCTCGTGATCTTTGCTCCTGTAATGCCCCCCTCAGATGCTATCTCCTCCAGAAAGCTTACCCTGATTTTCTTCCTTAGTCCTTACATGGTTCTTTGTTTTCTAACTCTGAAATGCCATAATCATGTGATTTTGTGTATTGAAGCTACCTCTGTCTCTATGGGAGGAGCTGTTGTTGGCTGATGCTGGGGTTACCTGTCTGTTTATCTTTTTTTAACATCTTGACCCCTTACTAATCTGTAATCTCTATGAGGGCAGGGACTATATCTTAGTCAAACTTTCTCTCTTCCTTAGCAACCTGACACGATGCTTTGCTCACATCAGGCACTTTATAAATATATGTTGTGTTTTGTTTCCCCCTTAAACCATCCAAAAATTAACTTTCTTAAATTTATCAGTAAATTTTTTAAACATTTACTCTCAAAAATAATGTCCTTTGGGGTAGCTAGGTGGCATAATGGATAAAGCACCAGTCCTGGAGTCAGGAGGACCTGAGTTCAAATCTGGCCTCGGGCACTTACTACCTGTGTGACCCTGGGCAAGTCACTTAACCCCAGTTGACTCAAAAAAATTAATAATGATGTTTCATACTTCACAAAAAGAAAAGAAACCCCAGAAGCTCACACAACAGATTTCATATGTAATAAGATGGCTTCTGTCTCTAGTCTACCCCTAAGGTTAGAGTACACAAGCTTTTCACCTATGGAGCCCCTGTTGCAACTTCAAATAGTGAGGGATTAACAGTGTTACTTTATAGTTAGACAGTATCTCTCATCTAAGAATCTCAAAGAACTTTACAAGTGTAATTAATAACACCCCAAGACATATTCCACTTGTTTTATAGACTTCACTCTACCTGCGGTGCTAAAGCCAGTTAAGTTTTTGGCACCTGGAGAAAGTTCGGTCACTAGAATGGTTTAAAATAAATTCCAAGAGATTGGATTCCGAATTGCCCCTATCAGACCAGGAGAGCACATTTCAGCCAAGTAAAACGAGGGGGAGTGGGTTGTCCTCCCCACAACACTCTGTCTCCTAATTCTCTACTCTGCAGAAACCCAGCACAAGGGGCTGGCAGGGCAGACCTTTATCAGTCACTGCCATGTGCAGGCTGTGACCCTGGAACAGCTCATCTTCACAAGCAATTTATCCACAAAGTTTTTTAAAAATTAGAACTGAAAACTTGACTTTTATGCTTTAAATGTGTTTTTAATATGTTTTTAAAGAAGCTGCTTGAGTATTCCCCCCTTACATTTATATCCCTTCTAGATGGACAGAGACCTGATGGTTGGAAAACTGGAAAGAGATATATACACCCAACAGAAGCTGGAGATACTGACTGCCCTGCGGAAACTTGGAGAAAAGGTACCACCATGCCAGGCTTCAGTGCTTTTAACACAAAGGAAAATGTCAGCTCTTTGTCCAGAGGGCTAGATTTATTGGTACAGTTTTCCTGCCTATGGTTTTACTTCTGTAGAATAGAGGGGTTAGGGCAGGGATGGGGAACCTGCGGCCCAGAGGCCACATGTGGCCTTCAAGGTTCTAGTTTTACAGAATAAATCCTTTTATTAAGGGGATTTGTTCTCTCAAGTTTGGATTCAAAGGGCTGCACTTAAGGACTGAGAGAGCCACACGTGGCCTTACCTCAAGTTCCCCATCCCTGGATTAAGGAATAGCTACCCACCCATGGTATTACTCCAAAAATATATAGCTATAGATAGTGGGGAGAGAGAGAAGGAGGAAGAGAGGGAGAGGCGCTAAATTGTATGGTAACATTCTAGCGTGAATGATTCCCTCCCTCAGCTCCTTCCTAATGGAGTGAGTGCTAGACCTGAACTGAGTCAGGAGAGGCTTGGGTTGGAGTCTTGCCTTAGGCTTTCAGTGGTTGGGAGGCCTCAGCCTCAGTTCCTTGAGCTCTGTAACAGGGACCACAATATTTAGTGCAAAGGTCTGACCGGCACTAAATGAATGTCAGTTCCATGGGTCTATCTCAGTCTGTTTCAATAAAACACGGTGCTGTTGTACTCAGCCACCGTGGTTATTTCATCGAGCTAGAATAGCAAGCACAGAGCTAAGTCTGGATTCAGGCACCAAAGCCAATGACCTCATCTCCATGCTGCTCCCCTGGGAGAAGCTTCCCAAGTCACACTGCACCAAAGCAGAGTCACGTACGTGCTCGTGTGCATGCACACACTCTCACTCTCGTCTCTCACTCTCTCTCTGGAAACCTGGGCTTACAACACCAACCTCTTCACAGGCTATTTCTTTCCTCTTTGAAACAGCTAACTGCCGATGATGAGGCCTTCCTGTCCACAAATGCAGGCGCCGCCCTCAGCCAGTTTGAGAAAGTCTCCACTGACCTTGGTGAGTCTCTGCCTCTTTCCAAGGCCCTAGGGTTGATCACTTTTCTCTCCAGGTATAGTGAGGCAAACCAGAGTGCCTTTCCTCAAGGACAACATCAAACCTAGATTGTTATCTTTTCAAAATCATTCTCATTTACCTTCTTTCTCAGCCTCAGGAGATGCCGCTGTTCTCTGTTTGGAAGTGAGGTCTTTTCACCACCACATATTCCCAGTATTCAGGAGCACGTCACTGTAAAAATGAAGCAGGCTAAACAATTTCCCTTCCGTTCTCCCTTTTCAGTGGCCCACATCTGGAGATTGGGAAGACTATTTTCTTCCATTTCCAACAGTGAAGATTCCTGCCTCCTGAGTTCTCTTGCCATAGCTGCATTATTTGTGGCTACAGGGAAGGGTTTAGGATCAGTGCAGGAAGGTGTAGGAGGGCACTGTCCCAAAGCAGGCTGATTCTGTCTCCTGGCACCATAGATCTCAAGCTTCATACTCTTTAACATAGCCCTGGGCTGTTCATTATCTGCCTCCTTCCTTCCTCAGGTTCTGGGGACAAAGTCCTCGCTTTGGCAAGTTTTGAAGTAGAGAAAAACAAAAAATGATGAGGAGCTCTGTAGAATCCCTGGGCATCAGTCACGGTACAGATGGCACGCTTGTTTTCTACTGCGGATCTAAAGTCATCTCTGAGAACTCTAGAGAACCTGGAAGCACGTTAACAGCATGAGAAAAGCCTAATGGAGGTGCCCTCTGGCCCTGTCTGCCTGCCTCACTAGTGTGTGTGGCCAGTGGGAGAGATGTGCTGCATGGATGGATGGACTCATTGAAAAAAAAACACACACACACACACATACCCCCTCCCTTACCTTAAAACTGTAGAAGGCAGCAGAGATGAGGGAGGAGGGAGGGCACATTTTCACCATTAGGCTCAGGTTTTCTGTACATCTCTGCTCAGGTTCCTTGTTTGCTTATGCTGATGGTGAAAGGAGCCTAGCAGTGATAACAGCTTGTTTCCCTCTCCCGACTGTCCCCTCTCCATGCTGTATTGGTTTACTGCTCTTTCTACATCCTTGGGGCTTCCCTACTCAGTGGAGGTCCAAAGGAGTGAAATGATTTGTTCAAAGTTAGTGGCAAAATCAAGATTAGAACCCAGCTCTCCAGACTCCCAGTTTATCTCTTCTTACTATACCATGCTGCCTTCAGCATCCCCTAAAAGTGGTGTCTATATTTATAGAGTCTTACTCTATATGGTTTAAGCAAGGTAATTGTTGAAGCCTGGCTTTTTTGAAAACTCTGTATTCCAGCAAAAAAGGAGCATCCCAGCAGCCTGTCTGCTCTCCATATGAATGGAAGCCATTGTAGCTCTGAATTTTGAGCAGGGAACAATGGGGGCCCTATTGGTGGGAGCCTCCTGGAGTCACCAAACCTCCTGCATTGTCTCACCAGGGAATCAGTAGGAAATGGCATCACAAGGCCTGCTTTCTATGACCTGTGGCTGTAACCCTGGGCCATTTGACTGGGACCTGCCCCTCCCTCCCTGGTTTTCTAGGACTGGCATGAGCTGTCAGGAACAGCACTCCAATGTCTGTCTTGCTGTGTTGGTGTTCGTGTGTGTGTGCTCAGCTGTTTCTCATTTCTTTGTCTGCTGTGTTCTTGATTCTCTGGTTCCCCTACTTGGTTTCTTTTGCACATCACACAGAACATCAAATATCTGTGAAGCTTTCTATGTACTTTAAACTAAGGCTCTTTTGTTCATAGATGGGAATTCTGCCTCAGGTAGAAATTATGCCTTCTTTAGACCCAGTAATAGGAGCCATTGTTTTCTGAGGTTACTGGTTTGTGGCTTTCAGTCCCACATGCCTCCTGTCTTCCCCCCGCCTGATGAGGTGTTGGCTCACCGTGCAGAAGCACCTGCCGATCACCACCTCATGCTTCCATCCTCTTCCTTTCATGGTCATTTCTTGGCAGTCTGCTTTTTTAGCTGTTATCATAGCAAGAAAATGAGGAACAGATTCTGTCCAAAACCCCTTGGGAAAGGGCTCAGGG
>CM053622.1:807233775-807255345 GCA_028646595.1 Phalanger gymnotis | reverse complement strand
CAGTCCCACATGCCTCCTGTCTTCCCCCCGCCTGATGAGGTGTTGGCTCACCGTGCAGAAGCACCTGCCGATCACCACCTCATGCTTCCATCCTCTTCCTTTCATGGTCATTTCTTGGCAGTCTGCTTTTTTAGCTGTTATCATAGCAAGAAAATGAGGAACAGATTCTGTCCAAAACCCCTTGGGAAAGGGCTCAGGGGACCTTCAGCTCATTTTTTTAGTTTCGAAACCAAATCATGACCTTCCAGGACAGAACTTGGCTTTAGTCATTTTGATCTCAAGTTCGATCATGTATGTTTTGAAGCTGATTTTCCTTTAAAATGACCTTGTTTAGATGACTGGTAGAAATGGCCAACTTTGTGGTGCCCAGAAAAACAAAGATCCTGTGGCCCTGACGGCCTCTCTCAGATGAGGGGAGAGCTCGACCACTGGCAAACTCAGCACCTCTTCCGAAATGGCCTTTGGGGTGAGGGCTCCCTGAAGTCTGCCGAGGTGGAATGTAGTAGGACGTTGTTGGAGAGAGAGTGGACTGTGTGATGGTTCTGTCTGTGCCATGGACTCTGCTGGGGATCTGTTTTATTAAAGGAGAGACCTTGACAAGTGAATCACATCCTATGCAAACCATGGTCATTAAATAATTTTCAAACTTTGGCCATTTTCTGTTTGCTTCTATGTATCTACCCTTGTGTGTGTATCAGTCATTTCTGGGGGAGGGGAGTTGGATTTCTTGTTAAAAGACAACTCGCTGTCTTTGAATGTTTAAATATGACGAGCTTGGATACGTGCGCCCTCCCCTCACCCAGTTGCCTCAGGATCCTCACATTGTGCACTTCCAGGTATCTGTAATGAAGGAAGCCTTACCCATATTGTTCCCAATATGGGCTGGATTTAAATTAAATCTAAAAAACTGGAAGATGAACAAACCTCAGACTTTTGTGGTTTTGCTTTTTTAACAACACGGCAAGGAAAGATTTTGTCCTAGGGAGGTAAGCAAGGATAATGGAAGGCATCAGGCAGTAGAGTCAGAGGTCATGGTAAGGACAAGGTCAGAGCGTGAGGAAGGGCACCCAGCAAGACTCAGGCTTGTTGTTAGACCTTTAGTTGAGGATATGCTGCCAGGGAATGGTCATCAGGCCCCAGACAAAACACTGAGCAGCCCCAGCTCTGAAAGAGGATCTCCTTACACTGCCTAATACAGGGTTTGAAATTATTATGGAGAAAATTCCAAACCCTCTAGTTCTGCCTCAAACATTGCAACCATCTCCTCATCTTTTTCATTAATATTAAGGCCAAAGAATTCTTGTCTTCCTTTCCCTAAATGTTTTCCAGCATTAATATGTAAACTATCAGCATTCCCACAGACCTCCCAGACCAAGCTGTACAACATAATTGCTTCCAGTGTACATGGCTCTGGAAATAGAAGGGCTTGGGGAATTGAAGAAAAATAAATAACCCAGTAACTAGGATTTCACATTTCTGCTTATCTGGAAATAGACTTAAAATATCCCAGTTGTCTTAACAGTTCCTAAAATGAGCCCTGTCTTATTCCAGCACCCTGGTGCCCAATAAGAAATTTCTCCTGCTCACACCCAGCAAATTAGAGTGAGTGCACTGCTTAAAAGGCTCCAAACACAAAGGACCCAAGATGAAGCTCCAGGGAAGGCATCCCCGAAAGGAACGCAGGTGCCGCTGATCCAGGATGGGGAGGGTGGAGAATGGTAAGGCTGTCAAAGCCAGGCCTCCTCACCCTCCGTGGGCTTTCCTTGAGATCTGGTCCCTCCTGTCTGACAGCCAGTTTTCCTTTGAAAATAAGTGAATCATCCAGACAGCTGATGAAGGGAGAGGAGGGCCCCCACCGGACAGCAGGAGTGCAGACAGAATCTGGTGCTTCACCTTCAGTCCTGTTGAAAGTTTCTGGTGACAGTTGTGACCCTAAACTTGGAGCCTCCCCTGGAAGCCCTTTGAGCTGCTACAGCTTCATCCCAAGCCAGGATTTCAACGCAGACAGTCAAGTGCACCTTAGATGATTGTTTCTTCTGTTTCTTAACCCTCTACCCAGCATTTATTAAATGCCTGCTATGTACAAGACACCATGCTAGGCATTAGAGATAGAAACCAAAAATGCAAATAGTCCCTTCTCTCAAGGAGCATCTGTGGGAGAGGCAGTCTGCTATAACAGAGTTTCTGGCCTTGGATTCAGAAGACCTGAGTTCAGATCCTGCCTGATGCTTGTACTCACAGTGTAACCTTGGACAGGTCATTTCACCTCTGAACCTATTTTATTCCTCAGTAAAATAGGAATGATATTAATAACTGTTGTGAGGCTCAAATGAGATAAGTGTCTGGCAAGGGACTGACAAATTTTAAAGTATTATATTCATGCTTGTCAGTTACTGCCTCTTCAGGAATAGTACATAAGATTCCCCTATCTGATTAAAAAAAAAAAACTAGGGGACAAGAAGAAAGGGAAAAAAAATATTTTTCATTGATTTCAAATTCTTAAAAAAAAATGAGGCTGAGAGACCTCTGGCTCATATGAAAAAAAAAATCGACATTTGCTCCACATAGCCCAGCGTCCTGCCCCTCAACACTTAGAAGCTGTGGTTATGCTAGGCGAGCGAAGTTGAAAATTGAAGTTATTACCTAAATGAGAGCCAAAAGATCTAGGTAATTCAGATGAAAGCAGCTATTTGGCCTAGTACAAATAACTGCCTCCATACTGCCCTTGGCTTTGGTGCTTCTTTTAGAAAATGTGGTTCTTTTACTGTTCTAGCTGAAAAAAAGAAAAAAAAAACAAGGTGGCAGATGAGACACTCCTCCAGAGCATCTCAATTTTGAACCAAAAATTCTCCCTTATGTCTGGTGATGGTGACTATCAACTTGGAGTGATTCAGTGAAATGATTTGTCTTTACCCAAGAAAGGAACAGTGATCCTTTGGGGGCAAACAACATCCCAGCTTTTCTTAGCCTGGGCCTGGCAGGCCCTGCCTCCCACACATTTCCAGCAGTCTGAGCAGTTTGTCCCTGGGCAGGAACATACCATGGTTAGGAATTAGCGGCTTACCAAGGACCCCTGGGTTCCTTCCTCTTCAGCTTTCACTCTATGTAAATGGGCACCCACTGGCATCCATTTATAGCAACAGTGGGCAAAGACTACTGTCCTGCTATCCATTCCCTAAGAGAAAAATGAGGCCTCAGACAGATTTCCAAGTCATGTTGTTTATTGCTGGGGATGGGGTGGGGGGAGGTGGGGCAGAGGAAGGGAATGACTAATGTGAGCATGCCCTGCCTGATGTGCCAGGGCCTGCTCTGGGAGTCTGACTGGCTCCATGATATAGCTGCTCCCCATGAGGTAATTTCTGACCTCATTAATAGCATTGCTCTTTACCAGCTTAGGAGAACTAGGCAGCTAGGTGGTACAATGGATAGAATGCCTGCCCTGGAGTCAGGAAGACTCATCTTCCTGAGTTCAAACCTGGCACTAACTGAGCAAGTCACTTAAGCCTGTGTGCCTCAGTTTCCTCATCTGTAAAATGAGCTGGAGAAGGAAATGGCCAACTACCCTAGGATCTCGGCCAAGAAAACCCCAAATGGGGTCATAGAGAGTTAGACACAACTGAAATGACTCAATGACAACAATACTGAATAGCAAAGCCAGAGAACAATGACAGGATTGGGTTTATAAATAGACTTCACAATAAAAGACGGATCTGTGGCTAGGCTGGAGTGTGCAGAAACTTGTAAAAGCTTTGTTCCTGGAGATATTCAAGCCTTGGTTGGGATGAATAGCAGCAAAGTGTATCTTGGAAATGAGAGTAACAGGTGACACAGTAGATAGAATGCTGGGCCTAGAGTAGAAGACAACTTCAAATCCTGTCTCAGACGCTTCCTGGACGAGTCCCATCACCCCTTTTTGCCTATATTTCCTCTTCTGCAAAACAGGGATTATAATAGCACCTACCTCACGGAGTTGTTGTGAGGCTCGAATGAGATCATATTTGTAAAGCACTTTGCCAGCCTCAAAGCACACTATAAATGCTAGCGATTATTATTAATATGGATTAATGGATGCAGATCCCTTGATCTAAAATTACTCTTCTATCTCTTGTCCCTGTGACTGCCTTTGTTTAATGAACCTACTAAGAAAACGCCATTAGGAGGATTTGGCATTTCTTGTTAAGTTATTTTGGAAGCATGTTCCACAATCTAGATGGAAGAAATGGAAGCTCCCTCTGATCCATATTCTCTCACCAATGACCCCTTGACCTTGGTCAAATCACCTATCCTTTCCCAGCCTTTTGTAGCATTGTTTGTTAACAGCTTTATTGATGCCACCGCTTTGGAGTGTCTCTTTAACACTCCTTCACTTCCCAATGTCTTCTCCCCCAGGAGAAAATAGAACCCTCCCTTCTAACATATGTATAGTTAAGTAAAACAAATGAATATATTGATCATGTGTGACAGCATATCCTTTATCCTGCACAGTCCATCACCCTTCTGCCCAGAAAAAAGCAGTGGTTCACTTCCTGAGGTCACCATCAGTCATTATCTTGACTGGAATTCTGATGTCTTTTAATGTATTTTCCTTTACACTGAGAGTTTTTAACTTATGAGACTTTTGAGCTTAGAGAGAGAGAGGTAGACAGAAGCAGATAGATAAACCGTATTTCACTATGATTAATTTTCTTTGTCATCCTCTGTATTTTATTTTGTGCACTTATTACCATTCTGAGAAAGAGGTCAATGTGCTTCCCCAGCCTGCCAAGTGGGGCCATGACATAGAAAAGGTTCTGAACTCCAGCTTTCTACTCTTGTGGTTATCATGGAAATTGCTTCCCAGGTTCTGCGTACATTGTTCTGTCTATTCATGCAAATCTTCCCAAGTCTCCCTAAATTCTTCCTGTTTGTCACTTTTTATATCGCCGCAGTAGGAAAAGCTAGGTGGCACCATAGTGGGTAGAGTACCAGACCCAGAGTCTTCCTGAGTTCAAATCCAGCATCAGACATTGCTATGTGACCATGGGCAAGTCATTTAGCCCTGTTTGCCTCAGTTTCCACATCTGTAAAATGAGCTGGAGCAGGGAATTGCAAACCACTCCAGTATCTTTGCCAAGAAAATTCCATTGGGGATTACGATGAACCGGACACAATTGAAAAATGACTGAACTGAGATATCGCAAGCTTTTCAGCATGTTCATGTTCATGCCACAGTTTGGTCAGCCATGTGCCAATCAGTGGGCACCTCCTCTGTGTCTGGTTCTTCGCTATAATGAAAAATGCCACTATAAATATTTTAGTACATATGGACTCTTTCCCTCTGCATTGGACCTCCTTGCAGTGCTGGCCTGCATGAGCGTTTCTGTACTCACAGAGGCCTCTCCTGCCATAGGGGCCTTCTCGGATACCTCATTGTGGCCTGGAAGTAACTCTGGGTTCTCAAATGCTCTGCCAGTGGAGCCTAGGCTTTGGCAGCTTCTGCCATGCTGAAAGGCTTTGAATGTGACCCTGGCAGCAGACCAAGTCTGTTTCCCAAGGACCGGCATAGCTAAACTATGGAGCAGTGTGTCACCCATAGGCTCATCTCCTGGTGGTAGATTCTTTGGCCAGGGCAGTCCATGAAATATGGGCATCTTGGAGGGAAATAGATAACAAATTTTTGTGAATTGCTTTGAAATGATATTGTATGGTTGTAATCCTAGCTCCTTTGCCAAAGGGAAAAAAATTAAAAAGAATAAAAAAAGAAATATTGTAAAACTCTATCTTGTATTGCTTACATGTTGTCTCCCCCGTTGAAATGTGAGGTCTTGAAGGGCCAATTTTTTTGCTTTTCCTTCTATCCACCGAGCTCAGCACAGTGCCAGACACATAGTAAGCTCTTTAATAAATGTCTGTCGACTGACTGACAATAAATGACAGGCATTATGTTCTTTCTGATGGTGTGGCTTTGTATCCATTGTTTAATTATTTGGAGGCTTCTTTTGGTTATCGTAGGAAATGAATAATCATAAAATAAAAGTGAGCTGGGAAACAAAATAAAAATTGACCTAATATTAGAGCCAAAGTTCTTAACCTGGGGTCTGTGACCTTTTTAAAAAAAATGATAATTTTATTTCAATATAATCAGTTTCCTTTTTAATCTTCGGTATTTTATCATATGCACTTAAAACCATTATTCTGAGAAGGGGTCCATAGGCTTCCCTCTGCTGCCAAAGGTTAAGACCCAAAAAAGGTTAAGCCCTGTTGTGTTAGAAGGACCCTCCAACTCAGTTCTTCCTTCTGTGATGGTGCTGCAGGGGAGGAGAATCCCCCTTTTACTTTTATTTCCTTATAACCCCCTAAGACGAGTTGCAGAGATTCCCTAATGGCCTAAGACATGTCAGCCGAGAAAATGTAATTTAGCTTGTTGGGGATTTGTATGTTAATATTACAGACAGTCTCAGCAGGGTGTCATTAGCATCAGCGATGGTAGGCAAATTAAAAATTGGTTCCTTCATCTTTTTCAGACACCGTAGCCCCTTTAGCATGCTGTTTCTGTAAGCCTCCCTTTCTAAAGAAAGACTCAATGGAAATTGTCTGCTTAAAGTTCTTTTTAAGGAAAAAAAAAATAAGTCACAAGTGTCATCTGCATGCCTGTCTGAGGGCTCTCTATGTCCTCTGTCTTCCTCATTTTCCTAAGGAAGCTTTTCTCCTTATTAGCAACATAAGTGCCCCTCTCTGTTCTGTCTGTACTTAGCCCCCAATTAGTGAGATGAGCAGAAATGCTCCCATGCTGAGCTCTCTGCTGGCGGCATGGAGGAAGCTGACATTTCTCCTTGGTACCAGCTGTAGAGGCTCCTTTCTGTCCTAGGAGAGGCCTCAATAGGTTCTGCCTACCCCCTGGAGTCTGCTGCTATTTCAGGCTAACCACTCATTAGAGTCAATCGGAGACTACAGTGAGGGCTTTGGGGATATTCGAGTGAATGCCTCCAACTTGAATTCAACTAAAGAAGTTCATCGCTTCCCTTCCCTGAGCCTCCCCCTGCCACCTCCTTCCTTGCAAACAACATATCTATGGCCTCTGCAAAGCCCCATTTCTGTTAAAGGCCCCAGGGCTCCTGCTGGTAGTGGTTCCCTAAGGGCCAAAGCCAGAGATGCAAAGGAACTGCCCAAATGAAAGTAGGACCCAGAATCTGGCACAGAGGGAAGATAAGGCTTGTCTTTATTTTTTCCTTAAAGCATGACTTATATTTCAGTACCTGATAGAGAATTTCAGATCTCCAGGGAACAGAGAATGGCATCTCTAAGCATGAATGGTGGGACTCCCACCAGTTGTTGCCAATAACATTAATATCTCCACATTTATATGGTGGGTTAGAGTTTGGTAGAGCTTATCTGAGCCTCACAACAACCATGCACCAGAAGGGCTATTAATAGCATCCTTACTTTACAGGAGATTCATCCGGGATGACGCAGCCAGGAAGTGTCAAAGTCAGGATTGGAACCCAAGTGTTCCAGATCCCAACAAGAGTGTTCTTTCATGATACAACGCTGCCTCTCTGGGAGCGTGGCACCAGGCTGTGTTGGAAGCCCATCCCAAGCCGAATGGAAGCAATCATTAGAAGAAAAGGCTTCCTCTCATCAAAGTCAAGTGTTTCCTGCTATCCAAAAGTGGGATACTCAGGATCGTAGATTTAGGGCACCTTAGAGGCCCTTGTGTGTCATTCCCTCATTCTTACAGATGAGGAAACTGAGAAAAGGGCCACTAGATGGCACAGAGGATAGAGCATAGGGCCTAAAGTCAAGAAGAGCTGAGTTCAAAAACAGATTCAGACACTTATTAGCTATGTGACCCTGGGCAAATCACTTAACTTTGCTTGCCTCAGTTTCCTCATCTGTAAAATGACCTGGAGAAGGGGATAGCAAACCGCTCCAGTATCTCTGCCAAGAAAGCTCCAGATGGGGTCGTGAAGAGTCGGACACAACTAAAATGACTGAGCAATGACAGATACGTTACCTGGAACAAGGCCAGAAAAAGATATCCTGAGCCTTAAAGTTTTGCAAGGAGAGCACGGCTGTATGTCAGTGGGAGAGCCAATTGGACAGTCATAGGGAAGGCTGGATTTCTAATTTCACAGATAGTATTAGAGTCAGAAGGAACTGTGGGAAAAGGGTTAGACTGTGGTGAGATACCCAGTGAGTTTCAGAACAGAAAAATAATAGTTCACATTTCCATAATGTTTACGGGTCAGAACCACTTTCCTCACAAAAAAACCTTGGGAGCTAGGTAGTATCAGAAATCGCCCCCATTTTATGGATGGGAAAATTGAGGGCTTGGGGAGTAAAGTATATTACATAGAGTCAAACAGCTAAAACTCTCTGAGGCAGCATTTGAACCCAGGTCTCTGATGGTTCTCTTCCTGACATTAACCCTGCTTCTCACTTTAAGATAGTCCTAGAATTCTGAAAGGAGCAGGATAAGGCTAGACCCATCTTTAGTGTTGTTATCAATTAATCAGTCATTTGATATTTATTAAGCATCCACTGTGGTTCCAGGCATTGTAACAGCTCTGGGGATGCAAAAGCTACTCCCTGCCCTCAAGGAGCTCCCAGTCTAATGGGGGACAACATGTAAACAACAAGGCACCAACAAACTAAGTATAGGATAAATTGGAAATAACCACGAGGGTAAGGCTTGGCCCAAATACCTTAATATAAGGAAACTAGCATAGCTGTCGAGTGTCCTAACACCTAACTGTCCAGGTGAACGGAATGGACCGTGAATGAGGCGGGCCTGAGGAGCAGCAGCGCCGCGTGGGATGGCAGATCTAGACACAGGGATAGATGAGAGCTCTACATTTGGGGTCAGGACGACCTTTGTTCAAATCCAGCCTCTGCCGTGTCTGTTTGTCCATTTCGTCTCGGCCTCGGTCCCTCGTCCGGCCTTCCTTTTAGAAACCCGGGCCCCACGGGGGTTAAGCGGCAAGGTCATCTACTGTAGATAGGAGGAGATGCGATTCACACCCAGGTCTTCTGACTCCAAAACCGTCCAGCCTTCTTTCTCCTGCACCGGCCTGCCCAGGAACTGGCGGTTAGCCAGCACATGTCAGAGGCCAGGCTGGAAAGGGCAGGCCCAGCCCTCTCCGCAGCGTGGTTGGCTCCTTCCACCATTATTGATCTGCGAGGGATAGGAAGAGTCCAGCCTGGCGTGAGAAAGGCCAGGATGGAAGGGAGGCAGAGGGCCACCTGGCGCTCACTGCTCTGTCAAAAAGAAAAAAACTGTCCTTCTAGAAAGCCTGAGCTTGGGCCCATACTCCAGAGAGACTATGTGGCGTCCACCCCTCCCCCCTCGTCTTCTGTCGTCACGGCATCTCAGTAAGCGGCCACGTGAGGAAGGAGAGAGACGCAGTTTTATTTTCAAATAGCGTTTTGTCGGTAATTTACTCACCTGGGTTCTTTTTTTAAAAAGTGTAACGAAGCTCTAACTCGTCGACTATCAAGTATCTTTGGCTCTTTCCCTTAGTACCATAGTGGTGTTCATTAACGTGATTCCAACAGGAAGCTCCCAGAGCGCCGCTTGCCTCTCTCCTCTCCCTGCCTGAGCCGGCTCTCATATATTCTCATTTAAATCATTAATCATCATTACAGGCTGCCGTGCCTGCTGCAGGAGGAAAGCTGGGAACCACCTCAGATCCCAGGATATTTGCTCCATGCCTGTCCCTTTCATGTGAAAGTCTTCATTAGCTGGCACCAGGGTGTAGATTTGACCCACCCTTACTCTTATTAACTATAAAGCAAGGACCCTCCCTGCCTTGCCTAGAGAGAGAGACCAGCTGGGGGCGAGTGCTGTAGAGGGCTGTGATTTCTGGGTAGAATGGTAGGAGAGTGGAGGAGGTGGTGCAGGACTGTAAAGCTGGGAAACTTAATGGACTGAATGGTCTTTGTTGAATAAAAATGAAGAGTCTTAATATCACAAGGCTGCACTCAAATCTCAGCCTCTCCAGTTCCCGGGGTCCTAGGTGGAGACGGGTACCTTATGCTGTGTTACTCCAATGATATCCTAATAATGCTAGCTAGGCACAGTGGCTAGAGTGCTGGGCCTAGAGTCAGGAAGACTTCTCTTCTTGAGTTTGAATGCAGCCTCAGACACTTCCTAGCTGTGTGACCCTGGGCAAGTCACTTAACCCTGTTAGCCTCAGTTTCCTCATCTGTAAAATGAGCTGGAGAAGGAAATGGCAAACCACTTCAGTATCTCCGCCAAGAAGAATTGGACATGACTGAAATGAACAACGAAAAAAAAATGAACAACGATGCCCATGGATCTGTGATCGCATTGGGGTGGGCGTTCCTATCCCTGTGCAGATCATGGCCCACCATGCACCACTCTCATCCATGTCCTTGCTCAGGGGGTTTTCCCCAGTGGGCTGCAGGCCCATGCTCTTGATCCTGTGAAATTACTGAGGGAGTACTCAGGTGAGGCTGTCTGTTGGTTATCCTTTGTTCTGCCTATAATGACGAGTCCATTGTCTTTTCTGGATTTATATCTCTTTGAAGGCATCCTCAACACCCCTCCCCCCCCTTCTCTAGCATAATTACTCATTTGTAAGGTGGGTTGCAGCCTGTGCACACCCACCATGGAACTCTATACCCTGATATGCCTTTGTAGATAGCTGCTAGTCCAGAATGATCTATCATTTGTGCCCAAAATATGCATTTGTTAAGCACTCCTATGTGCCAGACACTGTTGAGCACTGGAAATACAGAGAAAGGTGAAAACCAGTTCCCTACCCTTAAAGAGCTCATGTTGTAATGGGAGACAACATGCAAATGGTTGTGTACATACAAGAAGGAAGGTGCTAGTGGTGTTGTTGGGGGTGGGGACCAGATGGGAGGGAACAGACTGGGGAAGGCTTCTTGAAGAGATGGGATTTTGAGCTGTCTTGAAGGAGGCCAGGAAAGTCAAGAGGAGGGGGAGTTAGGAGAGAGAGAGTATTTCAGGCATGGGGTCAGATGGCCAGTGAAAGGGCATTGAGTCTGGAGATGATCCCCCATCTCCATGGGCCTCGTGAGGAAGCCAGTGTCACTAAATCTTAGACTTTGTGGGAAGGGGTAGGAAATCAAGAGTGAGAAAGCTGGAAAGGTAAGAAGGGCCCAGATTGGGAAGAGCTTTAAAAACCAAATTGGAGGCAGCTAATTAGCACAGTGGATAGAGCACCTGTCCTGGAGTCAGGAGGACCTGAGTTCAAATCCAGCCTCAGACACTTGACCCTTATTAGCTGTGTGACCCTGGGCAAGTCACTTAAACCCGATTGTCTCAAAAAAGCCCCAAACATGTTTAGATATAAAGACTGAGACTATAAGCAAATTAGGAGGCTAAGGAATAGTTTACCTGTCAGATTTATGGGGAATGGAGGAATTTATGATCAAACAAGAGATAGAGAACATTATGAAATGCAAAAGAGATAATTTTAAGTATGTTAAATTGAAAAGTTTTTGCACAAACAAAGCCAATGCAACCAAAATTAGGAGGAAGCAGAAAACTGGGAAAGAATTTTTGCAACCAGTGTCGCTGATAAAGGCCTTATTTCTAAAATATATAGAGAACTGAGTCAAATTTATAAGACTACCAAATCTTTCCCCAGTCAATAAATGGTCAAAGGATGAGAACTGGCAGTTTTCAGAGGAAGAAATTAAATCTATCTATAGTCATATGAAAAAAAATGCTCTAGAGATTAGAGAAATGCAAATCAAAACAACTGTGAAGTGATCATGCCTATCAGATTGGCTATGACAAAACAGGAAAATGAAAAATGCTGGAGAAGATGTAGGAAAATTGGAACACTAATTCATTGTTGATGGAGCTGTGAACTGATCCAATCATTCTGGAGAGCAATTTGGAACTATGCCCAAAGGGCTGTAAAAATGTGCATATCCTTTGATCCAGCAGTACCACTTCTAGGGTTGTATCCCAAAGAGATCATAAAAACGGGAAAAGGACCCACATGTACAAAAATATTTATAGCAGCCCTTTTTGTGGTGGTCAAGAACTGGAAATTGAGGGGATGTCCATCAATTGGGGAATGGCTGAACAAATTGTGGCATATGAATGTAATGGAATACTATTGTGCTATAAGAAATGACAAGAGGGTAGACTTCAGAAAAACCTGGAAAGACTCACATGAACTGATGCTGAGTGAAGTGAGCAGAACCAGGAGAACACTGTACACAATAACAGCCCAGTGTGCAATGACTGACTTTGATAGACTCAGCCCTTCTCAGTAATGCAAGGACCTAAAACAACTCCAAAAGACTCATGATGGAAAATGCCATCCACATCCAGAGAAAGAACTATGGAGTTGGAATGCAGAGCGAAGCAGACTATTTGCTCTCTTTTTTTGTTCTGTTTTGTTTTGTTTTTTCTTTCTCATGGTTCCTCTCATTCATTCTAGTTCTTCTGTGCAATGTGACTAATGTGAAAATATGTTTAATAGGAATGTATATGTAGAGCCTATATCGGATTTCAGGCCATCTTGGGGAGGGAGGGGGAGAAAATTTAAAACTTATTGGAGTGAATGTTGAAAACTAAAAATAAA
The DNA here is from genome assembly GCA_028646595.1 of Phalanger gymnotis. Taxonomy (NCBI): domain Eukaryota; kingdom Metazoa; phylum Chordata; class Mammalia; order Diprotodontia; family Phalangeridae; genus Phalanger; species Phalanger gymnotis. The sequence continues at coordinate 807,242,776 of CM053622.1, read as the reverse complement.
AAAAATTTTTAAAATCCCAAAACAAATGAGATTTATTTTATATTTGAACCTAGAGATAATAGGGAGCCCTTGGAGTTTGTTGAGTTGGGGAAGGAGGGTCACATGGTCACGTCTATACTTTGGGTTAAGGTCACTTTGGCAACACTTGTACTTGTACTCACCAAATACAGGACAGTCTACCTGAGAGCAGCAAGGAAGGAATTGGCTGTTTGCAATTCAGTTCATTTACTAAGTAACCATTAATAATAATACAGTAACAGCTAACGTTCATATAATGCCTACTAAGTGCTAGGCAGTGCACCAAGTGTTTTTACAATTATTAGCTCATTTGGTCCTCAAATGGAAAGGTAGGAAGGGAAGGGAAGGGAAGGTTGGGAAGAGCTTTAAAAACCAAATGGCGGGGAAAGGGTGGGGCAGCTAGGTAGCACAGTGGATAGAAGACCTGTCCTGGAGTCAGGAGGACCTGTCCTGGAGTCCTGGAGTCAGGAGGACCTGAATTCAAATCCAGCCTCAGACACTTGACTGGGAGTACTATTATTATCCCATTTTACAGATGAGGAAACTGAGGCAAGTAGGGTTAAGTGACTTGTCCAGGATCACACAGCTAGGAAGTATCTGAGGCTGGATTTGAATGCAGGTCCTCCTCCCCTCTGGGCCTGGAGCTTTCTCTGCTACACCAGTGCTAGGCACTGTAGCAGGTGCTGGGGATACAAAGACAAAATTAAATAAGTCCCTGCCCTCAAGAAGCTTACATGCTATAGTGTACCGATAACAAGACTAACAGCATCATCTTCAGAGAAAAAAATGCCACATTTTCTGAGTTAAGTAGGAAAGAATCCTTCTTTCATTAGTACCTTCAGAGAAGCTAAGACTTTCTGTTGTTGATCAATTGTGTCCAGCTCTTCATGACCTCATCTGGGGCTTTCTTGGCAAAGATACTGGAGCCGTTGGCCATTTCCTTTTCCAGCTCACTTTACAGATGAGGAAACTGAGGCAAGCAGGGTGCAGTGACTTGTCCCGGGTCACACAGCTAGTGTCTGAGGCTGGATTTGAACTCATACATTCCTGACTCCCAGTCTGGCGCTCTATCTACTGCACCACCCAGCTGCCCAAATAGTTTCTGACCAGCTAGCAAATTCCTTGTTCTCAATTTATTGGAATATTTCTCCCGGAGAAGGAGCAATTCAGGACTCTTTGAGCCTTTGATGGCGGACAGTTTGAGTATTTGACTGCAATAGGAGGTTTCAGGTTTGACTTGCTTTTATTGGGTAGTCAGAATATTTTAGGCAGTGCAGACTAAACACATTCACGAGAAATTTCATTCTATCAAAACATTCAGCCAAATAATGAATAAATATTTCTTGATCCTGTTCCCAGGCCCCAGTGCAGTACAAGAAGGTTTCTGTGATGTCATTAGGTACCAGTCATCAGAGGCTGCAGATACCAACACTCGGGGGCCTTGTGGGCAGAGCCAGATGTTCACAGCTGCACATAGTCCATTCATGACACGAAATATGCATATTCACTGATCTACAAAATGCTTTCATCATTGTATTTAATAATTCCTTGTTATCTCCAAAGTAAAATCAGGTGAAAATTATTTGCCAAGGCAAAGCTCAGGAGGATGATACGCTACCAAGGCCTTATTAATCTGTTAGCTGCTTAAGTCTCCCCATCAGTACTGGTCCTTAGAGAAAGTGAGGTAGCCAGATTTATGCAAAAAGGAAACCAGACTAGTATGTATACTGTGACAAAGAAAACTTTCTAGTTTTCTGGCTAGTCAGCCTGAATATTTAAATGAAATGCTTGTTATATCTTAATTAGTGTAACTCCCAAGTCTACATTCAGCCTGAATTCTTTACCTTCTCCCCGTTCCCAAACTGGGCCCTCTCCCTGCTCTGTGCCTGCCTGCCCTTTAAGGGCAGAGAAGGGGGCTCTTTACATGGTAAGAGCTAAAGGTCACGCTGCCCACACAAGGCCCTCCCTGCCTCCAAAATAGCTCTCGCCAGCCTGCATTATTAGCACCCTCCTCTCTTATTTGGCTTGAGGTTCTGCTAAGTGCAGCCAACCACTCCTCTGGTGTAGATAACAAAGGCACATTGTCTCCAGGAGGCATTGTTAAAGTGTGCCGTGCTTACCAATACCTGGGATAGTGCATTAACACCTTGAGAAGCTGGGGAGCTTCATTCTGGGGGTATGAAGTACAGAGTCAATTCAACAAGCATTTATTAAGCACCTACTGAGTGCCAGGCCACAGTACTGGGCATACGAGACATAAAGAAACAGTCCCTACCCTTGAGGAACTTAGGTTTTATATACAATGTCACCACAAAGTAAATCTGAGATTAAATGTGAGATGGAATCCGGAACCTTCTTTCTACCTGGAATCTGTGCAGGCCTTGCTTGGATTGTCTGGCTGAGTGGCTGAAGGTCACCGGCATTTTGTTAAGCAATCAGACCCTTGTCTTATTTTCTTCATTGATTTGTATAAATGGGGTGTACTAAACTGATAATCTTCATTATAAGTTTGTCGGGGTGGGTTTGCTCACCTTTTAGTCCCTGGGGCCCCTGAAGAACAGGATGCTATTTTAACCTTGAAGAAGGAAATTCCTAATTACAGATGATTAAAATCGGTGATAACCCCCCAGTGAGATGGCCACTTCTGGATGTATGATAATGAAGTCACAGTATCAAGTGTCTGTTTCCTTTTTCTTCGGTTGCTCCCCCATTTCAGGGGAGAGAAGTGAAGGTAGTAGATGACAGAGAAGTATAGGAAGAAGGCTGGGAAAGGAAAGGAAAGAGCGTTGTTTGGATATTGTTTCCCCAGATAGATGGTAAGCTCCTTGAGGGCAGGGACTGCCTTTTGCCTCTTTTTGTATTTCCAAGAGTTTAGTAAATATTGATGAGTTAATTAAGTGCCTACTATGTGCCAGGCACTGTGCTAAATGCTTTACAAATCTCACTTGAACCTCACAGCAACCCAGGGACGTAGGTGTTATCATTATCCCTGTTTTACAGATGAAGAAAATGAAACCGATAGAGGTTATGTGACATGTCTAGGTCACATAGCTAGGAGGCATCTAAGGCTAAATTTGAATCTGGTTCTTCCTGGTCCCAGGCTTAGAGCTCTTACCCACTGCACCACCTAGCTGAGTTGGCAAAAGGATGAAGAAAGAGGTGATGGGTATTAAGGGCGTTGAACCTGGCTGCCAAGCAACATGCCACTGTCAAATTAAAATGTTGAAATTAAGCTCTGGAGGTGGACGGCCTTCATTCACCTCCTGCCCCAGGTGGTAACTACCTATGTGACCTTAGGCGAGTCACTTAACCTTTCTAGGCCTCAGTTTCCACATATGTAAAATGAAAGGAGTTGGACTAGATGACCCTGAAATCCCTTTAACTTTAGAACTAGGATTCTATAACTTCTGGCTATACCCAGAGACATTTCTCCCTCCCTTACTGTTGGAGGGATGGGTGAGGAAAAGGAGTAGCCATGAAAAGTCTAGAGAGGGCTAAAAACCCTCAAGAGCTTGAACGCCTATCATCTAAGTCCAATTTACATATATGTGTGTATGTGCATACATATATACATACACACAATACATATATGTGCATATATATACACACATACACCTATATGTGGAAACTGAGACCTACTTACCTAAGATTGACACTCCCTACCCCACCCCCAACTCTCTGGCTTTGACAACGAAAGTAACTAGGTCCTCTGTAACGAGTTATTGCCTTGAAGGCAGCAAGGAGCCACTGTTCCTGGCTGAGTTCCCAGAACTCATTATGGAACAATTTTTTACTGAATAAAGCCCTAAATCTGGAAGCCCAGAGAATATTCAATAGTTACCACCCTTCAGTATGACCTTTCTGGACCTACAGGGCAATGCTGGAGCCCCAAGGGAAAGGATCAAGGAGCATTTTAAAATATTAACTCTTACAAACACACATTTGTAATGCCGGGCAATTCTACTCTTAATGAGTGATCTGTATTTAGTCAGTGATTAGTTCCAAGTGTTCCAGTGAAGATTACAGTGAAGATTCAAAGCTCCTGGTGATTAGGGTGATCAATTCAAATCTCGCCTAGGGTACACAGGTTTCTGGGCCTAGTGATTTTCCGAGGTACCCATTTTCCCATGCTCTTGAGTCAAACATATCTGAAAACTCCCTTCTCTCCCACTAATGTTTAGCCTCTGGTGAAAAACTAGAACTAAACTTTTTTACTAGGAAGCATCTCTTGCTGGCCTCTTCCACTGGATCAGGGAGTTTAGAGTTGAAAATGGATCTTAGAGGTCCCATGAAACCCAAGTTCCTCATTTTGCAAATGAGGAAATTAGGGCCCAGAGAGGTTTGAGTGACTTGCCTATGGTCACACTGCTAGTAACAGGAGAGCTAGTGGTACAATCAAGGTCTTTTGCCTCCACACTACTATTTTCTTTCCATTACCCCTGGTCCCAGCAACATAACACTTGTTACATCTTGCTCTTTATCTTTCTTTCTTACTCTGTTTCTTTGTTACTTTGTTTATTTCTTTTTCTTTCTTTCCTTATTTCTTTTCTTTGTTTCTTTCTCTTTCCTCCCTTCCTCCCCCCTCCCTTCCTCTCTCTCTCTCTCTCTTTCTAGGCAATCAGAGTTAAGTGACTTGCCCAGGGTCACACAGCTAGTAAGTATCTGAGGCCGCATTTCAATTTGAATTATCCTCCTGACTCCGGGGCCAATTGCTTTAACCACTGTACCACCTAGCTTCCCCCTTACTCTTCATTTCTAAAACATATATTTGGAAATAGATTTCTCCAGACATTCCAATCCATTAGGGGTAGGATTGCCCCAGAAATTTCCATCTATTAAGCTGAGAAATAAGAAGTTCAGTACCCATCGAACACAGAATTGAAAATCTTATTTGAAACTATTTCCTCCATACCTTCCATTGTAGAGGTTCTTAACATTTTTGGTGTCATGAATGCCTTTGGCAGTCTGGTGAAGCCTATGGACCACTTCGCAGGATTATGATTTATAAATGCATAAAATAAAATACATAGGATTGCAAAGGGAACTATTATATTGAAATAGTTATTAAAAAAAATTTACGTAATGACTTCACAGAACTCAGGCTAAGACTTCCCCCGCCCTCTGTGCATTTGATGGCCTAATTGCTCCAAAGGAAACAGTTATGGACTCAAAGACATGAACAATGATATTAACACGAATACTTGGCAAGGCAGACAGTCCTGATGAGAAGTAGGTCACCTCTCTGAATACTTTGTAATTATCTGTTCCAGGCTTATGGGTCAGTGAACCTCAGAGCCAAAGGGGTCCTCGAATTTTCCTAGTCTAGGTCCTAGAGTTGAAATCCTAGCTATAACATGCCTAAAAGGTGGTCATTGACCCTTCCCTCAGACACTTCCTGTGTTGGGAGACTGTACTTACTATGTCAGTCTATTTCACGGTTGGACTGGTGATCCTTCTATAACTCTTCCCTCCCTCTCCACCCTATGCAGCAAAATAGGACAATTCTCATCTCCCTTTCGTATGCCAGCCCTTGATGGATGTCAGGAAAACTTATCTATTTCCTTTATAGCCTGTGGTAGTGGACAGGAGGCTGCACGTGGCAGGTTCTAAATCTTTCTGGGACACATATTATTTGAGAGACGAGGGAGAAGTCATTTAACCTGTTTTCTCTTGCTGCTTTTTGTCCTTTGTTTTCTAAGAGGACCAATGACATCATGGAGTGGTGTCTTAAGTGAGGCTGAGTTGTGCAGTTATCTGCCTCACTCTCTCTTCCTAGGTCATTGAAGTCCAGTGGAAAGACAAAAGTCAGGACAACTGGTGGTGGCCTGGGATGAAGTAGATGATCTTAGCATCTTCAAAATCTGACCGAGCTCTAAATGATCTACGGCACCTGCTTCAGCATCCTTCATGGCTGTTGGAACAAACCGTTCTCACCCGCCCATTCTGCCTGGGAAAGTCTTCACCTGCTTGGGGTAGACATCCCCCTTACTCACTGATGGGTTTGAGGCCTGTAGGTTACCCTCAGTCTGATTCAGCCTGTCTGCTAAGATGGTTTTACCAGGGTGTGGCTGATGCCTATGCTACAGGTTCTTGGAGCCACAGGTGAGAGTTGGGTGAATCAGGTGGACGACAAAGGTGGATGAACAGCCCTGAAAAGAGTCCAGTAGCCCTCACACCAGAGCTTCTAGTCCTCCTGAACACCCCATATAACACACTTTCCTCTTGAAACAGTTACTTTATTGGATTATTGTGAGGCTCATATGGGATACACACTTTAAGGCAACTGATTGACCAGAAGTTCTTAATTGCGTGTGTGTGTGTGTGTGTGTGTGTTTGTGTCATGGATATGAATATATGGAACCCTTCTCAGGTCAAATTTTTTAAAAAATTAATAATTGAAGGAAATGCTAAATTTCTAATTTAAAATTAATTTGTTTTTAGTTTTCAACATTCACTTTTATAAGATTTTTGAATTAGGAAATGCTAAATTTCAATGAGAGGTTGTTGTTGCTGTTGTTGGGACAGCTAGGTGGTAAGTTAGAGCGCTGGGCCTGGAGTCAGGAAGATGAGTCTTTCCCACCTCATATCTGACTTCGGATACTTATTACCTGAGCAAATCACTTAACTCTGTTTGCATCAGTTTCCTCATCTGTAAAATGGGCTGGAGAAGGAAATAGCAAAGCACTCCAGTATCTGCCAAGAAAACCCCAAATGGGGTCGCAAAGAGTCAGACAAGACTGAACGACAACAGATTAAGAATCCCTGTGATAGATAAATGTCAGAGTTTTGTTTGATTTTTTTTCTCCAGCCTTCTGAGTTCATCAGTATAGGGAGGTCCGTCTCTACCAATGCTGATTAACACCTTCTTTGCAACTTACAGTCAAAGAATTTTCTGAGGTTGCTATGATTTGCCAAGGGTTGCATACTTAGCATATGTCATAGATGGGACTTGAACCCGTGTCTCCCGATTCCAAGCCCAGTGTTTTCTCCCCTAAGCCACACTGCCTCTCCTGTTATTGTTATGGGTTATGGTTACTATTGCCACCCCTAGTTCCTAATCCGAGTACGGCATGGTTTCCAGTCCCCTTCCCATCTTTTTCATCTTTTGTTTCCCCTCTAGTTTACTAATGTTCTTTCAAAAATGATCTCCAGATGTAGGGGGCCTGCAGAGTCGGCTTCTCCAGGCTCTCCAGGCAGGGAAGCTGCCTGTCAAGGAGGTCAGTCACCTCTGTGTTTCTGTCAACGCAGCCTCTACTGGCATTAGATCGGTTGGCTGCAATGTCTTTTTTTCAGAACTACTATCTAATCACGTTTCCACCTCCAGCATACCCTTGCAGTGGAATCTTCGGACACAAGTTTAGGTTTCCCATTTATCCCTGCTCACCTCCGTCCTATTAAATTCACCCCAGCTTTCCTGCCTGTCTCTCGAGCTCCCAATTCCACATCCATCATAGCTATTACCCCCAATTTATCCTGTATACAGCTTGTTTGTACGTAGTTGTTTGCATGTTGTCTCTCCCATTAGTGTGCGAGTTCCTTTAGGGCAGGGACTGTCGCCCTTCTTTGAATCCCCAGATCTTGCCTGGCATACAGTAAGCGCTTAATAAATGCTTCTGTCGAATTGACTTGAGTTATTCCCTTCTCCCCCTCCCTCCGCTCCAGGACTAGCCTAGTCAAACAAGCTCAAACTGGCTTTCTGGGCCCTTCCTGGTTTGGCTTTTTCCTGCTTTGAAATATAATTCTGTGCGTAGGAGAGGACATTAGTTTTACGCGATCACAGTGGCCCTAGAACCCGTGGTGATCCGCAGGCTCCATCCCCAGAAGCAGCTTCTCCGGACCCGCCTCCGACATGCCCCTGACACGCCCCCATCCCGGCCCACTCGGTGACTCCCCTGGGTGCTCCCAGCCACTTCCCCAACCTCTACCAAGCTCCCCGCACTGCCCCGCCCTTTCCCCGTCCGTACCCCGCCCCCGAGCTCCAGGTCACTCCCCCTTCGGGAGAAAGCGCCTGCTCCCCTTCGGCCCCGCCCCCTCCCCCCCCCCGTCCAGGCTCCGCCCTCCCAGCTGCGGACGTCTCCTCCCCCCGACCCCCGCTCCCTCTGCGGCCCCGCCTCTTTCCCGTCCAGGTCCCGCCCCCTCCGGTGGAAGCTCCGGTCGCCTTCGCGGCCCCGCCCTCTGAGGTATCCAATCCCCGCCCCCGAAGCCTCCAGGTCCCTCCCCCAGGCCGCAGCGCCCTCCTCTCCACAGGCGGGCGTGGCCGCCGCCGCCGCCGCCACCCGCGCCGCGGCCTGCGCGGGGCCGAGGCCGCCCTTGGTCCGGTCCCTCCCCCGGCGGCCTGGCGCCTCCCTCGCGCCCTCCCCGCCGCGGTGACTCACGGAGCGGGAGGCGGAGGCTGAGCTGAGGCGGAGGCGGCCCGGCTGCTGCTGCTCCTGCTGCTCCCGCTGCCGCCGCCGCCGCCGCCGCCGCCGCCGCCGCCGAGAGGAGCCGAGCGAAGCCGAGACGAGAGCGCGCCCCGGAGCAGGCTGGGCCCTCAGCCCCGCGCTCCGGCCCCGGGGCTGGCCCAGGTAAGAGGCGTGAGGGGCGGCCGGCCGACCGGGCCCGGCGGGGAGCCGCCGGCTCTTTGTCTCCCGGGGAGGGGCGGCGCGGCAGCGACCCCCCCTCGACGAGACGGGGCAGGACCGACCGGCGCCTTGTCCTCCAGCCTGTCCCCTCCCCCCGCGGTGTGTGCACACCCCCAATCAGACCAGGCCGCCCCCGCCGTGTGCACACCCCTAATCTTACTCCTCCAGTTTCCGCCCCTCCCCCGCATGTGCATACCCTCAGTCTGACCAGGACCCCCACCCCGCAGCCTCTGTTCTCCCCCCCACCCCCGCCACCGTGCACACTTCCAATCTGACCAGGCCCCCCGGTGTGCACGCCCCCAATCTTACTCCTTCAGCCTCTGCCCCCCTCCCGTGTGCATACCCACAATCCGACTAGGTCC
>CM053622.1:807222433-807233275 GCA_028646595.1 Phalanger gymnotis | reverse complement strand
CGCCCCCGTGTACACACCCCCAATTTGACCAGGCCCTTACTCCCCCAGCCTCTGTTCCCTCCCCGACTCTCCCCGTGTGTGCACACCTCCAATCTGACCAGGCCTCCACTCCTCCAGCCTCTGTTCCCTCCCTTCTCCCCACCCCGTGCACACCCCGAATCTGATGAGGCTCCCTTCTTCCCCTCCCTGTGTGCACACCCGAATTCTGACCAGGCCTTAATTCCTCCAACCTCTGTCCCTTCCCCCCTGCACCCCCGAGTCAGAGGAGAAATCATCCCTCCCAGCCGCTGTCCCCTTGCACTTCCGCGTGTGCACACTCCCATCCTGATCAGATTCTCCCCTCCCCTAGCTTCTGTCTCCTCCCCCCCCACACCCCCATTCTGACCAGTTGGGGCAAACAGACCCCCTTCTCCCCCACCCCAAGCCCAGGCCTTCAGACTACCCCTAAACATTGTGCCCACCCCCATTCTGACCATGCTGGGGCAGGCAGGCTCCTTCATCTCCCAGCCTGGGCTTCCCCTACTCGCTTCCCTGCCACCCCTCCCCAACCTGGCTTAGACAGACAGGTTCACTTTTCCACCCCATTAACCCATCAGCTAGGAGCTCCAATGCCCCCCTTATCCTCCCCTTGCCCAGACCTCAAAGGGCCACACTGGTCATTTTTCTCATTACGCTCTGCCTCTCCTTGCTCTTCTTGCATCCATCCACCCATCCTGGCCTAGCCTAGACAGAATTGTGTGTTCCCCCACCTCCCCTCCTTTTCCCTTCAGTATCCCTTCTGACCCCTGTGTCTCCAGTCATTCTTGTTTTCCTGAATCCCTGTCTGCCCCTAATAGCCACAAAATCACCTGAATCTGCTCTTCAACCCCTGAAAAAATACATATTTCCGTTCCCTCCCACTTACCTGAACAGATTTGTTCTCCTGCACCCTCATTTGCTCCTTTCCTCTCCCTCAGTCCTCTGCACCCTCACCCAAGACATACACACACTGCCCTCAGGTGTCCAGATAGAGCTGGCCCCTCCATTTCCTTTCCTTCTTTGAACCCCATCCCCCCTCAGGAGTCTCTGTGCCTTCTTCCTCCCCATGCAGTCATACATACCCCTTGAGTCTGTCCTAATCAGACTTCTCTCTCTGCTCACTCACCCCCAGGACTGTGTGCCCAGCTTCCAGCTTCCCAAAGTTTTCCTCTGTCGCACGCATGCACACACACGCACGCACGTGTGCACGAGTCATGGTCATGTCCCAGCCAGATTTGTCCCCCAGTCGTGTCCCCTTTCCTATGGGTCACCCCTGACTCTTCCACTGAGTTCTTCTGTCCTAGCCCTTCCCTGCCCCACCCTCAGCACCCTCCCTTCTCACCCTGCTGACCTCTGCTTAATACTCTACACATTTCTGACCCTGGACCCAGCTAGGACCCACTTGTCCTCATATCACCCCTTCCTTCTCCTCATGCCTATAGGCAGGGCATCCAGCCTATGGAGTTCTTCTCTGTCCCTGAGCCCCATCAGATCTCCCCAGTCAGCCCTGGACCCTTGACTGGTTCCTTGACTGCTTGGCTACCCCCACAATGAGCAATTCCTGCAGTAGCCATCCCACAGAGGACCCAGAGTCCCAGAGTGGCAATTTCTGCCAGCATTCTTCTCTCCCACTATTCTCCCTGACCCCATCTACCCCACCGCAGTGTCCAGGCTCACTGCTCTCTTGAAACCCTTCTCTGTTCACTTGCACCTGGTCCCTCTGCTACCCTTTCTCCCCTCCCCAAACTCTTTGTACCTCCTAAAAATAACCCTGGTTCACCTTCCTGCCTTCTGCCTCTCTCCCTGCCTTCCCACCCCCTTCCTCCCAGCCCCCCAGTCTCCCAAGTTGGAGAGAGAGAGGCCTGTTGGTTTTTTAAAGCCCCTCCTGGATCTCTTCTATCCTTCTGACTGCAGTCTCCTAGGGGAGGAGGGGCCCATTTAAGGCAGGTTTCTCACCTGCCTGCCTAGAGATGACAGCAAAATTCACCTCTCCAGCTAATTCCCCATTCAGCTTCTTACAGTCTCTCTCCTTGGACCTAGTAAAGCCTAGAGGCCTGAGAGCTAGATCTGTGTTGGGCCCTGCTTCCTCCCCTTGGGTTCTCCCTGTCTAGCTTAGACTGAACTTGTCTGAGCAGTGCCTGCTTCAGGGCTGCCAACTTGGCTCTCAGGCGGGCGGTCTGGGGACTCCCCTCCCTGGCAGCAAATGAGAAGCATTATTAGCCCTAAGCCGGGAGGCAGCACCTCCCATCTGAAGTTCCCAGTGTCTCCTGACTGTTAATTACTTTAGCTGGTGTCCTCCCTGAGGTATGGATGGGGAGTCGGCCTGGAAAAATGGGGGTACAGGAAGAGTCCCTTGTGAGGGGCCTGGGGCCCATCCGCTCAGGCCTAGCCTCAGGTCCAGCTCACTTTGTTAGCTTTTTGCTTTAATAACCACTGAGTTCCAGTGCCTGACATTTAAAGCCTCAGTCATATTGACCTCTTGGGCTGTAAAGTAGCCAAAGAAATCAGCCATGTCTGACCCAGAGCAGTGCTCTGCATGTAGTAGACTCTTCATGAATGAGACAGGCAAAACAGTTCAGTGAAAAGAATACTGGCTGTGGAGTCAGAGGACCTGGGTTCAAATCCTGCCAGTGTGACCTTGCACAAGTCCCTGTAACCTTCCTGGCCTCAGTTTGGACTGATGACCTCTGAGTTCCCTTCTAGGCTCTCATTCTGTGATCCTCTGTCAGAATTTGAGGTTCCAAAGCTTTGTTCTGCTTGGGCCCAGTGGCAGCAGTGAGCTAGGATGGGGGTCCTGAGGAGTCACAGAGGCGGATTTCACCTCGATATCAGGAAAATCCTTCCGAACAATTAGTGATGTCCCAAAGGGAACTCATTGCTGCAAGTAACAGACTTCCCTGTCACTGGAGATCTTCCAGCAGAAGCTGAATGCCCTTTTTCAGGGATTTTGCACATGGGATTCCTGCTTAGGTATGGATCGCAATGAATGACCTCTGAAGGTCCTTCCAGCTCTGAGGTTCCTGGGTCATGAAAGGTGCCGATTGTTCTTTGTGTGTTTAGCTCAGAAGGCTCTAGAATGGCCAGTCTTTGTGTTTCATATGTGTGAAAACAGCCCTCCAGGGCTTTACTAACTTGCCCAGGGTAATACAGGGAGTCCACCACAGGGCCAGAATTCATGCCCAAGTCCCCTGGGACTGCATATTCCACGTGCAGTCGGTGGTACCTAAGAAAACAACGCCCCTCCGTGGGAAGTAGGGTTGCCATCTGATTGGAATGGGAAGAGCAGACAGTGAAGAAGCCCTTTGGGGAAGAGAGCCTGACAAAAGGAGGAGGCTTTAAGGTCCTAGCCATTGTAACCTCAGTTTTGTCTCTGAGGTAAAAGAAGCACTTTTAAGCAGTTTGGGTGGGACTTGTGACCCTAGAGCCATAGGCTAGTCGATTTTGAGCTGGAAGGACCTTAAAGACCAGAGATGTTGTGACTTGCTCAGGGCTGCACCGCCTTTTAGTGTCAGCATTGGAATCTTGGTCTTCATGACCCCTTTTTGGCACTCTGTTCTCATACCAGCTACTCTGATAATTTGCCCACAATTCCTCCGGTGTTTCAAACACATTTCTGGTGGTCCGTGCTGGTATATTGGGATGGTGTCTATTCCTGACCCTCTTCATGTAGAGGAATTGAGTTAGAGGACGGTGGGGGGTGGGGCGCTCCTCTTGGAGGGCTCATCTGGCAGTGCAACAATTGCTTAGTTTGAGAATGGAGCTGGACAGAGTGAGGTAGGAAGCGTTCTCGTGGTCAGGTCAGGAGACGGTGGGTGGGAACATTGGAGTGGAAATGAACTATTACCTAGTGTGAAACTAAAAGAATAAATAAAACCATCTCCCCTCTACCTATTTCACCAGGAGGCCCATTAAGAGATATTAAAAGAGGAGGTGGCGTGGGGTCCCTTTGTCCCAAGAAAGCCTTTTGAGACCACTGGGTGACCAAGTCTTCTCTGTTCCCCCCGTGAGCTAACCATGACTCATTGGCCAACCAGCTCTCTTGGGCTCTGGGGCCCAGAGATGTGGAATCTCTTAGCTAGGTTACTGGAGATAGGCCAGGGAAAGGATGCATTTGGGGTCTGCAGGAATCATTGTGCTTTGTATTTCCTGACACTGCAAAGCTTTCAGTTTCTTGTTTGGCCCCTGCAGTGATGTTTGCTCATCTCTCACCAGGGCTAGTGAAACACTGAGGCCCAGCTGTCTCCTCTCCTTCACTTGTCCCTGAATGACGATACAGAGGCTTCTTGTTTCTCTGACAGTTTTGCTGTTGATTTTGATTTTTATATTTGGGGTGGTGGGTGGGGGGTGCAAGTGGAGAGGGAAGAGAGGACTCTATCAGTGTCCGAAGTTATCTACAGAGAGTCAGGTGGTTCTGTCACCCTGAGCACTTCCTGTTTGATCAGCTCAGCAGGAGCAGAGTTGCCATGAGAAAACATTTTCCTTCTTTAGTCACAGGTGAACGGAGATGGAGAGCTCGGCCCTGCACTTTGTGGATGACATGTCTCAGAGCTCCACTCCTTAGGAATCCAATCTTAGGTGGTCCATAGACCACTGATTAAAGTGGCTGTAGCTGACCAGCTTGTAATGTAGAGAAGTTAGGCTTTGAAATGCCAACAAGTGGCCTCCTAGTACTTGCTTTTCTGACCTTTGGAGAACCAGGGGGCAGATAATCAAAGTTGACTTTCCTAGAAGATCCTAGATTTAGAGTTGGAAAGGACTGTGGAGCTTGTGTGGTTTCATTTCCTCATTTTATAGATGAGGAATGAGGATTTGAACCCAGTTCTTCTGACTCCAGAGGCATATAGTAAAAGTCACTTTCAGCATCCTGGACATTTCATTGACAGCATCTAAAATGCATCTTAGTCAGCAGTCACCTGTAGCAATGGAAAACATGAAGCCGAGATGAGATGGATGGGTTGATGGAGGTAGCTAGTGTTGCCTGGGTTGGTGGATTGGTTTATTTGTTTTGGTTGTGTCTTTTAACTTGTCTGATCTTGGACTCTTGGCCTTTCTTGGCCTCTCTTTCTCCATCTGAACAGGGGGGATGATAAGACTTTTTCCTTGCCTGACTCCCAGGGGCCTCATGTTGTTTGAGCTCCACTGCTTTGGAACTCCTCTTATGAAAGGGGAGGGTGAGTAGCAAGTGTTGTTGGATATTGTTAATAATTTATTGTGGCCTGATGGCATAATCATCACTGAGGGAAAAGGATAATCCTGAAGAGGAATTATGAGTGCAGCCCTGGTGTGGGTGGAGTTGGAGGGAGTGGAAGCTTCTGATTCGTTTTCACCTTCTAAACAGTTTCAAGGAGTATGAGGCCTGGGTGCTTCCTTTCTTTTTCACTTTTTTGCTCTGTGTGCTGCTGTCACTCCCCTACAACCCTCCCTTCAGCCCTTTAGAACCTTCTCCTATAGCAAAGAATAAGAAGTGAAACAAACCTGTACTTATCGCACCCCATTTACCCCGTGGTCCACACCCAGAAATGGGGAAAGCTTGGTTCTTTACCTATTCCCTGGGACCAAGATGAAGCATGGTACGCAGTCAGAATTCTCATGTTTTTAGGGCTGGGTTCCTTCGCATCCTTGTCACGATTCCGTATGTTCTCTCTTTGCCCTAAGTGAGGTCACACAAGTTCTCCTTTGGGGTGTTTCTCTTCCCCTCAGACGGAAGTCCGTCCAGAGGGACTGTCGCTGAGTGTGGATCGCCACAGCTTTGTGGCGTAGCAGAGGAGTCAGGAGAGGGCTAGTTAATGGAGTTGGGACCTTTGACTAGGGCATTGAGCATCAGGATTCTAGCCCTGGCTGTGCCGTCTCACTGTCCTCACCGGCGGCGGCAGCAGCAGTAGCAGTGACCACTTGAAGCCTTGTGAAACGATGGCCTGGGAATTGGTCCCGCCACTGACTCTCATCTTTGACAAGTCGCTTCATCTCTTTGGTGTTAATTTCCTCATCTGTAAAATTAGAGTGTTGGACCAGATGGTTTCTTAAGGTGTGTTATAGCAGTACCATGCCCAGATTCAGTGATCGAGGGAGCTACTTACTCAGATGCTAGGAGCACAGAAGAGATAAGACACAGATATAAGCACCCAGTGGCTTTAAGGAGCTCATAGTCTAGTCAGGGCATCCTCTCTCTGAACCTAATGTCTTCATGTCTTCATCTATAAAGTAGAACAGTTTGTGAAGGAAAAATTGGATGGCCAGTGTTTTAGCAAGGATCCCAGGGTCATTGAGTTAGGACTGGAGGCTATCCAGTCCAACCTCCTTATTTACAGATGGGAAAACTGAGGCCCCCGGAGCCACACTGCCTTGCCAAAGGTCAAAAGTGGGGCCTAACTCCAGACTGCTATTTTACACGACTTCCAGTGTTTAGTATTGGTGATAACAATGATGTAGGTAATGTAGGTAATAAGCTTCAGCGGTGGGATTTGTACTCAGTCCTCTGACTCCACCTCTTGGGTAGAAAAGAAGGATCATAATCCCAGGTTTCAACTCTGCCAGGTTTCCCCTTCAGTATTTGGAAAGAGAGCCCAGGCAAAGGAGCTTGTTTGAAGTAACTAACGCAAGTGGAAGTAAGGCTTGTGACTAGGTTAAGCATCCTCTCGGTGAATTCCTTATGTTATTAGATTGTTGGCTCCTGGAGGGGAGGGGCCTTGTTTTATTTTTCTTGGTACCTCTCTCAGCCTAGCATAATGTTGTGCATAGGTTCTTAATAAGTATTGAACTGAATTCAGTATATGCCTAACAAAGTATATGCTTTATTTAGCCATCATTAGAAACCGTCTGCACCTTGGCAGCTGTCACTTAAAAGAGAGCTCACTTCTAGTAGGTGATTAGTGCACTTCTGTTGAGTGAAGAGGAATGTTGATGGTGATGATGGTAAGATAGACACTGGGAAATTGTTGATGGAATAGGGCCCTCTAAAGTTTTGGCTTAAGAGCCAGGAATTTAAACTTGTACAAAGGATCAGACATAGTCTCTCTCTCTCTCTCTCTCTCTCTCTCTCTCTCTCTCTCTTTTTAAATTTCTTTTTCATTTGATTTTTTTTCCAAGATTTTCTTGAGGGCTGTTGATCAGATGCAATGTACATATACGAGTATATGACGCCCATTAAACTTCTTTCCTCCAGGATCTTTCATCACTGCCAAGCCCTGGTGGGTCAATTCTTTCTCTGCCAGTTGAGGACAGAAGGCACACGGAAGCACACGGAAGGTAGGTTGGGGGGCTGGGAGTGTCTGCTTTCTGGTAGGATTTATTAGTTTCCTGTAGTAATTGTGAGTTTGGGAAGTTGTGTTCCTGAGCCCCCAGGTTTGAGTGGATGTGTTCATGGCATCATGCAGTGGAGGAGAAGGCAGTTTGTGGAGGGGCATAATGGAGCCAGAAGGAGATTTTTCCCTAGGCTTCCCCAGCACCAGGTCCCCAAGTCTGTGGAAGGAGGCAGGGCAGTTCAGCGAAAGGGCACATGGTGTTCTTCCTCTCGCCTTCCAGCCAGGGCTCAGGTGGATCAGGCAGAGGACTGGATGAGCTTCCTGCCCACAGTCTTCCCAAGAGGAACATGCGGGCCAGGGTAGCGTGGTCTGTGGGTGCCTTTACCCCCCACGACCGGTGGATCGCTTCATGAAGGGCTCTTCATGCAACTAAGCTTCCATCTTCAAGCAGGAGCCCAGAGAGAGCTTCAGAATGTGATTGAAGCAGAGAGAGTCCTGAGGAGTACAGAGGAGAGCTGATTACCTTTCGTCTACATGAGCATTTGGAGCAAGTGAGAATGTGACCTAGTTTAAAATCAGTACATTCCTGAGGAAAAGGAGAGGCTTTCCAAGACCTGCTTCAATTGAGTTTTTTGGGAGTCAGAATACATTGAGTTTTTGACAGTCCAAGTCAATAAGCATTTATTAAACACTGTGTGCCAGGCACCGTGCTAAGTGTTGGAGATACAAAGAAAGGCAGAAACACAGTCTCTCCTTCAAGGAGCTCATAATGTAGTGGAGACAAGCCTGGTGTCCTGGAAAGAACACTGGGATTTGGAGTCAGAGGACCTGTGTTCAGAACTCGCCTCTGCCACTTACTGCCTGCCTATGTGACTTTTAACTAGGCATTTCACCTCTTTGGGCCTCAGTTTCCTCCTCTGTAAAATGAAGGAGTTGATCTCTAAGGTCTGGCGCTCAATCTGTGATCGTATGTCCCCTGATCTCTTGGTGCAGGAATCAGTGGGTTCGTGTCCCTGAATATTTTCTCTTGTGGCAGTTTCCTTCCAGGGCTCACTGAAGTAGAGGCCAACTTGAACCAGTTGGCAGGTAGAATTCTGAGGGGGTTTTCTTTCTCTACCTGAACTCTTGTGCTACAACCAGAAAAAGAGGCACCTGTGGGGCCTATTATTTCTTCCCAACCCCAAGCAACCTTCCTCATTGTTGGGCAGGCAGCTCAGTTTCTCGGGCCTGTAGGCTGTGGTCCTGATGGTGAGCCTCCAGGGCCACCAGCGTCTGTCTGGGCTGACCCGGCTGAGGGGCTTCCCCCCACCTTTTGTCTTGATCACCTTTAGCTTGGTGCTTTGCATTTGCTCTCAGCTCAGGGAGTTCCTGTTTGGGAGACTTCTTTTATCACAAACCCATCCTACCTTACCTTTTCCAAAAGAACTGGACAATATCTGTTGTGCGCTTTGTCTAGGTTTCCCTTCTGACCTTCGGCTCCTGCTTGAAAGGGCCACCTTCTTCGGGAAGAGTGCATTTACTGTGGGGCTAAGCTTGCTGTTACAGTTCAGTACTAGCTGAGAACCAGTGACATTTGAATGGTGGACACTTTCACTGGTGAATTACTTTCAAGGAATACCGCTTAGATCCGCTTTTTGTTATGCCTTTGTGTTGGAAATTTTTTGCATAACAAAAACCGTGTGGCCTAAATAAAATTTGTTTTGTAGGGTAGTTCTAGAGATAGACTTTTGAGTGGCTTTCATCTTCACAAGGAGGGACATTACATTATATTCCCTTAGAGATAAATTAACTTTTTTCTTTTGTGCTTCTGGTTGGGGTTAGATTAAGTGGCCACGGTCCCTTTAAACTCAAAGATTCCATAACTTTGTGATTGTAAGTACGTTAAGTTTTCACCAAGTAACTCCCTGTTTTTTCTTTTCATTTGAGAATTTGTGTGTAAGAAGGACAAACCCAAAGTGTGCTGTCTTGGTACAGACTTGTAAAAAGCCTGCCAGGTTTCATTCTGGAAGTGAGACAATCTTTTTTAGCCTGTAAAACCTGGAGTCATTTGACCTGGGAGCTTTTGCAAGCTAATTCCTGCCTAGGGCTCTGGCTCCCATTTAATTTGGTGACTAATGGTTTCATGATTTTGGGAATGGGCAGCATAATTACTGATGGATGATGAGGATTTGGCTTCTTAACCAGTTAATCAGGGTGTGCCTGATTCTGGGTGTTTGCACCTGCATCGTCCATAGCTTGTATCGCCTTTGGTTTTATTGCCTAGCCTGGATGCCGAAGCCAGTATGGACCCAAAGTTCCTTATCTAGCCAGAAGAATATTTGGGTTGGCCAAACCCATCAGGGAGCTTCAGTGTGGATTGAGCTCTCCACTGATCATCTGAGGGTTTGGTGTGCCACCCTCTCTTTTTTTCCCTTCATCTCGGTGATGCATGTGTGTTTGTTTTCATCCTCTTGTACCCACAGTCCAAGGCTATCTATCAGGCTCCTTGCCTTCCTCTCAAATATGAGTAAAAGTGTCGCAAAGACCAGGATTTGTGATCTGTTGAGAGCTTTGGGTCATGTGATTGTGGTGTCCTGCTTCAATTGTACAATTAATTGTATAAACTTACAGGGGATTCTGACTTTCTTCTGTTTTTGGATTGCTTTGTATATCAGATTGTTAAATGCTTGGAGAGGAAGGAAACTGAGTCCTAACCAAGAGGGTGTCTTGAGCTGAGGTTTCCTTCCTCCTTGGATTATTTTATTTTGGGGCGTTAAGAGAGAAAAGAGAGGGAAGGGCTTATGCTTGTAATACACTAGGAGCAGTTAGTTATTCAAACACTACTTATAACAGACTATAAATATATGTTTAATATCCACATCTATATATACATAGTGTGTGTATTTTTCTTTCTGTAAATTTGTAGTGTGTATATATATTTGTGTATGTATATGCTTCAGTGATTTGAAAAATCTATGACTTCCTCTGTGGAAGCACCGCTCCCTTCCATGCACGTTGATTGCACTCTATTTACCCGTTAGTGGGTGGCATCCTGGGATTTAACTACCTTGTATTCATTTTGTTTATACTTCTGTACGTACATATTGTCTTCCCTGTTAGAAAGTAAGCTCCTTGAGGGCAAGGACTGTTTGACTTTTGTCTTTTTTCCCTCTCCCCTCCCTCCCTTACACTTAGAATAATGCCTGGCCCATAGTAGGAGATTAATAAATACTTGTTGACTGATTGATAATCTTGAAGAGCTGCTGTGGCCATAAAAGCTCCTTACCTGGTAGCCATCCTCCTGTGATGAGCATCTGCACGTGGTTCCAGGCGGATCTGTGGATAACAGACAAGATCTAACATGGGGCCCAAACTCTGCTTTTCTGGCTTGGTAGAACCTGCCAGAGCTTGGACTCTGCCGTCCTGGCCATTAAGAACACAGGGTCACCTCCCCACCAAGGAATAAGAACCAAACAGGTGGCTTGGCACAAATGGTATTCTATAGCCAACCCCATTTTGAGTTACATAGTCAACCAGAAGATGTGGTAGAGGATACAGGATCTCACCACCGACTGAAAGATGTGGTAGAGAGTACAGGATCTCA